>QPKB01000003.1:58927843-59527843 GCA_003546025.1 Camphora micrantha
GTGAAACTGGACAGCCACGTGCCCGTAGTCATTCCTGACTTGCAGGAACTGACGGAACGAGATTCCGACCCTCGGATTGCTCGTAAAGCTGAAACGCAGGTTTAACTCGATACTTTAACTTAAAACTTAGAAAATCGGGCTCCGGGCGCCCAAAACCAGCAAACGGGCTCCGTTGCCCGTGAAACTGGACGGGCACATGCCCGTAGTCATTCCTGACTTGCAGGAACTGACGGAACAAGAATCCGACAGTCGGATTGCTCGTAAAGCTGAAACGTAGGTTTAACTCGATACTTTAACTTAAAACTTAGAAAATTGGACTCCGGGCGCCCGAAATGAGCAAATGGGCTCCGTTGCCCGTGAAACTGGACGGGCACGAACCCGTAGTCATTCCTGACTTGCAGGAACTGACGGAACGAGAATCCGACTCCCGGATTGCTCGTAAAGCTGAAACGTAGGTTTAACTCGATACTTTAACTTAAAACTTAGAAAATCGGGCTCCGGGCGCCCAAAACGAGCAAATGGGCTCCGTTGCCCGTGAAACTGGACGGGCACGTGCCCGTAGTCATTCCTGACTTGCAGGAACTGACGGAACGAGATTCCGACTCCCGGATTGCTCGTAAAGCTGAAACGTAGGTTTAACTCGATACTTTAACTTAAAACTTAGAAAATCGGGCTCCGGGCACCCAAAATGAGCAAACGGGCTCCGTTGCCCGTGAAACTGGACGGGCACGTGCCCGTAGTCATTCCTGACTTGCAGGAACTGACGGAACGAGATTCCGACTCCCGGATTGCTCGTAAAGCTGAAACGTAGGTTTAACTCGATACTTTAACTTAAAACTTAGAAAATCGGGCTCTCGACGCCCAAAACGAGCAAACGGGCTCCGTTGCCCGTGAAACTGGACGGGCACGTGCCCGTAGTCATTCCTGACTTGCAGGAACTGACGGAACGAGATTCCGACTCCCGGATTGCTCGTAAAGGTGAAACGTAGGTTTAACTCGATACTTTAACTTAAAACTTAGAAAATAGGGTTTCGGGCGCCTAAAATGAGCAAACGGGCTCCATTGCCCGTGAAACTGGACGGGCACCTGCCCGTAGTCATTCCTGACTTGCAGGAACTGACGGAACGAGAATCCGACAGTCGGATTGCTCGTAAAACTAAAACGTAGGTTTAACTCGATACTTTAGCTTAAAACTTAGAAAATCGGGCTCCGGGCGCCCGAAACGAGCAAACGGGCTCCGTTGCCCGTGAAACTGGACGGGCACGTGCCCGTAGTCATTCCTGACTTGCAGGAACTGACGGAACGAGATTCCGACTCCCGGATTGCTCGTAAAGTTGAAACGTAGGTCTAATACGATACTTTAACTTAAAACTTAGAAAATCGGGCTCCGAAAACGAGCAAACGGGCTCCGTTGCCCGTGAAACTGGACGGGCACGTGCCCGTAGTCATTCCTGACTTGCAGGAACTGACGGAACGTGATTCCGACTCCCGGATTGCTCGTAAAGCTGAAACGTAGGTCTAACACGATACTTTAACTTAAAACTTAGAAAATCGGGCTCTCGGTGCCCAAAACGAGCAAACGCGCTCCGTTGCCCGTGAAACTGGACGGGCACGTGCCCATAGTCATTCCTGACTTGCAGGAACTGACGGAACGTGATTCCGACTCCCGGATTGCTCGTAAAGCTGAAACGTAGGTTTAACTCGATACTTTAACTTAAAACTTAGAAAATCGGCCTCCGGGCGCCCAAAATGAGCAAACGGGCTCCGTTGCCCGTGAAACTGGACGGGCACGTGCCCGTAGTCATTCCTGACTTGCAGGAACTGACGGAACGCGATTCCGACTCCCGGGTTGCTCGTAAAGCTGAAACGTAGGTTTAACTCGATACTGTAACTTAAAACTTAGAAAATTGGCCTCCGGGGGTCCAAAACGAGCAAACGGGCTCTGTTGCCCGTGAAACTGGACGGGTACGTGTCCGTAGTCATTCTGGACTTGCAGGAACTGACGGAACGCGATTCCGACTCCCGGATTGCTCGTAAAGCTGAAACGTAGGTTTAACTCGATACTTTAACTTAAAACTTAGAAAATCGGGCTCTCGGCGCCCAAAATGAGCAAACGGGCTCCGTTGCCCGTGAAACTGGACGGGCACGTGCCCGTAGTCATTCCTGACTTGCAGGAACTGACGGAACGAGAATCCGACTCCCGGATTGCTCGTAAAGCTGAAACGTAGGTTTAACTCAATACTTTAACTTAAAACTTAGAAAATTGGCCTCCGGGACGCCCCAAAACGAGCAAACGGGCTCCGTTGCCCTTGAAACTGGACGGGCACTTGCCCGTAGTCATTCGTGACTTGCAGGAACTGGCGGAACGCGATTCCGACTCTCGAATTGCTCGTAAAGCTGAAACGTGGGTTTAACTCGATACTTTAACTTAAAAGTTAGAAAATCGGCCTTCGGGGGTCCAAAACGAGCAAACGGGCTCCGTTGCCAGTGAAACTGGACGGGCACGTGCCCGTAGTCATTCCGGACTTGCAGGAACTGACGGAACGCGATTCCGACTCCCGGATTGCTCGTAAAGCTAAAACGTGGGTTTAACTCGATACTTTAATTTAAAACTTAGAAAATCGGCCTCCGGGGGTCCAAAACGAGCAAACGGGCTCTGTTGCCCGTGAAACTGGACGGGCACGTGCCCGTAGTCATTCCGGACTTGCAGGAACTGACGGAACGAGATTCCGACTCCCGGATTGCTCGTAAAGCTGAAACGTATGTTTAAATTTCAAATTTCAAATTTTTTCTTTTATGTATTTGCTGTAAATTGCCAATTTTTATAATTAACTATTAATATTTGTTTCTCTTTTTTTCTTCAGGTTTGAGAGCATCGTATCCATACGGGAACCTGCACGAACAATTTGGTTTCTTTTTTCTTTGATTTTTTTTGCTGGATTTGTAATGGATATATATAATTTGTTGAAACTTTTGTAATATTTTGAATATTATTAATATAAGATTTTGTTTTTGTTATTAGTTGTTGTAATGGATTGTAGTAGTTGTTATTGGTATTTGGAATGGATGGTAGTAGTTGTATATGGTTTATTCATATATGGTCTATTCAGGTACAGATTCAGGTACAGAAATAAAATTGAGAAATTTGAAAAAATTGGAAAAAAAATTATGCTGACCATTTGCGGCCGCCAATAAGACTATTAGCGACGGCCAGTGGCGGTCGCTAAAAGTATTTTAAAGAAAATTTAAAATTAAAAAAAAAAATTTAATTTGTATTTGCGGCCGCCAATTAGGTATTAGCGACGGCCAATGGCGGTCGCTAATACTATTTAAAATTTTTTTATAATTATAAAAAAAAATAAATTAGGACAATTGCGGCCGCCAATCCAATTATTAGCGACCACCAAGGCGGTCGCTAATACTATTAAACAAAATTAAAAAAGAATTAAAAATGACTTTTAGCGACCGCCATAATGTATTAGCGACCGCCACCTGGCGGTCGCTAATACTTTTAGCAACGAAGTTTCCGCGACGGCGTCTGTGCGGTCGCAAAGCGGTCGCTACAGACTTTTAGCGACCGCCAATGGACTTTTAGCGACGGCTAGTGGTGGTCGCTAAAAGTCAACTTTCTAGTAGTGTTGCCAAAATGGGTGGAAAAAGTACCAAATTCACATTCTACACTCGGTAGAAATTTCAATTTGAGAAAAATCTGCTAGAGTACATAGACACAAAAAAATAGTTAGAAGTTAGAACCACCAACCAGTAATGTGCAGACTGGCAATATTGATGTAAACTGATGCGGCCCACAACATGATGCAATCAAATTCAGTTTCTAACTATCCCATCAAATGCGGATCAGGGAGTAGCAACCTACATACTTCCTATCGATCAGTTCCAGGAGCACAAGGACTATCAAAGAAAGAATGTGATGGTCCCCTCAGAGAAATCCTATAAATCACCACTCTAATATCTAAATTCATCTATAAGGCAACGGCATGTAAAATACAATCACGGCAAAATAATAGTCCCAGCTGACCCCACCATCCTATAAACTATGGAACTTTCTAGAAAGATAAACATGACTTTTAGTTTGATAAATTAATCACAAAGGTGATTTTTGGCGAGATTCATTGCCGCATAGGTGGGGCCCATTGTAGAGTTCCACTTGTCTCACTCACTAGGCTCTGAGTGAGAGCCTAAGAGCATCAAGACTCATATAGATATATCTATGCATTTATGCTTTGTAAAAACAAACTTATGCATTATTGCTTCGTGTAAGCTTGATAAACCTAGAACTTATAAAAAAGCCTACGCATTTCTCCTTTTAACTATCTTTAAGAAGATTGAAAGAGTGTATTATCATAATTTGTAGCCCACAACTAGGAAGATTTTCGCCTGCATTCCAACAAATTGGTGTCATTGTCACAGCGGCACTCGTGAAATTCAAGGGGGTTCTCACATTTGGAAACAATCCAAATGAATGTTCCCATGGAGTGCACAATGTAGGTGAAAATAGTTAACCAAGAATGAAGAACTAAGAAAAACACAAAAGAGAAAGTGCAAATTGTATTGTTCTCCTTAATAGAAACATATCAATGACTTCCCTAAATATTACATATGATTAATAATGCAAAAGATTATATTAATCACATTTTTAATCATATGCTCAATATAAATATAAGATCAACTCCGCTTTGTATAAAATTTGAGGACATTTGGTATACAAGGAGGTGTTATATTTGAGTGACTCAGGATTTCAATACGGCTTGTCCCAATCGAGAGTTCCACTCGTGAGAAGCATGATGGAAACATTTGCAGGATCTAAAGTCCAACAAACTTCATCCCACATCAACATCAATGAGATTTCATCACTCTACCTCTCCACACGGATGGATGAAGTGACCCATAGCAATGCTGCAATGATTGTGGAGAGAACCAGTGGACACTTCAGGATCCTAGGTCCCACTAGTGCCACGTGGCAATGGCAGCATCGTCTTACCCGCATGTCCGATTTTGATTCAGTTCGAGAGTGTGGAAAGTGTCTACATTTTTTTTTTCTACCTGTCACGGGTGGTATTTTAAACTTTGAGCCCCGGAGATCAATTCCTGAGATATTAAGTAATAATAAGGTGCCAACATCACTCAATCATAAGTGTGTTGGAGAGAAAATTATTTGGCTAGCCTTCAAAGGGTACCTTTTCTCTATTTTCTTCTTGAACTCATATATCATATTTGGATGCGTTTTTCTTCTTATGCGCCGGTTTTCCTTTTTTCTACTTTACTAATTTTCCATTGCTTCCCCTCCAAGTTATACTTGAAATGTGCTGGTTTATGCTTTTACTAGTGAGATTATGATTTGGTGATCTTGATCGTTGATATGATAAAGTGGTTGCTATCCTAATTTTTATGGTTTCTATTATTCTTCCGGCCCATGCCTGAGACAGATATTTGGCCGGACAAGTTCTGTATTGATTATTGTCAATACCAATCTCCTCTTTCTTTGTTGCCACCGACGCCAACATTCCAAGCATTGTGGGACCCACTTTGGGGAACTAAGAACTGTTCATTGAATGGGCTCCACGCCTACGGCCCACAATAAAAGAACCCCACCTATCCGACCAGCCATTGGACCCATCGATGGCCCATATATATATAGGGAAATTTTGTCTAATCGACTGTTTGTCAGCTTAACATTGTGTGTGTAGGATTTTGTGGGTCTCTATGGTAGTCTGGTCCGGCCCACTTGGATTGGCCCTTGCACCTACCTGCATGGACCCCTCAACTTCATTGAGATAATTATCAAAGTTACAATAGAGAAACTTCAACTGAATTGAGAAATCAAAGTTTGTTCTAATTACAAGGATGACTCCACAGCCCAAAAAATAAATGTAGGACTGCATATACAGCTTTACAACAGCTCCTTAATCAGTAATTCCTTCATTATTCTATTCTTCTGCTGATCGTTTGTAATTTTAAATGGTGTGTTATTCCTGGATCACACATTTAATTTGGACCATCCCCTTGGGAATGTGGCACTGGTCAAACTGAGAGGTATATCCAATTAGTTAATTAATTGGGCATTATCTTAGCATTAGTCTTTTTTTTTTTTTTTTTGGTATAAACATTATCTTAGCATTCGTGGAACGTTTGAATGTGGAAAAGCATTTCTTTCTCCATCTCATCAGAAATGGGATTTTCTGGAATTGAGAAAGTTCCAATTTTTTTTTTCTCATTTTTCCAAATTGTAGAAAAGGTGCATGGAAAAGTGCGGCACCAACCGACAAAAAGTGGCAAGTTAAAAAATTCAAGGACTTCTATGTTAATGAGGAATTCTCGGTATTGAACAAACATATCCTAGAACATGTAAGCTTCTTCATGATCTTCTCCAGTTGTGGTCAAATTATAGTGGGCTTGGACCAAAGTTTGTGGCTGATGGGCATGACTTGGAATTGTACACAGGGTCCATTTGCTAAATAATCCAGAACTGGCTTTGGGCTTCAATGTCCACCTGATTCTATAGTAAGGCTTATGGCTATTTTAGTATTTTATAAGTATATTAACTGCCATAGATGTCAGGAGTGGGCCTGTTTTGGGCCGAAAGAAGGTCACTCTATTTGCAATATTCCAGGCTCCACACCACTGCAGGAACAGATTCATCCCCAACACATGCCAGAACCACTGAACCAGGCCTAGCAATGCATTGAACCAGGCTCATATATATTCATTTAAAGAAGTCAAACCGGCTATAGCCTATAGGAACTCCATGCCATTCTCATTCCAGGCTACACAGGGAGGGCCAAAGTCCAGTCCCAGATATGGACAGGGTAAGGCCTAAGGATGGGCTGAATTTTCAGTTTGTTGGGGTCACACTTGAAATGAATCATAGAATACTGAAAACTACTATAAAGCCCATGCGAAGTACAGGTTAAGTCTATCCAAATCGAATAAACTTAGAATTAACATTCAAATTTAGTATTAATTTATAAAAAAACATGAATTGATATATTCAATGTTGAACCCATTTTTATAATCATCAGAATATACATTCATAGTATAACATAATTAATTTAAAAGAAATCCATATATGATACTTAAACATTATGTGAGTAAATACATGTAAACCATACCATCCACTCATCCAACTCACTCACAACTGGATTAAAATCTGAGAAAAAAAATGATACTTTCTAAAACCATTAAAGTTAATCATCATAATCCTCATTAAAGTTGAGTGTCACAAACCAAAGGATTATGATGATCTAGTGGGGCCGATCTTTGTATGCCCATAGGTCTTATTTAATTAGATCTTTCGATCCCCCACCTCTTCTATGATTGGCATGGCCCCAATTGAGCCCCACGGGGGCACTAATGGTTGGTTCTCATGAAAGGTGATCGAGAGGGGCCGGGGTGACCCTTAGTTAAATGTTTATATATGCTTGAAGTACCTATAGTCTCTGCATAGTGTAGTTGTATGGGAAAATTATGACTCCTGAATTACCAAAATGTCCTTTGACTAACATTCAAAAATAAATCTTAGGGTGGCTCTATCTAAGTAACATTACAATTGTGGGATCATGTAACTAGTGTAATGACAGAGACCTTCTAAAATGACAGCTAACCCACATTATATCTGTCGGATCCGACTATTCTATCCACTTATCAAATACGTTGGTGAAATATGTGAACAGAGGGTTCTATAGAATGGGCAAGATTTACAAGATATTCATCTAGTGGGTCCTAAATATTTATCTTGAGACTGTGAATAATAACTTTTACAAGCAATGTGGCTTAAGGAGGAGTAGACCTTTATTTTCCTAACAAATATAAAATGTCTACTTGGAGTTGGATGTCATGTGAAACGACCGGAATATGCTATGATTGCTGCCTGATCGAAGCTTTCACCAATTGGAGTCCCGCTAGAGGATGCTATGTGATTTTCAATTTCCATCATTCACAAAAGCATAACCCCCTAGCTAGATTAAAGACTCCCAGTGGAAGTCCCACCTGGTAGCAGTGTGAAAATCTTGTTGGAGAATGTTCCTTTGCTTCTTGATATATCTTGGCTCAGCAACCACCTGCCATTATAAAAAAATATATATATATTATTATTTTTGTTAAATAACTGTCTTAAAGAGTTGTAGGGATACTATTAATATTAGCCTCTCTCATGACATTACTGTAAGAATCTTGCAAATATAAATAACTTCTTAAATAATTAAAGTAATATCAAACATGGTTACAAAAACATTCTCAAATATCTTCCACGATCTTTTCAGATTTTATTTTGGTTTTTCCATGTTATTTCTAATTTTGAAAGTCTTTTATAATGCAATTATAGTATGATGAAAATATCGTCTCAAAAAAAAAAAAAAAAAAAAAATGTTGCGTTGTTGTCAGATATGTTTAAAATATTGCAGATATTTACGTACCATTTTTATACCTTATACATGTGATGCATACACGTACGAGTACAACTAAATGCTTTTCTGTACTGTAAATGTTATGCATGTTTAACATTACATATCTAAATGAGTGCAAACAAATGATCACCTCTTATAATTAGTTCTCTATTTACAAGAGGAAAAAATCATTTTTGAGATCTAATTAATCTATATCTTAGTTCTCTCATCAACCATCCATCTCAAAGCATGTGGACAATAGAGCATTATTAAAGGAGTGAGCTGATTTCTTAGAAATCTCATTGGGGAGTACTCTTGACTACAGAAGCAGAATGAAGGGATATTCCATCGAGATCATATTATCTATTTTGGATTTGTGCTATGGTGGATATGGGGAGCAAGAAATGCAAAAGTCTTTTGTTAGCAAGATGCAAATGGAGAAAATGTGGTTCAAAGAATCAACCTTGCACACATTGAATGGATAAGCTTACTAGAGAAAAAGCAGGCCACTACCTCAAAATTCGTGAATGGCCGTCGTTTTTTTACAGATATGGTGTCAGAAATTTTAAAGTCAATTTTTCAAAAACGACTGCTTTAAGCCGTCGGTAAATTTTAAATAAAAATATCATATAATTAAAACGATGGCCTTGGACTGTTGTTTTTATTAATAACCTTCAAACTGTCGTTTTAAAAAAACAACTCTGAAATTCCCAACACCGCATTGTGAAAAACGAAGGCCAATGGCCGTCGTTTTTTCATGAATTTTGGGGAAGTGAGGGAGGTCAGAATCGCGATGATGGTCACCTAAATACTTCTACCAATAATCAAGATCTAGATATAGATGTTCGCATTTTTTGTGATGGAGCCGTGAATAAAGTGGCTAACAAATTAGGAGTCGGATGCATTGCTTATAGCAAAGGTGGTAGCATTTTGACAAGGCTATCCAAAAGATTGAAGGAGATTTCGCTATCATGGCAGAAGTTTTGGCTATCAAAGAAGCTTTGGATTTGGCAATTCAGCATAGGTGGAGGAAAATATGTTGCTTTAGTGACTCCAAGATAGCTATTGATTCAATAACAAAACCTTAATATCAGGAAATTTATACTCCGTTACAGAAGATCCTGGAAAAAAAAAGTCTTTATAAAAGCATTAATAGTAAAGCACATGGTTTAGCCCCCCCGGGGGGGGGGGGGGGGGGGGGGGATGTGGATGTGGTTTGTGTACAAGCCCTGATGCCTATATTAGTAATTATGCTGTATCTTTCTCCAATGACTAATGAATAGAAAATCATCTTCCCCAACAAAAAAAGATCGAGATTTGAAAAAAGGGTGGTTATATTTCAACTCTGTCACGTGGAAAAAGATGGGTGATTGTTTCATGTTACCCACTGGATCCTTTATAGCTCGCGCGCTCTCTCTCTCTCTCTCTCACATGCTTTGGACGTGAGGATGGTAGGAGCCTTAATGTAAGATCTCGGTCCCGCTTATAATATTTTATTATATTTTAATTAGAAAATCACTATTATTTTAATTAGATTTATTTTAGTTATTTAAGTGGTTAAGATCAAGTGGTGCATACGTTAAATTAGATGCGTGGATCGGTAAGTTGGGCTAATGGGTAGATGACCTGACCTGCAGTTTGACCCAATAACTTAAGCCCAGAGAATATCCTCTTTTAACCTAATTCTTATTTTAAATCCGCACAACTTATCCCTTCCCACTTATCTCTGCAACTCCTCCGGTTATACTTCGTCTTTTTCCTCTTTCAGGTAACCCTCTCTTCAAACCATTAGAAGTAGATCTATATTCTTGGATTATCTCCTTCTTCTTCTTCTTTTTTTTTTTTTTTTTTTTTTTTCCAATGGTAGATTTGGATAGGAGTACAATACATCTGTTCATTTGAGCATTTCTTTCCCATCTTCTTTGTCAGATCGGTGATAGGATTATTCTCGAGCGTTGTGGGAATCTCGATTTAGGTATTGGTTAAGAACCTATTGCACTTTTCTTCAACTTCGAATTAAGGCAAGTACCTAATCATGATTTGTAAAATTTAAAACTTGTTTTTCTCGTTGATTCACATGTGTACCCATGTAGAAACCCTTTTATGCCATTTCTTACGATAATTCTGTAATGCGATTTTGTTTTGCAATGAGATCGGAGATTTGGAGATGACCTAATCGATTTTATCGTATTGATATTATTGTTGCAAATGGCTATTGCCCGCAACACTTTTGTTTGGATATATATATATATTTTTTGTTCTGAATAATCCACCAGTTTTGTTTGGATTTCAAAACCCTTTTTCATCTTCTGTAGATTTGCGTTTGGAGATGTGAGACCATTATTCCAAGTGACCTTGATGGGCAGGCGAAACCACATAATTCAGGGAGTAGGGAGAACTGGATTTGTAACAGGGGAAAACGCAGGCAGTTTGGGACTGTTCGTGTTTTTTACCATGGAACCCAAGTGGGGCCTCTTGATGCATGATCGGGTCTGTGGATCTGATAGGGGACCCAAAGACGACTTTGTTGGTGGTGGACCAGTGGGGATTGGGTCCCATCCGGCCTCTCATCTAAGGGTTTCACATAGTTTGGGCGTCAATTGCAAGGGCTTTTATTTTGGACATCAGGCGGTGGCGGGAGCAGTAGCCGGACCCACTGGATCATTTGATCACAGATCTAACCCGTGCATCTAGCCGTACATGGCTGGGCGATAATGGCTGGGATGGTAATCTGGGATTTTGACCAACGGGGCCCACTATCTTAGTATCCATGCTACATCAGGCGTGGAGTTTAACTTCTGGAACTGGGTTCTGTGATATATAGAGGGGGCTGTTTGGTTCTGGATATACATGAGGAGAGAGAGACCACTTAGTCATAAGATAATATAATTTGGGTGTCACCTCACATAAGTTGAAAAGGAAGTGCTGTGTATGAGTGTTGACCTGGACTTGTGTTGGAAAAAGAATTCTCATATGACACAACTTTATCACTTGTCATAGCTTTCTCATACACCCTATTAGTTTTTAGAATTTGAAGAAAGGGCTTTGGTTGTTTTATAAATACAAATTAAATCCCTTGGCCTATTTTGAATGTGGAAAATATTTTGATAGGGTCCTTGGGTTTTCTAAAATTATAAACTAATATTTTTATTTATCATTATTATTTTCTAATGAATTTGGAATGTATCTTTGATTTTTAATGTGTTAAAATTATATTTTTGTACTTTATATTTGGATCATTGAACCTGAGTAAATACCGTTTGGGCACACGATATCTTACTAACATGGGGTTTAGTGCTTCGTATGACCTTGGGGAAATCCTAATGGATTCGAACTCAACCCATCGCTATTGGAAAACTCTTAATTGGGTCTATGCACCATTGATGGAGAAGGGATGCGTTGATTTTTTATCTATTAGAGATTCCTGTGGTTGTTGGGTACGAGACCTTACGTCTAACCTTAGGTTGATTTATAATTATGTCTTGACCTTTGCATGCATATCTTGGTTTATGTTATGTATTCCCTTAGATGCATACTCTGTTATTTGTGATGGACTATGAAGTGGCTTGGCAAATTATGTATGGTGATTTGATTATGACATGGAATGTGGAATGGCCAGCACTTCATTTTGAATTAGGACTCTTGTGTCGGAGAATTATTATTCGGATCTATTTTGCATATATGTTTATATTTATGTGGATCATTTATGGACGACTGCAGATCGATATATAGACGGTTGATCACCGATGTGACCGGATCACTTATAATCTGTTTTGAATATGAACAGGTTATCCTAGTTTTTAATTTAATCGGTTTATGACCACGACGTTATAGACGGGTTCTCCCGATTTATTTAGGGTTGACCACCCACAACGGGGACACTTGTCTTCGTGTGAATTATACTGCTCCTTTTGCTTTATTTGGATTTATGTTATACGTTCTTTCTTGTCATTATTTGTCATTACTTCTATATGATCTCACTTGTCTTTACTCAATTCGTTATCGTATTTAATTTCGAATTTTGATCATGTTCTTGCTATTTACTTTGTAATATTTGGTGCATAGGTATCGAGCCCTACTATACCGATGAAATAGAGGGGGATCAAATGTTTCAAACGTTTGAGTCAACTGATGAACCCGAGTGGGATGCCGGAGATGGCTTTTGAACCGTCTGAGCCAGCAAAAGAGAGAACGTCATCTTAGAATTATTTAAATAAACTTTCTTTTAGTGTTGAGGCCCCTTTTAAAAATTATTTAATTTATTCTGCAACTTTAACTATTAATGTTTATTTGATTTTCGTATTGGATCTTATTTATGAACTTTGAATATCAATTGAATAAAAATTCCGCCGCATTTAATGAAATTTATTTTGACTCACCACAGGTTGAAATTTTATGCGGGCCTACTTTTGGAAGCCTGTGTATTAAATACATGCATTTTAATTTTAATTTTAATTTTTCACATTTTTCCTCAAGTCTTATTTTGGGGATGTGACACTTAACCACACGTATGTTGAAGCTTCAGGGTTCAGCCATTTTTAGCTATACAAATTTGTCTCACTCTCCTGTCATTAACTTACAGTGTGGACAAATGGGTACAAGTAAAGGGCAAATACACTACGCATGCAAGAGGCATTGCCCACCTTGACAGGAAACCCACCAACTTCTCTTTCTTGCTCCCCCATGTGGGCCCCACCAGAGCCAAAGAGTCATCACCTTTACCCTCAACCACTTTTGCCCAGAAGGAAACAAGCCAATGTTAGGAGGAATACAACCAGAAGCTTGGGATCTTATACAGAGGTGGAGCCCTCCTTTCGGTTGGGATGTATTTATTTTTAGACTAATTTGCATATAATTATCTGAACTTTTCTTATGTTACAGATGTGGGGAAGGAGTATGTTGAAATGAATCTTCATACAGCTCACAATCTCAATCAACTACTTTGGCTGGCAGTCATAAGCTGACATCTGATTTCTGATGATAAATTAACAACCATATGATAATAAGATAAAACCTGATGTATCGGTTTTTTTTTTTTTTTTGTCCAATCAGGAAAATAACAAGTAATTCACTTCAAAAGAGATATATAAGAGGGAAAAAGTATACTTGGACAGAACATTGGGGCCAAATTATGGACCGATCCCAATATTCTGGTCCAATATTATTGGACTAGAATATTGGTCCAATGTTCATAATTGGACCAATATTATTGGTCCAATATTATTGGACCAGAATATTGGGATCGGTCTATAATTCAGTCCCAATGTTACGTCCAAATAGCATATCTCTACAAGAGGAGGTACGCTAATGAGATTTCTCCCACATTCCCAACGTCGGTGTTCACTTAATACGTAACTCATCCTCTTACGTGGTGTACGAAACACCATTGCAAAAGAGAGAACATTTTCTTGAGCCACACAATGTGAGATTCAAAGTCTCATATTACGGCTACCTATGTTGTGGGGCTCTGGTGCATGTGCACCACACGCTATGAGGTACCTCTCAGTGGAAGCCATGTCAACAATGGTTGCTGGGCTTTGGTGGATTGAAGCCACGTGTCCAGCATGTTTAGCATTGGGCCCCTGTCCAAACTGATCGATCATTAAAACAATCTTCACCTGACATGCATGAATCCACATTTCCAACATGTTTCGCATTGGGCGCCCGTCCAAACTGATCATTAAAGCGATCTTCACACGACATGCATGAATCCGCTATAAAAGGCCCTCTCCCCATGATGGGTCAATCAGATTACAAGAAACAAGGAGAAAGCAGGATACGTTCAAATTTGAACTGTATGGAGAATTTCTCAACCCTTGTTTTATCCATGTTCATCGTTGTCCAAATGACTCTCGAGCGTTTGCAAATGAAAATAAGACGTTCACTCAGTAGGCACATTTCATTCAAGCTACTGACTGTTGCCATTCTCCTGGTCTTCAGCTCCTTCAAGCGGCAGGGAAGTGTTGGTCTGTTTAAAGGTATAATTCCTATTTCCAACCTCTTGCATCTCTATTTTCCACTTTACACGCTACTGGCCCATCTTGAGCACAGTAGTGAGTTCACTCCTATCCAGATAGGTCTTAATGGGCTCAGCCTGGGTTTGAAAGCCCATGATCAGGCCCCGGCCAACCAATTTAGAAAACGGGTTTGAAGAAGCTTAGGCACGGCCCGATGCACTACTCGTATCATTGTACCAATGTAGGAGCATCTTCGAGTGTCTTCCTACTGGAGGACATTTAAGATGGGGATATTGTAAGCATGATCTCTTACCTTAGTGCTAAGAGGTGTAAGTTCTTGCCTATCTGCCTAGGGTTCAAACCTACGCAGTCAGTCACTTTTCCTTATCTGAGGGACATTCTACCTCACCGGAGGCCTACTGCCCTCATGTCACCCGAGGTCTACTTTTAACGGTATAAATATTCACCATCGAGTGGGCCCGTACATGGAGTCATAGCTGAGCACATTTATTAATGTCAACGTTGATTGTTGGCAAGTATTTCTGTGTGTGTCTACAGCGGTTACTTGTGAGCATACATTGGAGTCAGAGGTGTGACATGGGTCGAGCCAAATTCCAATTTAGGCTTTCCCGAGTTGGGCATCGGGAAGCCTCTGGTTGGGCTTGAGCCTGAAATTCCTTGATCTGACATGAGCTCGAGCAGAGCAAAAGAATGAATATAAACTCCTAACTCGAGTTATTGACGGTGTATTCAAATTGGGCCTCTAAAATTCAGAGCTGACTCTGTTTAGCCCAATGGAAAACCAGCTTAGTCCGAGTTGCAGTTTAAGCAAATCAAATTGATTCCAGAGCCAGATTGTAGGGTCTGAGTAATTTCGACATATGCCATTATTATACATGTAATGTTTGACCCAACCCAGATCTAGTCAGGTCGCTCCGAGACCCGAATTTTGGGACTTGACTTGAAAATACATATATACTAAGCGTATAAGTATACGAACACACATTATCTATTATACACTACAGCTATTCACATTTATACTAGGGTTTTGAATCTAGGTAGCTCAAACCAGAACCCACTCAAATTTTACTTGTCCGACCATGTGGGTCCAGGCTTGGCCCCACCCGGGTTGCACCCCAAAAAGAGTTTGTACCTTGGCTATTGGGAGTGGAAAATATAGCCAATGACTCTAAACTTTAATATCTTTAAACCAAGATCAGACATTCATTACCTGCTTTCCTCATTCAACAGTGGTGCAAGATTTTCAAATATGGCTACTATTTGTGACCCTCCACCATGCATTCATTACCTAAGACACAGAACAAAAAGGGAATGAGGATCAGACGAATACCAGCCAACCTGGTCCCCCTTCAGCACCTGTGACTGAGCTGCCCACCTATCCAACACACACACACATAGTTGACTTATTAGATTGGTTGAATTCCGGTAACTATGGGATCGTTTGTTTGCATGCATCATCACGCATGTGATGTTTCAATGAGATTTGAAACTGGTGTCTTAAAAAAGAGGTCATTTCATACTCTTATTTACGCACGGACGTGGTGGTAAAATGTTACATGTAATACTATTACAATCAATGGTACAAGTTGCACCGTCCATCTTCTCTATATGTACAAAGGAAACCTATTAAAGATGTTTAACTTCATTTCTTAAATCTTCATAAATAGATTTTGAAAAAAGAATTTTTGAAAAGCCATCAAAAATTCTAAACGCATCTAAAACTATTGGACGTACACATTTACTCACGTAAACATGGTGATTTTGATAAGCATGATGATGTGTTCCATATGTAAACTCAAAAGGATTTTCTCCGGCGCACATAGTCATGCAATAACACACACTAAAGGCTTGACTTTCCTGAATTTCACCAAATCCAGCGTGACCAACACACCGATCCATAGTGCATATGTGATATGTCCATGTAAATCCATCTTCAATTCCTATCTCATACATAAAAGGAAAACAACCGCTAAAAAGCCTACCCAAACGGCGCAACCAAATTTTCTTCTTTGGCCCCAACCAAACTTGCACCCAGACCCTCTTTTTACAGTTTTACAAGCATACACACTCTCACCCAACCCATGGACTTCACACCATTGACCAATCCATGTTGTGGGACTCACATAATTAAAGCACATACATTACTCCTAGTAGTGAATTGAAATAAAGTGAGGTGAAACATTAAATCAAAAGAGAATAAAATATAGGGGGTTATGATGATATTTTATTTTTAGTTGTTTGATAGGGAATCTTTGACTTTTTGTGTAAAAAGAGAATATTTTCTTGTCATTTAGTAGAGAAAGGATGTTTTTTTTTTTTTTTTTTTTTAAAGGCGGAGGGATTTTTGAATTTGTACCTTTGATATAACCCCTAATTTTCTCTTGTCTGGATAACGGAGGCTTTACTTCACTTTAACTTTACTAGTTAATTGCCAAACACGCCACACTACTACTACTATACTACAACACCTACATTCTCAACATACAACATCCAAGCTTGCAATTAGTAGTAACCACGAACAACATTACTTCCACCTTATCTTCCACTTCACTAACCCTCCAATGGGCAGGTAATGGCACGGCGGTCGTTGGCCTGACTTCGATCCTTCTCCGACCAACTCGCCCCACCACTGCACTTCTCCTCTTTGGATCATTTCTTTTCTTCCTCCTCCAATTTCGAACAGAAAAGCACAAGGATCAAAAGTCACCACCCCTCCCACCTGGCCCAATGCCATGGCCGATTGTTGGAAACCTAATAAAGTTGGTCATGAACAAGCCGGCCTTCCGATGGATTCTGCGTCTGATGAAGGAGATGAACACTGAGATTGCATGTATCAAGCTCGGCAATGTCCATGTGATTCCCGTAACAAGTCCGGAGATCGGTCGCGAGTTCCTGAAGAAACATGACGCAATCTTTGCATCTAGGCCCTTGACCATGGCCAGTGAGTACTTAAGTCGCGGGTACTTATCAGCGGCAACTGCACCATTGGGTGATCAATGGAAGAAGATGAGGAGGGTGGTGGCCAACGAGGTCTTGGGCCCGGCGAGGCTAAAGTGGCTCGTCAACAAGAGAGTCGAAGAAGCGGATAATCTAGTTAGATACCTCTACAACCAGTGCAGGAGCTCAAGAGTTGGAGATGGTGCAGTGGTCAATGTTAGAGTTGCGACTCGACAATACAGTGGTAATGTTATAAGGAAGATGATGTTCAATCAACGGTACTTTGGGATGGGCCACAGCGACGGAGGGCCGGGTGTTGAAGAAGAGGAGCATGTGGAGGCGCTCTTTACTATGCTCTCTCTTCTCTATGCTTTTTGTGTGTCAGACTACATGTCGGTGTTGAGAAGGTTGGATTTGGATGGTCATGAGAAGATATTGAAGAAGGCTATGAAGGTTGTCAATAAGTATCATGAGCCTATAATTGATGGGCGAATCAAGAAATGGAGGAGTGGGGCAGATGGAAGGGTTAGAAAGGAACCTGAGGATCTTCTTGATATTCTAATATCAGTTCAAGACACAGATGGGAAGCCATTGCTAACACCAGAAGAGATCAAGGCACAAGTAGTGGTATGATTCTAACATCCTTGAACTTAGGAGAGCCTTCCCACGCGTCCACACATAATTTTTTTTTTTTATCTATATATATATATATGCATATATATATATATATATATATATAGGTATATGTATATATGCATATATATATATAGGTATATGTATATGTATATAGGTATATGTATATATGCATATATATAGGTATATGTATATATACATATACATATACATATACATATACATATATATATATATATATATATGCGAAATATTCACTCGCATCTATACCAACCATATATGGGAAATTCTCAAAATTGCCCCAAAGGGCGGTTTCGCCCTTATCCAATATCCAATCCAACAGAAAACTTTCTTGTTGAAGCCTATGCTTTCACGTTGAAATCATTCCACATTATTTAATACTATTAACTAACCTTTTCAGGAGATTATGTAAGAGAAACAATAGGATCTCATTTAATGCTGTTAACTTACCTTTTTAGGAGATTGTGTACAAGAAAAGCTAGGATCTCAATAATTGAAATAGGAGATTTAATGAGAGAGAGAGGAGAGAGAGAGAGATATTTCTTGGACGTGCATATGCAATTTACATAAGAGGCCCCCACTATTCAATTTAAGTTGACATTAGCATTTTCAAGGGTGCCCAAATGTTAGAGTTGTTTCTTTTATAGTCATCAGTTTGATGGTGGGCCCAAGTTTATCATTTGTTGATGAAAAATCTACTAATAAAAACGCGAAGTGGAGTCAAAATGTTAAACTTTTTCTTATGGTGTTGTCACTTTGGTGATGGGACCACCTCATATTAAGATTTCTCATTTGTTGGAGATGGCCATCAAATAGTGCATTCAGTTTTGTCTCCCTCTTTTAAGTGAATAATTTGAAACGAGTGAGTCTTTTTAGGAGCTAGAGTTTGGTGAGTCTTAAAAAAGTTATAATCTTTCATAGAAAATACAAAAGTCCATGCGCGTCAGTAGGATTTATGATAAATCATCTCCTTGTCTTATTGGTCCAAGAAAAGGGTCGTTCTTTCTTTTAAAAATGCCCTTGCCTCCTATAAGCATAAAGTGCAATTGGAGGGTACCCCACATCAACCCACCTTTCAAATTTGATTCTTTTTCTTCCAATGTTTCGAGCACTTAATAGCTAGCACATTATTCAATCAAAATTATATAGTTCACTTTTGCAGGAATTGATGTTTGCAACCGTGGACAACCCATCAAACGCGGCAGAATGGGCCATGGCGGAGATGCTCAACCAACCCGAAGTCCTCAAAAAAGCATTAGAAGAGCTGGACAGTGTGGTTGGAAGGGAGAGATTAGTTCAAGAATCCGATTTCCATCGCCTTAACTACATCAAGGCATGTGCCAGGGAAGCATTCCGTCTGCCACGTGTCGACTGCTGACTCGACGGTCGCCGGCTACTTCATCCCAAAAGGCAGTCATGTGATACTGAGTCGGATTGGACTCGGTCGGAACCCAAGGATCTGGGATGACCCATTGCGGTTCAACCCAGAGAGGCACCTGATGGATGGGTCAGCTGAGGTGGAACTGGCTGAAAGAGATCTACGCTTCATCTCATTTAGCACTGGACGGCGTGGATGCATGGGGGCCCCACTGGGGTCCGCAATGACGGTTATGCTCTTGGCGAGGTTACTTCAGGGATTCACATGGTCTGTGCCGGAGGGTGAGTCGATGATCGACCTGACCGAGTCTACTCATGATCTTTTCTTGGCTAAGCCTTTGTGTGCGAATGCATCGCCACGCATGCCATCTCATCTGTATCCCAAAATCTAAGCCATATATATATATATATATATATATAACAGACCTCGTATTTTATTATTTGAGAATTGAAGATTTCTCTTAGCTATAAAATAGCAAGGATTTGAAGATCTCATTATATAAATTAATACATTTCTCTTGTGATTCACTGATTCTAGATATATGTCATTGACGGTTTTGAAAAGGGAAGGGGGATGAGCTGAGCTTGTTTTTCAGTCTCTACCTGTTTCATTTGGTGTAGCAAACCATAAGATGGCACAAGGGGTGTGCATTTCTCAATGTTAGTTTTTTTTCTTTCATGTTTGTCCTTAATAAAGTCAATGAAAATTGAACCTTGAACCAATCTCTCTCTCGCTCTCTCTCTCTCTCTCTCTCTCTCTCTCTCTCTCGTTTTTCAGTCTCTACCCGTTTCATTTGGTGTGGCAAACCATAAGATGACACAAGGGGTGTGCATTTCTCAATGTTAGTTTTTTTTCTTTCATGTTTGTCCTTAATAAAGTCAATGAAAATTGAACCTTGAACCAATCTCTCTCTCTCTCTCTCTCTCTCTCTCTCTCTCGTTTTTCAGTCTCTACCCGTTTCATTTGGTGTAGCAAACCATAAGATGACACAAGGGGTGTGCATTTCTCAATGTTAGTTTTTTTTTCTTTCATGTTTGTCCTCAATAAAGTCAATGAAAATTGAACCTGAACCAATCTCTCTCTCTCTCTCTCTCTCTCTCTCTCTCTCTCTCTCTGTGTGTGTGTGTGTGAGAGAGAGAGAGAGAGAGGACATATTTCCAAGCAACCGATCCCACTAATAACTCATAAGTAATTCAAAGTGACTCAAGGAGAAGCTAAAGCTCTGCTTAACCCATCTTGGCCGTCAAATTGTACTGTAAACAAGTTGGTCGTTCCCCATCTGTCCAAGTCATCTCCTTCCAATTCTTTTATCCTCATTGCCCTGGCAATATATATTGTCTCTCAGTGTCAATTGCAATCCTTTCTGCTTCCATTCTCACAGAAGATGTAATAAGTATCCTAGCTTGGATATAAGGAGACAACATGAAACTTTCTGTCAGGTTGATCCACCCTTCATTCGTGAATAAGAAAAAAAAGAAGGAATTTAACTTCACGCTGCAATCTCCTTGCTGAAGGGTTTCAAGGACTAACTTAAAGGGCTTGTAACTTAAAGGGCTTGTTTCATTACTGGAGCCCCTAAGATTTTTAGGCACGGCCTGATGCCAGCACTAAATTGGACCTCACCACTAAGTAAGATCCTGGATGTCGGGCCACCAAATTTGGATTCCGGCATGATTTTTGGGAT
The DNA here is from genome assembly GCA_003546025.1 of Camphora micrantha. Classification (NCBI taxonomy): domain Eukaryota; kingdom Viridiplantae; phylum Streptophyta; class Magnoliopsida; order Laurales; family Lauraceae; genus Camphora; species Camphora micrantha. The sequence goes on from QPKB01000003.1 coordinate 58,948,874, forward strand.
CTGGAATTAGAGCCGTGCAACTTGGTTTGCTTCCTACATATTGCCTTTAAAACCCACTTATTTTGTTATTGTGCGTTTGTGTTTGTTTAATGGGCGTCACCCGTGAGATTTAATCATATTAGATCAAAGACCTCAGGGATACCTGGCCGTCGGAAAAAAAAAAAAAAAACATAGGGTGTGGAGTAAAGACGGCGTTATAATCTAACCAATGATTAGTGGTTTCTTTTTTTTTTTTTATCTCAAAGTTGTTTGGAAAAGGGGGTAAAATAAAATTAAATTAAATTAAATAAGGACAGGGAACGGTCAATTTTTTTGTCCACGTGTCTCAAATCAGTATGTATACAGACAGTTGTAGAGATGAAAGGTGGCTAAAGTGGCTGATGTGGGTCTCTATGTGGGCCCCACCACATATTTGAGCTTACCTTATTCTAAGATTGAACTTAGGAGAGCTAGCCCCATTAGTATAACTTCAAAAGAGGCCTTCAGTTTTCATTGTTATACTTGTATCCTTCCTCTATGGAATGTAAGGTATTTCTAGTCAATCCCAAGTTTATTCAAAAATATAAAATATAACTACCCTCTTTGAATCTTGGGGGAGAATTTTTCCTATACTAAAATTATATTACTAAGAAGTGAACATGAATGGTTACATCTAGAGATTCTAGCTATTTATTTTGGAGCCCCCTATGAGACGGTTATGATTAATCATCAAATAAAGTTAATTTTTGGCCATATGAAACCTGATAAACAGTCCTTCATGTCCAACCATTGACCATACATTTACAGACTCAAAGCCGGACTCAGATAAAGGGCTGGGCTACAATTTTGACCCAACCAATTGAACTTGATCGTTTCCTGTTACTGATAAGGAAGCCAACAAGCCAACTTGGCTTTCATCCCTGCTTGGGTCAGCTAGATTAGACTCAGCCAGGTTAGACTACTAGATGGGGTAATCTACATCTTCACTTTACACCCTTCACTATTAACCTCTTTTCTTCTTTTATATACTATTGCCTCATTGGCAAGGAAGTAGCATTTGTGCCTGCCAATGATACCAGGAATTGACCCAAGTTGGTCCTACAAGGGTGAGATGCTTTGCCAGTACTGAGCTATATATTAAAGGATAGGCCACTAGTTACCTCTTTCAATACTCCTTCATAAAACACCTTACCATGGACTCTAGTATATTAGTTGCCAAAATGGGTGGAAAAAGTACCAAATTCACATTCTACACTCGGTAGAAATTTCAATTTGAGAAAAATCTGCTAGAGTACATAGACACAAAAAAATAGTTAGAAGTTAGAACCACCAACCAGTAATGTGCAGACAGGCAATATTGATGTAAACTGATGCGGCCCACAGCATGATGCAATCAAATTCAGTTTCTAACTATCCCATCAAATGCGGATCAGGGAGTAGCAACCTACAAACTTCCTATCGATCAGTTCCAGGAGCACAAGGACTATCAAAGAAAGAATGTGATGGTCCCCTCAGAGAAATCCTATAAATCACCACTCTAATATCTATATTCATCTATAAGGCAACGGCATGTAAAATACAATCACGGCAAAATAATAGTCCCAGCTGACCCCACCATCCTATAAACTATGGAACTTTCTAGAAAGATAAACATGATTTTTAGTTTGATAAATTAATCACAAAGGTGATTTTTGGCGAGATTCATTACCGCATAGGTGGGGCCCATTGTAGAGTTCCACTTGTCTCACTCACTAGGCTCTGAGTGAGAGCCTAAGAGCATCAAGACTCATATAGGTATATCTATGCATTTATGCTTTGTAAAAACAAACTTATGCATTATTGCTTCGTGTAAGCTTGATAAACCTAGAACTCATAAAAAAGCCTACGCATTTCTCCTTTTAACTATCTTTAAGAAGATTGAAAGAGTGTATTATCATAATTTGTAGCCCACAACTAGAAAGATTTTCGCCTGCATTCCAACAAATTGGTGTCATTGTCACAGCGCGCGGCACTCGTGAAATTCAAGGGGGTTCTCACATTTGGAAACAATCCAAATGAATGTTCCCATGGAGTGCACAATGTAGGTGAAAATAGTTAACCAAGAATGAAGAACTAAGAAAAACACAAAAGAGAAAGTGCAAATTGTATTGTTCTCCTTAATAGAAACATATCAATGACTTCCCTAAATATTACATATGATTAATAATGCAAAAGATTATATTAATCACATTTTTAATCATATGCTCAATATAAATATAAGATCAACTCCGCTTTGTATAAAATTTGAGGACATTTGGTATACAAGGAGGTGTTATATTTGAGTGACTCAGGATTTCAATACGGCTTGTCCCAATCGAGAGTTCCACTCGTGAGAAGCATGATGGAAACATTTGCAGGATCTAAAGTCCAACAAACTTCATCCCACATCAACATCAATGAGATTTCATCACTCTACCTCTCCACACGGATGGATGAAGTGACTCATAGCAATGCTGCAATGATTGTGGAGAAAACCAATGGACACTTCAGGATCCTAGGTCCCACTAGTGCCACGTGGCAATGGCAGCATCGTCTTACCCGCATGTCCGATTTTGATTCAGTTCGAGAGTGTGGAAAGTGTCTACATTTTTTTTTTCTACCTGTCACGGGTGGTATTTTAAACTTTGAGCCCCGGAGATCAATTCCTGAGATATTAAGTAATAATAAGGTGCCAACATCACTCAATCATAAGTGTGTTGGAGAGAAAATTATTTGGCTAGCCTTCAAAGGGTACCTTTTCTCTATTTTCTTCTTGAACTCATATATCATATTTGGATGCGTTTTTCTTCTTATGCGCCGGTTTTCCTTTTTTCTACTTTACTAATTTTTCCATTGCTTCCCCTCCAAGTTATACTTGAAATGTGCTGGTTTATGCTTTTACTAGTGAGATTATGATTTGGTGATCTTGATCGTTGATATGATAAAGTGGTTGCTATCCTAATTTTTATGGTTTCTATTATTCTTCCGGCCCATGCCTGAGACAGATATTTGGCCGGACAAGTTCTGTATTGATTATTGTCAATACCAATCTCCTCTTTCTTTGTTGCCACCGACGCCAACATTCCAAGCATTGTGGGACCCACTTTGGGGAACTAAGAACTGTTCATTGAATGGGCTCCACGCCTACGGCCCACAATAAAAGAACCCCACCTATCCGACCAGCCATTGGACCCATCGATGGCCCATATATATAGGGAAATTTTGTCTAATCGACTGTTTGTCAGCTTAACATTGTGTGTGTAGGATTTTGTGGGTCTCTATGGTAGTCTGGTCCGGCCCACTTGGATTGGCCCTTGCACCTACCTGCATGGACCCCTCAACTTCATTGAGATAATTATCAAAGTTACAATAGAGAAACTTCAACTGAATTGAGAAATCAAAGTTTGTTCTAATTACAAGGATGACTCCACAGCCCAAAAAATAAATGTAGGACTGCATATACAGCTTTACAACAGCTCCTTAATCAGTAATTCCTTCATTATTCTATTCTTCTGCTGATCGTTTGTAATTTTAAATGGTGTGTTATTCCTGGATCACACATTTAATTTGGACCATCCCCTTGGGAATGTGGCACTGGTCAAACTGAGAGGTATATCCAGTTAGTTAATTAATTGGGCGTTATCTTAGCATTAGTTTTTTTGGTATAAACATTATCTTAGTATTAGTGGAACGTTTGAATGTGGAAAAGCATTTCTTTCTCCATCTCATCAGAAATGGGATTTTCTGGAATTGAGAAAGTTCCAATTTTTTTTTTCTCATTTTTCCAAATTGTAGAAAAGGTGCATGGAAAAGTGCGGCACCAACCGACAAAAAGTGGCAAGTTAAAAAATTCAAGGACTTCTATGTTAATGAGGAATTCTCGGTATTGAACAAACATATCCTAGAACATGTAAGCTTCTTCATGATCTTCTCCAGTTGTGGTCAAATTATAGTGGGCTTGGACCAAAGTTTGTGGCTGATGGGCATGACTTGGAATTGTACACAGGGTCCATTTGCTAAATAATCCAGAACTGGCTTTGGGCTTCAATGTCCACCTGATTCTATAGTAAGGCTTATGGCTATTTTAGTATTTTATAAGTATATTAACTGCCATAGATGTCAGGAGTGGGCCTGTTTTGGGCCGAAAGAAGGTCACTCTATTTGCATTCCAGGCTCCACACCACTGCAGGAACAGATTCATCCCCAACACATTCCAGAACCACTGAACCAGGCCTAGCAATGCATTGAACCAGGCTCATATATATTCATTTAAAGAAGTCAAACCGGCTATAGCCTATAGGAACTCCATGCCATTCTCATTCCAGGCTACACAGGGAGGGCCAAAGTCCAGTCCCAGATATGGACAGGGTAAGGCCTAAGGATGGGCTGAATTTTCAGTTTGTTGGGGTCACACTTGAAATGAATCATAGAATACTGAAAACTACTATAAAGCCCATGCGAAGTACAGGTTAAGTCTATCCAAATCGAATAAACTTAGAATTAACATTCAAATTTAGTATTAATTTATAAAAAAAAACATGAATTGATATATTCAATGTTGAACCCATTTTTATAATCATCAGAATATACATTCATAGTATAACATAATTAATTTAAAAGAAATCCATATATAATACATAAACATTATGTGAGTAAATACATGTAAACCATACCATCCACTCATCCAACTCACTCACAACTGGATTAAAATCTGAGAAAAAAAATGATACTTTCTAAAACCATTAAAGTTAATCATCATAATCCTAATTAAAGTTGAGTGTCACAAACCAAAGGATTATGATGATCTAGTGGGGTTGATCTTTGTATGCCCATAGGTCTTATTTAATTAGATCTTTCGATCCCCCACCTCTTCCATAATTGGCATGGCCCCAATTGAGCCCCACGGGGGCACTAATGGTTGGTTCTCATGAAAGGTGATCGAGAGGGGCCGGGGTGACCCTTAGTTAAATGTTTATATATGCTTGAAGTACCTATAGTCTCTGCATAGTGTAGTTGTATGGGAAAATTATGACTCCTGAATTACCAAAATGTCCTTTGACTAACATTCAAAAATAAATCTTAGGGTGGCTCTATCTAAGTAACATTACAATTGTGGGATCATGTAACTAGTGTAATGACAGAGACCTTCTAAAATGACAGCTAACCCACATTATATCTGTCGGATCCAACTATTCTATCCACTTATCAAATACGTTGGTGAAATATGTGAACAGAGGGTTCTATAGAATGGGCAAGATTTACAAGATATTCGTCTAGTGGGTCCTAAATATTTAACTCGAGATTGTGAATAATAACTTTTACAAGCAATGTGGCTTAAGGAGGAGTAGACCTTTATTTTCCTAACAAATATAAAATGTCTACTTGGAGTTGGATGTCATGTGAAACGACCGGAATATGCTATGATTGCTGCTTGATCGAAGCTTTCACCAATTGGAGTCCCGCTAGAGGATGCTATGTGATTTTCAATTTCCATCATTCACAAAAGCATAACCCCCTAGCTAGATTAAAGACTCCCAGTGGAAGTCCCACCTGGTAGCAGTGTGAAAATCTTGTAGGAGAAAGTTCCTTTGCTTCTTGATATATCTTGGCTCAGCAACCACCTGCCATTATAAAAAAATATATATATATTTTATTATTTTTGTTAAATAACTATCTTAAAGAGTTGTAGGGATACTATTAATATTAGCCTCTCTCATGACATTACTGTAAGAATCTTGCAAATATAAATAACTTCTTAAATAATTAAAGTAATATCAAACATGGTTACAAAAACATTCTCAAATATCTTCCACGATCTTTTCAGATTTTATTTTGGTTTTTCCACATTATTTCTAATTTTGAAAGTCTTTTATAATGCAATTATAGTATGATTGAAATATCGTCTCAAAAAAAAAAAAAAATTGTTGCGTTGTTGTCAAATATGTTTAAAATATTACAGATATTTACGTACCATTTTTATACCTTATACATGTGATGCATACACGTACGAGTACAACTAAATGCTTTTCTGTATTGTAAATGTTATGCATGTTTAACATTACATATCTAAATGAGTGCAAACAAATGATCACCTCTTATAATTAGTTCTCTATTTACAAGAGGAAAAAATCATTTTTGAGATCTAATTAATCTATATCTTAGTTCTCTCATCAACCATCCATCTCAAAGCATGTGGACAATAGAGCATTATTAAAGGAGTGAGCTGATTTCTTAGAAATCTCATTGGGGAGTACTCTTGACTACAGAAGCAGAATGAAGGGATATTCCATCGAGATCATATTATCTATTTTGGATTCGTGCTATGGTGGATATGGGGAGCAAGAAATGCAAAAGTCTTTTGTTAGCAAGATGCAAATGGAGAAAATATGGTTCAAAGAATCAACCTTGCACACATTGAATGGATAAGCTTACTAGAGAAAAAGCAGGCCACCACCTCAAAATTCGTGAATGGCCGTCGTTTTTTTACAGATATGGTGTCAGAAATTTTAAAGTCAATTTTTCAAAAATGACTGCTTTAAGCCGTCGGTAAATTTTAAATAAAAATATCATATAATTAAAACGATGGCCTTGGACTGTTGTTTTTATTAATAACCTTCAAACCGTCGTTTTAAAAAAACAACTCTGAAATTCCCAACACCGCATTGTGAAAAACGAAGGCCAATGGCCGTCGTTTTTTCATGAATTTTGAGGAAGTGAGGGAGGTCAGAGTCGCGATGATGGTCACCTAAATACTTCTAGCCGTCGTTTTTTCATGAATTTTGAGGAAGTGAGGGAGGTCAGAGTCGCGATGATGGTCACCTAAATACTTCTACCAATAATCAAGATCTAGATATAGATGTTTGCATTTTTTGTGATGGAGCCGTGAATAAAGTGGCTAACAAATTAGGAGTTGGATGCATTGCTTATAGCAAAGGTGGTAGCATTTTGACAAGGCTATCCAAAAGATTGAAGGAGATTTCGCTATCATGGCAGAAGTTTTGGCTATCAAAGAAGCTTTGGATTTGGCAATTCAGCATGGGTGGAGGAAAGTAGGTTGCTTTAGTGACTCCAAGATAGCTATTGATTCAATAACAAAACCTTAATATCGGGAAATTTATACTCCGTTACAGAAGATCCTGGAAAAAAAAAAGTCTTTATAAAAGCATTAATAGTGAAGCACATGGTTTAGCCGGGGGGTGGGGGAGCGTGGAATGTGGTTTGTGTACAAGCCCTGATGCCTATATTAGTAATTATGCTGTATCTTTCTCCAATGACTAATGAATAGAAAATCATCTTCCCCAACAAAAAAAGATTGAGATTTGAAAAAAGGGTGGTTATATTTCAACTCTGTCATGTCGAAAAAGATGGGTGATTGTTTCATGTTACCCACTGGATCCTTTATAGCTCACGTGCTCTCTCTCTCTCACATGCTTTGGACGTGAGGATGGTAGGAGCCTTAATGTAAGATCTCGGTCCCGCTTATAATATTTTATTATATTTTAATTAGAAAATCACTATTATTTTAATTAGATTTATTTTAGTTATTTAAGTGGTTAAGATCAAGTGGTGCATACGTTAAATTAGATGCGTGGATCGGTAAGTTGGGCTAATGGGTAGATGACCTGACCTGCAGTTTGATCCAATAACTTAAGCCTAGAGAATATCCTCTTTTAACCTAATTCTTATTTTAAATCCGCACAACTTATCCCTTCCCACTTATCTCTGCAACTCCGCCGGTTATACTTCGTCTTCTTCATCTTTCAGGTAACCCTCTCTTCAAACCATTAGAAGTAGATCTATATTCTGGGATTATCTCCTTCTTCTTCTTTTTTTTTTTTTTTTTCAATGGTAGATTTGGATAGGAGTACAATACATCTGTTCATTTGAGCATTTCTTTCCCATCTTCTTTGTCAGATTGGTGATAGGATTATTCTCGAGCGTTGTGGGAATCTCGATTTGGATATTGGTTAAGAACCTATTGCACTTTTCTTCAACTTCGAATTAAGGCAAGTACCTAATCATGATTTGTAAAATTTAAAACTTGTTTTTCTCGTTGATTCGCATGTGTACCCATGTAGAAACCCTTTTATGCCATTTCTTATGATAATTCTGTAATGCGATTTTGTTTTGCAATGAGATCGGAGATTTGGAGATGACCTAATCGATTTTATCGTATTGATGTTATTGTTGCAAATGGCTATTGCCCGCAACACTTTTGTTTGGATATATATATATATATATATTTTTGTTCTGAATAATCCACCAGTTTTGTTTGGATTTCAAAACCCTTTTTCATCTTCTGTAGATTTGCGTTTGGAGATGTGAGACCATTATTTCAAGTGACCTTGATGGGCAGGCGAAACCACATAATTCAGGGAGTAGGGAGAACTGGATTTGTAACAGGGGAAAACGCAGGCAGTTTGGGACTGTTCGTGTTTTTTACCATGGAACCCAAGTGGGGCCTCTTGATGCATGATCGGGTCTGTGGATTTGATAGGGGACCCAAAGACGACTTTGTTGGTGGTGGACCAGTGGGGATTGGGTCCCATCCGGCCTCTCATCTAAGGGTTTCACATAGTTTGGGCGTCAATTGCAAGGGTTTTTATTTTGGACATCAGGCGGTGGCGGGAGCAGTAGCGGGACCCACTGGATCATTTGATCACAGATCTAACCGTGCGTCTAGCCGTACATGGCTGGGCGATATTGGCTGGGATGGTAATCTGGGATTTTGACCAATGGGGCCCACTATCTTAGTATCCATGCTACATCAGGCGTGGAGTTTAACTTCTGGAACTGGGTTCTGTGATATATAGAGGGTCTGTTTGGTTCTGGATATACATGAGGAGAGAGAGACCACTTGGTCATAAGATAATATAATTTGGGTGTCACCTCACATAAGTTGAAAAGGAAGTGCTGTTAATGAGTGTTGCCTGGACTTGTGTTGGAAAAAGAATTCTCATATGACACAACTTTATCACTTGTCATAGCTTTCCCATACACCCTATTAGTTTTTAGAATTTGAAGAAAGGGCTTTGGTTGTCTTATAAATACAAATTAAATCCCTTGGCTTATTTTGAATGTGGAAAATATTTTGATAGGGTCCTTGGGTTTTCTAAATTTATAAACTAATATTTTTATTTATCATTATTATTTTCTAATGAATTTGGAATGTATCTTTGATTTTTAATGTGTTAAAATTATATTTTTGTACTTTATATTTGGATCATTGAACCTGAGTAAATACCGTTTGGGCACACGATATCTTACTAACATGGGGTTTAGTGCTTCGTATGACCTTGGGGAAATCTTAATGGATTCGAACTCAACCCATCGCTATTGGAAAACTCTTAATTGGGTCTATGCACCATTGATGGAGAAGGGATGCGTTAATTTTTTATCTATTAGAGATTCCTGTGGTTGTTGGGTACGAGACCTTACGTCTAACCTTAGGTTGATTTATAATTATGTCTTGACCTTTGCATGCATATCTTTGTTTATGTTATGTATTCCCTTAGATGCATACTTTGTTATTTGTGATGGACTATGAAGTGGCTTGGCAAATTATGTATGATGATTTGATTATGACATGGAATGTGGAATGGCCAACACTTCATTTTGACTTAGGACTCTTGTGTCGGAGAATTATTATTCGGATCTATTATGCATATATGTTTATATTTATGTGGATCATTTATGGACGACTGCAGATCGATATATAGACGGTTGATCACCGATGTGACCGGATCACTTATAATCTGTTTTGAATATGAACAGGTTATCCTAGTTTTTAATTTAATCGGTTTATGACCACGACGTTATAGACGGGTTCTCCCGATTTATTTAGGGTTGACCACCCACAACGGGGACACTTGTCTTCGTGTGAATTATACTGCTCCTTTTGTTTTATTTGGATTTATATTATACGTTCTTTCTTGTCATTATTTGTCATTACTTCTATATGATCTCACTTGTCTTTACTCAATTCGTTATCGTATTTAATTTCGAATTATGATCATGTTCTTGCTATTTACTTTGTAATATTTGGTGCATAGGTATCGAGTCCTACTATACCGATGAAATAGAGGGGGATCAAATGTTTCAAACGTTTGAGTCAACTGATGAACCCGAGTGGGATGCCGGAGATGGCTTTTGAACCGTCTGAGCCAGCAAAAGAGAGAACGTCATCTTAGAATTATTTAAATAAACTTTCTTTTAGTGTTGAGACCTCTTTTAAAAATTATTTAATTTATTCTGCAACTTTAACTATTAATGTTTATTTGATTTTCGTATTGGATCTTATTTATGAACTTTGAATATCAATTGAATAAAAAGTCCGCCGCATTTAATGAAATTTATTTTGACTCACCACGGGTTGAAATTTTATGCGGGCCTACTTTTAGAAGCCTGTGTATTAAATACATGCATTTTAATTTTAATTTTAATTTTTCACATTTTTCCTCAAGTCTTATTTTGGGGATGTGACACTTAACCACACGTATGTTGAAGCTTCAGGGTTCAGCCATTTTTAGCTATACAAATTTGTCTCACTCTCCTGTCATTAACTTACAGTGTGGACAAATGGGTATAAGTAAAGGGCAAATACACTACGCATGCAAGAGGCATTGCCCACCTTGACAGGAAACCCACCAACTTCTCTTTCTTGCTCCCCCATGTGGGCCCCACCAGAGCCAAAGAGTCATCACCTTTACCCTCAACCACTTCTGCCCAGAAGGAAACAAGCCAATGTTAGGAGGAATACAACCAGAAGCTTGGGATCTTATGCAGAGGTGGAGCCCTCCTTTCGGTTGGGATGTATTTATTTTTAGACTAATTTGCATATAATTATCTGAACTTTTCTTATGTTACAGATGTGGGGAAGGAGTATGTTGAAATGAATCTTCATACAGCTCACAATCTCAATCAACTACTTTGGCTGGCAGTCATAAGCTGACATCTGATTTCTGATGATAAATTAACAACCATATGATAATAAGATAAAACCAGATGTAATGGTTTTTATTTTATTTTATTTTTTATTTTTGTTACAATTATAGATTCAATCTAAACCAGGTTAAATCTAAGAACATTTATGTCCTTCTACAATATATAGGATTTTATACGGGTCATGGCAGCCCAAAATTTTGTGAAACCCCACTATAAATGTTGTGAACTACATATTTTTTACATATTCACCTCCAAAGTAATTTTTTTTTCTTCTCTCTACTCTCTTTACATTGTGGCCTCACCTAGTACAATTTCTTTGATCCGGCACTTTATTGGATCGATTGGTTGGTTGTATGTATCCGTAGTTTATTGAGGTTATTAGATTAATTGAGGTGGTTATTTGTAGAAGCAAATAATAAATGAATATATAAAAATTACTCTCTTCTTATAAAACACATAATTACAACAGAGTTTTTAGGACCGCAAATGCGTTAGTTCTGGCTGGAACCATATTTGGTTTTGGATTGGAACCTACAGGATCTCTTTTTCAAGCCCAATTTCGTAGGTTGTTAGAAGTTTTAGGGATAAATTAAGAGTTTGAATTGTAAACATTATCTTATCAGTTCATCTCTCTTGTATAAATTGAGAAGTTTATGTGGATGGAATGAAATCTATGGTGATTTTATGGAAATGCTTTGAAATTAAGTCTTTACAAGATTTGGTTTAAGAACTGAATTCAAAATCGATTTCAACTTTTTTTTTAAATTTAATTTTTATTTAAAATAGGGATATCATTTAACCCAAGAATTTTAAAAGAGATACCATTCAACCCAATAATAGTGCATCTAAGTCTACTTTTTACAAATGACATCAATAAAGAAAGGGCCAAATGGCATAGAAAAAAAAAAAGGAGATGATTTGGGGTGGAGGTCGTTGGCCGTCATTTTTTTTGTAGATGTCCCTAAAAGGTTATATACACTATAAAGGTTTATACTCAGAACCTTTCACTTTTTTGAAGCTTTTAAAGAAGCTACTCTATTCATGCATTTCATAGTCTTTACATTAAAGAATTATTAAAAAAAAATGTCTAAAGTAAATTATAGACGAAGTTAGGATTCGAGAGATGAGAGTTCCAATTCTTGTCATGGCTGCTATAGAAAAATTTACGTACCATATCATTCATAAATCTTCTTACGTGAGACTCCATTTTTATCTATTTAGGACCTTTTCTATGTAATTAATTATATATGTCGACAGACTACTTCATCTTTTAGTTTTGACAACTTCTACCTTAGATTTGTATTGATATCTTGTTGTGCATAAATAATATTTATTTTATAAGGTCTTTACAAAAAGACCATTGTATTTTCAGACAACCTATAAAATTAGGCCCTGCCTTTTAGTAATTTGTACAAAAGACCCTTGATTTGATGGTGTAACATGTAAGTGTTAGTTTTCATGGACAAATGACAAAAATACCCTTCATTTAAGCTTAGTGAATTTCACAAAACTCAAAATTTTTTTAGTAGAGCCTACATAGATGCGTGATGACCAAAGGGAGGCATGGTGATAAAAAAAAACTTGGATCATCAAGCCACTCAAGTGATCGTAGCCTTTGGTCTTATGCCACGAAAGTGTCAGAGGTGAAGCTGTCTTCTTTTCTTTTTACTCTAGGGATAAGTCATTTAGTACTTCTTAAAGGGTACCTAAATTAGGCAAAAATAAAAAATTGTATTGTCCGGTTATCTTTTGGTGCGATTGACCATTAGTCGAGGGGAGTTTTAGCAAAAATAGAAAATGCAGGGGCTTTTGAGGTTATGAGAAAATATAGATGCACTTTTGTAAAAAAAACTTTTGATCATTGATAAAGCCCCGGATACACACCACCTTCCACTAGCACTGTGTATTAGGTAAGGCCCCAAACAATTCGATGCGGGGACCTCCAGCTCATTGGAGGACTCCCTAACCACTAGAACAATTTAAGTGTGGGTTGAACAATTTGAGTGTGGGTTACAGTTTAATGGATGCCCTCTAAACATCCAACATCCATTCAAAAAGCCATCCATAGTTTAATGGATGGCCTAAGATTTTGCTCGATTATGAGAAATATTGATCGTTTGATCACATTTTGTCCAATCCGATGATAAGTGTCCCTCTAATAAAAAATGAATCTTAAATTAGCTAGGATAAATACAGTTTCCTAGCGATTTAATTTAAGATTCCTTTGTGAGTCTCTAATACTTCGCACGAGCGAGTTAATCCTCACACGTGAGTTCCTATTACCTCATGTGTGGGTTTCTATTAACTCACATGTGTAAGTCTCTCAAGAACTAACCCCTTACTTGGAATAGCGAAAAGATTATAAGAGGAATGGTGTGTTGGTGGCCTCGCGTGCACTCAATTAAGCTTGCTTACTTACCTTTGGGGGTGTTTGGAAACAATATAATTCTAAAGATCTTTCTATATTATCTCCTAATTTAGAATATAATCTACACACCTAAAAACTAAGTATTTGGATAACTTAGAAGGTATATTACAATATCTCACTTTTTTACAAAAAAAACTTCATATTAAAATATTCAAATATATGTTGTATGAAAAAATATTCTTTCAGTAAGAAAACTATTTGAAATAGCGGTCAAAGCTTTTGTAAGCATCCAAAACAAGGTTCCCTTTTGTAAGAGTTCTACTAGGACTCAATATTAGATGGGCCCTTCAGTGTTCATAAATTTTATATGGGTTACAAAATCCTATCATAATTACATGGTTCCCTTGTTGATTACTAATATTGGTGGGTCCTACAAATATCACATACCTGACTTCTACATGATTATTGACATTAAGTGTGTTTCATACCACCAACATTAGGTTGTGTGACTAACTATTAGTTTGCCATGCAAATTGCTTATGGTCAACTATGTGTAATCACTTCTAATTGAAATTTGTATTCTTAAGTGTATTACGGTGGCAGAACCAAGGTCTAGGAAAGCCGCCTAGGGGAGATTATGTAAAATATAAAATTCTTAGGGAGAGCCAATGTAAAAGAAAGCCTTGTCACATGCCCATGCTTGTTCCAACCTTGCAAGGATTTATGCTACTTAAAAGCCTTGGGCTGTCAAAGAGGTAGGCCCGGGCCACGCCGAGGTGAGTCATTACCCTACTCTCATATATGTGGGCTAGGCCTAGGTCGAGGTAAAGCCCTCGGAGCCCTCGGAAGGGCTACAATACCGAAGCCCTTACCCTACCCTCATGGGCTAGGGTCGGGTTAGGGCTAAAAGAAATATTTGTTTAATATTATAAATAGTTTTTTATACCATATTGATAACTCTACTTTATTTGAGTTAAGAACTGGTGAAATGTAAAAGTCAGTCTTTTGTACCACTTCTTGTTAATGCAAAAAACAAGTTACTCAGTCCTCTTATAAAAATATTATTTAGGATTAAATGAAGTAAGCTAATTTTGCATTGTGATATGAAATTAGGATATGGAAGACACTATTAAAGACCTTAATTAGCACACTAGTATTAGTTACATAGTTTAAGTAATGTGCCCAATTTTGTCTAAAGGCAGGTTTGGTAATGGTTTTCTTAATTTAGGGCGGATTTGGTTTTGTTATTCTACCCTGCCCCGCCTTATATATAATATATTATTAAAAATTATAGGCATTTTATTAAGTGGTTAAAAATGAAAGACATTTTTTGAAGTGATTAAAAATGAAGACCAAAGGCTAGGTATTCATATCTTATCTCCGTTCGGTTATATTTTTATAAAAGAAAAGGTTAATTGATTCTCATTTTTTGAAATCCACCTTTTATCGTCATTTTTAACTACTTATAAAATCATATGTATTGAATTCTTGTGTATTTTAATGCAAACCAACATGTCCTCAATGAAATGAGTAACATTGGTTGGCAATATAAAAACAACAAGGCCCTATTTTAAAAACTTCATTTCTTTTATTTGATGTACAATTTACAAAAGGTCACGTTTTCAGCCCCCAAATAGCTGATTGGGTTTTTCACTAGGCCAAATTTCGGGTTATTGGCCATTCATGGGTGGGCCTACCAGATTCCTGCTATATATAGAAGCTTGGGCGGTTCGTTGTCTAAAATGGTTGGGGAATTCAGATTAATGTTTTGCTGTGCGGAAGTGTCGTGGCGAGCTCTGGGATCCGACGGCCCCCCATGTGGGGGTTGTCCAAGAACCTGTCCCGGAATCGGGACAGGTAGACTTTTTGTGGCGGGTATTGATACCACGTATTGAGAAAAGCGGCGTAGCAAAAAGTAAGATGCATGAACACAAGCAATCAAACAAGAGACAGAGGGTTGCAATCAAGAGCTGTAACAGATGGACCGACTTTGGGACCGGACTATGACCGATCCCAAAAGTTCTATCCATTTAGTCTTTCACTGCAATCAAACAAGAGCCAGGGGGTTTACGTGGTTCACGTGATTCACTACGTCCAGTCCATTCCCAGTGTTCACTCAATGGTGTACGAAACACCATTGCAACAGAGAGATTGCATGTTCCTGAGCCACACAATGTGAGATTCAAAGTCTCATATTACGGCTACCTATATGTTGTGGGGCTCTGGTGCATGTGCACCACACGCTATGAGGTACCTCTCAGTGGAAGCCATGTCAACAATGGTCGCTGCCTTGCTGGGCTTTTGTGGATTGAAGCCACGTGTCCAGCATGTTTAGCATTGGGCCCCTGTCCAAACTCATCGATCATTATAACAATCTTCACCTGACATGCATGAATCCACATTTCCAACATGTTTCGCATTGGGCGCCTGTCCAAACTGATCATTAAAGCGATCATCACACGACATGCATGAATCCGCTATAAAAGGGTCTCTCCCCCTGATGGGTCAATCAGATTACAAGAAACAAGGAGAAAGCAGGGGTGTACCAGAAAGTTCAAATTTGAACTCTATGGAGAATTTCTCAACCCTTGTTTTATCCATGTTCATCGTTGTCCAAATGACTCTCGAGCGTTTGCAAATCAAAATAAGACGTTCACTCAGTAGGCCCATTTCATTCAAGCTACTACTGACAGTTGCCATTCTCCTGGTCTTCAGCTCCTTCAAGCGACAGGGAACTGTTGGTCTGTTTAAAGGTATAATTCCAATTTCCAACCTCTTGCATCTCTATTTTCCACTTAAACGCTACAGGCCCATCTTGAGCACAGTAGTGAGTTCACTCCTATCCAGATAGGTCTTAATGGGCTCAGCCTGGGTTTGAAAGCCCATGATCAGGCCCCGGCCAACCAATTTAGAAAACGGGTTTGAAGAAGCTTAGGCACGGCCCGATGCACTACTCCTATCATTGTACCGATGTAGGAGCATCTTCGAGTGTTTTCCTACTAGAGGACGTTTAAGATGGGGATATCGTAAGCATGACGTCTTATCTTAGTGCTAACAAGTGTGAATTCTTATCTATCTGTCCAGGGTTTAAACCTGGGCAGTCAATCACCTTTCTTTACCTCACCCGAGGCCTACTTCTTTCACCTCACTGGAGGTCTACTTTTAACAGTATAAATATTCACCATCGGGTGGGCCCACACATGGAGTCATAGCTGAGCACATGTATTAATGTCAGCGTTGATTGTTGGCAAGTATTTCTGTGTGTGTCTACAGCGGTTACTTGTGAGCATACATTGTAGTCAGCGGTGTGACATGGGTCGAGCCAAATTCCAATTTAGGCTTTCCCGAGTTGGCATTGGGAAGCCTCTGGTTGGGCTTGAGCCTGAAATTCCTTGATCTGACATGAGCTCGAGCAGAACAAAAGAATGAATATAAACTCCTAACTCGAGTTATTGAGGGTGTATTCAAATTGGGCCTCTAAAATTCAGAGCGGACTCTGTTTAGCCCAATGGAAAACCAGCATAGTCCGAGTTGCTGTTTAAGCAA
Organism: Camphora micrantha; assembly: GCA_003546025.1. Taxonomy (NCBI): domain Eukaryota; kingdom Viridiplantae; phylum Streptophyta; class Magnoliopsida; order Laurales; family Lauraceae; genus Camphora; species Camphora micrantha. The sequence continues at coordinate 58,965,729 of QPKB01000003.1, forward strand.
ATCAAATTGATTCCAGAGCCAGATTGCAGGGTCTGAGCAATTTCGACATATGCCATTATTATACATGTAATGTTTGACCGAACCCAGATCTAGTCAGGTCGCTCCGAGACCCGAATTTTGGGACTTGACTTGAAAATACATATATACTAAGCGTATAAGTATACGAACACACATTATCTATTATACACTACAGCTATTCACATTTATACTAAGGTTTTGAATCTAGGTAGCTCAAACCAGAACCCACTCAAATTTTACTTGTCCGACCATGTGGGTCCAGGCTTGGCCCCACCCGGGTTGCACCCCAAAAAGAGTTTGTACCTTGGCTATTGGGAGTGGAAAATATAGCCAATGACTCTAAACTTTAATATCTTTAAACCGAGATCAGACATTCATTACCTGCTTTCCTCATTCAACAGTGGTGCAGGATTTTCAAATATGGCTACTATCTGTGACCCTCCACCATGCATTCATTACCTAAGACACAGAACAAAAAGGAAACAGGATTTTCAGATATGGCTACTATCTGTGACCCTCCACCATGCATTCATTACCTAAGACACAGAACCAAAAGGGAATGAGGATCAGACGAATACCAGCCAACCTGGTCCCCCTTCAGCACCTGTGACTGAGCTGCCCACCTATCCAACACACACACACATAGTTGACTTATTAGATTGGTTGAATTCCGGTAACTATGGGATCGTTTGTTTGCATGCATCATCACGCATGTGATGTTTCAATGAGATTTGAAACTGGTGTCTTAAAAAAGAGGTCATTTCATACTCTTATTTACGCACGGACGTGGTGGTAAAATGTTACATGTAATACTATTACAATCAATGGTACAAGTTGCACCGTCCATCTTCTCTATATGTACAAAGGAAACCTTTTAAAGATGTTTAACTTCATTTCTTAAATCTTCATAAATAGATTTTGAAAAAAGAATTTTTGAAAAGCCATCAAAAATTCTAAACACATCTAAAACTATTGGACGTACACATTTACTCACGTAAACATGGTGATTTTGATAAGCATGATGATGTGTTCCATATGTAAACTCAAAGGATTTTCTTCGGGGCACATAGTCATGCAATAACACACATTAAGGCTTGACTTTCCTGAATTTCACCAAATCCAGCGTGACCAACACACCGATCCATAGTGCATGTGTGATATGTCCATGTAAATCCATCTTCAATTCCTATCTCATACATAAAAGGCAAACAACCGCTAAAAAGCCTACCCAAACGGCGCAACCAAGTTTTCTTCTTTGGCCCCAACGAAACTTGCACCCAGACCCCCTTTTTACAGTTTTACAAGCATACACACTCTCACCCAACCCATGGACTTCACACCATTGACCAATCCCATGTTGTGGGACTCACATAATTAAAGCACATACATTACTCCTAGTAGTGAATTGAAATAAAGTGAGGTGAAGCATTAAATCAAAAGAGAATAAAATATAGGGGGTTATGATGATATTTTATTTTTAGTTGTTTGATAGGGAATCTTTGACTTTTTGTGTAAAAAGAGAATATTTTCTTGTCATTTAGCAGAGAAAGGATGTTGCTTTTTTTTTTTTTTTTACTTTTTTTTTAAAGGTGGAGGGAATTTTGAATTTGTACCTTTGATATAACCCCTAATTTTCTCTTGTCTGGATAACGGAGGCTTTACTTCACTTTAACTTTACTAGTTAATTGCCAAACACGCCACACTACTACTACTATACTACAACACCTACATTCTCAACATACAACATCCAAGCTAGCAATCAGTAGTAACCATGAACAACATTACTTCCACCTTATCTTCCACTTTACTAACCCTCCAATGGGCAGGTAATGGCACGGCGGTCGTTGGCCTGACTTCGATCCTTCTCCGACCAACTCGCCCCACCATTGCACTTCTCCTCTTTGGATCATTTCTCTTCTTCCTCCTCCAATTTCGAACAGAAAAGCACAAGGATCAAAAGTCACCACCCCTCCCACCTGGCCCAATGCCATGGCCGATTGTTGGAAACCTAATAAAGTTGGTCATGAACAAGCCGGCCTTCCGATGGATTCTGCGTCTGATGAAGGAGATGAACACTGAGATTGCATGTATCAAGCTCGGCAATGTCCATGTGATTCCCGTAACAAGTCCGGAGATCGGTCGCGAGTTCCTGAAGAAACATGACGCAATCTTTGCATCTAGGCCCTTGACCATGGCCAGTGAGTACTTAAGTCGCGGGTACTTATCAGCGGCAACTGCACCAATGGGTGATCAATGGAAGAAGATGAGGAGGGTGGTGGCCAACGAGGTCTTGGGCCCGGCGAGGCTAAAGTGGCTCGTCAACAAGAGAGTCGAAGAAGCGGATAATCTTGTTAGATACCTCTACAACCAGTGCAGGAGCTCAAGAGTTGGAGATGGTGCGGTGGTTAATGTTAGAGTTGCGACTCGACAATACAGTGGTAATGTTATAAGGAAGATGATGTTCAATCAACGGTACTTTGGGATGGGCCGCAGCGACGGAGGGCCGGGTGTTGAAGAAGAGGAGCATGTGGAGGCGCTCTTTACTATGCTCTCTCTTCTCTATGCTTTTTGTGTGTCGGACTACATGTCGGTGTTGAGAAGGTTGGATTTGGATGGGCATGAGAAGATATTGAAGAAGGCTATGAAGGTTGTCAATAAGTATCATGAGCCTATAATTGATGAGCGAATCAAGAAATGGAGGAGTGGGGCAGATGGAAGGGTTAGAAAGGAACCTGAGGATCTTCTTGATATTCTAATATCAGTTCAAGACACAGATGGGAAGCCATTGCTAACACCAGAAGAGATCAAGGCACAAGCAGTGGTATGATTCCAACTTCCTTGAACTTAGGAGAGCCTTCCCACGCGTCCACACATAAATTTTTTTTTTATCTATATACATATGCATATATGTATATATAGGTATATGTATATGTGTATATACATATATATATATATATATATATGTATTTATATATGCGAAATATTCACTCGCATAATTTGATTCTTTTTCTTCCATTGTTTCGAGCACTTAATAGCTAGCACATTATTCAATCAAAATTATATAATTTACTTTTGCAGGAATTGATGTTTGCAACAGTGGACAACCCATCAAACGCGGCAGAATGGGCCATGGCGGAGATGCTCAACCAACCCGAAGTCCTCAAAAAAGCAGTAGAAGAGCTGGACAGTGTGGTTGGAAGGGAGAGATTAGTTCAAGAATCCGATTTCCATCGCCTTAACTACATCAAGGCATGTGCCAGGGAAGCATTCCGTCTGCATCCAATTGCACCCTTCAACGTCCCCCACGTGTCGACTGCTGACTCGACGGTCGCCGGCTACTTCATCCCAAAAGGCAGTCATGTGATACTGAGTCGGATTGGACTCGGTCGGAACCCAAGGATCTGGGATGACCCATTGCGGTTCAACCCAGAGAGGCACCTGATGGATGGGTCAGCTGAGGTGGAACTGGCTGAGAGAGATCTACGGTTCATCTCATTTAGCACTGGACGGCGTGGATGCATGGGGGCCCTACTGGGGTCCGCAATGACGGTTATGCTCTTGGCGAGGTTACTTCAGGGATTCACATGGTCTGTGCCGGAGGGTGAGTCGATGATCGACCTGACCGAGTCTACTCATGATCTTTTCTTGGCTAAGCCTTTGTGTGCGAATGCATCGCCACGCATGCCATCTCATCTGTATCCCAAAATCTAAGCCATCTATATATATATATATATATATATATATATATATATATATATATATATATATAACAGACCTCGTATTTTATTATTTGAGAATTGAAGATTTCTCTTAGCTATAAAATAGCAAGGATTTGAAGATCTCATTATATAAATTAATACATTTCTCTTGTGATTCACTGATTCTAGATATATGTCATTGACGGTTTTGAAAAGGGAAGGGGGATGAGCTGAGCTTGTTTTTCATTCTCTACCTGTTTCATTTGGTGTAGCAAACCATAAGATGGCACAAGGGGTGTGCATTTCTCAATGTTAGTTTTTTTTCTTTGATGTTTGTCCTTAATAAAGTCAATGAAAATTGAACCTTGAACCAATCTCTCTCTCTCTCTCTCTCTCTCTCTCTCTCTCTCTCTCTCTCTCTCTCTCTGTGTGTGTGTGTGTGTGAGAGAGAGAGAGAGGACATATTTCCAAGCAACCGATCCCACTAATAACTTATAAGTAATTCAAAGTGACTCAAGGAGAAGCTAAAGCTCTGCTTAACCCATCTTGGCCGTCAAATTGTACTGTAAACAAGTTGGCCGTTCCCCATCTGTCCAAGTCATCTCCTTCCAATTCTTTTATCCTCATTGCCCTGGCAATATATATTGTCTCTCAGTGTCAATTGCAATCCTTTCTGCTTCCATTCTCACAGAAGATGTAATAAGTATCCTAGCTTGGATATAAGGAGACAACATGAAACTTTCTGTCAGGTTGATCCACCCTTCATTCGTGAATAAGAAAAAAAAAGAAGGAATTTAACTTCACGCTGCAATCTCCTTGCTGAAGGGTTTCAAGGACTAACTTAAAGGGCTTGTTTCATTACTGGGAGCCCCTAAGATTTTTAGGCACGGCCTGATGCCAGCACTAAATTGGACCTCACCACTAAGTAAGATCCTGGATGTCGGGCCACCAAATTTGGATTCCGGCATGATTTTTGGGATCTGGAATTAGAGCCGTGCAACTTGGTTTGCTTCCTACGTATTGCCTTTAAAACCCTCTTATTTTGTTATTGTGCGTTTGTGTTTGTTTAATGGGCGTCACCCGAGAGATTTAATCATATTAGATCAAAGACCTCAGGGATACCTGGCCGTTGAAAAAAAAAAAAAAAAAAAAACATAGGGTATGGAGTAAAGACGGCGTTATAATCTAACCAATGATTAGTGGGGTTTTTTTTTTTTTTTTTTTTTTAATCTCAAAGTGGTTTGCAAAAGGGGTAAAATAAAATAAAATAAAATAAGGACAAGGAACGGTCAATTTTTTTGTCCACGTGTCTCAAATCAGTATGCATACAGACAGTTGTAGAGATGAAAGGTGGCTGAAGTGGCTGATGTGGGTCCCTATGTGAGCCCCACCACACACTTGAGCTTACCTTATTCTAAACTTGAACTTAGAAGAGCTAGCCCCATTATTGTAACTTCAAAAGAGGCCTTCAGCTTTCATTCTTATACTTGTATCCTTCCTATATGGAATGTAAGGTATTTCTAGTCAATCCCAAGTTTATTCAAAAATATAAAATATAACTACCCTCTTTGAATCTTGGGGGAGAATTTTTCCTATACTAAAATTATATTACTAAGAAGTGAACATGAATGGTTACATCTAGAGATTCTAGCTATTTATTTTGGAGCCCCCTATGAGACGGTTATGAGTAATCATCAAATAAAGTTAATTTTTGGCCATATAAAACCTGATAAACAGTCCTTCATGTCCAACCATTGACCACACATTTACAGACTCAAAGCCGGACTCAGATAAAGGGCTGGGCTACAATTTTGACCCAACCAATTGAACTTGATCGTTTCCTGTTACTGATAAGGAAGCCAACAGGCCAACTTGGCTTTCATCCCTGCTTGGGTCAGCTAGATTAGACTCAGCTAGGTTAGACTACTAGATGGGGTAATCTACATCTTCACCTTACACCCTTCACTATTAACCTCTTTTCCTCTTTTATATACTATTGCCTCATTGGCAAGGAAGTAGCATTTGTGCCTGCCAATGATACCAGGAATTGACCCAAGTTGGTCCTACAAGGGTGAGATGCTTTGCCAGTACTGAGCTATATAGTAAAGGATAGGCCACTAGTTACCTCTTTCAATACTCCTTCATAAAACACCTTACCATGGACTCTAGTATATTAGTTGCCAAAATGGGTGGAAAAAGTACCAAATTCACATTCTACACTCGGTAGAAATTTCAATTTGAGAAAAATCTGCTAGAGTACATAGACACAAAAAAATAGTTAGAAGTTAGAACCACCAACCAGTAATGTGCAGACTGGCAATATTGATGTAAACTGATGCGGCCCACAACATGATGCAATCAAATTCAGTTTCTAACTATCCCATCAAATGCGGATCAGGGAGTAGCAACCTACAAACTTCCTATCGATCAGTTCCAGGAGCACAAGGACTATCAAAGAAAGAATGTGATGGTCCCCTCAGAGAAATCCTATAAATCACCACTCTAATATCTAAATTCATCTATAAGGCAACGGCATGTAAAATACAATCACGGCAAAATAATAGTCCCAGCTGACCCCACCGTCCTATAAACTATGGAACTTTCTAGAAAGATAAACATGATATTTAGTTTGATAAATTAATCACAAAGGTGATTTTTGGCGAGATTCATTGCCGCATAGGTGGGGCCCATTGTAGAGTTCCACTTGTCTCACTCACTAGGCTCTGAGTGAGAGCCTAAGAGCATCAAGACTCATATAGGTATATCTATGCATTTATGCTTTGTAAAAACAAACTTATGCATTATTGCTTCGTGTAAGCTTGATAAACCTAAAACTCATAAAAAAGCCTATGCATTTCTCCTTTTAACTATCTTTAAGAAGATTGAAAGAGTGTATTATCATAATTTGTAGCCCACAACTAGGAAGATTTTCGCCTGCATTCCAACAAATTGGTGTCATTGTCACAGCGGCACTCGTGAAATTCAAGGGGGTTCTCACATTTGGAAACAATCCAAATGAATGTTCCCATGGAGTGCACAATGTAGGTGAAAATAGTTAACCAAGAATGAAGAACTAAGAAAAACACAAAAAGAGAAAGTGCAAATTGTATTGTTCTCCTTAATAGAAACATATCAATGACTTCCCTAAATATTACATATGATTAATAATGCAAAAGATTATATTAATCACATTTTTAATCATATGTTCAATATAAATATAAGATCGACTCCGCTTTGTATAAAATTTGAGGACATTTGGTATACAAGGAGGTGTTATATTTGAGTGACTCAGAATTTCAATACGGCTTGTCCCACTCGAGAGTTCCACTCGTGAGAAGCATGATGGAAACATTTGCAGGATCTAAAGTCCAACAAACTTCATCCCACATCAACATCAATGAGATTTCATCACTCTACCTCTCCACACGGATGGATGAAGTGACCCATAGCAATGCTGCAATGATTGTGGAGAAAACCAATGGACACTTCAGGATCCTAGGTCCCACTAGTGCCACGTGGCAATGGCAGCATCGTCTTACCCGCATGTCCGATTTTGATTCAGTTCAAGAGTGTGGAAAGTGTCTACATTTTTTTTTCTACCTGTCACGGGTGGTATTTTAAACTTGGAGCCCTGGAGATCAATTCCTGGGCTATTAAGTAATAATAAGGTGCCAACACCACTTAATCACGAGTGTGTTGGAGAGAAAATTATTTGGGCTAACCGTCAGAGGGTACCTTTTCTCTATTTTCTTCTTGAACTCATATATCATATTTGGATGCGTTTTTCTTCTTATGCGCCGGTTTTCCTTTTTTCTACTTTACTAATTTTTCCATTGCTTCCCCTCCAAGTTATACTTGAAATGTGCTGGTTTATGCTTTTACTAGTGAGATTATGATTTGGTGATCTTGATCGTTGATATGATAAAGTGGTTGCTATCCTAATTTTTATGGTTTCTATTATTCTTCCGGCCCATGCCTGAGACAGATATTTGGCCGGACAAGTTCTTTATTGATTATTGTCAATACCAATCTCCTCTTTCTTTGTTGCCACCGACGCCAACATTCCAAGCATTGTGGGACCCACTTTGGGGAACTAAGAACTGTTCATTGAATGGGCTCCACGCCTACGGCCCACAATAAAAGAACCCCACCTATCCGACCAGCCATTGGACCCATCGATGGCCCATATATATAGGGAAATTTTGTCTAATCGACTGTTTGTCAGCTTAACATTGTGTGTGTAGGATTTTGTGGGTCTCAATGGTAGTCTCGTCCGGCCCACTTGGATTGGCCCTTGCACCTACCTGCATGGACCCCTCAACTTCATTGAGATAATTATCGAAGTTACAATAGAGAAACTTCAACTGAATTGAGAAATCAAAGTTTGTTCTAATTACAGCTTAACAACAGCTCCTTAATCAGTAATTCCTTCATTATTCTATTCTTCTGCTGATCGTTTGTAATTTTAAATGGTGTCTTATTCATGGATCACACATTTGGACCATCCCCTTGGGAATGTGGCACTGGTCAAACTGAGAGGTATATCCAGTTAGTTAATTAATTGGGCATTATCTTAGCATTAGTTTTCTTGGTATAAACATTATCTTAGCATTAGTGGAACGTTTGAATGTGGAAAAGCATTTCTTTCTCCATCTCATCAGAAATGGGATTTTGTGGAATTGAGAAAGTTTCATTTTTTCCCATATTTCCTAATTGTAGAAAAGGTGCACGGAAAAGTGTGGCACCAACAAAAAAAAAAAAAGAAATGGCAAGTACAAAAATTCAAGGACTTCTTTGCTTACGACGAATCCTCAGTATTGAACACACGTATCCTAAAACATATAAGCCTCTTCATGATCTTCTCTAGTTTTGGTCAAGTTATAGTGGGCTTGGACCAAAGTTTGTGGCTGATGGGCATGACTTGGAATTGTACACAGGGTCCATTTGCTAAATAATCCAAAATTGGCTTTGGGCTTCAATGTCCTCCTGATTCTATAGTAAGGCTTATGGCTAGTTTAGTATTTTCTAAGTATATTAACTGCCATAGATGTCCAGGAGTGGGCCTGTTTCGGTCCGAAAGAAGGTCACTCTATTTGCATTCCAGGCTCCACACCACTGCAGGGGCAGATTCATCCCCAACACATTCCAGAACCACTGAACCAGGCTCATTTATATTCATTTAAAGAAGTCAAACCGGCTATAGCCTATAGGATCTCCATACCATTCTCATTCCAGGCTAGACCGGGTGGGCCAATGTCCAGTCCCAGATATGCACAGGGTAAGGACTAAGGATGGGCTAAATCTTCAGTTTGTTGGGGTCACACTTGAAATGAATTATAGAATACTGAAAACTACTATAAAGCCCATGCGATGCACAGGTTAAGTCCATCCAAATCGAATAAAATTAGAATTAACACCCAAATTTAGTATTAATTTATAAAAAACATGAATTGATATATTCAATGTTGAACCCATTTTTATAATAATCAGAATATATATTCATATTATAACATAATTAATTTAAAAGAAATCCATATATAATACTTCAACATTATGTGAGTAAATACATGTAAACCATACCATCCACTCATTCAACATTATGTGAGTAAATACACGTAAACCATACCATCCACTCATCCAACTCACTCACAACTGGATTACTATCTGAGGAAAAAAAATGATACTTTCTAAAACCATTAAAGTTAATCATCATAATCCTCATTAAAGTTAAGTGTCACAAACCAAAGGATTATGATGATCTAGTGGGGTTGATCTTTGTATACTCATATAGGTCTTATTTAATTAGATCTTTCGATCTTCCACCTCCTCCATGATTGGCATGGCCCCAATTGAGCCCCACGGGGTTACTAATGGTTGGTTCTCATGAAAGGTGGTCGAGAGAGGGCCGGATGACCCTTAGTTAAATGTTTATATAAGCTTGAAGTACCTATAGTTGTATGAGAAAATTATGACTCCTGAACTACCAAAATGTCCTTTGACTAATAATCAAAACAAGTCTTAGGGTGGGCCTATCTAAGTAACATCATAATTGTGGGATCATGTAACTAGTGTAATAATAGAGACCCACCTAAATAGGGCTACACATGGGTGGTTCGGATCGGTTTAGAGGGGAAACCATCAACAAAATCAAATCCATCGATTTTCTACTGAACCACTCATGTGCTCAAACTAAACCGAACTGAACCGAAAGGAACCTGTTGGTTTGATTATTTATTTATCTATTTATTTATTTATTCACAAAAAATGGCAGTTCAATTGGTGAGAGACGTTGGACTCCAAGTAACGGAGTGAGGATTCGAGTTTTCTTCAAATAATTTTTCATATTCCTTTATATATTTATATAATTGGCTCGATTTGGTTTGAGCAGTTTAACCGCACCTTCAAACCAAAAAACGAATTGAACCGAACGGTTTGAAGGAAATACGAACCGTAAATGAACCGGTCTACTACAAAACTTATTCGAACCGCCTAGTTTAGACCGGTTTAGCAGTTTAGCAATTTTTTTATGCACCCCTCCTCTTAAATGACTGTGAACCCACATGACATCCGTTGGATCCAACTAATCTATCCACTTAGGAGATCCGTTGGTGAAATATGTGAACAAATGGTTCTATATGATGGGCAAGATATTCATCTAGTGGGTCCCAAATATTTAAATTGAGACGGTGAATAATAACTTTTACTAGCAATGTGGCTTACAAAGAAGAGTAGACCTTTATTTTCCTAACAAATATAAATGTCTACTTGGAGTTGGATGTCGTGTGAAATAACCAGAATATGCTATGACTGCTGCTTGAATGAAACATTCACCAATTGGAGTCCCGCTAAAGGATGCTACAAGATTTTCAATTTCCATCATTTACAAAAGCAGAACCCCTAAATTAAAGGTGAATTCTAAATAGTGTAAGGTGTTGACTACGAAATTTAAGTATGCTAGCTATGGATGCATACTCCTGTCTTTTTCATACAGGCCTGCTATCGGTATTTGCATTCGGGTCAAGCCAACCTTGCTATTTGTTCTGTTTTTTTACCCTTTTTATTTTTTACCTGGCCATGCAGTGATCAATCTTTGGACATGCCACTCTTCTCACTTTTTGGGCTTCTCTTCCCCCTTATGTGGGCTATCCTTCCCACTATATATGCCGGCTTCCTCTTCCCACTTTTGTGCATTGTCCTAGGTCCCAATTCTCTTGGGTGGTTTACCAAAAAACACAATAAACTTGCAAGGGGGAAGAGGAAGGAGAATCTACATTAAACTTGTGGGCTATCCTTCCCATTATTTATGTCGGCTTCCTCTTTCCCCTTGTGTGCGCTTCCATTTTTTTTTCCTTTCCGCATTTCTTTTCTTTTTTGTAGAAAAAACTTGCAAGGTCCCAAGCTGAAGAAAAGTAAGGAGAAGATTTTTTTGTTTTTCTCTAGTCTCTAGTAAATGAATCAGTTTCCTCTAATTGAATCTAATATTTTTTCGAAAGGAAAAAACTGTCTTCTTTACTAATAATTGCAAAAAGTAGGACAACAAGTTTTTCTTATTAAAGGGGATGGATAAATACCCTTTTCTCTACTAAAATTGGTATTTAGGAACTCAATAATTACTTTTTATTAATAAAATGGTTAACACATTTTTCTCCTATCTAATTCTCTCGTTTCAAATATAATATGCATTAGAGAATAGCTATAAGAGAAAAGTGGTGATTTCTCTAGGAAAATCCTTTATCCTTTTTCTCTCCTCATTTCTCCATGAAATGGAGATCCTCTACCTGTGAATTACTGTAACTTCAAAAGGGGCCTTCAGTTTTCATTGTTATACTTGTAACCTTCCCTCTATGGAATGTATGGTATTTCTAGTCAATCCCATGTTTATTAAAATATATAAAATATAACCACGCTCTTTGAATCTTGGGGGAGAATTTTTCCTATACTAAAATCATCCCTAAGAAGTGAACGTGCAAGATGAATGGTTAAATCTAGAGATTCTAGCTATTTATTTTGGAGACCCCTATGAGACGGTTATGATTAATCATAAAACAAAGTTAATTTTTGGCCATATAAAACCTGATAAACAGTCCTTCATGTCCAACCATTGACCACACATTTACAGACTCTGAGCGGGACTTAGATAAACAGCCGGGCTACAATTCCGACCCAACCAATTGAACTTGATCGTTTCCTATTACTGATAAGGAAGCCAACAGACCAACTTGGCTTTCATCCCTGCTTGGGTCAGCTAGGTTAGACTACTAGATGGGGTAATCTATATCTTCACCTTACACTCTTCTTTTATATACTATTGCCTCATTGGCAAGGAAGTAGCATTTGTGCCTGCTTATGATACCAGGAATTGACCCAAGTTGGTCCTACAAGGGTGAGATGCTTTGCCAGTACTGAGCTATATATTAAAGGATAGGCCACTAGTCACCTCTTTCAATACTCCTTCATAAAACACCTTACCATGGATTCTAGGAAATATAGTTGCCAAAATGGGTGGAAAAAGTACCAAATTCATATTCTATACTCGGTAGAAATTTCAATTTGAGAAAAATCTGCTACCCGTCGGACATAAACACAAAAAAAATAGTTAGAAGTAAGAAGTTAGAACCCACCAACCAGTAATGTGCAGACTGGCAATATTGATGGAAACTGATGGGGCCCACAACATGATGCAATCATATTAAGTTTCTAACTATCCCATCAGATGCGGATCAGGAAGTAGCAACCTACAAACTTCCTATCGATCAGTTCCAGGAGCACAAGGACTATCAATGAAAGAATGTGATGGTCCTCTCAGAGAAATCCTATAAATCACCACTCCAATATCTAAATTCATCTATAAGGCAACGGCATGTGAAATACAATCACGCCAAAATAATAGCCCCAGCTGACCCCACCATCAAATTGATCACATGTGATGCACTTATTTGGAGTGGAACTAGTCCTGAGATACATTGGGGCACACAACTATTCTGAGTGGTTTGGTTTAATGGTTTCTAATAAGTGGGCTCCACTTATGAATTTAGAGGCCAATCAGAGGATCCTCACCAGACAGGCATGAATCCGCTATAAAAGGCGCTCTCCCCTGATGGGTCAATCAGATAATTACAAGAAACAAGGCTCTATGGGAAATTTCTCAATCCTTGTTTTATCCACGTTCATTGTTGTCCAAATGACTCTCCAGCGTTTGCAAATCAAAATAAGAGGTTCACTCAGTAGGGCCATTTCATTGAAGCTACTGGCATTACCATTCTCGTCCTTCAACTCCTTAAAGCGACAGGAATTTATTAAGGGTATGATTCCAATTTCCAACCTCTTGCATCTCTATTTTCCACTTGAACGGCACAGGCCCATCTTGAGGACCATAGTGAGTTTACTTCTATCCAGATATATAGGTCTTAGTTTGAAAGCACAGGAGCAGGCCCGGCCTGATGCCAGCACTACTCATATTATTGTACTAATGTAGGAGCAGCTTCAACTGTTATCCTACTAAAGGACTTTTAAGATGGGGTACCATAAGAACGACCTTTTACCTCAGTGGTAAGAGGAGTCTGTTCTTACCTGGCTGCCTAGGGTTCGAACCTGGTTAGGCTTAGCCTAGAATTGGTGTGGGTTTGTTCAAATTGGGCGATCTACAATTCAGAGCTGACTCTGTTTGGTCCAATGACAAACCTGCTTAGTCCGAGTTGCTGTCTAAGCAAATCTTTGAGTAATCTTTTTAGATATGATTAGATACAATCTTATCCATTAACAATCTATTATAAGGAAGCAGGATCACCACTTTCCTTTCATAGCATATCTTTGAGTAGGCAATGACCTTATGCTGAAATGGTTAATCCTCATGTGGTTGGTCCTCTCATAAACCAAGATCATGGCCACCCTGTTCCATACCTAAAAATATCTGAAAATTGTTAGAGATAGCTAGGATGTTAGAGATAGGATTAGGTTGGTCGGTTTGGTTATTTGAGATTGATAAGATTGCATTTGAATTTGAATCATACTGCTATGTATAAATTGAGAGGATTTCCTCTCTTCATAAGTTACGGTGAATTTATCTAAAAGTCTTTATAGTATCAAAGCTGAGCCTAGTGATGATCTTACAATCAAACTGGGTACAGTCCTATCTTCCGCAATAATCACCGTCAATTTTTCTGTTTTCAATAAAATCAACCAAATGCCCTCTCTTTCCTCCATCCATTCAAGCATTCAAGCCTTATGATCTCGTCATTTTCATCAAATCTTCATTGATCAAAGCTTCTGGAGTTGCATTAGATCTGATCTTTTAGACCACCGGCACCGACAGACTCGAGAGGAGGGGGTTGCGATAGTGATGGATTCATGGATAGACGGCGATCACCATGAAAACATGATGATCGCTTTTGCAAGATATTTATCATTTTTTCTTATTTTAGAGATTAGTTTATTTATTTTCATGTTACCAAATCTTTTCTATGAAAAGATCATGTGATTGAGGGAATGTTAGAGATAGGATTAGGTTGGTTGGTTTGGTTATTAGAGATGAGATTGTATTTGAATTTGAATCATCTTGATTATTCCTATTCTTATATATGAAGCAAACTGTGAAATCAGAGATTAATTTCAATCTGATTTGAACTGTGTAAATTTTGTTTTGACCCCTTCTTTTAATAGATTGATCCTACCCTCTCCTCGTTTTTAAACCCTCTTTAATTGCTACCGAAGCTCCTCATTTATGACTCTTTAATACTGAAACTCCTAATTTCTCTCCGCTCCTTTCCTTATCTCGGTATGTTTTCAACATTTGAATACATCCTTACATCTCTTCTCTATGTGTCCGTACTCTTGCATTTCCTCTCTTTACATCTTCCCCTCTCTATTTACAAAGCTTTTTTTATAATATTTTTCACTATAAAATATTGTGAATTACATTGCCCGTGCTAAGCACGGGGCTTTTCGCTAGTGTATAGATTGAGAGGATTTCCTCTCTTCATAGTTATGGTGAATTTATCTAAAAGTCTTTAAAAATAATCTCATAGGGATATTTAAAATTATTTATTTAACAATATTTTAAGAGTTTTTGATCGACGCCTGCTTTCCTCATTCAACAGTGGTGCAAGATTTCAAATACGGCTACTAGCTATTTGTGACCCTCGGCCTCGGCCTTATATTCATTACCTAAGACGCAGAGTACACGAAGGAACGAGGATCTGACGAATATCCGGCAAAACTAGTCCACCTTCAGCACCTTTGACTCAGCTGCCCACCTATCCAAAATATTACACACAAACACACACGACTATACACAAGTCGACTTAGATTGGTTGAATTCCAGTACCTATGGGGTCGTTTGTTTGCATGCATCATCATCAGGGTTGTGATCTCTAAATGAGATGTGAAAATGGTGTCTTAAAACTGAGGCCATTTTCAGATTCTTATTTACGTACCTGAAGAGGTGGTAAAATGTTAAATGTAACTATTACCAGCAATGGTACAAGTTGCCATATTATCCATATAGGTACTTCCGTACTTGCATGTTCAAACCCCATCAATTTTTTTTCCTTTACTTTTGTGGACCCTAAACTCATGATATGAGCCGTAGATCTTCCAACAACAATATATAAGGTGTTTAATTCCATTGCTTAAACTTTCATACATTTACTCATGTGAGAATAGATTTTGACAAAAGAGTTTGAGCTTTTTGTATATACCTCTCTAAGATTTGTAGGATTTATAAATAAGCCCCTAAGGTTTTAGTATTTGTAAATAGGCTCCTGCCTTTTCTTTTTATACATTTCATGTCCCCAAAATCAAATTCTTAATAAGAATGGACAGTTACAATGAAATTTATGTAGAGTTTTTATATAAATGAAAGCTTTGCCCTTACATCTATTAAAGAAAAATGAGTAAATTATTCTTTACAAAAATACTATTATTTTACCTCAAGTTCCAATGATTTCTCTAAATAACTCTCTCTTGCACTTGACCAAGGGTGAACCCAAGTATATGGGCCTGGAGACTAAAGCCCTCACCCATATCTAAGAAAAACTCGGATCCCCCCACCCCCTTAAATCCTAAAAATTAATATATTTTTTCTTTACATTTGTCCCTTCCCCACCCAAATATTTCTTTTAAATAGAGCCAAACACTATCCCCTTGTAAATTATAAAAAATAAAATTTTTTTTACATTTGCCCGTTCCCCGAGTATTTCTTTTACCTAAACCCCCCCCCCCCCCCCCCCCGATGAAGCATAATAATGTATTTTTAAACTTTTGTTAATTCAACGGTGGGTCATATATGAATTGGATAAATTATAATTGGTTATATAAGTAAGGGCATTGATTGTCGTCATGATCAATTTGGATTTAATGAGATGAGCCCTGTATTGATAAAAAAAAAAAATTATATAGGGTTATTTTCTCCTACTAAGTGCAATTGTTAATGTTACATGATTTATAATAAAAAAATTTAAGTACAAGCTTTTGAAATTACGCATATAAGGATAAAGGAGATTGACAAAAGTGCCATTTTTTTATAAAAACCCATGGTAGTTGGGAGACTATTGATTTTTTGAGACACAGATGGTATTTAAATCAAAATACAGGGGCTTATTTATAAATATTAAAACTTCAGGAGCCTATTTACAAATCCCATAAACCTTACGGGGATATATACAAAAAGCTCAAAAAAAATTTGAAAAGCTTTTAAAAATTCTAAACACATATAAAACAGTTAGATGTATACATTTACTCATGTTAGCATAGTGATTCTAATAAGCACGGTAATATATTTCACACATGTAACATTTACATATGTTAACTCATAAGATATCTACGGTGCACACGGTCCTACAAGAGCACACATTCTGACCGTCACTAAAAGCCGCGTAACCCCCCGAATTTCACATGCCTAATGCGCACGTGATTCAACCATATAAACCCATCTTCCAATCCCCATTCAAAAATAGGCAAACAACCGCTGATGGCCTACCCAAACAGACCCACCAAATTTTCTTCTTTGGCGCCAACCCAACTTGCAGCAGTCCCTCTTTTACTGTTTAAAAGCATACAAACGCTCACCCAACCCACGGATCTCACGCCATCAACCAATCCATGTTGTGGAATTCTCACGTATCCAAGCAAGACCGCAGACCCAAACGAAACAATATATACACCACAGTTTCTTAGTTCCGCATCTCTCTATTCTCACGTGAAGTCCGTGGCATCTCATTCTCCACCATCCATCATGATCAAATTCTCCCCTTGGCCCACCTCGCACTCTCGTATTTAAACCACATGCATTACCATCTTCTCCCAGGGCCTTCCGTAAGCACTACTATTACTATTACTACTACTACTACTACTACTATACTACAACATCTGCATTCTCAACCAAACAACATCCAAGCTAGTAGTTAGTAGTAGCCATGAACAACATTACTTCCACCTTATCTTCCACTTTACTAACCCTCCAATGGGCAGGCAATGACCTGGCGGGCGTTGGCCTGACTTCGTTTCTTCTCCGGCCTACTCACCCCACCACGGCACTTCTCCTCCTGGGATCATTTCTCTTCTTCCTCCTCCAATTCAGATCAGAAACACACAAGGATCAAAAGTTACCGCGCCTCCCACCTGGTCCAATGCCATGGCCCATTGTTGGGAACATACCAGAGTTGGTCATGAACAAGCCGGCCTTCCGATGGATTCTGGGTCTGATGAAGGAGATGAACACTGAGATTGCATGTATCAAGCTGGGGAATGTCCATGTGATTCCCGTAACATGTCCGGAGATCGGTCGCGAGTTCCTGAAGAAACAAGACGCCATCTTTGCGTCTAGACCCCTGACCATGGGCACCGAGTACTCAAGTCGCAAGTTCTTATCAGTGGCAACTGCGCCATTGGGTGATCAATGGAAGAAGATGAGGAGGGTGGTGGCCTCTGAGGTCTTGAGCCCGGCAAGGCTTAGGTGGCTCGTCAACAAGAGAGTAGAAGAAGCGGATAACCTCGTTCGATACCTCTACAGCCAGTGCAGGAGCTCAAGAGATGGAGATGGTGCAGTGGTCAATGTTAGAGTTGCGGTTCGACAGTACAGTGGTAATGTTATAAGGAAGATGATGTTCAATCAACGGTACTTTGGGATGGGCCGCAGCGACGGAGGGCCGGGTGTTGAAGAAGAGGAGCATGTGGAGGCGCTCTTTACTGTGCTCTCTCTTCTCTATGCCTTTTGTGTGTCGGATTACATGCCAGGGCTGAGAAGGTTGGATTTGGATGGGCATGAGAAGATCATGAAGAAGGCTATTAATGTTGTTAATAAGTATCATGAGCCTATGATCGATGAGCGAATCAGGAAATGGAGGAGTGGGGAAGATGGAAGGGTTAGAATGGAGCCTGAGGATCTCCTTGATATTCTAATATCAGTTCAAGACACAGATGGGAAGCCATTGCTAACACCAGAAGAGATCAAGGCACAAGCCGCGGTATGATTTCAATGTCCCTTACTCATACAATTTTTTTTTTTTTTTTAGTATAAGGTGCATATGGAGACTACCCAAATAACAAGTGATCTGAATATTTTGGTGACAACTTTGTCCAAATTGCAATCCAAAATGAATGGTCCGGAGGTCTTTGTATATGACAAAACCGCATTGCATGAGATATACCATTTTGGTCTTTCTACAATTGCATCTCTAGCAAATTGGTTGTGATTTTGATCGAGACCAAGCAAAGCCCAAATTGCTAATGGGTGAGTTTTGAACCCGAATAGTACGCAAATTGCTTCAAAATCTAGGCCGAATCTGGATTCCAAACCCAAACAAGCCAGCCCAAATTTCAATCTGACGCAAGCTGTGACTTGTGCTCCGACCCTTTCCATCCTAAATCAGTACTGGGATGGGCTGCTAATATTGGTTTAGGATCTGCTAATAGCCTCCATTTGCTTAGATCTCATACTAATTGCAAATCCAGGCATGGCCAAAACATGCCTTTGGAATTGGAAACTACAAAAATTAGATCCATATAGCCACATGAATCATTTTTACTGATCTAACGCCGTTAAAGTGATTATTATAGGTCTTTTCTGCAGCAACAATTTTTTTTAAATGCAATGTAAATAAAAAACTAAAATTGAGTAAATTTCTTCCTATATGAAATTGGAAGACGTACACATTGACAATCATGGACTAACACTGTTGATAAGTCCTTACTTGGGTCCTAGAGACATATTAAACATATTGAAATGGGAGGAGACATTCAGGAAAACGAATAAACATTGATAAAAAGTCCTCTTGACCACTTGAGGATAAGGACAAACCAGTCCATTAATGAATGAACTAGCTTTGCTTATAGAATGCTTCCAACAATTGGGGCCACTAACAAGCCTGCATTGACTCAGCTTCCATCTAGCGGGGCCTACTCAAGTACCCCACATGAACCCTTATTCTTTTTCTGTGTCATTGTTCTGGGCATATATGCACTTGATAGTCAGCAGATTATTCATTCAAAATATGTATATAATTCTCTGTTGCAGGACTTGATCTATGCATCAGTGGACAACCCCTCAAACGCGGTAGAATGGGCCATGGCCGAGATGCTCAACCAACCGGAAGTCCTCCAAAAAGCAGTGGAAGAGCTAGATAGTGTGGTTGGAAGGGAGAGATTAGTTCAAGAATCCGATTTCCATCGCCTTAACTACATCAAGGCATGCGCCAGGGAAGCATTCCGGCTCCATCCAATTGCACCCTTCAACCTCCCCCACGTATCGACTGCTGACTCGACAATCGCCGGCTACTTCATCCCAAAAGGCAGTCATGTGATACTGAGTCGGATAGGACTCGGCCGGAACCCAAAGGTCTGGGATGACCCACTGCGGTTCAACCCAGAGAGGCACCTAATGGGTGGGTCAGCTGAGGTGGAACTAGCTGAGACGGATCTACGGTTCATCTCATTTAGCACTGGACGGCGTGGATGCATGGGGGCCCCGCTGGGGTCCGCAATGACGGTTATGCTCTTTGCCAGGTTACTTCAGGGATTCACATGGTCTGTGCCAGAGGGTGAGTCAAGGATCGACCTGACTGAGTCTACTCATGATCTCTTCTTGGCTAAGCCTTTGTGCGCACATGCAACGCCGCGCATGCCATCTCATCTGTATCCCACAATCTGAGCCATCTATTAGGGAACAAACCTCGCATTTTATTCTTTAAGATTTGATGATTTCTTTTACCCCAAAATAAAGATAAAAAAAGATTTGAATATTTTGTTAAATAAATTAATACATTTATCTTGTGATTCTAGATAAATACATCATTGCTTGGTTTTTATTAGGGAAGGGGGATGAGCTGACCTTGTTTTTCAGTCTCTACTTGCTTCATTTGGTGTAATAAACAATAAGATGACACAAGGGGTAGGCATTTCTCAGTGTAATTTTTTTTTTTTTTTTTTCATGTTTGTCCTTAATAAAGGTCCAAACAAGCCAACCCAAGCTGAGCTTAGCTTGTCCAATGAAAAAAAAAAAAAAAATGCAAAGCCGCCCCATTGCCTGCAAAAGCAAGACATGGACTGAACCCCATGTCTGCTCCCCCCCCCCCCCCCCCCGGTGGGGGTTTTCCATCCATGCAGCAATCTTAACCATTATCCATGCTGACCCACACTCCTTTGCTCGAGCGAACCCACCATCTGTTCGAGTGAATGAGGTTCTGTCTCAGCTAAAGATTTCTTCTGTCAAGCATTTGGGCTTTCAATATTGACTTCGCTCGAGCGGATGAGATGTTCGCTCGAGCGGACCCCTTTCTGGTTGATCCGGAAATTCAATACATGTAGATTTTCTTCAGTTTTCTGAGTCCTTCCAATTTTCTAACTTCAGAGACTTTTTCTAAAACAAATTACTACTCAAGAGACCCAGAGTTTTGTACAGCCAATGAATTTAGCCAACACTAAAAAACCTAACAAGTTGTTAACTGAAGGGGCGACAATAGGGGCTTGAGGTAAGTAATTCCGGGGAGCAAAGGGCCGCAAGAAGGTTTTTGGACTTGGAAGTAAAGCAGGTTGGGTCAGCGAGAGTGCAATTCTCTAGGATAGAGGGGATTTGAATAGTCTAAAGGAGGAGCTGGGATTTTTTCAAGGATCACCTGAGCAACTTCCAAGAGCAGGGCCAAGATTGGATTGTCAGAATTAAGGTCATTTGCTAGAAAATTAGTAGCTGGGTTAAGACTAGAGCCATGAGAGGCAATAACAGATGAGGATAATTTTAAAATGGGTGGGGAGTGGGGTCAGGAGGCATGTTGCCACCGCTATGATTGATCGAATGACCGTGTGCTATTGAGAAAAGGCTGAAATTCAATACATTTATCTTGTGATTCACTGATTCTAGATCTATGTTATTGAGGGTTTTGAAAAGGGAAAGGAGATGAGCTGAGCTTGTTTTTCAGTCTCTACCTGTTTCATTTGGTGTAGCAAACCATAGGATGACACAAGGGGTGTGCATTTCTTAGTGTTAATTTTTTTTTTTTTTTTTTTGTTTTATGTTTGTCCTTAATAAAGTCAATGAAAATCGAACCTTGAACCAATCTCTCTTTCTCTCTCACTCTCTCTCTCTCTCTCTCTGAGGGCATATTTCCAAGCAATCGATCCCAAATTCTTGTAAAACCCTTGTTAGTAGGATTTCGAAATCCTCAGTCATCCTAAAATTTCTAGGCATGGCCTGATGCCAGCACTAAATTGGACCTCACCACGAACTAAGATCCTGAATGTCGCGCCACTAAATTTGGATTCCGGCATGATTTATGGGATCTGGAATTAGGGCCATGAAACCTGGTTTGCTTACCACGTCTTGTGTTTGAAACCCTCTTATTTTATTATTGTGCGTTTGTGTTTGTTTAGTGGGCACCACCCGAGATATTAGTCATATTAGGTCAAAGACTTCAGGGATACCTGATCATCGAAAAAAAACATACAATGGCGGACCCACCTATTGGGCGCCCTCGCCCCAAGTTGAATAGGGGAAAAGGCCAAAGTCTTAAGTCCATTAAGCTCATTCACATTTCACCCTTACATTTAAAAACCCGCCGCCCCACCTCTTGCAACAAGAACTTAACTCCCTTATGCTATCTTTCTTCCCATCCGACAGCAGCTTCTATCTCCGACATAGGCACGACAGTTAGGTATTCTTCCCCCCCACACACACATACATACAAAAATTGAATCAAGTCCTAACTCTTAAATCCGAAAACCCCAACTCCTAATCCCAAAACCCCAACCGCATTCCTCTTTTTCCAAATCTTAATACCTAAATCCCATGGCAAGCCTGAAAAAATGTAAAAAATGCAAGCCTAAAACATAGGGAAAAAGATCATGCTCTCATTAGAATTTAACCCCACCCCTTTCTCAAACGACAAAATAATGATGAATTTAATATTATAGTTATCGTTCGCCCCACCCAAATGAAAATCCCGGATCCGCAATTGAAAACATAGGAGGTGGAGTAAAGGAAGTTAGAATATAACCAATGATTATGGTTCTTTTTTTTTTTTTTTTTAATCTCAAAGTTGTTTGGAACCAAGGGGTAAAATAAAATAGAATAAAATAAAATAAGGGCAAGGAACGAACAATTTTTTTGTCCACGTGTCTCAAATCAGTATGTATGCAGACAGTTGTAGAGATGAAAGGTGGCTGAAGTGACAATTTACTTCCATTTACTCTCCTCTATACTGCCTTTCTCATCTCCAACAACTTTTCTACCGAGCTTGCAAAGAGTCTCTTTTGGTTTTACACTTTTTCGACTTTATCCCAACTTTCCTTTGATTTGAGAGCTTACTCTACTCCACTCCTCCCCACAAACCGATAGGCCCATGGGACATCTCTTACCGAGAAATTGGGATTAGTATATGTGTCCAGCTGGATAATTGAATTCTAAATAGTGTAAGGTGTTGACTACAAAATTTGAGTATATATGCTAGCAGTGGATGCATACTCCTATGTTTTTCATACAAGCCCACCATCGATATTTGCATTCGCGTCAAGCCAACCTTATTAGGTGTTCTGTTTTTTACCCTATTCTATTTTTTACCCGTCTATGCAAGGATCAATCTTTGGACATGCCACTCTTCTTATTTTATGGGCTCCACCGCACCCACCCCCCCCCCCCCCCCCCCCCCGGCGCGTATGGGCTCCTTCCCACTATATATGTGGGCTTTCTCTTCCCACTTGTGTGCATTGTCCTTGGTCCTAATTCTCCTAGGTGGGGTACCCAAAAAAAAAAAAAAAAATTAAACATGACTTTAGCGCTTCCATTCTTTTTCCCTCTCCTCATTTCTTTTCTTTCTTGTAGAAAAACTTGCAAGGTCCCAAGGTGAAGAAAAGTAAGGAGAATATTTTTTTTTTTTTTTCCCTTGTAAATGAATCAGTTTCCTCAGATTGAATCTAATATTTTTTCGAAAGGAAAAAGTTGTCTTCTTTACTAACAATTGCGAAAAGTAGGATAACAAATTTTTTTATTAAAGGGGATGGATAAATACTCTTTTCTCTACTAAAATTGATATTTAGGAATTTAGTAATTTCTTTTTTCTTAATAAAATGGTTGACACATTTTTCTTCTATCTAATTCTCTCTTTTCAAATCTAATAATATGCTTTAGAGAATAGCTACAAGAGAAAGTGGTGATTCCTCTTGGAAAATCCTTTATTCTTTCTCTTTCCTCATTTCTCCATGAAATGGAGATCCTTTGCCTGTCAATTCTTGTCACTTCAAAAGGGGCTTCAGTTTTCATTGTTATACTTGTAACCTTCCTCTACAGAATGTAAGGTATTTATTGTCAATCCCATGTTTATTAAAATATATAAAATATAACCACGCTCTTTGAATCTTGGGGGAGAATTTTTTCTATACTAAAATCATCCCTAAGAAGTGAACGTGCAAGATGAATGGTTAAATCTAGAGATTCTAGCTATTTATTTTGGAGACCCCTATGAGACGGTTATGATTAATCATAAAAAAAAGTTAATTTTTGGCCATATAAAACCGGATAAACAGTCCTTCATGTCCAACAATTGACCACACATTTACAGACTCTAAGTGGGACTTAGATAAACAGCCGGGCTACAATTCTGATCCAACCAATTGAACTTGATCGTTTCCTATTACTGATAAGGAAGCTTACTGATAAGGAAGCCAACAGACCAGCTTGGCTTTCATCCCTGCTTGGGTCAGCTAGGTTAGACTACTAGATGGGGTAATCTACATCTTCACCTTACACCCTTCACTATTAACCTCTTTTCTTCTTTTATATACTATTGCCTCATTGGCAAGGAAGTAGCATTTGTGCTTGCCAATGATACCAGGAATTGACCCAAGTTGGTCCTACAAGGGTGAGATGCTTTGCCAGTACTGAGCTATATATTAAAGGATAGGCCACTAGTTACCTCTTTCAATACTCTTTCCTAAAACACCTTACCTTGGACACTAGGAAATTAGTTGCCAAAATGGGTGGAAAAAAGTACCAAATTCATATTCGATACTCGGTAGAAATTTCAATTTGAGAAAAATCTGCTAGACATAAACACACAAAAATAGTTAGAAGTTAGAAGTTGGAACCCACCAACCAGTAATGTGCAGACTGGCAATATTGATGGAAACTGATGGGGCCCACAACATGATTCAATCATATTCAGTTTCTAACTATCCCATCAAATGCGGATCAGGGAGTAGCAACCTACAAACTTCCTGTCGATCAGTTCCAGAAGCACAAAGACTATCAATGAAACAATGTGATGGTCCCCTCAGAGAAATCCTATAAATCACCACTCTAATATCTAAATTCATCTATAAGGCAACCGCATGTAAAATTCAATCATGCCAAAATAATAGTCCCAGCTGACCCACCATCAAACTGATCACATGCAATGCACTTATTTGAAGTGGAACTAGTCCCGCGATATATAGGGGCACACTTATTCCGAGTGGTTTGGTTTAATGGTTTCTAATAGGTGGGCCCCACTTACAAATTTAGAGGCCAATCAGAGGATCCTCACCAGACATGCATGAATCCGCTATAAAAGGCTCTCTCCCCTGATGGGTCAATCAAACAAGGCTGTATGGGAAATTTCTCAACCCTTGTTTTATCCACGTCCATTGCTGTCCAAATGACTCTCCAGCGTTTGTTGATGAATATTTTTATTGTGACCCAATCCAATGGTGGTTAATGGATGGATCATTGCTATATCACATGGTTAATTGTACATGGGAGGGTTTAAATTGATCTTGGGTGGGTCCTATTGAAGGACATAGAAAAGGTTTGACTTTGTAAAAGTCAGTCTTTGGTTCCAATTCTTGTATGAGTCCTTTGAACATGTGTATGAGGCCTTTGAACATGTCAATTAGGTAGGAAAGAAAGAAGGACCTCTCTCTCTCTCTCTCCAAGTGGTAATAAGAAGAGAAAGGTATGCAATGGAAGACATTATCTCTCATGTAGTAGAAGTTAAAGAAGATACATCTTGCACTCCTCGAAAGGTGTTATACCACCGTAGAGATTCTCTGATTGACTTTATCAACTTTTTATTGGAATGATATAGACCGCCTGGTATCACAGAAGTCTCTTCAAAGAACATAGAACATGAATTTCCGCTGGGTGGAATTATAATTCTTAGTTAGCCTTTGCTTAGAAGTTTCCACATGAACGTTCCATAGGTTGCTGGCCTAGAGAAAGTCATATCATGTAAATAGATGAATTGATAATGTTACTTGATAATATCCTTTTCCACTGTTTTCCGGTTTTTTTTTTTTTTTTGGGTGAAAACAAATTTACTTGTTAAAACTGAAGGAGTGGAACTGTAAGTGGAGCCCTCCTCTTAAAATTTGGACTCTTTCAAAATAAACGTCCTTTCAATGTATTGTTTATCCCCAAATTTTATCTAAATATATGTTCGTTCAATCATAAGAAATCACTTCATGAAAAAGGTTATTGACACAATATTGTTAACATATTCATTAATCTATTACCAAAAATTATATTCATTATTCATTTTTTTATCAAACAATTAATCTTATAATGAGAAAAACTCTGATTAAAATAAAATTTGAGAGGTCTTTCAGTAGGTTGTTCCTCTTGCGGGTTTCCACTCTTTTCATGTCAAAGCCTTGGAGGGTCCTAACTCTTTTACTCTCTTTAATTTATTGTTGATCAATCCAAATACAAGCCCAACTCTTATTTAAGTGAAATTTATTTTATATGTTCGTATAAGATTGTATAATTTTGATGTTAAATTAAAAAAAAAATTTAGGTGGGTCCCACCGAGGAGCTCGCTAGTTTGGGCCATGTCCAAGCCTCAAGAACCGGGACTCACCTATAAATAACATTGGACGTTGTAGAACACTACTCCCAACTCCATTTACAATCACAAGTAACACAAGTAGGAAATGGCCATGGACACTTCTCTCACCCTCCATTTCCTCCTCCCAACACTATTATTCTTCTCCTTCTCCTTCTTCCTTCTCCTCAAACACAAGAAACCAAAATCCCCACCACTCCCACCCGGTCCAACCCCATGGCCCCTTGTGGGTAACCTCCCACACATCTTCTTCAACAAACCTGCATTTCGTTGGATCCTTGCTCTAATGAAGCACATGAACACAGACATTGCCTGCATTCGCCTCGGCCGAGTCCCGGTGATCGCTGTCACCTGCCCTGATATCGCTCGAGAATTCCTCAGAACGCACGACGCCATCTTCGCATCGAGGCCCCGAACCATGGGCACAGAATACTCGGGCCGTGGCTTCATCAACGTCACCAGCTCTCCCTTAGGCGAGCAATGGAAGAAGATGAGACGGGTCGTGGCCTCCGAGCTCATGACTCGACCCAGACTCAATTGGCTCGCCCCAAAGCGAGTCGAGGAGGCTGACAACTTCGTTCGCTACCTCTACGAACATTGCCGCAGAGATGGTTGTGGTGGTGCAGTTGTTGATGTTAGAGAGGCTGCGAGGCAATACAGTGGGAATGTGATAAGGAAGATGATGTTCAATAGGCGGTATTTTGGGTTGGGCCGTGATGATGGTGGGCCAGGTTTTGAGGAAATTGAGCATGTGGAGGCCCTGTTTAGGGTGGTGTCGTTTGAGTATTCGTTTGCTGTTGCGGATTATTTGACTTGGTTGAGGTGGCTGGACTTGGATGGGCATGAGAAGGAAATGAAGAAGGCTATTGGGGTTGTGAACAAGTATCATGAGCCGTTGATCGATGAGAGGATCAGGAAATGGAGGTGGGGCAGTGATGGACGGGTTAAAAAGGAGCCTGAGGATCTCCTCGATTTGATGATATTGGTGGAAGACGCAGATGGAAAGCCATTGCTCACATCAGAAGAGATCAAAGCACTAGCTGCGGTATCAATGTTGCTCTCTTATCTTATCTTATCTTATTTTATTTTATTTTATTTAGTCAATGTGTCGATCCTTGGGTCTAATTTTGACTTACAGAAAATCATGAGTCAAATGTTCAAAATTAAGAATCGTTCATAAAAAATCATGACTAACAGAAAATCATGAGTTAAATATTTTTAAAAGAAGGGAGAGTTGAGAAAACTTCCCTAGCCCTAGGTCTTGTAAAAATGTGTGGGGTTTGTGAAAACCAAAATGTGGAATTATTGAGATATTTAAAGCTCGAATTTTTATAGTGGGAAGAGAGAATGCTGAACATTTCAAGGAAGCGGTTTTGTTATACCTAGCAGCACTCAGTATTTAATAATTAAGGTGGTAGCCACGAAAACTAACTCAAATGGAAGACGGCAACACGAGTGCACTTTTCACGTGCTAAACGATTTCCCATGTTTACCTAAGAGGAAGATGGTGTTTCGTGATTCACATTTGCCGTCTAATGAAATTTTATGTCAGTTAATGCTCTTTTTTTATTGCTTTTTTTAGAATGAAAAGATTAATTATGTATGTAAGTGGACAACACGCGCTTGTAGTTGAATGGTATTAGCACCTTGTGGACACGTGCCTAATGATTGATTCCCGATCTTCAAACTAGTGGGATAATCCCTGGCCAGTAGGGCCAACCTATGATGAGGGACAAACTTCGTAGCACCCACCTAAGGCTCCTCTAATAGTGGGGACATCAGGGGTTGAAAAGAGAGATATATCTTTTATGGGTCTTTATATCAAGGTTGGTGTCAATCTCGTTCCTCTAATTAATGCTTTCACTCATGCACGGAATACAGATTTAATGATTTTATATTAAGGAAAAAAACTAACCCCTCGATCCTACGGTCCAATCTAGATCAGTGAAATTTTGACAGATAGATCCAGTGTAATTTAGGACGTCCCATCCACGTGAATGTTTCGGATGGATCATAAAGCAGGTCCTACTATGTTGCTCTCACCGTAATACGATGAGGAGATAGATGCGTATGGATATTTTCCATATATAATTTATATATGTTTTCATGTACGCCTGGTGCACATCTTGTATACCATGGGTGGGACCCACTTGATAGATCCGTATGTTCCCCAGGGTTTGCACTCATCTAAATGTACTGGACATTGGATAGACAATTTATACCAGTAAGGAATGTTGTACCAACTATTTAAAACCAATTGCCTATATTTATATATATATATATATATATATATATAGGAATGTTGTACTAACTATTTAAAACCAATTGCATATATATATATATATATATATGGCAGATGCTCATATGAGAGATGCTCTCATCTTACTATATGAGATAAGGTGAGGGCCCTCACATCCATATTTAATGCCAACAACTTAAATGTGAGGGTCCCCACCTTATTTCTCATAGTAAGGTGAGAGAAGTTCTCACAGGAGCATCTTCCTATATATATATATATATATCCTATATGCAATTGGTTCCGCATAATTGAAATAAAGTTAGTCATCTGTAAGTAGGCCCCAAGTCTAACCCGTATTCCATGGCATCCTTCACTTTTGTCTCGCTAGTTGAACATTTAGGAGGTCCCATTGCTTCCTATTTGAGTTGTATCTCTTAATTAATAATCTCTCCTAGCTAGCTAGCTAGTAGGGGTGTAACGGTTTGGTTAACCGGTTATTTTGGGAAAACCGTTAACTGAACCGTAACCGCGGTTTTCTGTATTTGAAAACCGTAACCGTAACCGTACAGACAAAAACCGTAGAAAACCAAACCGCGGTTAACCGTATAAGATGGTTCAGTTACGGTTAATAACCGTAAAAAAATTTAAATATTAATTTCTCAATTTGCATCTTCTTTTTGGGTTTAATATACAATAACTTCTTAAGTCCAGTCAATTTTACGAAAATTTTTACTTATGTATTGCGAAAATTTTCATTCATCCCCACTTTTTTTTTCCTTTATTTTATAACGGTACGGTTAACCGTGTGCGGTTAACCAAACCGCATTTTACGGTTCGGTTCGGTTAACCGCAGTGAATTTTTATGGAAAACCGTAACCGAACCGAACCATGCGATTTTTGGATTTCATTAACCGTAACCGAACCGTGGAATACGGTTATTAACCGCGGTTCGGTTCGGTTCGGTTAGACGGTTTCTCGATTTTTTTTTACACCCCTACTAGCTAGTTGAAATTAATTAGCAACCGTTAATTAACAAGCCTGGTTTTTTTTTTTTTTTTTTTCATTTTATGATTTTAATCTTGTTGTAGGATTTGATAATAGCAACAGTCGATAACCCACCAAACGCAGCAGAATGGGCGATTGCAGAGATGCTAAACCAACCACACATTCTTCAAAGAGCCGTGGAAGAAATAGATAGAGTGGTTGGAAAAGAAAGACTAGTTCAAGAATCTGATCTTCCACAGCTCAACTACATCAAAGCATGTGCGAGGGAAGCTTTTCGAATCCATCCAGTTGCACCCTTCAACCTCCCTCACATGTCCACCTCCGATGCCATTGTTGCAGGCTACTTCATCCCAAAAGGCAGCCAAGTCTTACTGAGCCGGACCGGGCTCGGTCGCAACCCTAAGGTGTGGCACAACCCCCTACTGTTCAAGCCTGAGCGCCACTTGACCAGTGAGTCAGCTCAAGTGGAGCTCCTTGAGCCGAATCTCCGGTTCATCTCATTCAGCACTGGAAGGAGGGGATGCATGGGGGCCCCACTGGGGTCTACAATGACTGTTATGCTCTTGGCCAGGCTACTTCAGGGGTTCACATGGACTGTGCCGGAGGGGAAGCCACCGGGCATTGACCTCACAGAGTCTACTAATGATCTCTTTCTGGCTAAGCCTTTGCATGCCCATGCATCTCCACGCTTGCCTTCGCATGTGTATCCAGCAGCACCCTAGGGCAAGAATCAACCATGCTTGTTCGGTGGACCCATGGATGGTCAATGGTCACTCTTTAATTAATAAATAAGAAATTTTAGTTTCATGGTTGCTTTTTTTTTTTTTTTTTTCTTTTTTCTTTTTAAATAATAGCTAGATTCTTCATGTTGAACTATATCTAGTCTAGTCTCTAGATGACATGAGATTTGACACATTGACTTGGTCATTCTAAATATCTTTGCAATGTACTCAAATTTGAGTACAATTGGAGGACAAACTTTTTAATAAGATCTTCATTTATTGTGTTTTACTTTCTTTCTTTTTTAAATCCCAGACAAGGGAATTGGGATGACCGAGAGCACACGAACACACGTGGGAAGAGTGCTAGCCCACTCACGGGGGAAGAGAACAGCATACCATGAGGTTTTAGTATTTGTAAATAAGCTCCTGCCTTTTCTTTTTAATACCTTTCATATCCCCAAAATTTGCATTTGTGGAACCTATGAGTGGGTGCCTTTGTTTGAGTGGGGATCCGGACTCTGTCATCTTAGTGTGGGCCCTATCTAACCTAAGGCCTAATCTAATTAAGCCAATTAATACAACCCATTTTTAGTAGTATCGGCACCTTAGTCCCCAAATACATTGTATGTTTTGTGGAGCCCATGAGTGGGTGCCTTTGTCTGACACATGTTGGAAGCTTTTGTTGTTACATCAATCAATGATCTAAATCATGTTTAGGCCAAATAAAGATAAACTAATGATTTTTTTCAAGTTTGGATCCTCAGATCACATAGAAAAGACTAATGGTCATGTTTGGTATCAATTTGGGGTGTCTGTGATCAAATCATAGGAGGTTAGGTGCTTGTGAAGGTAAGGGTCGATCATAGGTAGGCCCTGTTTCTCAAAATCAAAGTGGGGTTTATGAAAAGTACATCAACCTAGGATGATCGTTATATTTATATGTATAGACTTTGATGATGATAGTGATGATGATGGTCTAAATAACTTGTTTTCATTTTCAAAGTCCGAGTATGCTCCACTTCTAATGCCATCCCTTATTTTTAGATCATGAATTCATTAAATAACATTATCTAATCAAGTATCTATCTTATATTTCTGGCATATTCCCTTATTTATGATTAGGCATGCAATCGAGTGATGACTCATGGCCGCATAGCATGAATTGAGCAATAAACACTTACTTAATATAAGCTCACTCCCTTATTTATGATTCAATATTAGGCAATCAATTGATGATCTCAGGCACAGAGCATTAAATAAATATGATAAAAGATATAATGTAAATTATCATTATATCATTATGGGCCCACCTAATCACTCCAAATACACATATATAATGCTTTTTTTTTTAATTATTATTAGAATATATGTTTTTTTTCTCTCTTTTACACGGGCCTTTCGCACTAGTATATAACAATGAGTCCATCAGAGTTGTGACGTGTCCCGTATCCAGACCATATAAAAGCAATAGACACTATAAATGGACTATATCACCGTGTATAAGTGATAGACATTGAACATCTTACAAATGGACTTATCCCTGTTAATCACGGAGTATAAAGATATATGATTCTTTGTATATATGTTAAAAAGGAGAAGATGAGATTTCATTAATTGGAGAAGATGTATATTAGTGAAAAGTGGAGGAAGAATATGAATATATTAGCTAACTTGCTCGTAGTTATAGAAAGCAAAAATAATTTCCGGCTAAAATTAAAAAGTAAAGCCAAAATTAGATCCAAAACCTTCTGCTTAATATATTATAATGCTTGTATGTGTCACAATGGTGTGTGAATTATTTGGGCGGTGAGCCGTGAAGAGAAAATCTGGTATCGACATTGATCAAGCAATCAATCATAAACCCTGCTCCCGCTCCCGCCCCCGCTCCCATAAAGAGGATGTGGGCCCACAAATGGGCCGATAGATGGACGGCAAACTAATGAGAATGAATAGACTATGAAACCATTGACCTCATGGGACCCGAACGAAGATGATGGGATGATCAAATGACTCTGAAATTTCATGAGTAGATGGATAGGGCCCACCCAGATTTAAAAATCCTTGGAATGGGCCCCACAGGCCGGCGGACTCGTATAAGGAAAAATGACCCCACAAGGCCCGACCGTATGAGGCCTGTAGGCTACTCTGGAACCACTGACCCAACCCCACGTGCAATCCTAATTCCTACCGCGCTTTCCCTGAACCCGAGTGTTTGTTTGTATTATGGAATCTTTCTCCGATTCCCTTTCCATTTTGAATTTGAAAATCACGGACCATGCCCAATCGTTAGATCTATTTGAGTCAACCTTACAACCTCATTAATCGAATCAAAATCAACGGTCGTGGCGTGGCCGATCCCTTCCCATCCCATCCCGCCTTTCACATTCAAAAAGGTAGCAGTAAAGTAAAGTAAAGTCACTCTCCCACAAAACGCACCCGCCTCTCCTCTCCTCTGAGAAGAACTGAACCCTCTCTTTTATTTCTTTTTTGAATTCAAATCATCTTCTCGTTATCGCTAGGGTTTCTTTGCTTGCTCGACTCGACCGACTCTTCCCCAAAAAATCCTTCCTTGATTGGCGGATTCCTCTTCCCCCACCCCAATGGAACGATCGGATTTCAGATCTTTCTTTGATTCTTCTCGTTCTCGATCTCCTTCTGTGGTTTGGTCACTTCTCCTTCATTTTCATTTTTCTTGCAGAGGCTTTGTCTTGTATTCGTTGTTATGATTTTCTTCTCTTCTCTTCTTTCTTCTTGTGTGCCAGATGGATTCGAAGGTCGGATTAGAGCCCGATTGCAAGAGGATCAAGGGGCAGGATCTGGATTTGATGCTCTGCACTGAAGGTAGTTTCATTGAACTTTTGTATTGGATTCCTTGTATGGTTTTTCTCCCTTTGGATTTGTATGAGTTTTGGGGTTTATAATTGGATATAGTAAAGTAAAGCACTTGTGAAGGAACCCATTTCCGGAATTTCATTTTTCTCGTTACAAGTCGTATTCTTCTCTGGTTTCTTTCTTTCTTTCTTTCTTATTTTTTTTTTCTTCTCTATATATGTGTTTTGTTCAATTATTGGATGGCTAATTGTTCTATGGGAACATTTTTAGTGACACCCGCATGGTTGGGTTAGTTGGATGGGTGATCTTGATGGCTGAATGGTTCAGGCACATCTTAAGATACTCTTGCTCATATGCATGTGATCCATAATTCAACCAGGCAATCCTAGTTTATAGCTTTTACTGGATGTGGACAAATGCTATGGTATCTTTTATGCTCTCAATTCGTAAGGGTAGTATGCTACAAGATAATAGATTTTCAAAGATTTAAATGATGTAAAGACAAACTGAGTTTTATGGTGCTGATGGGATATCGCTTTACTTTTGGTATGTAATATGTATTTCTGTACATTCAAGAAAGGAAAAAAAAAAAATGTGGGCCACTTAGCGTGTTAGGAAATGCTTAAAATTATATGGTAAGGTTCATCCTCTAAATGAAATATAATGTTACTTTCTATCATTGGATTTAACTTATGAGCCTGACTATGAAATTGTGGGAGAGAATAATGATCTAAAGACTTAGATGAGTGACCAAGCTATCTGAAAATCAATTTGGTTTTATGCCGGGGAGGTCAACAATGAAGGCTATATTCTCACTTAGGCAATTAATGGAAAAATGCCAAAAGAGGGGAAAATCTTCATATGGTCTTCATCATTCTAAAGAAAGCTTATGACAGGGTACCCAAAGATTTGATTTGGTATGTTTTAGATAAAAGGCGTGGCCCAAGAGTTTATATTGAATTACCTGTCTAGAGACGGGTGAGTTTCCATTGATCATAGGTTTGCATCTATTGGTATTACCGATTAGAAAGCTTTCCTAAAGTGGGTACATGGTGCAAACACGGCTTTTGTCTTAGTGTGATGTAAATATGCTTTCCTAAAGTGGGTACGCAGTGCATGCACGCATGTATCTTGTCTTGGTGTCCTTCCAAAATTGGATACATGGTTTGCATGAGTTACATGATTGTGATTGCCGACGACGCAATTTTCATGATTTATGGATTTGTAACGTATGTTTTGATTTGATATCACAACTATGCATGCCTTGAAAATCATACTTAAACACAGCTATATAACCCATCTTTGTGTAGGTTTCCATTCAACTCTTGTCCTTTCCTTCTTTCATTCAAGGTTCACCTTAATCCTTATCTCTTTACACTGCTTATGGATGAGTTAGTTACTCATATTCAAGAGGAGGTACTTTAGTGTATGTTGTTTGGAGATGAGAAAGTATTGGTGGATCAATTGAGAGATGACGCGAATGCGAAACTTGAGAGATGGCGGGAGGCTTTGGAATCTAAGCGTTTTACATTAAGTCGTAAAAGGATAGAATATATAGATTGCAACTTGTTATATTAAGATTTCTGGATTGTAACTTCGATGGAGATGTGCAAAGGGCTAAAACCTAGGAAGCACGAACACCTTTCTGGGGCCGGCGTGTCAGTGTCCACCACGTGTCAGACATAGGCACGCCCGGACACGTGTTTGACACTCCAAAAATGGTGTCCTGCTTATTTTTTTATATTTTATTTCCCGGACACGCTGGGACACGCTTGAGGTTGCTAATCTTTTGCTTGATGAGCTAGAGTTGGAGACCATAGTCTTTACAGATGATGTTGATCATGATCAAATTGATGGTGATGATGAGGCAATTGAAGTTGCATCAATTGCGTAAACTTTAGATGGAAATTGACTTCTTTTTTGCTTTTTGTATTTTTGGAATGGAGGGGAAATTGATGATCCTCCCTTTTCTTTATATGGATTTTATGGAAATATGGATATTTCATGTTTAATGATTATGAATTATGTTTCAGTTTTGTATTGCTATTTGATAATTTGATATGTTTGTTAGTTGGTACAGTGGCACACTATTATTTGAATTTTTATTTATTTGATTGCTAAATTGATTACAAAGTTAAAATAATATTATCTTTTAGTATATGATTAAATATAATAATAATAATATTATTATTATTAAATATTAATATGTCCCCGACGTGTCCGTGTCTGTGCTTCTTTGGCTGAAACTACTATGAGAATTTAAGATCAAGAGAAACACAAAGAGATTTATTCAGATTCCCTGGCTAGATATAATAAAGATTGAGAAATTGAGGAAGATGTCACAAATAAAATAAGAGCGGGATGGTGGAAGTAGAGTCTGGATTCTAGAGGGCTTTGTAATTAGTGCGTAGTGGTAAGATTGAAGGAAATTTTTTATAGGACATTGATTAGACAAGTTATGACCTATGGAGCAAAATGTTGGTTAGTCAAGAAGAAACACATGTACAAAATGAGTGTAGCAGAGATTAAAATGTTGAGATGGATGTGTGGTAAAACTAGCAACAATAGAATTAGAAATGAGCATATTCGGGAGCATTTAGCATTTAGGGTTACCAACAACAGGTGTTAAATTAAGAGAGACTGTTTGGATATGTCCAACGTCAGCCAAACAATAACGACGGTGAGTAAATGTCTTTCCATGTAAGTCTATGGTCTACCGAGGAAAATGGGTAAGCCAAATAGGACATGAATGAAAGTAATATGGTTAGATATGAAGAAGTGCAACCTATGCAAGGATTTGGCCCAGGATAGGCTCGAATGGAGAAGTAGAATTTATGTAGCGAATCCCAATATAGTTGTGATAACTGACAAGGCTTTGATGATGATGATGGAGTTTACTTTCTAGCGATAAGAACAGACGCCACCCATAGCAAAGCACACCACTTGGACAATGGGCTTGGCATATTTCAGATTTTTTCTGTTCCATTATTGGAAAATATACACAGTATCATTGGCTGTTGGACACTTGTTGGAATCTGGTGATTGGTGATTCTATGCTATTTTTTATAACATTTTTTTTGAGTTGTGTGTGTGTGTGTTTTCTATGTTTTTTTTTTTTTTTTTTTAATGACATTTTATAGAGTTGTGTGTGCGTGTGTTTTTATATTCCAATTTAAGTTTAATCCTTTTAATTCAAAACATAGAGTAAAACTTTAGTTCACTTGCAGGATAAGGGTGTAGGCTACTAGGTTTCAATATTTCAGTATGTATCTTATGGTTTTAAATGAGTTTTATCTCATCGACTATTGGAGAGATGAAATGGAATTGCTTGTGTAATGTGATGCATCTGGATGTGCATTTCGCTATCTTGTTTACTTTTCATTTTTTAATGTTTTAGTTAACATTTAAATACTTCCAACTAACTATCCAATCTTCCAATTTGGTTTAATCAGAGCATCCATTTGTAATTGTAGGACCTTCTGTATTTTCTACAGTGAAAATTGTGAGAATTTTTCTCAATTTATTCACTTGATTTGCTTCTAGAATGCTATCAAATGAATGATCCTTCAGTTGATCGAACAGAAGTGACAAACAAACTTCTTGATTCCTCAAAAAGAGAATTTTTTGTAAGACATAACCACTATCGAGGCAAAAGGCTCTCTTACATTGTAGGTTTCCTCCTGGGAAATTGGGTCTTTTTTTTATTTTTAAAAGGGTTTCTTTCCTGTTCTGCCAATGATTGCTAGATTGTTATATTAATTATCTCTTTATGTTTTTAGCCATATTTATTTATGTTAGACCTATATCCAATTCCAAATGATAGTCCTTTAATGCTTGTCATAAAACTTTACCATTCAGAATCTCCAAAACTTGAAGCCAAAGTTCATGCAAACATGTGTATGAAAGGTGAGACTTGCAGAACTACTGATGGACTTCAAGAAGGGAAGAGTCACTGTAGTCTCTCTCTGTTGGAGTGCATTGGTCATGTTGATAGCAGCCACAGTCTCACTAACCTCTCAATTAGTGAAAATACCAACTCTGCTTCTGTCACTGATGTGAGCTGTGAAACACTTGTACCAAAAAGATTGGAGAAAGACATCGACCTTAATATCAGTACCTCATCGGGCTTTGGGATGGACCTTAATGCAGACTATGCTTCTAATGTCGTAAATGAAGACCCATTTTATCCTTACAAAAGACCTGATCATGTGAAATCCAGACAGCCATCAGAGTGTGGTAGCTCAACTGGCCCCTTGGAGGAGAGTGAACCTTTGAGAAAGTGGAAAGCAATGAAACAAAATGGTTTCCTTTCATCATCACATGGAGGCATACCAATACCAAAGCAGCGTGGTACCTCAAGAAAGAACAAAAGTGATGCACTCAATAGAAAAATGGAGCTGGCGAAGAAAGAACAGGTTAACCGATTTGCAAAGATGGCAGCTCCTAGTGGATTGCTTACTGGGCTGAATCCTGGCATCATAAACCATGTCCGTAATGGGAAGCAGGTCCAATCCATAATTGAGGCCTTGGTGAGATCTGAAAAGCTTGATGATCAAATTCAAAACAGACCAGTTGACCAAAACCATACGAGAGGAGGAAACAAAGAAGGTAACTATGGGAACAACTGTCCTGATAATTCAGAAATTGATCATCCTTCCAAGATACTGCCATTGAGCAGGCAGCCAAGAGGAGATCAAACACGGTTGAGCAGATTGTCTATTACCTCAAGCATGGAGCATAAGAGCAATGGTCTTGACTTAGATGTAGCAGAGAGAAGGATATACTATCAACCTTCCACTTTTTCGCACTTTACTTCAGAATATGAGGACAATACACTTAGACTGAAATTGTCGGCTGGTGTAAATGTGGCATCAGACAATACTAGCTGCACTTCCAGTGAAGAGTTATCAGCAAACCAAGAAAGCACTAATTCACTTTCTTTAAAAGGTCAGCATCTTTGCAAATTCTTGGTTTCCTAGCCTTGTTGTTTAGGCACTGTTTTGAGGCAGCATGACATGCAGATGTGACAAACTTTCAGCACTGGATTATGCTAATTGAGTGATCAGAGGAAATAATTCTTATGTTTGTATTTGTGCTGAATGCAATTTTACTGGTGCGATAAACATGCAGATTGACTTTCCTGGCTTCTCTTGGCAGAAAAGGGAAAAAAAAAAAAACCTACCTCAAATCATAAATTTTAACAAGCATATATACCACATTATGCAAGAGAAAAGATTACATAAAGGCTTCTAAACTTTTCTGAAATGCAAGATCTGTATTGCAGGATCAACTTCTCAACATGATTGATATGTTGGATCATTACTTCTATAAATTGTCTGTTGCATTGAATGCATTTTCACCTGGCGATATCCCATTTTAACTTGTAGTGAAGAAGTGTGATCGGTTACTGTCTGTCAGTCTGTCCCCTTATTTAATATTTGCTCTATGTAGATTGAGGGTAAATGAAACATGCCTTTTTTCAACTTGTAGGTAGCTTTGATAATAGAGTTTAGTGTATTGGTACTAAGGAAAATATTCTCCTGGTCACTGTGAACTGCGGGAGTGCAGATCCGGAATGTCCCAAAGGCGGAAACCCGCCCACCTCTGAACTTCACGGGCATGCCTGTAATGATCGGCACCGATCTGTTGGACTGTAGAGCCAGGAGCACAGAAGAACATCTTGCTTGGCACTAAATGGAGACACCAATAAAAGATAATATGTATTAGGTGGTCTTAACCATTAAGTGTGGAATCACAAACTAATGGAATTGCTCCGCCCCTGGTCTTAGTAGAAAACAAGTGTCCTTGCACACGCATAATTGCCCATCTACATTTCAACTTAGCGTACTTTCACTTGCATGCACAATCACTTCTTATGTAACTTACAGGTGCATTCCAGCAGGCCCATAGATTTTTTTTTTTTTCATGGAATAGTTCGTTCTAAATTCTATTGGAGTAAGAGAGCTGTTGCTGGATGAAAACACCAGATGTGAAAGAAACAATAGAATGGATGGTCTTATATATATAAGTGTGCATGTCTATAAATAAAATTACGTTGAGTTATTGTATATAATCATTTCTGATGGAACTATTTGTCCATACATGCCATGCATGGTACAGTGATCTGGTGAATCTAATGTACATACCCAGATACCCTCACTGGTAGAGGAATGCATGGAATTGGAAGATCCTACCTGTTAATACATTTTTAAATGTGTAATATTTCTGCATTGTTAGCTTTCTTCTTCTTGGATTCCAATTGAAGGGGTAAACAATTTTTAATTTGGTGAATATTGGGTGTCCATCATCTTTATCATCAAGCACTATCTTATCTTTCCTCTATCCACAGAAGGCCCATCAAATCAATGGTGTTGACCAATGATCCATGGGTCCAATACCTACAGGCTTGCCTGATCATATATAGCATCCTCCATTCCTTGTTGGTGAATTTGAAGTACAATTAAACAACTTAAACTGATTTGAAATCTTTATCTCAGCGGCGACTGTTGCTTCCCAATGGCTAGATCTTCTTCAGCAGGACATTAAGGGACGTCTAGCAGGTGATCATTTGCTCTCTCTCTCTCTCTCTCTATATATATATATATATATGGGAGATGCTCCGATGAGAGCATCTCTCACCTTACTATGAGAGATAAGGTGGGGGCCCTCACATCTATATCCAATGTCAATGACTTAAATGTGAGGGCCCCCAACTTTATCTCTCATAGTAGGGTGAGAGATGCTCTTATAGGAGTATCTCCCTGTATATATAGATGAGAGCATCTCCCTTTATATATATATATATATATATATATAACATTACATGGGCAGCCAAGTGTGGAAAGAAATTATCAAATACCATTTTCACATTCCTCTTTGCTCTTTTTGTGCAGCATTGCGACGTAGCAAAAAGAGGATACGAGGCGTGATTCAAAGAGAACTGCCCTCTCTACTGTCAAAAGAGTTCCTACCAAACCAAGAGAATGCCCCAAATCTCAGCCAATCCTCCAGTTCTGGATGTTCTAGCAATGAAAATCCTGAAATGCATATGTCAAAGTGGAGATCCCTTTTTAGTCAAATGGAGAAAGCACTCTCTGAAGAGGGGAAACAACTTGTGAGTCCAACACAAATTTCTATTGCTTGTTTTGGATTACTTATAAACTGAAATACGCATTTCCTAATGACTTCCTAGTCCCTAAATGCAAAAAATGTTGAATACTTTTGTTAGAATGGTTGGTTAGCCTCCCTGCTCTTGGGCGTGGAAAGAAAAACTAGTTCAGATATGGTACTGTTCCTACTGCCTGCAATCTATATTGATGCAGGTCAGATGTATATCCACGAGGCCCAGAAACTTTCAAGTTACTCATTGTTGCAACTACAAGGTTGCAGCCTATCTAAAAGGAGTCAGAGGTAGATGCTGGTCCGAGGTGGAAAGTCAGAAAATACTTACCCGATGTTGATATTATTTCTGTGCTGCCCAAAATGGTCAGCAGAATGTTTAACCATCCACTCTGCCTAAAATATTCAAAGTATTGTGACTTTGGTAATAAAAATGGTTCCCTATGTTCTTCAAGTCTTTTTTGTCACTAGTGGACTTGCCCCTTTTTTTTGGCCGTACCTGTATTTTAAGTTGGCCGATCATTTCAACTGACTTTGTGATCTTTGACCTTTCTACTTATTAAAAGAATACTGGTACTGTAGTTATGGTTCAAAATAATGACCGCTATGTTGCGTTGCGGCCACATTATTGGCTGTAGCGGCCGCTATGCTATTTTGACACTACCCTATGGTTGGCTTGTCACTACTCTTACATGGTTCCAAATCACTAAAAAGAACAAGATTGGTTGCTACACAAGGTTCAAAAAAATTCTAACACTTAAAAAATTCACACCGCTACGTGGCCTTTTGTCCATTGGTTGCTACTCCCGCTGAAACTGCTATTTTTATCCTTTACACATGTGGTTTTGCTTCCCAAAGTATTTATGATTCTTGGTATGGACTTAAATTCAGGAAACCTGGTTGGGACAAGTGAGAGAAATGCAGCTCCATTGTGAGCAGGGCTTGCAATACGTGAAAGTTATGGGAATAAATGGTCTCCGACAACCAGTCTCGTCAGAGGACTCAAGGTAAATTTTATTACTGCAAATAGTTCTTGGCTGTTCACGTAGTTTTTTTAAATGTTAATTTTATAATTCCAGTTGGTAGTGGTTATGTGACAAGAGCCTGTAGCATAGTTGGAGAGTGCTCTTTTCTTTTTTTACTGATCTGTAACGTGACTTGAACCCGCAACATCAAGGTTTCAATATTGAGCACCTACCAATGTGCTATTGGATCTTGTCAGAAGGTGCTTGTTGGCTATGATGCCCAGATACGGCAGGGACACGCCATAGACATAGTAGGGACACGGCTTTTACATGTAAAAAGTGAAGTATCGAATACGATACGACAGGATACGTTGCCCATTTTGAAGTATCCGTGCATCATAACTTGTTGGTGCAACCACAAGGTCATGGGCTAGAGTCATGCTGCCAAAAACACGAAGGAAGAAAGAAATTGGTGTTGTGGTGGTGGTTGTTCTTCTTTGCGTCATCATCATTGTAGCTGCTGTTGTTATTTGTTGTGATAAAGAGTAAGAAAAGATTGATTGCCTTCAAGTTTTCATTGACTTGCTTGCTCCTTTGTACTCTACCCTCCATACATATTTAAGCTGGACACATGTCCATGAAGTGGCTTATCTTGTGAGGCTGGATCTGGATATGATTTTTTGCTGAAATTCAGGAATGATTCTTAATGACTGGACAGAAGAAATGGACAGTTCTGAGATTTTGGCCAACTTCTCAGGCAAAACACTAACCTCTAGTGATTGGTAATGTTTAACCCTCACCAAACAAGCATTTAGCATGTCAGAACACTTAGTTCTCTTGTTCTATGAATAAAGTGTGAAAATATGGACTGAGAATGGTTATCAAAACTGTATTTTGACTGACTTCTTTAATTGCTACATGTTGTAAAACTAGGGATCTTGACTTATTGTGGCATGTGTAGGCAAATGTAAGATTTGCTAAGGTGCTATTCTTGTACGAGTATGCCCCATTTTATATGATTGGAACCATTGATCATAAGGGCCCGAAATCTGAGTGATGGATTATTTTTCAACAGCATATGCGATAAGTGATGTTCCCTACGTATATGAAATGGACTCTTGATGAGGCCACCTGACTTAACCTGACTGACAGGTTAGCCTAACACTATCTTACCCACTGGGACCATGCTGTCTGGTTAAGCACAAGACTACTATGACAGAAGGCGTTGGCTAAACAACCATGAATGTTTGAAATAGTATGAAGCCAGCCCCATCTTCTCCAATTGAGCGCCTGCCATCCAATCCCCACCAGGCCCAATAATGTACTTGCCTTGCCCAGCCGAGCTGAACAGAGCCCAACCGTGCCCAGCCAGGTCCAACCCACACCCACACATGGCACAAGCCTCGACCAGCTATTGTTCCTTATGGATTAGAAATGAGGTCGGTAATTAAGAGACTGCAGTTAAATATGGCATAGGTGTGTTAGTTTGAGGCCGATTATCTTATTAGAATACGGACCCACAATTAATGTCTGAGGCTCGGAACTCAGACTGGATTCTGCAAAGAGAAAAGCCAGTCCGTCATTGGATTGTTAGTAAATAAAAGAACCAATGTACTATAGTCAACACTCTTGGCCCAACTGACCTGTTTCTTGGGTCATTCTCACATTTGACTCCATCTCATGATCCAATCTCACAAACAAGTACCACCTTGGAATTGTGCTGCTTTGTCAGTTCTACTGCATGGATCGCTATGTAGGCTTACATTCTTGTCCCCACGATCTAACACGTTGCTTCTAATCTAACTAATTAAAAATTTTGTTTGCCTTCCCTTTGCTCCTAGTTCCTTATGCTTGCACAGTTCATTTCTTTAGACAGAAGGTGGTTTCTGTCTTCTGAGCAGATGTCCAAAGTATCTGATTACCATATTATCTTTCTTGTCTATGAAAACCATCCAATGATTTGATTTTACTAGCAACTATAATTCTATCTTCTCCTGTTACTGCACATGACTCGTCCTGCTTGCCTATACCCTCCTAATTTTGCTGCTTTCAGCTTAAAAATTGCTAAAATTGCTCTATTGTCGCTTCTGACAGATCAAAGAAAGCTAAGGCTGCAGTCAGGGCAGCTGCTGCATCCATCTACTCCACATGCAATTTGGTCATGACAGCAGAGAATGTATCCTGCTTTTGACTTAACATCAATTTCATGGTATATTATTTTTGTGCGCGATAACCTTAATTCCTCATTCTGCCTATTATCTCTATGTTGTGCATTAATAATTTGATGATTTACTGGTCTGGTCTGATGCCCTGGTTATTATTATAATATTTTTTTTAACTTTCTATATTGTTAACTTTCATTATTTGCTTTTATGTCAATCTAATTTAAACTTATCTTTTCTTTTTATTTTTTTAAGGAGAAACATAAAGTCATCCTTGCCAGATGTGAGTACATAAAGTCATCCTTGCAAGATGTGAGTGGTTGAAATAATAGATAGCATAAGCTGTCATGAGTAGTCATCTTATCAACTTTAAGCGATCTCACAAATTCTTGCTTCTGTTTAATGTAGAGAATAGGCCATGGTCTAAGATATTGGTTGAGTAGGTGCGATTTGTTTGATCGATGTTCGGTCAAGAGAAACTGAGTCCATAATTTTCGAAATGGCTTGCCAAAAGACATATGGACCAACGTTGACTGTCTGTTTTCAAGGTTCCCAATCACATGGCTACAATAGTCCAATAGTGGTGAAGCTTCAACCATCCTCAATTCATGAGCCCACACCACGAATTTCCCCGTTATCGATACCTGCAGTCATATTGGAGAAGTGCACAGTGCACACCATTTGAACTCTTTACAAAAATCCACTAGAACCTGGATTCATA
The DNA here is from genome assembly GCA_003546025.1 of Camphora micrantha. Taxonomy (NCBI): domain Eukaryota; kingdom Viridiplantae; phylum Streptophyta; class Magnoliopsida; order Laurales; family Lauraceae; genus Camphora; species Camphora micrantha. The sequence goes on from QPKB01000003.1 coordinate 59,009,511, forward strand.
TATGAGAAAGTGCATCCCTGATCCAACATTTGCTTGTCCTACTGGTCACAGAGGATCCTGCATAAAGAAAGCATGTCCAGAGGAGCATATGGGCCTTGAGCCAAAAATGTATTTGTTATGACAAGAACAAATCCTTTCTTTCCTTTTTCTTTTCTTTCTTTCTTTTCCTTTTTCTTTTTCTTTCTTTCTTTTTAATGAACTGCCCCTGCTTGTGCTCCTTGAGTGGAATCTGAAATGCGACCAGGGATAATTTATATGCACTTACAAGTTAAAAAGAAAAAATGAACATGATCGATGTCCCAACACCTGTTTCATTTTCTATTTGGATGGGAACGTCTGGCCTAGACTACTAAGCACAAATTGATAGCTCAATTTAGGGTTTGGGATGACATTTCCAACCTGATTAATAAACATGTCAGGTTTTGGATTTAGTCCATACTTGATATTTGACTGCATCCCACCCTTTTTTGCCCCTAACCTAGGATTTTCTGTTCTATAATACTAATCTATGCCTGTGAATGCAACAATATGCACATTCAAGTGTACAGTATCCAAATAGGGACTTGGAACTTTGGTTAGTCATTCCAAATGATATAACCTAAATACTTGTGCGGTGCCCTACAATGACGACGGCAATTGATCCTAACATGGGCCCACCCTGTGCTTGATCTATGCCCTCAAAGACTAGGTGCTGTCTTAAATCTCTTTCTAGATCAAATGTTCATTGGCTGGCCCAGGTTTTTCTTATTATTAATTGCAGATGAAGGAGCTTGACTCTGTTGGGGTTGGTCTCTAAAACTTGGCACTGATCATATCCTTAAGTGCCTGACTGGTGAGCCCAGTCCAGTTACAGTCATGCCTACTGTGGCATTTAGTACTCAGATGGTCAGAAGCTACCTAAAAGAGATAAGTCGCAGAGGGGCTCAACAATGGCCACTAAAAGAGCACATGAAAAATTTATATATGGATTTATAAACCCTTTTGGTTTTAACTGCAGGAGCAGTGGGACAAAGGCCCGCAAGCATATAAGTTTAGAGGTGCCCACTTGGGTTGTTCTGGATGTGTATTTGCCCAACCCAAACCCACACTGAACTACACGATGATGGTTACACACCTGAACATGCCTGACCTGAATTGTAAATTCATAGTCCAAGTTGAATTTTTTCTCTCTAAAGGGTATAAAATTTAATTTCTAGTAAGTATTAACAAACGCCCTACTAGTCGCTTTCTGCAAGATTGGACCAGTGGTAGGGGGTGATACTCTGAACGTGAGTTTCTCCATTTAAGGCTATCTGTGGTTTGGCACACTTGAGTTTAGAGTAGTTGAGTGAAATTTGGCATCCCAACCTGAATCCAAATGGTTTTAGCCTGAGATAGACTCAAACCCAAACAAGACCGACCTAAATTTCAATATCGAATGGATTGGGCAATAGCTGGTTCAGGTGGAATTTATCACTTGGGGAGGGTTGCACGAGCTGTGCCAAAGCTTGTCCAACTGCAAATCTTTATGTATGGGCCAAATGTTACTGTTTTTCTGCATGTCTTGTTGGTTTGTTTAATTAATTACAGCCTGAGTTCTTAATGAAAGTTCTCTTCACATATGCAAATAAGGAAAAAAAAAAAAAAGGAGCTTTGTTTACTACATAAAAGGACAGGTCCATTTGAGGAAGCTAGGCCAATTCTTGAACCCAATTGCTAATAGGTTGGTGGTCATGTGAGTGCTTTAAATCCCTGATTAGAGGGGGGTCTGGCTGAGTTAATTATATTTAGCACAATGAAAGGGGGTTTAAATCCCTGACTAGATGTTCTGGCCCAGTCGATTATATTAACCCCAAGAAAGGGGCTGAGAATATTATTTACAATAACTAGCTAACTAGGCTTGGAGCCTTGGACAAAGTTTGGCCTGAATCATGATAGGGGCTGTTCATTGATTCATTGACCAGCAGCCTTCGGCAATAGAAGTTTGAAGGCTGACGCTTCGTAGGACTGAATTACAGTTTAAATTGGTTGGGATAGGACTAGAATAAAAGTAACGCCGCATGTAATAAAATGCCTGCCACAATCATTTCCCAAACTAAAGAGTCTGGCTTGGTCTTTACAATTTTTAGGCAGGCGGACTTAAACCATGCACATGAGGCCTGTGTGGGGTTGAGCCAGATCCAGGGGCCTGTGTTTCTAAAGTTGGTTCAGGCGTAGACATCTAAGGTTGTGGTCGCCTAAAAACTACCCCACCATGGATTCAAAGTGTGGGCCATCCTTACCATACGTGCCAAATGTCACGTGAGGAACTCCAACAAGCACGTGCGAGACCCCCAGCCCAGCTTGTCACGTGCCAGGCCTTCCCAAAATGCTTATCATCATCACTGTTGTCTTCTTCGGTAGAGGTAGAGGTAGAGGTAGAGGTACTGAGCTAGGTTTCATGATCCTCTGAGAAGGCCGCCTGTTTGGGAGGAGGAGGTTTTCTGGGAAATACGAAAATCTCTGGGTTCTGGAATCCATGTCCATGTCCATGTCCATGTCGGGAGCAGTCCCTTCCAATCTCTGCCTCCATTTAAAGCCCTTGGGTCGGATGGCATTTACTAGAATTCCACCACCCAGCTTCTCTTCCCACCCCTCACCACCACCTCCTCTTTCCTTCTCTTCCAACCTTCCCATGCTGCCAATCCTCCTTTTTACCAAAACGCCCCTGCGTTCCAAGCTTCCCCCGAGTAAATTACTCCAACTGTTTGGCTGCTGACATCTTTTTCCAAGGAATTTTATTCATTTTCTTACCCCCAGAAACCACTTTCATGTTTGTTTTTCCTGCATTTGTGATTTTATTTTCTGGCCCCAGAAACCGCTTTCATGTCTCTCTCTCTCTCTGGGGTTTTTTTTTTTTTTAGAACTCATTTCCTCATTTGTTTATTTATATTTTGTGCAGAAATTGTTGGCTTCACCAGTAACGATATAAAGGTGGGTTCAAGTATCGAAGTCGATGGGGCTCCTTGGAGAGTTTTAGGTAATGAGGAAATTTCAGAGCATCTTAGAATACGTTGATAATTTTGTAGTCATATGCATGTAAACAACAGCTCTATTAACATGGCCTAGATGTGGATTGGTCTATGCTGTGGACCCACTGCAGTTTGCAGATGGGTTATCAAACCAAAAATAAAATTTAATGGATGATACTAAGTTACTAACCTTCAGTCAGTGGGTGTTTTGTTTGTTGAATTTGAACCATTGGCAAGTTTTCAGTTTATATCTCCTTTTTTATGGCTTTCAATAATTATATCAACTTTATATATATATATATATATATATATATGCGGATGTCAAGTGCAACTAGCCACTACATTCCAAAAACTTAAGCTGCAAGGAAGCAGAAGACTAATCTACTTAACACTTCCCCGTGAATGGGACACTGTTCAAATTCACAACCCACAAGCGCCTACTCGTGCGATACCTGCCTACTCACATGACCACAGGGAACAATGCCTCCCCAGGGTTCGAAACTTGCGACCTAGCGTGGCTTTGACACCATGTCAAGTCTGACTAGCCAATACATCCTAGTGGAAGACCAATCTACATAACACCCCACCTCCCCTCAAATGGGATGCTGTGCAAATTCACAACTCACATGTGCCTAACTATGTGATACATTCATGTCCATGTGACATGGGGGAACACCGCCTCTTTGGGGTTCGAACTTGAGACTTGGTGTGGCTTGACACCCGTATAAAGTTTGACTAGCCAATACATTCCAAAAGCTTAAGTTGTTAGGAAGCGGAAAACAAATCTACTTAACACCTCCTCTCAAGCAGGATGTTGTTCGAATTCACAACCCACACGTGCCTACCCATGTGATACGTACCTGCCCACTTGACTAGGGCGAACAACGCCTCTCCGGGGTTCGAACTTGTGATCTAAAGTCATTTTGATACCATATCAAGTTCGACTAACCAATACATCCTAAAAGCTGAGATGTGAGGAAGCGGAAGACTAATCTACTTAACAGTGCAAATTTCCAACGGCTACAATGCATATTGTAACTACATTTTGTCCTTAGATCTTCCATGGCTAACGATTTACTCATGACCGATTCATCTATATGCCTGCTGTGTACCTCCTTCAAAACTCAAATCTTGTTGGAGTTGAGACACGACCCTCTTAAGCACATTGAGCTCCTCTAACTTCTTCATAATACCGTTCAATTTCAGTACTCACATCTTCTAGATCCATGGTTGGTGTTGCCTTCTTCTTCTGTTCAGGAGTGTGTGGTATCCACCGACAGGATCAACAACTCTGATTCCAAATGAAATAATCTATAACTATTTCATGCAATAAATTTGATAACCAGAAAATTGAAGAGAAGAAATGTAGGACCAATCTCATCAAAGGGAATTTGAAAACCTTTGAACTCAATGGAGAGAGTTCTCATCTTACTTTGGTTAGAAACCATGACTTTTATTCATTGCAAAACAAAGGATTACAACTGTTATTAATGCCATATGCCCTACTTAGCCTCATGGAAAGACATCCAATGATCCAAGCCTCTCCTTCAATGAATCAACTAATCATGAAGATAATCCATAAAAACAACTAAATAGAATCTCTAGAACAACTATCATTCCTAAGATAATTCTAAATTATCTCTTTCCCAAATAAAGAAGATCCTTGCCTACATGGACAGAGGATCATTACATGTAATTTCCAAACTGAAGGAGATATATGGACCTGACGATTGTTCCACTTAAGTGGATCATGGAGGCTAATGCTTGCTGCCCTTTGTTTTCCCTCTGTATAATAATGTTGATATATGAATTGTTTCATTATTATTATTATTATTATTTTTTGAATAGTAACTTAAATTGATCGAAGACTTAATAGTACAAAAGAAATATACTGAAAAGCAAAGAAAAAACAGCAAAACAGAGACCCACAAAAAGGCAGATCTGGAAACCGGCCTAACAAGAAGGCCTTACAAAAACAAGACCTAAAAAACCTCCCAAAAAATTAAGATTTCACCTCCCTCCAGTTGAGAAGGACACTTTCCATGGGCCCCCAAAACGCTTGAAGAATATAGACACCCAAGAGGCAGCCATAAATCTGGACCTGGAGATTACAACAGAGGACGAAGACGATTTTCCTTGGAAACATCTTGAGTTTCTTTCCTTCCAGATGGCCCAGGAAGTTGCAAAAAAAGAAGCTCGCCATATCAGTCTCCTTTTGTGAGAACCAAACATGAATTTCCAAGCTCCAAAAGAGGTCTATAATGGTTGAAGGTAGAACCCAAGACAGATTGAAGGACTGGAGGAGCGAGTTCCAGATGTCAGAAGCCATTGGATAGTGCAGGAGAAGATGGTCGATTGTTTCTTCAGCAGCCAGACATAGGGGACCAGCATTGACCATTATCACTTTTCGGCGACGGAGGTTATCAAAAGTGAGGATACGACCTCGAAGCACTAGCCATGCAAAAGCCAACACTCTAGGAGGCACCTTCGATTTCCAAAGAAAATCATAATGACAATTGGAAGTGGGAGTTCTGGACAAAGCCGAAAAGAAAGAAGAGACTGTGAAGGCGCCTTCTTTGGAGGGAGCCCAAACCCTGCAGTCATCCCCCTCCTGAGGAACCAAGACCTCATTCAAGGTCTCCTTGGAGGCAGAGAAGCTCTGTCTCCTCATCTTCTCTTAAGTTCCTTCTAAAAATCGGGGTCCAAACAATATAATCATTAACCCTTTCCATGTAATCTTTGACTTTAGCTGATTTATTTGAGGCGCATCTGGAAAGAGCAAGGAACTTCTCCGAAAGAGGTCTATCCCCCAGCCAGACATCCGACCAAAAGAAGACGTCTTCTCCTGAGCCAACCTTATATCTGACATGGGCTGCAAAAAGGTCCTTAATAGAGTTAATACCTCTCCATAGGCTGGAAAATCTGTATGAAGGCCCTGAGACATTCCAACTATTTTTTTTCACTCTATATTTGGCCAAAATAAGTTGCCTCCACAAATTATTAGGAAGCTCCCCTATCCTCCACAGCCATTTCCCCAAGAGGGCTTTATTCATTTGAATTAGCAGCCTAAAGCCTAGACCACCCTCCCTTCATGGCTTACTGACAGTAGTCCAATTAACCAGGTGAAACTTCTTTTTATTACTTTTGCCTTGCCACAAAAAATCCCGCTGAAGTTTTTCTATGCGCTTAATAACTGATGCAGGACATATGAAAATATACATGAAGTATAAGGGTAGATTAGCTAAGGCTGCTTTGATGAGGGTGATTCTGCCCCCAAAAGATAGGCACTTCGCTTTCCAGGAAGTGAGTTTTTGTTCCACCCTTTCCAAAACTGGGTTTCCAGGCTGATTTAGGAACGCTACCAAGGCAAAGCGGCAAACCCAGATAAGAAGAAGGAAGCGAAGCAACCTTGCAGCCTATGATGTTAGCAAGACCCTCGAGCATTTCATCTGACACTGAAATGCCTATAAGCGCACTTTTAAAGAAGTTCACCTTGAGACCTGACATGGCTTCAAAACATCTCAGGATGGCAACAACATTCTTAATTTGATCCCCCTTCGCTTCACAGAATATGATGGTATCGTCTGCAAACTGAAGGTGTGTAATTGTTGGGCCATTAGCCGTCAACTTGAAGCCTGAAATTAGATTTGCCTTGCCTGCCACAGAGATCATTCTGCTTAAGGCTTCAGCAACAATATCAAACAGGAAAGGAGAGAGATGATCACCTTGACGAAGATCCCTTTTTGGCTTGAAAGAAACCCTTTGGAGATCCATTAATTAAGATGGAATATCTAGCGGAAGAGACACACTCCGAAATCCAATTGTGCCACGTATCCCCAAAACCCAATCTCATCATCAGATAGGAGAGGAAACTCCAGTCCACTCTGTCATAGGACTTTTCCAAATCTAGCTTACATAGTACACCTGGAAGCTTCTCCTTATGTCTGGAATGAGTATTCATTGGCTATGAGGATCCCGTCTAAGATCTGCCTCCCTCGCACGAAAGCAGCTTGCGACTGAGATATGATAGAAGACATCACCTTTTGCAATCTAATCGCCAAAACTTTAGCTAGAATTTTGTAGATGCTGCCTATCAAGCTGATTGGTCTGAAATCTTTAATGTGCTATACTCCCTTTTTCTTGGGAATAAGAGCGACGAAGGAAGATCCAAGCTTGCCCCTATGATGGAACTCCTTGAAGAAGTCCATGATATCTGCCTTGGTAATGTCCCAGAAACGCTGAAAGATAGCTATCGGAAAGCCATCTGGACCCGGCGCTTTATATCTCCCGAGTTCAAACACTATTGCACGCACTTCCTCTTCTTTAAAATCTCTCTCCAACCAAATTGCCTTTTCAGCACTTATGCCATTGAGGGGCAAGTTATCGAGAGAGGGTTTGTCTTGCTAGCATAAAGACTCTTGAAGAAATCAACAATGTGGCTGGTTGTGTCTGCTCGATCATCCAGCCTTCTATTACCATCCATAAGATAGGAGATCCTGTTTGTTCTCATTCTATTCGAAGCCAAACTGTGGAAGAACTTAGAATTTTTGTCACCCTCTTTAAGCCACCTACACCTTGATCGTTGCTTCCATTTGATTTCTTCCTCCCTAACCTTGACTGCAAATTTTTCTTTCAGAATCAATCTTCTAGCTATCTGGCCCTCGGATAAAACGTGTGATTCTTCTTGAATATTCAGAGTGACTCTGAATTTCTTCCAGAATTTCAGCTTTAGCAGATTTCACATCCCTGAAATTTTGTCTGACCCGCTCTTTTATTTTTTCTTTCAACTTTTTACGCTTGGCGGCCAATCTGAACCTTGCCCAACCCCCCACATTGAGCTCCAGCCACCACCTTCTGATAAGACCATCAAAAGTTACTATTAGCATTATTGTTGTTGTTGTGAAAGTGGACCTATATCTTTGACCATGAGAGATTGGACAACCTTGAAAAGAGATTTGAACACTTTACGGAAGTTTTAAGAGTATTGAGATAGTCCACATAAGCAAAATATTCCTCAACCAAAAGCATTCTATTCTATATCATAAGATTATCAAGAGAATCCTCATTCAAGCTGGATGCTGAAAAATGACAAAGGAAAATTTGTTGACTAATTCACCACCACGTCTTGAAAATAAGGAAGATTCAAGCCATAAAATTTGTCCCAATTGTGGCGGAGGACATTATGCAATTGATTGTCTTATTGAATTAGGTTGTCTCATGTGGTGGAAATGGATTTTACATGGCCGAATGCCCTACTAAATCAACATGCAAAGAAACTTAGCAAGTTAAAGAAGCTGATCTAGTGTTTGATGAAAGCGCAATGGCAGAACAAGTCGTAGAAGACATGAACAAGGAAGATAAAGAAGAATTATATCAGGCTTTAAATCCAACAGATCTGGTGACACCGATCATCCTAGATATGCCCATAAAAGGTTCGGATGATACATCCTATATTGTGGGCTACGTTGAAGCCTATCCTACCATTTAGATGCCTTGCATTGACCTTGTATTGGTGACAGTGGTGGATGCCTACACGAGAGATTGATGGATGGATCATACTTTTCGACAAATTTGAAAGTAAGACCTAAACTATTAGATGATAAGACCTAAATTATTAGATGATCCAATTATTCGAAGGCTTTATAGAGCACTTCAAGACCATCAAAAGAAACCACGCCCTCGTTCTTCTAATGTGCGGAGAACTTGATTGCATGCTCTACCTATGCAACAATCGGCAAAAGAATTCCAACCACTATAAATGGTGAATTTGTATGGTTGATCTTTGATTTAGGAATTAGGAGGATTAGGTCCTTAACTCATTGGAGATGAGTTCTCTCAAGTTGGTGAGAACTGATGCAAGCCATGGGCCAAAATTAACTTATTAAAGAAGGTCCAAGAGGACCAGGTGGGCTGACTAAAAGGGCCCATAACTTAAATGATTCATTAGTCACATGTTAATAAGGGCATTGTGGTCATGTCACATGCCAAATTTCTTGTTTTAGAAAAATTTAATCTTGAGAATCACCTACGTTTTGATTTGCTTAAATTTAGAAAGGTATGTAAGTCAATATCTTTTGGATCCTTCCTTGATTATGAATTATAATCTCTAGTAAGAGTCAACAATTATTGAGTACTCTAATTAGAGGGATAATATCTAAGTGCCACAAGATTGTTGGCCAATACTCTTGAGGTTTTAAAGGTTCTCCAAAAAAAAAAAATCAACACGAGTTGGTGAAAGGGCCTCTCTTTGCTTTGTGTGAAGATTCCTTGGCATGTCCAATGTTTGAAGACTCCATTGGCATGGCTCTAAAATGTGTGTGAAGATTCCACATCGATCCACCCTCTATTAAAGGTGCTCATCATCTCAAATACAGGGTTGCAGGTTTGAGCTAGCTTGCAACTCCTAACAGTCTCTTTTTCTCCAAGTTTTGCCAGATTTTGGGTGGACCGAATTCAAAATAAGTCTAATGTGCGTAAATTGAAAATTGGAATCCAAGAGGGAGCCAAATTCAGAAATCTTTATTGACATTTGTCCTGCACCCCAAAATGATACTATTCAAAGCCATTGGAAATTTGCAGTTATTTTGCCGTGGAGCAGCACCAGACTCTCTCTTTATCATTATGTTGTTTGTTCCTTGTCAAATTTGAACGGGTACCACTTCTGTAAACTGTGAACTGGTACATAATGGATGCTTATTGATTAAAGTGGGTGGACCTGTGGGTTTGTAATTTAATATGTTCTATGGTACTTAAATAAAGCATGAATAAAATAAGAATGCAATATGGATACGACAGGGACATTGATTTGCTAACAAAACTGAAGTATTGTGTACACTACGAATTGGATACATTCCTAATTATGAAGTATCCAAGCTCTAGAAGATACAGTGGATAGATACCTCATTATTTTCTATGTTCGTCATCCATTACTTACTGATCTCTCTCTCTCTCTCTCTCTCTCTCTCTCTCTCCAAATGGTTCCAGTACTTACGAATCTTCTTGTTGGAGTAGCGTCCGTTCATCAAAATGTGAAATGGTGGTTGCAGATGCATGATTATTCATTTTCTGATGTGTTGCTTGAAATAAAACCTATGTTGATCTTCTTTTTATGCCCGCTGTAGAATTTCTTCATGTGAAACCGGGAAAAGGAGCAGCCTTTGTGAGGACCAAAATGCGAAACTTTATAACAGGCAACACAGTTGAAAAAACTTTTCGAGCTGGAACTACGGTAACTTTTCTTTTTTCTTAACTGTGAATTGATTAGTTCCATGTAAATTTTATGGTATAGAGTCTTAATTCTTAAATGCTAATTATGCTTGCTATAATTGTTGGGTTAAAATTTGTCTTGGCCAATCTGAGAAAGTATAAGATTCACTTTTTCCCCATTCAGAGGTCATGCAGTCATGGAAATTATAAGTTTAGGGCCACTTTTTTCCTCCACCTCATTGAAACCATCCAAGCCATTATGCGATGAAAAGAAGTTAAATGGCTTTTCATTGCATGTAAATATTGCAGCAGAAAATGTGGATTGCTCTGTTTTGGAAGATCTTGCTTCTGCATTTTTGGTCGACATGAAGACTCCCTCCAAAACATGAACAGGCAATATGTGAATCAACCGATTTGTAATTGGGGGGTTTTACCTCCAATTGGTCCTTGTAATTTTTATGTTTTCAGCTTCCCCTTTCGAGCATGACCCAACAAATTGTAGTCTTTAACTTTAACAGAAAGTTCTTTTTGTTTTGACATAAATTGACTTTGCTAAAATCTATAGCAATGCATACAAGACATCTTTATTCCTTTAAACAATGAATTGAAATTCTTAAATTTTAAGAAGCCAGTTTTGTAGACTCCATCTTCTCTGAAAATATTTCCTGTCGAGACAACATATAGAAAGGGATGAATGGAAGAGGAAAATTTTGCATGTGGTTTTTACTGAATTTGGAAACAAATCAGTTTTTGAAAAAAAAAAAAAAAAATACATAGATCCTCAATGTAATGTATTTAAGTACCACTAAAGTTGTAAGAACTATGGATGGAGAGATACCCAAGTTTCCTGCTGGAGTTGGGTATTTATTTTGGGCTGCAACAACTTTCTTGAGCCCTTATTTATTTCCCTTGGTTGTGGCCTGCTTGACAACTGAAAATCAAGGTCAAGCTCCTTGGTGTATGTTGTTTGCAGATGATTCCCTTTTTTAACAACTTGAAACCACTTATTGCCACAGTTAGATCCTGATAACCAGGAGCAGCTTTGGAACATACTGCTGGCTTGAAGAGAATGGCTACGCAGGATCAATGCAAAGTGGGCAAAGTCACTCCACCTGACGTGCAAATCCCTTCATACTCACTCTTCTACTTTCTGGTTGCTTTTCTTAAACATGTGAGAAATAGCAACCAGGTTTCATTTTCCTAGCCATTTGCCGGTTTCTCTAATGGTCTCCCCCGTTTTGTGTTGATTTCCCACTTGACTAATGCAAGTTAAGACTAGAGTTTGTGGATTAAATTAGGTCCAGATCACTGAGGCATGATCCAACTTGTACATATTGAAGGGTGGACGAATAGCTGTATATATGTGGGTGGAATTTGAAATTATTCCTCTTTCATGCATTCTTCAGTCCAACCCTCACTTTTGTTTTAATTTTTTAATGGTTTCTTGAACATTGGCAATTGAAGTCCATAGTTTTTTATTCTCTCTTTTAAGTAATGCAATTAGCAAGTCCTCATTTTTTATCTTTCAATGTGTGGCACCATAAATGCTAACTATTTCTTTTTGTTATTTTTTTTCCTTTTCTTCTTCTCCCAGATAGCTCAGGCAGATGTAGCAAAGGAAATCAAGCAGTTCACATACAAAGAAGGTTCTCAGTATGTGTTCATGGATCTGGTATGTTCATTTTCTTTTGGCAAATTATGCTGACTGGTTCTTATTGGGGTTCAAGAGACTCTGTTGTGAAACAACTGCAAGTTAACCTAAGAGATTTGCTGGCCCCACGGCATGTGACAAATTGCTTCATCCACTCTTGGCAGTTGGTTGATCCAGCTCTGTAGAGTACCTGGCTGCAAAGCAGGTCTCCACTGATCAGGTAGACGGCTTGGGTACTATGTGGACTGTGAAGGGGCTATCATTAACTATCTATCTATTCCCTACATGATGGGTGTGGGACACCTGATGAGTGGAGCAGCTTACAGTGTGGCCAAGTACTTGTATGATGGACCTGCTTGTTGAATTTTTAGATTTCGTGGCATGTTAAGCTTTGCTACCTATTCAATTTTATCATCTATTTTATCCTTGTTGCGATGGACTTGCTAGTTGCTATAAACATAGTATGTGCACCAAGATGATGATGACTTATTATTATTGTTGTTGTTATTATAATTATTATATCACCCTTTCAACTTAATCTACAACCTCTTTTCTAGTTAGAACGTCAGCGTGATTTAGTAGCTGTCTGAGCCATCTAATAGGAAATGTTATGGTCAGGGGAGACTTATCAACATGCAGTTATGGAACTGTTATATGTTAATAATAATAGGAAATAGTTTCTGATTACTACGGTTCTATTTAATTGCCTTGCTTTTGAATTTCCTAAAGTTGAGAATAGTTGTGGCGTTTCATCACTAGGATAGCATCAGGGATTCTGCATTAATGGTCTTTAAAATCTATGGACCGAAGGTTGTGTTGGAAACAATGAGACTGAGTTAGGGATGCAAGCGGGTCGGATCTGGGGCAGAATCATGGTGGATTTATACCTGGCACCGTTTTTATAGTCCTGGATCCAGATTTGACACGGAACCTATTTGTTGCATTCGGATTTTGTAGAAACTGGAAAAGAAAGATATGTGGATTGCATTAGTATAAGTAGATAAAAGAGCTTCAAAATAAATTTTAAATATACTACTATTAAATGGTACACAATTAAAGCTAAGTAAACTCTCAAATATGAATATAACTCAAGCTATTTAGGTCATTAAAACCTATATATTTTTAATATGTGAATGTGATCATCTTGGATCAAAATACTCGGGTTGGAACATATGGGGATTTAGTTCTAGATCCTATATACATGGATCTTGATTCGGATATGAATTTCTCCCCATTCTAAAAATAAGTTCCATACCTGCTTTATTTGGAACAAGCTTACATGGATAATCAGATCTCCATTTGCAATCCTAGTCTGAGCTTTTCAGGAATTCAGGATTTCATGAGAACACACTCTGTGTTCTCTGTTGTTGTGTTGACTACAGTTGATGCGGACGCATATTTGACACTCTTGGGCAATACTTGCCATAGGGTATCCACTTTTCCGTTATTAGAAGTGGGGAAAGCTTACTACTGAAAATAAAGAGCTCTGTTCTTCAGAATATGTGTCCATTGGAAGAACACCGATGAAAAGTATACATTTTTTTTTTGCTCATTGTGAGGTGGCAAGAAAGCTTTGGAATACATTTCTAGACCTATTTGGAGTCCATTACCCGATATGCTGTGGTTCTTTTTCCTCTGAGTAGTGCTTTGGAGCATTAAGAGAGGAAAATTTGTGCACTTAGTAATTCTGTTAATTCTTTTCTTGAGCTATCCCACTTTGTAAGATTTTCTATTTCTGTGCCACACCAAAAATATAATTGCATAAACAATCCATCCTGCTAAAGTTTTAGAACTGATTGCAATTTGTGTACATTTGAGTGCACCATAAAATTTTAAGAATTTATTCTTTATAATTTTGAATTGCTATGTTACAGTCTTCTTATGAAGAAAGCCGCCTTAACGAGGACGATGTGGGTGATAAGAAAAAATGGCTAAAAGAAGGCATGGACTGCATCCTGCTATTTTGGAAAGGACGGGTACTTCCCATTTCACACATCCAGTCTATGCATGGCCATTTTAAACTGTAGGTACCATTTGTTTTGTAATGATGGAAGTGGAATTATCGGTTCTTGAGACTAATAAGAATTATATTTTGATTTTTAATTTCCATACATTTGAGGCTTGTTATTGGTAATCTATGACATTGAATTTGATGAGCCTCAACATAGATGGGCATTACCCTCAATTTCTCCCATAATGGAAGATTGTGATATTTGTCCTCTCTCTCTCTCTCTCTCTCTCTGATTTGGATGCCACATTAGGGTGAGTGCTAATTCATGGGGGTGGGGTTGGATTTGTCATAGGGAGTCCCATGTGGTGGGAAAAAGGTTAGCTAGCATGGATCACGTTGGAGGTAGCTCTTAGTAGAACATGACCCTATATTTATTCGTTATCTCCTACACGTGGTGCACGTGGGGATCTCCATGCGCACCTTGTTGTGGGGCCCCACATGGGGATGGGACTAGGGGCATCCAAAGATCTAGATGGACCCTACTTACATGCCAAATTTGGGACCCACCTGATTGTCCGAACCTCTCCTCTTGATCAACGGCCCACAAGGTTTTACCCCTTAAAATTTGATGCTCAATCCAATGATACGGTCCCTTTGGATGGGAGTAAAAATAATAGGATCGGTGTAATTCAGGGGTGGGTTCCATTCGGATGGCCGATCAAGTGGGCCCCACTATCCAGATGATTTCTGTATAGTGTGTGGAGCCCACCTTCACACCTGAATCATGAATTTGTGATGAAAGGGAAAGGACTCTTTTAGAGTATGACAAAAGAGTGGACATTCCCCACATATATATATATATATATATATATATATATGGGGTAGCTCTCCTAAGCTGAATCTTAGGAGAAGGTAAGCTGAGGTAATCCTAAGCTTTAGCTTAGGATATGGGGCCAGTTCTCTTAAGCTCAAGCTTTGGATAAGGTAAGCTCAAGTGTGTGGTAGGGCCCACATGGGGATGGGGATGGAGGGATTTCAAGGACTCTTTAGGACCCTCCTCTCTGGAAAAAATCAGCCACAACCGTGATTTCTATCATCTCCATCTGGGCTCCAAAAATTTAATGGTCAATAGTCCATTCGGATCGGTACATGGTTGATCCAATGGTCCAGTAAATTTGGATCTGACTGAAAGTTGGTGGACATGCAATTCAGAAAGGTCGTGTGTTTGGTCCATTTGGAGAGAGACCCACATGGGGATGGGGATGGGGGGGATTTCAAGGACTCCCTTGGATCCTCCTCTCTGCAAAAAATCAACCCCAACCGTGATTTATATCATCTCCATGTGGGCCCAAAAGTTTAATGGTCAACAATCCATTTGGATCAATACATAGTCGATCCAACAGTCCAGTAAATTCGGATCTGACCGAAAGTTGGTGGACATGTGTAATTTATGGGGGTCATGTGTTTGGTCCATTTGGATGGACCAAAGGTAGGCCCCACAAGCATGAACTTACGAAATTTTCTCCTACGCTTGAGCTTAGGAGAGCCTTGCTCATATATATATATATATATTTACAGAACCGCCTCCCTATATATATATATATATATATATATATATATATGGGGAATGTTCATGTGCATCTATCCCTCACCATAGGGTGAGGGGCACTTTTCCTTTTTGCATATGAAGACAAGGGAGTGTACATCACCCTATGTACTTGAAAACTCACTTTTGTATTTGAAAATCCCCAATTATAGAAGTGTCCCTCACTCTATGGTGAGGGATAGATGCACTTGAAACTTTCCATATATATATATATATATATATATATATATATAGGAGATGCTCCTATGAGAGATAGGGATAAGGGCCCTCACATTTAAATTATTGGCATTCGATATGGATGTAAGGGCCCCCACCTAATCTCTCATTTAAGGTGAGAGATATCTCTCATCGGAGCATCTCCCATATATAATATATATATATATATATATATGTATTCGATATTTCAGATGTACATTTAATAACAGCGAAGCAATGACATGGCTGCAGGTTATCGATTTTGAAGTTCCCATCTCAGTTAAGCTGACTGTGGTTGATGTGGATCCTGGTCTTAAAGGTGACACTGCACAAGGTAATGCTATTTGGTTTCTTTCTTAAACTTATGACATGAGTAAAAGAAAGCAGAACTAAGATATTATTTTAAAATTTTTAAATAGCAAGATATCGTTAATGTTTTTCAAGCATTGTCACAAATCTTATTCGCAGAAATTTCTCCTTAGGTAAACGGTGGGATATTTTAAATTTTTTGGTTGTTTATAGAATATAGTTACGGAATTCTCGTAAAGAAACAATTACTAAAAATATAAAAGAAGTACATCAGCATGAGAATTTGGTTGTATTTTTATGATTCATCTGCAGCATTTGTTTGGCCCTTTTCTGTAGTCTTTGTGGCCTCCTATATGGCCGCTGGTCCAGTATAGCTCTCTCATACTAAAAATCTTGGTATATATAATAGAGCCACCATTAAAAAAAAAAGAAGAAGAAGAAGAAGAAGAAGAAGAAGTAGAAAAAAAAACTAAAAATATATATTCTTTTTTGAATTTCTAATATTTCTTAAAATACATATGTTTTCGGTAAACCCTTGCAAATTTATTACTAATACTTCCCAAAATAGTGCAGGATATTTTGAAATATCTAGGGACAAATTGAGAATTATCTTTGCCCCATTTGCTTGCTAAATTTTTGTGGGATTTCCTTAACGTTTGCATTGTTTGTGACAATGTTTTCAAGTACATGATGGAGTAGCTTAATTTTGTTGATGAGGATATTCGTCGATGTCGTCATAACTGTTTCTCTCGTTATCTTTAATATATTTGTTTCTTTATATATTTACTTGAATTGTTGGTGTCTTTTTGATCCATTTCTTAATCCTCTGCTTAATAGATTGGTTTTCTAAAATAAGACTTTATAGACCTATCCTTAAAATATAAACAACTTAGACCACACGTGCTTTTTGCTGAGATCCACTCAAGTTACACACTGCTCAATGTGAATCAAAGTGGGCAATAGATACCCCATAAGTCTCCCAGACTGTAAGATGCTAGCTATCCTGTCATTTAATCTGTTTCGCAACATTTTTTTGGACGTTAGTCGTTTGCCAGCCATTTGGGCTGTCAATGGTGCAGGCTGAGTTTCTTCAAGCCTGGATCTTGAACTGGTCAGACAAGGGCTCTTCAAATTGTAAAATCTGCTTAGCACGGACCAGACCATTAACAAGCCTACCAGCCATGGCTTATGGTAATAGAATGAGGATATTATTATGATCTCCATGGAATTTATATATTATATATATGCATGTATGTGTATATGTCTATTACATTTTATTTTTTTTTGTTGTTGCGTGTCATCCATCCCTTCTTGGGCCTATTGTATCCATGATATGGAGAGAAACAATGGCCCCCTTTTTGCACCACCCAAGGCTAGATAAAATGTAGTTCCTTAGGTTATGGATTGTGTACTCGTTTGGAGAATGCTTATGTATTTTCCAAGAAACAATTGCCATATAATGCAGAAAGTAAGAATCATCATATTGTTGGCGCATAATGCAATTTGTAGATGGAAAGATATGACGTCTTCTTATTTCATTTGTTCATTCCATTTACATGTAAATCAAAAGCATTGCATTGTTCCTAGCAGGAAAAATAATAATAATAATGAAGTTAGGTTGTCATTTTTAACTCTCATTTGGTTTCAGGGGGTACAAAGCCTGCAACTCTAGACACAGGTGCAGTTGTGAACGTTCCTTTGTTTGTTAACATCGGTGAAGAAATAATGGTGGATACAAGAACTGGCCAGTACATGAGTAGGGCATAAATTGTTCAGTGCCGTCTCATTGTCATTTATTTTCTTGTGTTTGATTATATGGGATATATTTTGTTGGTTAATTTTTGACAGGTAACATGTAACCACGTTCTCATCATGGTTATCCTTGTTTACAGAGGAAACATTTTCATCAAAGTTTCCCATTATGTTTAAAGAGATCTTCTCATTTCCACCCTCTGGCAACTATTTACTTTATTATGAGGTATCGATTGCCCTCGACCGATTCAAATCCCTATCAACAGAAGCAACATAATTGCTAGATAATTCCCATCTCTTGGAGCCATGTCTAACAATAGTCAGAATGGGCTTCATGACACTTGAAAAATGAGGGTGTTCATAACCAAAACTATCTTATTAAGGTTTGCATTGTATGGCTTCACGGTTACCTGCCTTGAAGTTGAAATCCATATTAAAGGGGTATCGAATAGATGCTTCAAATAAGGCACGTTGAAAAAAAAGTAAGGAGAAACCTGTTTCCCTCTTTTATCTACAGAAAAATATTCATCTTTTCAAACTTAATTTGAGAGGCTACAATTGGGTGGAACTGGAAGGTCAAGTGTTCCTATCCTCAGAGATGGGATTGGGACCTTTATATGCTTGAAAATCTTCCCAGGACTGAATGATATGGATATAAATTATGGGATTGTTGAATAAGTGAAAATTAGGATAATGGATAGGAGATTGAAATTGAGTAACAGCCCTGTAATATCAGGGGTATTGAAATACTAACAATTTTAAGCAATGTCTTCCCATCAAAGGGGAAGTAGAGGTGGAGGTCTGGCAAGGACCACCAAATAGTCTCCCCTTGAGTAGGAATGACTTCCGGTTCATTAACCTAGTAAATCAAATTTTGAGAGAGCGTGGTTACTGGTTATCTACATCACCACCTCATATCCTTTCCCACTCAGTTCTCTGATGCTCCGTGAGAACCCACTTGGCAACCATTGCCTATGAATTTTAATAGGTAGGGCGCAAGGGGCCGTAAACAGAGTCATATTTCAGGTAAGCATTTGGGGAGCATCTTGGGGGTAGGATCAATAGCATATTTCAAGTAAGCATTCAGGAGCATCTCAGGGTAGAATCAACAGGTGGTCAATTAAGGAGTGCAATCTATTTGGGGATTTGGCCTAAAAGAAACACCCATCCAAAAATTTGGCCAAGAATAGACGGGAATGGGAAAATATATTTCACGTGAAAAGCCACTTTACTTTCATTTTATATGAATTTTTCACAAAGGAGAACAAGGGGCCGTAAATAGCATAATTGCATGAATGGGTGGTGAATAAAGCGGTGCAACTCATCTTTGGATTTGGCCCGAGATAGACACATATCCAAAAATTTGTTCCAGAATATACTAAAATGATAAAACAAAATTCATGTAGCTAATTCTAACATAGTTGGAACAAGGTTTTAATAGTGACAATGATTTTGAGTCTTGGGCATTGAAGGATGGCAAGGGACAAGAGGCTTCATGCCTTTTACTTTCTAATTCATATCTGTTGCAATTAGCCTATATTTTATTCTTGTTTGTGCCTTGAGGGATGAACTCTACATTCCGTTCCTGGAAGGGAAAGCTCTTCTATTCTGGTTTGCAATTTCTCTTAATTGCATGGTCCATCACTCAGAGAGGATTATTCCCCACAAACATCTTCTGCTATTCAAAAGAAATTATTCTTCAAAAATAATGAGTCACTCGTTCTGTTGGTATGGACATGCATGGGATCCCTAAATGGTTGAGAGTTTCTCCATTAATCCTTTATTTTTGAACTTTGCGAGTGGAAACCTCCTACAATCATAGTCCGAGCCTCCTCCCTTCCATCAGGGGTTAGCTTTGCACGCCCATTTATTTGCATGAGAATTGAAACATAGAAATTCGTAGTCAAATGTGCTCCAAAAAGATGAGCGGTAAAGAATGTAGATACTAGATATGTAGATGAGCTCGACTTTTCTAGGATTTGAATTACTAGGTGATGGCCGCGTATTCATTTCCCACTTCCATTTGATTCATTCTCTATTAAAGGGGAGATTTTTAACCACTTTCAACAGTAAGTCTTAAAATTCCTAGAAATTCAATTACATGAAGAGGTCAGGCCTTGTACATTTAATATAAATGAAAATACGAATGCAATATTTACTGAGTCTGCTCAACACTGAATCAAAGAGAGGTCATGTTTGGTTATTTTGGAAATAAAACAAACAGAATTGTTTTGTCTATTGACTTCTTTATTTAATTTTAGAAATTCAGCTAGTAATACAGAGGATAGAAATATGTTCCAAATGCAGAAATAAGTAATTTATATTTGCATAAAGGGGCCATATTTTTGCATGGAATAGCATTCCTAGGAATTCAAGGTAAAATGTATTGCAACAAAAAAATGGTTAAAGAGGGGCGTAGGTGGAGACTGGAGATATGGATGGGACCTTGGCTTTCCCAGAGACATGGTTGGCTATTCATTTATCATCTCCCCTTAATTTATTTTCCATCAAATTGGAGATTATTTTATGGCCATTTATGGATATTCGTCTTCATTTCCCTAAGGACCATTTGTTTCATCTAATTGAATATCTAGGATTGCATTTTTATAAGAAGTTAAAAAAATGACAAACAAAGGTGAATCTCCAAAAGTTTCCATCAAACAATCTTTCTGGGGTCTCCTTTTTTTTTTTTTTTTTTTTTTTTTGCTGTAAGGGAGATATTTGATATTGTTTGAAAGAGTTTATAAGTACAGGAGCAAGTAAGAATAACAAAACAGAACTACCAACATGTAAAATACAAAAAACAGTTAGCTCCTGCAGCATGTCTGGTGATGCTCCTGATTCTTGCGCCAAGGAGCAAGTAAGAAAAACAAAACAGAACTACCAACATGTTAAAAAGGAAAAACAGTTGGCTCCTGCAGCATGTCTGGTGATACTCGTGATTCTTGCGCCAAACTTGTTCTTGTCTGGAGCCATTCACCCTGCATCAGGGAAGTACAGTCCGCAAGATCTTTCAAGAAGCTTTAATGGAATTTGAATAATCAAAGGAAGATTGGAGATGAATACCCTGCGATCAGCCTAGTAATTCAATATTTAAGAAAGTCAAGGTCCCATTTACATCTCCACCTTATATTCCTCACCTCTTTAATAATCCGTCAGTGGAGATGAATTCCTATGAATGTAATTCCAATGCATTTGAGGCAAACAAACAGGCCCTGGTTTTAACAACTTTTAGGATTACATTTCTTAGAATTCCTATAAATTCAATTTCATGCAAACAAACAAACCTAACCACTGCATTTACCATCTGTTGCATAACTTGATGGCTTCCATTTCCATCTTGCCTAAATGAAATGGATATAATTTTCTTTCCAAACAAATAATTTACTTTGCTTCCTTTTGATAACATTTAAAAGGAGCATCTATGGTACGGAAACCGATGGATTAAACATTGAGGGACATTACCTCCCAGATGAATAGATTAAATCCTAAGTCTGATTAAACAAGTATCGATCGTAAAATTCAGTCTAAATCCTAAGATTTTCATGGTATACATGTGAATATTTTTCCTCGATATTTGATATGAATCCTAGGATTCGGGGTACAAATGGTAGAACTTTAAAAACAATGGTCCTGACTTTTTAAGTTTGTAAATGACAATAAAAGCTTTACAGCTTCCAACTAAACAGCACAGAGATACAATGGCCTCCACAAAAGAAATGAAAGAAATAAAGGAAAATTCTAACCAAGTAAACCAGGAAAGCAAGATGAGACACTTACCTGAATAATACAACTTGTTATTTCAGTCATTACTCTTAACATGTGGTCCAACTTGGAAGTCACCTTTCACAAAACTGATACCCACATAAACAGGCAGGAATCAAAGCACATGGTGAAGCTTTAGATGGTGAAAGTAGATATGCCTTGCCAAAAAGGGTGAAATGTTGAAGGTAAGCATTCCCATTCATGAAAGAACTAATAAAGTTGTAAATTAGATCACAAAGTGCTTACCACTTCCAAAATGGAATTTGACCTTGTTGATGGCTTGTGAGTACGCAATTCATCTTTTTCAAGTTTTTTCTTTATTTCAGTATTTTTAAAGTTCGTAGTGTAAATCATTAACCCTGCAGCAAACAGGCCCTTTGAATCCTTCGTATTCAATCAAGTTTTCTTGATCTTTTATTTTTAAGATATAATTTTCTTGATTTTTACAAAGTCAATTAACTCAAAATAATTACTTGACAGAGAAACAACAGTGAAATTGCCTTATCCTCCAATTGTATTTTAAGCCTTAAAGCATACTGTCATTTTTTGTAGCAGAAACATGCCATATCAGCACATCATAACATGATTGATTAAAATAAATAATCAACTGCTTCATAGCTAACAGTATGAAACATAGTTTGCAGTCTCATTGGCACAGCTGACTGATAAAATTTTCAATATCTGAATCACATAATTGCAATCAATTAGCTAATAGAACTACAAAGTCTCTTTCAAAGTATAATCATACCAGGTCCAAGATATGTTACATCTGTATAAAGTTGTGAATGACATGCTGGGACTCTAAGGCCGCAAATATGTCTCTACAATGGCCTTAATGAAAAATGAGGTAGGAAGGATCCTGTATGATATTCATCAAGTCAACCATGACATTCTCAGTTTATTGAAACTAGAGGTGAAGAGCCTTTGTTCCCATAAGCTGCCAGCAATTTCTTGTTTCTCATTTCAAGAAGAAACTATTGCTCGACTTCCTTTTTCAGGTTTCCGAGGGCGAGAACAATGCAACCGGAGTAAAGCTTCTTTTAACACAGGCCAGAATTCCAACACCCATGCAGATGAAGCAAACAGAATGGTCATGAAAACCCACATGTTGGCCATAAAAACATCAGAGGTTGTGGATCTCAATTCTCAGGAGCCTATTTGCTTTCAGAAGAGAGATGATTCAGATGCGAGAAATAATAACATCTCTGTGTTGAACCACTGTGTTCTTGGATGTTACATACAACATAGATATGAGTGAGCATCTTTGCCTTCCTCTTGCCCAGCTAACGTTCTGATGCCATTTCCAGAGGCTTCTTCTCACTAACTGGATCTTCCCATGCTTTACCATAAAAACTGATGCCTCGCTTCACCATCAACGCATGCACCTTGAAAGCATCCAACACCCTTCCCTGCCGATAGAACTGATTGAAAATCAAGCTATATGAATCTCTACTAGGAAATCTCCTCTGTTGGATCATACGAACCAAAACAAGCCATGCTTCATTTGCTCTTCCCTCACTACAAAGTGCTCTAATAACTGCATTGTACGCTGTTGCTCTTGGAAGAAATCCAATTTCTATCATTTCATGTAAATTTGTTAGAGCCTTATCAGTCTGCCCTCTGGAGGAAAGCACTTGAATCATCAAACTGTAAGTATATGGTGCAGGCAAACACTCCATTTCCTTCATACTCTGGAATAGCTCTTCTGCATCATTCAGCAGATTTCTATCAGCTGATGACTTCTGGCAAAGCCCTATGAGGAGAGCATTCATCATTCGGTTGTCAGCTTTAAAACCGACCCGAGACATTTCCTTATAGATCTGCAGTGCAGCCAAAATTTCATCCCATATCAACAAACCATGTAGCAAAGTGCTGTAGCTGATGTAATCAGGTTGACTGCCCATTTCCTTCATTTGTTTCAAAAGATTGATCCCTTCCAAGGGCCTCCCTTCCTTGCAATAGCCATTGAAGAGAGTATTGAATGTGACCGCTGTAGGCTGCAAACCCATTTTTATAGCATCTTCAAGCAACTCCTTTCCCTTGTCTGCCCGGCCGACCCTGCAGAAACCATCCATGACTACAGTAAATGTGTAGATATCAGGCTTCTTTGAAGAATGTTTAATTTTAGTCAGAAGGTCATTGGCTTCCTCTACACGGCCCACATAACACAAGCCATTGATCAAGCAGTTGTAAGTCTGGATATTGGGTACGCACCTGAGCTGATTCATGATCTCAAAAATCTCAAAGGCCTTCTGTAATCTCCCCTTCTTGCAAAAACAATCGACCAGGACTGTGAACGTTATAACATTAGGAGAGAACCCATTTTCGATCATGCTATCTAACACTCTTCTGGCTTCATCTGGATCATTTTTCTTACAGTAGCACTGAATCATGATCGAAAAGGTCCTAATATCTGGTGATATGCCATACGATGATAGTTGACTGAAGACATTCACAGCATATTCAGGTTTTTCATCTTTAATGAAAGCGATGAGTAGATTGTTGATGTCAACAACCGTTAGAATATCACCATTATTCCTGAAGAAATGGAGAATATCAACACTCTCTCCGGTCGGTAAGCTCTGAATTCTCTCAACAATATCAAGAAGATGCAATGTTCCAATTCTCCCATACGAAAGTTCTTCTGGTTCTTGGATAGTTACCTTACTTATTTTCTTGACATCACTGATAACTTCAACTCGTTCTTGCGTGGGTGTTCCACTATGTCTATCAGCATAATCAAGAACACCTGACCTACCATTTCCCTCATCAGAATACGAACCTCCTATATTTCTGGTGGTGGGAATTCTACCATTTTTCCAGAATGAATGAACAATTTTCATCTGTTCTTCCGCGGGTATCCTTCCATTTCCTCCAACCTTGAGATTTTTCACCTCTCTTAGGGTGAGTAAGCTACCATTAGTCTCCAAAGAATCAGAGGATTCGAGTCTATCTTTCCCGGGTGTTCTTCCAATTTCCTCAAAATTAAGACTTTCTATTTCTTCAGAGACTAATCTATCACTCTTATCATCAAAATCAACAATTTCAACTTGTTCATTTGTGGGTATTCTTCCAATTTCTTCATAGTCAAAGTCTACTATTTCTTCTTGCGCAGGTGGCCTACGCCATTTCCTTAAAAAACCAAAAGCTTCGACCCCATCTTTAACAGGGTCTCTTCCATTTTCCTTAGATATGAAGTTTTTCACTTCCTCTCTGGTGGGTAATCTGCCAGTTTCCCAGAAGAACTCAACAATTTTTTCTCCTTCCTCTTTGGGCACTCTGGCATTACCATTGCCAAAAGCAGGGCCTTGTTTATTCCTTGTGTTCTTCTCTACAGTGTTGATGTTTTGTAGTGGGGTTGTGGTTTTGGAGTGATTTCTAGTGGGGGAATTGAGTGTTAAAGGAGTAGTGATGTGCTTACCTTGTTGAGCTTTGGAAGTGCAGGAGCTCTCCTCAGTTTTCTTCTTCTGCTTATTGGGGGTATTTGAATGGGGTTGATGGAGGATAGATTGGACAGGAGATTGAGGAGTTGAGGGAGAGAGGAGAGGAAGAAACAGAGGATGGGGAGATGGGGAAAGAAAGGAAGGCATGAATGTGAGAGAGAGAGAGAGAGAGAGAGAGAGAGAGAGAGAGAGAGAGAGATAGAGTTTTTTGGGTTTGGATGAGTTTTTCTGAGGCCTGAGAAGAGTAGTGGAATTTTGAGATTGCAGATATTTCAATGGCCCTTGCTAACGTACGCGGGGGAGACTGCAACAGGCCAACGGCGTTTTGCACGAGGGCTAGACATCCAAAGATATTTTTAAGGTTTATAAGCCTGGGCCTAACCTGAAAGTCAAGCCCATTTGGTATTACAGGTGGGGCATAGTGTTTAATTAATGGGTCTGGGCCTGACCCAAACAATCAAGTCCATTTGTTATTATTAAAGAGGGCCGTCCTGTTTAATTAATGGGCCTGCCTGTTTGGTAAACTTAAGAGCCAATTGATAGATCTGATTTAACTTGACGTTTTTCTTTTTACAAATAGGCTGGTTAGTACATCTTTCAAGTAGGAAAAGACGATTTGTTACTGAGAGTCATATGGGAGAACTTGCTGTAAAATAAAAGTATCATAAGCAAACTCGTGATATTATAGAAATTATATTGACAAGCTTGTAAACAAAAGATAGAAAACTATGGTATATGATTGGTTTTGAATGAATCGGGCATTTACAAGACTACTTGCAGAAAATTATCTAAAACATCGAAAGTCTAAAACACTCAAACACTATGAATCGGGCATTTACAAGACTACTTGCAGAAAATTATCTAAAACATCGAAAGTCTAAAACACTCAAACACGAATCAGTTTCAAGTCAAGCGGGCTTGCCCAACAACACTTCTGTTACTGCAGGGCTAATTCTGGTCTATAACAATGGTAAGTGTGTATGTATATACATAAGCCCATCCCTTGTGCAATTATCTATAGGTCAATGAAGGTCATGGCTCAGATTCATTCTTCAAAAGTCTGGCCAACTATTTGATAAAGGTGGGGCCCACATAAAGGGGTAAACTCACGTGTTAACACTCAGGTGTGGTCGTAGCCATGAGATTCAAGAAGCCCGGCCCTTATTTCGGACACTTCACGAAATAAGGTGAAGTAAAGCCTCATTTCACCAGACAAAATAGAGTAGGGATCATATCAAAAGTATAAAATTTCAAAATCTCCTCCTTCATTTAAAAGTAAAAGAAACAACATTCTCATGCAAACAAAACAAAAAAATTCACCTACTTTCTACCTAAAAAGTCAAAATCTCCTTATCAAGCAGCTAAAAATAAAATTCTATTATATTATGATTAGACATCTTAATATTTTATTATCTCTTCAACCTCTATTTCACTTCCCTACAGGTATTTTTTTCCAAACAATCGATTTTCTTATTGAACTTTTTCACTTGATCATTGCCTGCACCACCCAAATAAAAATTATGGGTCTGCCATTGCCCACATATGTTGGTAATACATGTTGATGGGGCCAAATGTTGGAACTCCGGTAACAAAAGCTGTACAGCATTCTGGATATAAACTGGTATGTGGAGGGTCGACCAGCCAGACATGAACCTGGACTCAATGAGGTCCATGATCCAATCCTTGGACCCATACCCCTGGCTACGACCTAACTACATCAAGTTGGCTCTGCGCTGTTCCCTGCTTTCTTTAAATTGTAACATAGACTAACAGCATCAAAAAAAATTTATAAAGACTTATAATATAATTGCACTACGATTTAAAGTCCGTTGGGTTCTGGTCCCTGAACCTAGAACTGCCTATCCAGCATAATCTCGACTCAGACCAGGATTTCTTATGGTCTCGGGTCCAGTAGAGGTGGCAATGGACCGGGTCAGTTTGGATTTGGGTCGCATTGAGCACCATACACAACATGTACTTTCTCAACCTAAATGCCACCCCTTTTATTAATAAGGCGAATCTCAACATAAAGCCAAATTAGAAGATAGAAGAATCAAGTAAACCCTAAACCAACAGGTCAGGTCAGGTTTGGGTCCCTTTGACACAGCCTAATTCACTGAGTTGGTTTGTACCTGGGTGAGGTCCAGGTTAGGATGGTAGTTTGGCTAGAATACAGAATAAACCTGAACCGCCCAACCCTTTTATTAATCAGGTTAAAAATGTGAACCCAAACCCAACTCCAAAATGATGAAAAAAATGAAGGGGCAACCGGACCCTTGAATTAGGAGGGGTCAGGAATTTACACCCCTAGGTCCAAGTTGATCCCATTGCACTCAATTTCTTCGGGGAGTGGGGGGAGGTTTTCAAACTCATTTACTAAAAATCTTTGGTAACTTTAGTTCTTACGTACTCCATTAGCTGAACTTGTTACTTTTTTCTTCTTTGTGCTTTCTGTACGTAAATGAAATTGATTCTTCTAAAAGAAGAAGAAGAGGAAGAGGGGATTGCAATTTACAAATGAACATAAGCATGTTTGTTAATACTTAATACTATTGACAAGTATAATGTAACGAACATAAGAAAGCAACAACAAAACTACATTACTATGATAAGGATGAAAATTGCTGTAAAAACCAAAACAAGCATCCGAAAGTCTGTCTGTCTACTAGTCTATGCACGACAGGATCTGCTAAAAGCCCTCCTGGACTTGAGATCATCTGGATCTGGGTCTTTGGATGTCCTGCACTTTTGTAAGAGAAAGGGCTTCAGCAGCTTCTTGAAGGCCTTGGAAAGCTTCGATCTTCGTGAATGCTTCTGCTGCTCCTGTTGATGTTGATGTTGCTGGTGCTGGTGCTGGTGCTGTTGTTGTGGTGGGAGAGGGAAGAGGAATAAAGGTGGGGCATTGGCAAGCAAACGAGGGGCATTTGGGGCGGAGAAGCTCCTCCCCAGCAGCAAAGCCTGGTTGAGACGAGCCTCGAAAGAATCTCTCTCGAATTGGTCCAACAGAGAGCTTTGCTCGTCACCCACTCTTTTACCATTGATGTCTCTTGATCTTCCTTCCATTTCCATGGCCAAGAGAAGGAAAAAGAAAATCTCTCTCTCTCTATCTCTCTCTCTCTTTTATAGATAAGAAATGAGATATCTGGGGCTGAAGGCAGGTTTATATGGGGACATTAAATGCCTTCACACATGGAAAAGTGGTCAAAGTGTCAAAACAACTTTAATAACAAATTAAAAACAAGTGAAGTGGGAATTGATGATGTTAAATGTAATGATGGTGATGATGATGGAACGTATCATCACTTGCATAGTTGCATGCATAAATGGGAACCTAAAAGTATGATCTTTGTTTATTAAAAGGAGTAAGAATCCTCTGAAAACCTCTGTAGTAGAGTCTGGAGAGAACCCTGTGCCTCCAATGACATGCAACCAAGTGTCCTCTACTGTACCAGCTCTTGGAAAAAAAACAAAAACAGAGACCAGGTGTCCTCTACCATACACAGTCGAGGTCGCAGAAGATCCAAACTGTGGGACAAATGTCATCATACTAGTGGATTACATGAATGTGCAGTCCAGCTCTACCCATGTATGGGAACCTTTTGTCACTGCAGGCCCTTGGATGCTCGTGTGATCCGGCATGAGCTCCAATTTTATAATGAGCCCTGCTACCTGTCCCGGATTCTGTCCAGAATCCGGGACAGGTAGCATTTTTGTTTTATAATTTGTTGAACATTTACTCACTTTGCTAAGTCAGCACACATATTGAATGGGTTGGACTGGTGATGCCATGTATATTAGAATTTTCTTAAAAACAATCATTTCTTAAGCTGGTGAGATTTGTGGTTTTCTCTTACACTATGTCTTTTTTTTTTTTTTTGGGGGGGGGGGGGGGCGGAATTTGAGGGGAAAGAAAAATGAAGGGAAGGGAAGGGGAGGGAAATTTTTTTGTTTGGAGAGGGAGGGAAAGCATGGGACGGAGGAAAAATGAATCTAGAAAGATGGCTTTAAAAAGATTATTTCAGTACTTTATACACAAATACCCCTCTTTGCCTTTCATTTTCCCCCCAGTTTTGAGGAGAAAATTTTTCAGTGGGCCCCACACGTTTTTTCCCCCCAAATTCCCCTCCTTCACTTTCCCTCTCCCCCTCCCAAACACCCTCAATTTCAACATTCCCTCCATTTTCTCCTCTTTTTTTTTCCTTTCCTTCATTTTACCTCCTTTCCAAACATAGTGTTATGGATGTATTTTTGTGTTTTGGCTAGGAGTTTACTTTAGTAGGTTTGATTTTATTTATCTAATTATATTAGTGGATGTAATTGAGTTTAGTAGAATGTAATATATATATAGAGTTTATTTCTATTCCTATTTCATTTTCTCCATTTTCCCTTAATAAGTGGTATCAGAATAAGTTACCAATTTTCAAAGGATCAGGTGCGCATGGTGCCAAGGGCGGTGATTGTGACATGGCTGATTCCTCACTTTCGTAAGGGATCTTCTAGAGAGGTTGAGGTGTGATCGAATCAATTCTGAAAGATTTGGATATGTGATGGGATCGATCGTAGACTTTGATTTGGGTTATTGGAGTTACACATTAGGTGAAAAGAAGAGGAGAGGTGCAGATCTCCTAGGGTGAGGTTCGGATTATGACAACCACAAAAAGGAAGGCAGTTGGGGCTATTCATTCTCAATTCTTTGCTGGAGAAGAAAATAGAGAAGAGGGCTTTCAGGTTGCTGTGAATCGGAGGAGACAAGGTTCCGGTCTATGAGGAAATTTAGTGTTGGCTAATTCACGGGTTGAATAAAACTCTAGGTCCAATGAGTTATAATTTTTACTTTTTAGATATTGACTGTGTTGGGGCGTCACATTGATGATAGGAAAAAGGCAAAAGAAGAAAGTCAGAGAATAAAGTATGCTGAAATTTCTAGATCGAAAAATTTAGCCTACTCGAGCGAGCTTTGTCAGAACACTGCCTGCATTTGAGACAGAATAATCACCCGCTTCAGCAAGCCATGCGAAAGTGTCATGTGCAAATTATCCCTATACCAATATAATCCTAACAATGATGTTTTCCAACTGTGGTCTTTTTTTTTTATTATTATTATTATTAAAGGGAAGATTTTTATTGAATAGAAACAACTACTAGAAGCAACAAAAAAAATTTACTTTAGACATAATGAATATGAGAAAACTCTAAAAGGTCTCAGCTCTTGTTTGTTATAGTGATTTTTAGTATTTTGGAGAAGTGACACAATCTTGTAATAGGGCTGTTCATGGGCTCGGTCAGGCAGGGTCCAAGCTTATCTAGACTCAGCCAATCTAGATATTGGGCTTCTAATATTATCATCTGTACTACCAATGCTCTCCAAAGTTGGGGCCAGGCAGGCTTGTTAGGCAGGGTTGTCCACAAGATGGATTCAGAATAGATTCGACTGTTTTCACTATTCAGACCCCAGTCCATCACAACTGAGGAGGTTGAGCCTGTGTCCAAGTCCGACATGGACCCTAGAGCTTGAATCCAAGTGTGCTCATTTGGGAAATAGCCAGACTGATGAGTTAAAGTTAAGATGGAGACAACAAAAAGAAACTACAATCACAATGAGAGATGAGAGATAAAACAGAGGAGTCAAGCTCTCCCCTGAATTGTCCTTAATCCAAATGAAACAAACACAATCTCCCAAACCATTGGATTCTTATACAAGTTATATAGCATTCTTCCACCATGAATACATGCTCAATATCAAAGATAACTACATTCAATACCACAACTTACTAGGCAATCAACTAACACTCCCAAAATAAAATACAACTTACAAAGAACTAGTCACTAGGCAAAATAAATACTAGGAGCTTCAAGATATTCTAAATAATGCCAAGTACTTTCAAAATCACATTAATTGGACTAAAGCCTTTTGTATCCAATGCTGTCACTTGGTCATTGCCACATAAGAGCCTACATGGCAATGAAAGTGAAGTGGCCTATTTCTTCCTACATCATAGGCCCAAGACTGCCCATAAATAGTTCGTTAGTATTTTGGACCACTGGACCTAGGCTTTTCAATCAAGTATGAGTTTACATATACCGTGGACCAATCACAAAAGAAAATCACTTCCCACATGGAGTATGTGTTTTTAGTTCAAACTCTTTTTTATTGAATATTTTATATGATATATACACAAAACATAAGTTAAAGATATATCGGAATGGAGAAACAAAACTCGTATTGCCTACTTTAATATAGTTGAGATAAGGATTTGATGATGATGTATACAAAATATAAATAAGAATATAAATGGGCCTATAAAAGTCCAAGGGACTTGTGCCTCTATGCCTGCAGGATCCAGCCCGTTAAGGGTACAAACAATTGACATGTATCCAGGTTGGGTCTGTCGGACCCAGATGCAATCCATACCCACCTAGATTGGATCAGATAAGGGTCAAACCCAGGGCCTAAGGTCTGGACTCGCAAACACTGCACTGCAGTATGATCTACTCGAAGAAGTGAAAGAATTTTCAGCAACATCTACAGGCCTAATGTTCTACAAAAAGTAAAAGCAGTTTTTTTTTTTTTTTTTATATATCTTAGAATGCCACTTGCTTGAGCGGGTAGTTTCTTCGAGGTGCCTTGCTACTGATCCAACAACGAATTTGAAAGAATTTACCAACTCTGAAATGTATTTTCTTAACTATATCTCTTTAGCTTAATTTAAGCAAATGGTTACCCAGCATCTAAACACCCCTCTATGAGAACAATAGTTATAAAAGTAATTAACAATTTAACATAACATAAAATCTAACATGAAATGTTTTTGAGCAAATAAGTGTGAACATTAGCATGTCCTTGCAATAATAAATTCAGTGCATATAAACTTAGAGAAAGAGTCTCTGTTCTTTTGTCATACTTTTGTGAAGAACAAGGGTCCTAAAGGAAGCAGGGAACAAACAGAAGAATTGGGAAAAGAAGGTAAAACAGAGGACAGCAATTCTTTCATGGATGAAAGAATAAAGTGCTTTGAAGAAGCTGGCTTTATAACTGTTATGATTTCATGGCTTAAGATGTATTTAATTGAATTTGAATAGATCATGCGTAAATGGCAGTCTTTCATCATTCACATCCGAAAATGATCTCATTATGCATATGTTAATCTCCATTGTTAACAATTTGGATTGATGAGAGCGAACCCTACCCACATAGTTAATTATATCCTGTATCCAGCTACACATCATATGGCTCACCATTGATCTTATTGTTATAAAATGTTCCTCATCAAGTGTTAACAATCCACTAATGGGACAATTAAAAAAAAAAAAAAAAAAAAAAAAAACCATATTAGACAGCATTGTTGGTGTCCATTTCCAGATTTATTTGGGAGCCCCAACTGGCATCATTTCCCTGGTGACTGACTGGGAATCCCTGCATAATCTATGTTTCTAATACACATGGTGGGACCCAAGAAGATTAGCAATCAAAACACTCACACAGATCAATAGCTCAAGGCACCGAAATCAGTGAATTGTGTTTCATGGTCCACAGATATTGCCAATATGATATCAGAATCGATTTCAATTTCTCTGATTGATCGGTCAAAAATATAGAAAGTGATATTGGGCTTATTTAAAAAGGGAACCCAGAAAGGACATGACTGCATCTAACTTGATTATAAGAATCTGATAAATCTAATGATGCAATTTTAGGACCTACTTAGATCTTTGTAAGCTGAGAGCATGTGACTTGGTTTATACATGAACAGGGTTCTTGAGATAATCCCCCCAGTTACCTCTAAGTGACAATTGTTTATTCTTTGTATAAATTTTCAGGTAAAGAGTTTCAAGTAATTAGATTTACAGGTAAAATGGCTGGAAGGTGCCCAAGTTCAGAGGATTGAAACAGGGCTTAGGATATCTGACTAAGTGGGGCTGCTCCAAGCCTGGAGTGGTTTACTGTGGATTAGAGTGGAGCTTTTAGGCTCATGAGCTGGGCTATTTTCTTTCCCACTAGACAAAAAACATGGACCTTGGCCTGTGTCCATGTAAGGGCCTGTCTAGATGGCTTACCTAGACCCAACACTTGTGATGTGCCTAAAATACTAACTTTTGCACCCGAATCTAGGCCTGCTTAGGCTGAGTAGTTTTGAACCAGCATATGCCAGGGTCAACCCATCCAAGTTGTGGCATTACACTAGGGTTACATGTCCTTACATCAATCATCAATGCATTCCAAAGGTGACACATTTCCAACAGTAGGGGAGAGTCTGGACTGGTCCAGCTACGTTGGGCCATACCTTTTGGCCCGAGCCCATGGTAGCCATTCCATATCTTGAGCCCGTGAATCAAATATTTATATAGGATTAGGTAACTATATCTATATTGGTGGCTCATTTTAAGAACATGAAGATGCCTAAAGTTGGTTCACTAATTTGACAGGCCACCAATGGAAATTGTTTGCAAGGAAGCTACTGTTTTAGTTATAATGATTATAGAAAAATGCCTTCATCTAAGGTTCTTTTATGAATGGCAAATGGGTCGGAGCAGTTTCAGGTTGCTTGACCTCTTAGGTTAATAACTAAGGGCAACCTTAACTTGACCTTTTATTACTTTGGTTAAAAAGATTCCAACCTCAAAGTCTGAATTCTCATGTCGGGTTGACAGGTTGAAATACAGTAAGTTGGCTTGGTTCATGTTGCCCACTGAAAGGATGATGGGTTCAACCTGAACCCATCATTCTGGGTCTGCCTTTTTTTGTTGGCTTGGTACTCCTGAGACATTAACCCATACCAAGAATTGTTGAGTCTGCCTTTTTTTTATTTTATTTTTAAAGAGAGCCTGTATCATTGGGAATTGCCTTTGAAATGATAGAGACCAAGAATTTCTGGGTTGGGCTGAGGCTGGGTTGGTGGGTTGGGTCAGTGTACTACCCTAGCTTTTTCTAGACATAAAACAAGATGGTCCCTATTCACAAACAAAGGCAATGTTCATTCTGATTGTCGAAGATGAATCTTAGGCAGTCAATTCTTGTGGGGCCTGCCTTGTCCTGGGCCTATTAGTTCTTAGAAGTAGTTGTATCGGGCCTCTTCCTAGATCCACATTAAGCCTTCTGCGCTGGTTTATCCCTGCAAATCGTATTTAATACACAGAGAACCAGTTCTTGGATTGGGCCAGACGCATAGACCTGACTTAGTACATCGCCTAGATTTGGGCCTAAGGATCAGGCACATTAAATGGACTGCCTGGACCCAGAAAAGCCTTAGAATAGCGTACCCAACTGGGCCTACATGGAGTACTGACTATATATGGACAGTTTGCGGACCCAAGTGTTATGAATTTCAGGGCTGTCGCCTCCGTCAGACCTTGGTCCGCTTTCAAAACCCATATCAAAATTTTGGATATGCTACCGAAATCTACATACAAATCCTGAGTCCGCTTCTAAAATCCATATGAAAATTTTGAGTTTTGCCCCAAAACCTAACTACACGTTTTGGTCCATCCCCATCAAAGGAAAATCTAATCCGCAATTCAGGTAGCTGTTCATTAGCAAATTTCGAAGGACAACACAGCCATTCATTAATTTAGATGGCCCATTTGAGTAATGCTCCCAGTAATAGGAAGGTGGGTAGAACATACTATGAGAGAGAGAGAGAGATCACATTAACTGTACAGATAGTAACAAAAACTTTGTGGATAATAACATGCATGGTTCTGTTATGTATAGTAACAAAAGAAGAAGTGGTTGATCATAAATCACCTAACAGTTCAAGAGCGAAAAGATCTGCCAAACGCCCTACACGTCTAGAACCCATTGGCATCTGGCTTTTTTGTTCTTCTTGGGCCTTCTTACCAAAAATCGGCTTTAGCAATTTCTTCAAGGCTGTGGAAAACCTCCTCGACGACGATGATCGATTTCGCCTGTGGAAGACCGGCTGTGGTGGTGGTGGCGCTATGAAGCGCAGCATGGTTGGCTCTGAGTAGCTCCTTCCCAATATGGCTTGGTTGAGTTGGATCTCAAAGGAGAGTCGTTCGAACTGGTCGAAGAGAGAGCTGTCTTCTTCTCCCATTCTTGAAGTGCTGCAACCTCTTCTACTTCCATGATGAAGAACAGAGTTTCCCATTTATTGGAAGTTCTCTGTGTCAGCTTATATGGATAAAAAAGGGTTGGAGGTAACTATAGCATGATGGCTCTAAAATCAACATTCTCAGCTTAGTTGCTATCATGGGATCTACTTTCCTGCTCTTTCCTTCCACAAAGGTGATACCTTGTTTTGACTCTATCAGGACTGGTAGGTGTGGCAATTCCTAACCAGACCCACAAACTCAACCTGAAACTCACTTGGACATCTTCCTTTTTCTTTTTTCCTAGGCTGTGTTTGCGTTGACATTTCCAATTTGATTTGTAAATGAGTCCATCTTAGATTGAGTCCATTCAGATAGATGCCTTGATCTGTTGAAACAAGAAGTGAAAGAACAAGACTCATTAGTTTACTAAAGAAAGCAACAACTTAAACGAGAAGCTAAAACCCATCAAAATGCGTGCTAAGCCAAGTCATCAACGGAAACATTCTTAAAACAAGAAAAAAAAGGCTACATACTGGACACTTTATTCTTGCTTCCATGCAAGGTCAAGAGGTCAAGGCCCTCTCTCTCTCTCTCTCTCTCTCTCTCTCTCTCTCTAGGGTCTCTCTCTCTAGGATACATAAAGCCCATCCAATAGGGTCTCTCTCTAGGGAGACATAAAGCCCATCCAATACACGAGTTATGCAAAGAAAAAGAAAAAAACTTTAAAAATAAAACTAAGAAAAATATAGAAATTAAATACAAACCTTGATTATAGAAGAAGTGGGAAGTATTGTTGTTTTTATATTATCAATTTTAACTTTTTAAACAACACATTTACAGAAGATGTCAAACTATATATAAGAAATATTCGAAACAGTGAAAATCATGCAGAGATATATAGAATATAGAAATGGAAAATAAAAAATAAAAAAACTAATCAAATGATAAACTGAAAAAAATATAAAACAAATCTAACAATAATCTATTCACGAAATTCAAAGACTAATAAAATATTAACGAAATTGAAGACTAATAAAATATACTGTGTAAAGAGTATAAAATAATAACATATATATAAAAAAGGCACATAATTTGGAAAAT
Organism: Camphora micrantha; assembly: GCA_003546025.1. Lineage (NCBI taxonomy): Eukaryota > Viridiplantae > Streptophyta > Magnoliopsida > Laurales > Lauraceae > Camphora > Camphora micrantha. The sequence continues at coordinate 59,045,530 of QPKB01000003.1, forward strand.
AAAGATTTTGATCAATGGGTGAGGCATGGTGAAAAAATGAGGTTCTATATTTTCTATTATTTGTTAAAGAGGAAAAACTATATTAGTTGTTTTCAAAATTAATATTTAAGATATTATGGATTTGAAATAACTTATAAAGAGGAGAGTATAATGTAGGCCTGCAGTCCCTCTACATGTATTGGTCTAAATTCAACTTTGTATTCCTATGTGTAAAATACATATGGTACGGTACACGGGCACGACTTGGGTCTAGTCCAAACGAGATTTCACATGGCCCAAGCGGACAAAAAGTGAACTTTGGATTGGCCTCTTTTTGGTTAGGGTCAGGCTTGGTCCTAGATTTTGAAACCTAGACGCAAATAGACTAGGGTTCAGGTTGGGGCTTTGCTTACCTGAATTCAACTTGGGTACTAGACTTATTTGTAAACTTTACATCTTTTGTTTTTGGCTAAAGGGCAATTGGATTAGAAAAAAAGGGAGGGAATATTGACAAACACCCCAAAAAAGAGAGCCAACAAGGTCTCTATGCAAGAAGCATAGGAAAAAGGGAACTAAAACAAAAAACCAAAATTTCCAACCTTAGATTAGAGAGGAGCAAATAAAAAATTGTATATTGCCTGAAGAGGCTTACTAGAAAAAGGTTTGTCCATATGTCTAGGTAGACCTTCGTCTGAGAGACTCTAGAGTTTCTATAAGTGAGATCATTCTTTATTTTTCATACGATAAAAAGAGTGATCCGAACTCAAAAAGGAATAATTGAAAAGAAGATTGAGGCTGCACCTTTGCGAGCTAGCTTATCACAGTGAAAGAGAGATCATTCCAAAGCTTGGAGGGTAACAAGCACCAAAATAAGATTATCACAGTATAAACTTTACATCGATTGTTGAATACATTTTATATTGAAAATTATTAAGCGCGGACCTTATTTTAGTGCACACTCATAGAGGGGCCCACTTGTCGTCTCATTTTTTCTTTTTGACACGCATCCAAATGGATTGCAAAGTTGAGTCGGTTTTGCATGGATTTCAGGGATGAAATTTGTGGGCCTCTGATCAATGAATTAGGATGATGGTGTGAGCCCCCAAATCCATACACATATAGGGCCAACCCAGATCTTGCTATCCCCCGGTCCCATCCCAAAGTGGGGCCCTAGGTGAACCCGAGAGCAATATGTGAATGAAAGCTCCATTAACATCTCATACACTGGATAGCTCCTCCATATTATATAAGTCATATGTATGATATAGAAATTATGCTATGTGCACCTCTTATAGAGAGCACACACCCCTAGTTGGCCCACACTTGATGGTCTGCAGATGATAGGGTTATGGAGTTGATGGAGTTGATTTTTTTTTTTTTTTAAATTTTACATAAGACGTGGGCCCCACAGCTTTCCATCCGCACCTCGTGCATAGGATAACCATTGATATGTGATATATATGAATTATATACGTATTTCTAATTTTATAACACCGAATTGCACTTGGTAGGGCATTTACAATTTGGGTGGGTACGGGTTCAGTATGTTCGAGTTTCATTCAGGTAGGGTTGGGTTTGGATTTATTTACCTTCGTAAAATTCAAATTGGGTTTGTCAGGTTGAGCCAATACTGAAACCTCAAAAGAAATAAATGTCACAATGTGGATCATATTTCTCATATATATATATATATATATATTATTGTAGAATTTTTTTTTTACTGTAGATCAAATTTGGACAACCGAAATTGGAATATTCTGTCCCCATGGTGTCCCCCCGAGCTTCAAGAGATTTTTTGAAAATCTAAGTAAGTGTTGGGTTGATGGTAACATATTTTTAACCATCTGGAATAGCTTAATGCATAGAGTCTAAAGACTAGACCTTAGACCCGAAACCACACAATGGCCTAAATTGGGATCCCAACCGAGTAAATCAAAAGGTGTACGATATAGTCTCTCACTGTTTTTTTTTTTTTTTTTGACTCAGCCAAGGGAACTGGGACCCAACAGAAAGAGCCCGTACATAGATGGAAAGACGGCCTGCATGAAAAAAGACCTACACAAGTGGAAAAGGTGGTGTATTTAGGGTTCAAATCCTGAACTACCAAGTGAGAACTGCTGCCACTTACCAAGAGACAATCTAGTCGATTATCATTTCTTTTCCTTTTTTTAATAATGGAGGGTGTCCAGCCCTTTGAGCCGGACTAAACCCTACGGGCCCAGAGGGAGCCGAGTAAATCCTCCCGTGACCTCATTGTGGTAGTGTAGTTTTGAACCCTCAACCTCCAAAAGTAAACTATAGTCCTAAGCCAACTGACCTATCTAAGGGTTTTAGTCGGATATCATTTACATCCCCTAATTGGCCGGTAAGTCAAACTTGATGGGATAGTTCTGGATCTAGATTTAAAGACTTGACTATTAACTGGTCCTGCTTGAGTTTGAGTCTTCAAGTTGTTCTTTTGAGGGCCGACCCACGGTTGTGCTCCAGATCCGTGGGTTCCCAGGTTGGGCTACATCTGATTTCACGACCAAAAGATGATGGATTCTCCTAGACTGACCTATTGAGGGCTCAACTAATTCAGAGTAGGGATTTTCTGCAGCAGAACGTTCACTCTCTATTGGTTTTAACACTTGTGATGGTTTGTGGGTCCATTGGCCTAGGGGTGGCAACATCTGACCCAACCCATTAGTCCTACCTGACACTCATTTAGCACATAAAAAGAACCACAAAATATACAAGTCGGTCACAGGTTATAAAAATCCAACCTGCATTTAAACAGGTCAGGCTACGGCCAACCCACATTACCCGCATAACCTACTTAAATTGGTTGGGTTAAGTTCAAGCTGTTTTATATGGAAAACAAGCCGAACTAGTATTGGCCCTTCTTTTGGCCTGCAACTTAACTGAAATTCAGCCTTAACATTTTAAATAAATTAGATGGGACCAAAATTGGGTCGCGTTAAATTTTACATGACCCATTTCTAAACAGGTCAGATACAAGTTAAACTTCTAATCTGTAAATATCCCTTGTCAGCTCGACCCATTTTGACCTAACTCAACCGTTTGCTGCTCTAATTAATTGGCCCTTTCATTATAACATTTGCTATATTTTAGTTCAGATCAATGGAACTAACTCTTCATCTCACATCCTTGCGTATACGTGAAATATCCACATTATGCATGGACAACCTAGTTATTTTGCAGAGCTGAGAGGAAAAGTGTGGGCCCTACATATGTCATATTGGAGGGTAAGGGAGAAAATTTTGAATTCAGACGTCAGATCAAAGGTCAATTCTCATTTAATTGACAAGAAACTGAACCCACACATATAAATTATTGTCTTCATCATCAAATAAGCCTAATCTCATGATGATGATGATTACGACGACCACAAACACATACGCAGATTGATCTGTTTCTAATATGATAATGCTGCAAGAAACAATGATCTGTTTCTAAAATGATAATGCTGCAAGAAACAATACGTAAGGTAAACATTTGATGGTATCTTATAAAATGCTCAGTTGTTGTGATGGAAATGATATAGATACAAGTGAACACCTAAAAATGTACACACACTGTTGATCACCCCCCAGAGTGAATTGCTGTGAGGCTGGTCTCTGGTTTGAATGCTTCCTAAACTGTCTTTATTTTCCTGGGATTCTTTTTACTATTTTTTCTCATTGTGAGACCTTTTGTTTTGCATGTGATTTTCTTTAACAGAACCCCCATGGACCCCTCCAGTAATAAAGATAGGGACCGAAAATCCTGCACCTTACGAGTGCAAGACTTTGAAGGTGGAAATCCCGCTTATTTTTATATAATCATCCATTTTATTTTATTTTTTTTTGAGAAAAAAAAATCACCCAATAGTATTGGAAAATTTCTGTTAGATAAATTCTCATCTCTTCATATTTTCTTGGTATTCTTACGATGCGATTAGACTCACTCAAGTAGCCTCTGTGATTGATGGATAGTCATATGTAATGGACCCATGCACCAACAAATTTAAGGTATGTGGCCATGGGGCCCACATTTTCATGATCCAACCGACGTAATATAACATGCTTTTTAAATGTATCAATGATACTGCACCATTTGTTGTTCAAAATTAGATATTACCAAAGTTCTTTTACATTTGATAAGTTTAACTCTTTGTATCACTCCTATGGAGCAAAACTTGGTCACTATCTTTATTTAGTGAGTTTGTAGTAGGCAGTTTCAAAAAAGGAGATGGGCAGATCCTACCAAATTCAATTCGGATGACACCAAGATACTTCGGTATCAGATATCTACATCATGTGATCAAATTGCTATCTAATTCAAAGGTATAACAATACTTGGAGATGGTAATGGTGTGAAATGCATTTGAATGTAATGGTGTGAAATGCATTTGAATGAAATGAACTTCAATGGTTGATCTGAAAGATCACTAAAAGAATTAGGTGGGCCCCACTATTGTTGATAGTGATCCTGCATGAGGACGATAGTAATAGTACAATAGGCGTCAAGAATCCGAATCTGATGAGGTATCAAAATAAGATGATAACATGGGCAGATAGGTTAGGTTGAGAGAGAGAGAGAGAGAGAGAGAGAGAGAGAGAGAGAGAGAGAGAGAGAGAGATTCCACCGACTATATATTACGAGAGAGTATGGAGGACTGAGTACGTTGGAGATATCGTGCGAATATCACAGTGAGGGATACTGGCCAGGCTCCGATCACGAAATATCTGTGATCCGATTTTATCACGATTTCTATTTATTCTATTCTTCCTTTATAACCGCGTGTTACTTTCCCTCATTTTCTTTGCATGGGGTTCCTTGTCCTTTGCTTCCTTGTGCTCTTCTTTCATGCTTTAAGAGAGACTCATCACCTCTCTCTCTCTCTCTCTCTCTCTCTCTCTCTCTCTGAGAATCTTTTTGGGTTTTGTTCTGCGATTTCAAAATGGGATCTTCTGTTCCATCTTGGAATGGATTGAATGAGGGAGAAGAGCTACATGTTCTGGCAGTTGATGATAGCATAATTGACAGGAAATGCATAGAGAAACTGCTGAAGAGTTTTGCTTATAAAGGTATTTATAGTTTTTCTCTCTTTTGAGTTGCATGGCTCCAAGGGCTCTCTCTATCTCCATGTGGGTCTGGGTTAAAACGTCCATTACATAGGTGGAGTCCACTTTTTTGTGATCTAGGCCATTCATCTAGTGGGTTCCATCATTGTGGATGTGCAACACCACTCCGATGAAATTCTCTCACAACACGATCCAAGGGATGGTCAAAATTCTTTAAAAAAGGACAATGTTGTTTTCCACCTAAAGGGATGAACGGTTTGGATTGTTAAAAGGATGGCCCACTAATACTACATGCAGTGAAAGCTTAAATTGCTTTGTTTTTATTCTGAACTTGATGAACTAGCTGCATGATTATAATGGCTTTTGCAATTTGCAGTGACGACGGTGGAGAGTGGGCTGAGGGCATTAGAGTATTTGGGCTTAGAAGACGAACAAAATCCCACCAGCAAAACAGATGCAAGTGTCTTTTTTCCCCTCTTTACTTTATTTTGAGGATTTCATCTTTGTTAGATACTCTAATTGATTGTCGCTGAAACTCAGAAAATTTTTGGTTGTGCTCATGGCACATAATAGAAGTCAACTGCCCAAATCAGATTGTTTTCTATTTAGTAATGGATATGAATGATGCAGCTTACTTTGTACACTGATGGCACATGCTGCTTCGCTAATCTCAGGCAAGGCAATGACATGGATCATACTGTTTTCAGTATCCTTAGCACTTAGATCTTTCGCAGATAAACCCAAAAGTTCTCTTGTAAAAATTTCTTAGGCCCCGTTTGGTGACCAAGTTCACAAGGTAAAGACTGTTTCTTTCCACGTGATCATAAAAAATCACGTTCCGTAATTGTGAATCCCCCCATCTGAGGTCTGACCCCATACATTGTGCGAATCCTCCCCTAAAATCCTAAAACCGATAGATTCCTACTTAAGGACTAAAGTTGCAAATGTAAAAGTTTTGGGTCGGGATATATTGGACCTAAATCCGGTTCCAAGTCCAATTTAACTCGGATCCTATTTTATTGATTCTAGACTTGGTTCTGATAGCAAAATAGGATCCAATTCAAAAAAGTTCATTTTGGGTTATAGTTTGCAACATAAAAAACTCATGTGCTGAGTCACAGACTCATAGCTATGAGCCCATGTGGATCCAGAACCGGACCCATTTATCAATTAGAACCTAATTATAGTTCTCAACCCAAATCCGCTTATAACTTAAAATAAGTTTCAAACTTGGTTTTTATACAAACCCGCAATCCGCGATGCAATGAGGAATCCTCAAATCTATCGATTCCATTACCAAATATGACCTTAGATCATTTGAATCCTAGATTTCTTCCTTGTAACTAGAGATTTCCAAATATTTGGAAAATCCTGAAGATTTTTTCCTCTGAAAATCTTCAATGATTCCTAGGATTAGGGCAAAAATTTTGTGTGAGATCGGAACCTAAAAGAAAACATTATATTTCTTTAACCCCAGAAGTGGGGAAATAAGAGATTTCCAGCGATATGGCCGTCTAAGGCTACAGAATAAAGCCCATAGTAACCACCGAAATTATGTTTTCATCAAAGGGACCATGCTCATGTGGAGCCTCCACAAGATATTGGATTTCTGAGAATTTCAATTTTCTCTACAGTCAAAAGATCTCATTACTTAAAAAGTTGGACGCCCCTAAATAATTAACTTTCTGGCATACTTTCCTGCAGGACTTGAAAATTAACTTGATAATAACAGATTACTGCATGCCTGGCATGACAGGGTTCGAGCTACTCAAAAGAATCAAGGTATTCGTCATCTTTCCTATACAAATACTTGAATTCTCAGTTATATTTATAGTTGATGCTGCTGCTGAAGTTCTCTAATCTTTTCATCATAAACAGGAATCATCTACTTTCAAGGAGATTCCAGTTGTGGTAATGTCATCGGAGAACGTCCCCACTCGAATTCAAATGTAACTTTTCTAAAACAAAAAAAAAAAAAATCTTTCTCCAAAGAAATTTCTTCAATTTATCTCATTAATATATAACAAACATTTGTGAGTTTTGATTGATATTTTTTCAATTCAGGTGCTTGGAACAAGGAGCCAAGGAGTTCATATTAAAGCCCGTAAAACAGTCAGATGTGAAGAGACTGAGATGCCACATATGAATTTCAGTGAGCTATCCAACGGGGAACCTTTTGCCTAGGAGTGAAAACACCTTTGAAGAAATCCACTAGGGGAGATGAAAATAAAGAGAGATGAAGAGAATTTACAAAAAGATTTTCGAATCAAACTAGCAAAGTGGAGATTATAAGAAGTATTTATTACCCTTCAGACAACACAGTTACAGATTGTTCACTCTTGTTTCTTAAGTGATTAGACAGAATTTTATTTTTTGTATTAATTATGGATCTTTGTAAATAAAAATTGGGTAAATCTTTGGTGGTGAAGGGCTTGTTTGTTCACATGGAGTTAGATTTTAGGAATTATAAGAAATATAATGTTTTTAAGTATGGTTTAAGTTGTAGGAACAAAGGTGAAGAAGTACCATAAATATAGCCATTAAAAATGTGGTCCCTTTTGAAGGATCTATGAACTTCATGCCAATAGGGCAGGTAGTTCTTTTCATTTGAATCGACAATTAATTTAATCTATGAAAAGATTAAAACATTGTTATATTTAAACACTATTCACAGACATTTCGAACTAAGCTTCCTATTTTCGCACCCCCTAGGATTCTTGGTCATGAAAGATTAATTGTGGCTCTCCATATCACGAACCTCATTTTTGGCCAACCGAGGTCAAGTGATCAGCGCGGGCAATTCCATCATCTTTCATGCACGTTTACTACTTGTTTCTTTAGAAGAATTTATGACAAATGACGGGAGAATTGTTGGTGCTTACTTTTTTTATTTATGAAATTACTCTAGTTGGCGATATCCTCAACATGCAATTCATCTTCTTCAATTTTTCTCTCTTACAACTCACCTAATCCATCTCATCTATTCTATTCCTAACCGTGGTATCTTAGGTTTTTTTCATCGAGTCAGGTTTGATCATGTCTCGTGTCTGACCCGACCCACATGCAACATAGTACTCCTGGAGACAGAAATTGTAATATTTATGCTTGGTGGGAAATTTTCTTTCCCTTTTCCTTCGAAGAATGTCAAACACATTTCAGGGTACATGATCATGATTCTCACTGCTTTATTCCCTTCTTAACAACAGAACCTACCTCTTAAACTTACTCAAGAGTCGACCACTTGGATAAACATCCAATGCATTGCCACCATGTCGTTGTTCATGAGGTGGGCCACACCATTTTTATCAAATAACCTGAATATTAGGTAAATAATAATGATACATGCATGCATATATAGAATTATTTTCAGTATCAATGTTAAATTTTAATACAAAACAAATAATTTTTGTCACGTTATGATCAATGTTAAGATTGTGGAAACTGTATATGATGACACTTTTTAGACGATGATCTATCATGTGGCCCATGTTGTGAGACTTTAGTACATAAATGATTATGAAAATAAACTTAAAATACAAAAGAGATTGTAAGAAGAAGAATTAAGTTTCCAGCTGAGGCTTAAAGCACGTGACTTGCAGTGTAGTTTAAAGTACATCTTGCTAGATCGATGTATATAATAATGGAAGAGAATCAGTTGGGGGAACAAGAAGAGAACTTATTCTTATCATATATCTTATCCAAGGACAATCTAGGATATCGAGGTCCCCACATATGTAGGGAAAGGCCTATATAAGTAGTTGAATTGCTTTGATGTTGTTAGCATGCAGAAACTCTAAGTAGCAGCGATGAAATAAGGACGCAAGTCTTCCTTCTTCCAAGGCCACACTACAGGAAAATGTAGTTTCAGCGTCGAAGTTATACCGGCGGTCACTTAATTCGGACGCTGTAAGTCGACATTACCGCTAAAAAAACATTGACCTGCGCTGGTGCCCCTCATCGTTCCCTCTCTCGCTCATCGTTCACTCTCTCGCTCGCTCCGTCATCTCTCCCTCTCTGCGCTCTCTCCCTCTCTGCTCGACGCCGAAACCCTCCCTCTTCCTCATCTCTCCCTCTCTCGCTCTCTCCCTCTCTCGCTCGCTCCCTGCTCACAACAACCCTCTCTCGCTCTCTCCCTGCTCACGCATCGCTCTCTGCTCTCTCCCTGCTCACGCATCGCTCTCTCTGCTCGAGCCTCTCTTCCTCATCGATCTTCCAAGGTACCTTTTTCCATTGCTTTTACATGCGATTTTCTAGGGTTTGGATCTCTCGTCTCGATCTTCTTCACGTCTTCATGTCTTTCGTTTTTAGGGTTTTATCTATTGTTATTGTTATTGATTTTACATGAAGCTGTTCGGATTCCACCTGAGCTTTCAGTAGTTGTAATTGGTGGTTTTCGTTCCATGTGATTTTCTAGGGTTTATGGAGGTCTGTTATTTCTGCTCAAGAGGACTTTGATCCTTGGATTCGTTAGAGGGTTCAATAATGGTCATCGTGTTAGGTTTTGGCATAATGAGTGGTATGGGCAGTTTGTATTGAAAAATCAATTCCCAAACTTGTATTTGGTGGATCAGAGACAAGAGGCTTTTTGTTGCTAATAATTTTTGTGGTTTTGGTGGAGGTGTAGTTTGGGAATTTTCTTTTCGAAGAAACCTAACTGACATCTAAGTTTCTGACATTGCTGCTTTGCTTGACAGTTTTTATAAGGTCTATTTGTCAGTTGGTAGAGCTGATGAAAGGCTTTGGAAACTTGATGTAAAAAAACAGTTTTTAGTTAAGTCATTTTATAATGTTTTGGTTGACAGTTATGGTAGATTGGAAGGCTGGGAATCTCTTTGGGTTTCCTATGTTCCGCCAAGAGTGTTGGTTTGTTTTATGGGTGGCAAGGAAGGATAAAATTCTGACTATAGACAATTTTTGAAGGAAGCATTTTTTAGTAAATGGGAGCCCTCTCAGTTTAAAGGATGAGGAAACGGCGCATCATTTGTTAATTCAATGTTAGTTTGCTTATAAAGTTTGGGTTGCTATGTTAGTTTTCTATGACATGAGTTGTGTGATGCCTAAGACTGTGGAAGATGTTTTTCTTCAATGGCGTTTGCAAAGTAGGTTGGTTTGTAGCAGAATTTTGTGGGATTTAGTTTTTTATGCACAAACACTTTTATTGTTTACAAGACATGTGGTTCTTATCCATTGTGTATGTGCGATCATCCTAATGCACTGTTTCTTGGCTTTGTTAGCCTCTTGCAATGCTATAATGAGCTGGAGAGATTGACAAGGAATTTTTTTTAGTCCATGAAATAAACTTTGCTAATTTTAATTGCTGGCCCCAAGCTTGGATAGAGGAGGAGTGTTTCATTAGGTGGGTTGACAGGGAGCATAGAACTTTTGTCGGAACCCAAACATTCTAAGTTCAAAGTATAAGAAAGTAGAAAGCATTTGTTTCGATTGAAAAATTTATAATAACATTTTATAGGATGCTAACATATACTTACATTCTATGTTTTGTCAGTGCAAGCTTTGAGCAGTCAAATGGGTGGATCTTTTTGTTTCGAAGTAGGTGTTTTTGTTGCAAATGTGGGATCTTTTAGCTTGTAGAGATTTTGGACCTGTAGATCATGCATATTAGTATAAAAAATAGGACAAGTACTGAAATGAGAAGGGAATCTAATAAAGACCATAATGTTGTCAGTTTAATATGCCTCTCAAAATCTAGATTATGTTAATGTATACAATGGGTATGCAACACACATAAATCAACTAAGTTCACTGAAGTTAATCAAAAAATAATATTTTGTGGGTTGTGTTCTTAGCTTGGTTGGTGTTGCTTGACTTTTTTCTTCATGTAACGGTTGTTTTTCTGTCTGGAAGATCCAAAACTGATACGGAAGCCTACAGTTGCTTGACTTTGTTCTGTTGTTTTGAAAGGCAAGAAGAGCTTTGAGGGCATTGAAAGGGTTGGTGAAGCTTCAGGCATTGGTGAGGGGGCACATTGTAAGGCAGCAAACGGCAGAGGGACTGAGACACTTGCAGTTGCTTGCTAGAGTACAGGCCAGAGCCCGAGCAGTTCGATCACATGCCTCCTTTGTCAGCAAGGGATCCCAGCACACCTTAGTGAGTGCATTTATCCTGCAGCTGGGTTGCTTCTTTTTTTTTTTAATTATTATTATTGATATGATTTACAGAGTTCAGAATTTTTATGCTTCATCTAGGTAGTGGAGAAGTTAAAAAACATTTGCACTGCTTGGCCATTAGAGCTTTAATATTCATGATTAATTTGAAAACCCATCTTACTCAAAGGCAGGATGTGAAAGTACCTGCAAGTGTGCTTGGAGATGTTGAGGGTTGATGGCTTATTTTTGTGTGTGTATTTTCCTTTTGTTCTTCTTGTTTTTGATCAATATGGAACTTGAGTCTTTTCAAAGATGTTAGTTGAGAAAGTAACATTTGAATTTTGGTTTCCCACCGAATTTTTTTTCATCAGATAGTTTAAAGACATATTGAGACTAATAAATTTAGTTTGTTCTAAACCATTTATTTAAGAATAGTAAAACAATCCTTGACACATCCTCATTATCATATGAGCCTTGTCCTAACTAATTTGGCGTTAGTCATGAATTCCGTTTTGCCATTCGAGTTTATCCTAGGCTAAATCCTACGATAGGTTGCACTTAAAAACTATCCTTACTACATTAATACATGTCTTCTTCTGCCCACCATTTTTCCTTAAGAGGCTATCGACTTGTGTAGAGAAATTATTCCTCACCGGTGTCGTCGTTGGCCTGCATTAGACAATGTCTAAATCACCTCAAACAAGACTCGTAACTTATCATCTGTCAATGTTACAATTAAGTGCCCCTAATGTGCTCCGTTTTTTATTCTATTTTTCATAGTTTTGCTACACATGCATCTGAACATTCTTATCTTCGCTATAGTCATTTTTCTGTTTGTTTGGGGCCCATATAACTATGGACATTTGCAAAGTATTTGACAAGATATTTTCTATTGTTTATTGTTAGTATTTAATGTAGCTGATAAGTTGTGTTTCTTTTTAGGAGACGTAGAAGATAAATATCCAATTTTCTAATTGATTTTAGTTTCTAATTTCAATTAATTTGGATAAAGGGTTGAAAATTATTTTCATTAGGCTTCTTTTTTTGGTAAATGTGATATTGCATAGTGGGCTCACCTGTGGACTTCAACTCCTTCAATTAAGGAGTTCTCTTAAGTCAGAGACTTTGGGGACCCAAAGCCCAGACTCTTTAAGAATTTTAAACATAATGGGCTATGTGCTGCATCCTGATTGGAAACCTCACATTTTTAGTGAGTCTCACCTCAGGTAATTCAAATTCAAGGAGATGAGGGTGGCTATAGCATATTCACTTGCTTTCTGAATTCTGAGAATGATGGTTGTAAGTTGCCAAATTCCAATTATTGGATATGGAAAGAAATAGGAGACATAGTTTAACAGTTCTATTATGGGTTTTCCAGAAAAGTATGTCTGTTTATCAAATTTTCATAAAATATTCTCTTGTAGTGTGAATGTAAAATCCTGCTCTAAACTCACATCATGTCTTGTGTGATCATGTGTTTTTGGTCGGTAGGTGACGGTTTGAACCGGATATTACGATGGATAAAAGTTGGATGCATAAGTCAAGATCGAGCCCTGAGTATCTAAATGGTGTTGTAGAATTCCTAAATTTTGCATTTGACCATGCAACGAATGATGACAAGATCCCGTGTCCATGCATTAAATGTTGTAACAAGTACTATAAGAATAGAGAAGATGTGCATGGTGACTTATTATGGAATGGGATAATGCAGAGATATATCAATTGGACGAGCCATGGGGAGGATATATATGAAGGTGAATATATTAGTGATGAGTCCGAGGAGGGTGATGATATGCATGAAATGTTACAGGATGCATTCGGAATGCCAAACTTAGATGGTGGGGAAAATAATGAATCATCGGAAGAAAGCATTCCGGATGAGCCCAACATGGAAGCACAGAAATTTTACAAACTTTTGAAGGATGCTGAGAATGAACTATATCCGGGTTGCACTAAATTCTCAAAACTTTCTTTCCTTGTACGATTATTTTCACTTGAAGTGTCTTAATGGATGGAGTAACAAGTCGTTCGACATGTTACTTGAGTTATTAAAAAGAAGCACTTCCCGTTGGTGAAATTTTGCCTAAGAATCACTATGAATCAAAAAAGATACTTCGGGATCTTGGCCTACACTACATAAAAATAGATGCTTGCCCGAATGACTGTATGCTGTACTGGAAGGAATATGAGAATACGAATGAATGTTTCGTATGTGGTGAGTCTAGGTGGAAATCGATGACATGTTACTCTACTAAACAGGCTGTAACTTCGTCTACAAAGGATAAGAAGATAGCTGCAAAGATTTTGCGTTATTTTCCATTGAAACCGAGGCTTCAAAGGTTATTTATGTCTTCAAAAACAGCCGAGTACATGAGATGGCATGATCAGGGCCGCATAAAGGACGAGGTATTGAGGCATCCTGCAGATTCTGAGGCATGGTCAACTTTAGACGCTGTATTCCCGATGTTCGGTTCGGAGCCTCGTAATGTTAGACTTGGGTTAGCGAGCGATGGTTTCAATCCTTTTAATACTATGAGTATTGCTCACAGCACATGGCCGGTCATTCTCATTCCTTACAACTTGCCACCATGGATGTGTATGAAGCAATCATTTTTCATGTTGTCATTGCTTATTCCTGGCCCTAAGTCTCCTGGGAACGACATTGATGTTTACCTGCAACCGTTGATAGAGGAGTTGAAGGAATTGTGGACAGATGGAGTTGAGACATACGATGCCTCTTCAAAACAGAATTTCCAGATGCATGCAGCAGTCTTATGGACTATTAGTGATTTTCCCGCATATGCTAACTTATCAGGATGGAGCACTAAAGGGGAAAAAGCTTGTCCTTCTTGCAACAAGGACACATGTTCAGTCAGATTGAAGAATGGACGTAAGTGGTGTTACTTGGGAAATCGTCGATTTTTACCACATGATCATAAGTTCCGACACAATAAGAGATCTTTTAATGGATTTAAGGAATTGGGAAGTGTACCAAATGCATTAACCGGTGATGATGTACTTGATCAATTGCGTGACTACGAGCAAATCACATTCGGTAAGGCGGATAAGGATAAGATGGGGAGGAAGAGAAAAAGGGATGAGTGTAATTTGCCAAAGAATTGGAAGAAGAAGAGTATTTTCTTCCAATTGCCTTATTGGAAAGATCTTATATTGCGGCACAATCTGGATGTTATGCACATCGAAAAAAATGTGTGTGACAGTGTGGTAGGGACACTGTTGAACCTGGAGGAGAAAACAAAAGACACTTTAACAGCTCGTCTTGACCTAAAGTTAATGGGCATAAGGGAACATCTCCACCCAAAAGAGGAAGGAAATAGGTTGGTATTACCTTCTGCATGCTACTCAATGTCTTTAAATGAGAAAAGAAAGTTATGTCAATGCTTGAAGGAGGTGAAGGTTCCGGATAATTATTCGTCGAACATTGCACGATGTGTTCAGGTCAAACAATGCAAGATCTCGGGGCTGAAGAGTCACGATTGTCATGTTCTCATGCAACAACTACTTCCGATTGCAATACGTGGACTCTTACCGAAGGACGTGTGTTCAGTTTTGATTCAATTGTCTACTTTCTTTAGGCAGTTGTGTTCGAAAGTGTTGAAGGTCTCAGAGCTAGAGCAACTTCAATCCCATATTGTTCTAACATTGTGTAAATTGGAAATGATCTTCCCACCGGCATTTTTTGATATCATGGTTCATTTGCCTATTCATCTCGCCGATGAAGCCAAGTTTGCCGGACCAGTGCAATACGGTGGATGTATCCAATTGAGAGGTCAGTATATATATATAATATAAACTTGTCATTTCAAGTTGTATTGGCAATAACATCAACAATTGTATTCCCATAGGTACTTGCGCACGCTGAAGTCATATGTACGTAATAAAAGTCGCCCGGAGGGTTCAATAGCAGAAGGGTACCTTTCAGAAGAATGTTCGACATTTTGCTCCAGATACTTGCAGGAGGTTGAGACAAGGTTCAACCGACCCGGTTCGGAATTACGACGGTGGTGATGCTAAATCACATGAAAAGTTTTTCATTTTCGCAGGGACCGGTCGTGCCTTAGGGAAGGCAACATTGCGCACGCTAAGTACAGATGAGTGGGAGCAGGCTCATCTATATGTGTTGAATAACTGTGATGACGTCGCCCCATTTGTTCGGTAAGACTGCTATATCCAAATCTAGTGAAACAATATATATAGTAAACGATACATTTTCCTCCCATTTGGATTATGATAAAAATGATTTATTGTGTAGGACACATAAGCAGATGATTAAGGATGCTCATGGTGGTCGTATAAGTGTTAGGGATGTAGACCGCAAGCATATCAAGGAATTTGGTAAATGGTTTGAACGCCATGTAAGTGTTGTATAAAATATGCATTTTTCCTATTATCTGTAGTCATAGTTATGAATAATGTGATTGGGATGTATTAATTTCCTCGTTCAATCCAAATAGGTTTCACAGATGCAAGTAGATGGTGAGCATGTAAATGAACAACTACAATTATTAGCTATGCCCCCCCTTCGAGCAGTGAGGTGCTTTAAGGGATACATCGTAAATGGCTTTAGATTTCACACAGAAGATCGCGAGAGACAAAGGAAAACTCAAAATAGTGGAGTTTTCTTAACTGCAGAGACATCGAGCTTTGCAAGTGCAAGAGACTCAAACCCGATGACCGGCAATGTTGGCTATTATGGTGTCTTAAAAGATGTTATTGAGTTGCAGTATATCGGTGGGAATCGGATCGTGTTATTCAAATGTGATTGGTGGGATGTAACGAACCATGGTGGTAGGGGAATCAAGCAAGATGAGTA
The DNA here is from genome assembly GCA_003546025.1 of Camphora micrantha. NCBI lineage: Eukaryota > Viridiplantae > Streptophyta > Magnoliopsida > Laurales > Lauraceae > Camphora > Camphora micrantha. The sequence goes on from QPKB01000003.1 coordinate 59,061,519, forward strand.
TGGATTCACCTGTGTGAACTTCACACGAACCTTAAATACCAATGAACCATTTATTCTTGCAAATCAGGCACAACAAGTTTTTTACGTTCAAGACACCAACGAGCCCAATTGGCATGTCGCGATAAAGATACAACCCCGAGACTTATACAATATGGAGTCGGAAGTAGATCCTTGCCAACAAATTGAGCCCGATTTGCACATTGAGTCAACAGATATGGTAGACACCAATGATGGTGTTATCACTTGGAATAGACCTGATATCGAAGGAGTGGTTCTTGATGCAAATATTGTTCTTCCTCATCAAACCCACGAACATGAATTAGATGACTTTATTGATGATGGTGAGGGAGATGATACCTTTACTGACAACGGTGATGGAGATGGAGATGGTATCTCTACTGACGTTGGTGATGATTAAGATTGCTGGCAGGTAATGCAGTTGAGTTTAGATTCTTAATATTCTCAATTTCGTTAAGTCTGGTAGTTGGTAGTTGTTTGCTTCTTCTTCAATGATTTTCTCAGGAAAAGAAGAAAATGATTTAATCAAGTGTGTAGTTACTAGTTACTACCTGCCATTGTGTGGCCCACTTGTAAGTAGGATTTAGGCTACAGATTAATGGGCTGGAATCCAGACCTGGGTTTGATCCTCACCAACACTGTGGGTTCTTCTTTCAAATAAACAATCAATTTTGAGTTGGATCCGGACTCTAGTCCTTCAGTGTTGGACCCAGGTCCAGGTCTGATATCTAATTGAAATGGGCCTGGTCATGGCTCATAATAATGGGACACAAACCTGAACTGTTTACATCCCTAGGCATTGGTTCTTTTCTCTGTTGTCTGTGTATGACACACCAAAATAAACTGCAAATCAGTTCCATTTTAAATTTGTTCACAGTTTCAAGTAGTGATCCTGTATTAGGCTATTTAGAGGTATTGGCTGGAAGAGGAATAACATCACTGGCTGTAAGCAAACTAATAAAACAGTGGACTGCAAAATGGTTGTGGCATGCATTTGAAGACATTGGGTTGTTGGTTTCATCTACTTTTTTTAATTAATTTTTATCCATTGTGTTTGGTTAGAGCCAGAGAATGCTTTTGTTTTTGGTTAAAGTGAAAATAAATTTATGTTTCTCATGTGTACACTTTTGTTTTTTTTAGTGGGGACAAGGCTTTGATGATGATGTGTACACTTGTGTTTTTTTTTTTTTTTTTTTTTTTTTCTTCTGATAATGGTTATGATTAAACTAAAATAAAGCTGTTCTTATGGTAACATTTCTTACTTTCTCAGATACAACTTGTTTTAGGTGTAGAATCAACTATTGCTGTTGGATGGCAAAGAAAAGATGAAAAAACATCTGCCAGTGGGGAGATCAATGTACATTTGAAAGATTTTTTTAGTGTATATAATTACCTGCACATACATTCTTAGGTTCATAGTTCATACACATTCCTATACAGAAGCACACATTGACACCCAAATATAAAGAGGGATGCATGAAACTGCCTGGCCTGGCCTTTTTCCCTAAAAAACTGGCATAACTGATTGTGAGTGCTGGTTGGTGGGGGCGGCATGGGTGTGTTTGTGGGTGCTTTTTTGAATTGGTTACACATTACAGTTCAAAACCCTGGATTATATATGGCCCACATATCACCGATGTTTTTTGAATCAGTAATTAATTATTGACTTCCAGTGGACATTTCTAACTTAGAAAGACAGAAGTTACCAAAAGCCAGTTATTGATGTCCATATGGCAAGACTTAAACATGTAAGTGCAATCTACACGTCCCTGCAATGTATTAGTTCTGATTCTACTTTGACACTTATATCATTTTCTGGTTCTTATATTATTTTCTGGTTTATCATATTTTATAGTTCTCCAGCAGGAAGGTTGAGATTTTTATTTTATTTTAAAAGTGACTGTATTAATAAAAAAAAAGAGAAGGTTGAGATGTTAGCAATTTGATTTTAGGGCAGTGACCCACCCATGGTGTGGCGCCCAGATAAAACTAATGACTAGCACTAGTTATGATCCTGTTATATTATGTGTTTCTCTGCTTTCATTTTTGTGTTTGAATTTTCTTTTGGCATTTACAAGCTCGTTACCAATAGTGTACTTCGTGCTTAATTTGAGTTATTTTCTTTTATTCTGTAGGTTGGGACAAGTTCCTTTGGGGCATCAGCTCATTATACTCATCACTTCTCCTCTAAGTCTCACGGGCGTATTGCTGGTAGAATTGGAAGGTTTGTACTTGAAATTCTTTAAGTTCTTGTAGTTCACCTTTCTTTGGATAGTTTAGACTTCTGGTTTCAATCTTTCTAGACCTTGGGGCAATTTTGTCTCGGCATTGAAGTATCAGATAGGATATGAAAAAATAAAATAAAATAAAATAAAAATGTAGAGCCGTATGTCTTCCCTAGCCTGTATTTTTTTTTCTAAATCTAGACATCAGTCAACTTTGTTGACTTCATCTCTCAATTTTGTGATTGATGGCTACTCAACTTTCTGGATTGTCATTTGATCTAATAGCATGCTTGTGTTCTCACTTCTCATTATTGCCCATTTATTGTCTGCTTATTTAATTCAAATCCATATTCTTGATGGATTATATTTGATTATGTGATTTAGGTAATTTAGAAGATTGCCATGATTCGTCGAAGCAGATCTAGTCAGAGTTCCTCCATACATCCCCGTCCACAGCCTACAGAGTCTGGGTCATCTGAGATCCAGAGTGAGCCTGCCCGTACAGAGGTTGGGGGGATTGGCAGCAGTTCAAGTAAGATGACTTAAATTTGATAGATCAAAGATACCAAATTATTCTTTAGTATTGTATCGGTTATCAACTCTTAAACTCTGAAAACAGATCCTATCAGTGGGAAAAAGAGGACTCGAGGGAGCAGCCGAGGCATTAAGTTGTTTAATAGGCTGCCCGATGATAAACTAATTGTGCAGTTCAATGCAGAAGGGCAACCTATAGGTGATAATGCTAGGCCTTTCGCCACATTATGTGGAATAATTGTAAGGACACCTGGTAATGCACCATTACAGGTTACGAAATGGGCTGACGTTCCAGAGCAATCAAAAGAGAAAATGTGGAAGCATATCCAGGTAAATAGTAATGAACAATTTATTTTGAAAAAATAATAGTAATGATCTTTAGTTAATCACTTATCGTGATCCTTATTTAATCTTGAATCTCAGGATTATGCAGTGATTGATGATGAGAGGAAAAAGTGGGTTCTACAAAGTTTAGGAAAGAAATACAGAGATTATAGAAAGGACATTAAGGATAAGTACTATTCTCCGTGGAATACAGATGATGAACGACTTCAGCATAGACCCCCTGACGTTTCTAGTGAAGATTGGGCCTGGCTTGTGCAATATTGGGGCAGTCCAGAGGTTCAGGTATGAAACCATTGTTAAAATGTTTTAGTAAAAGAGTCATTTTTGTTTGTGTCTTTAAATTGTTGCAATATTGTTGAATATATGTAGGCTGTGGCTGCGAAAAATAAGGCTAATCGTAGCTCCCAAAAACTTAGACATACAGGGGGGACTAAGAGTTTTGCTCGACATAGAGATGAGGAGGTACATGGGTTCAATATATTATTTATTATTTTAGAATTTACGTTGACATTCAACTCTGTAATGAAATTAACTATGCACATGGATAGACTCGGAGCAGGACTGATGGGAGTATACCTACTCGGGCGGATCTATTCATTCGCACCCATAGTCGGAAGGACGGGACTCCTGTTGATGAGAAATCAACGGAAATCATTGTACGTCATTTGATAATTTTAACAATAAGCCTCAATTTGTGTATAATGACACTAATTAATTTTTCCGTTCAGTCAAAGTTTAAGGAACTAAGTGCTGCCCAAGAAGGAGGATCTTCTAGCTCCATAGGTGATGATATATATACTCAGGTGATGGGAGCAGAGCGGCATGGCCGTGTACGTGGATATGGGCTAGGTCCAACGCCCACTTCAGTCTTTGGCTCCACGTCGGGCCAATCTCAGGCCGCTTTTGATGAGTTGCAGACTGAACTAAGCTCAATGCATGAAAAACTCCAACAAATGGAGGAGTGGAAGAAGAACCAAGAAGAAGAGAAGCGTCAAATGGAGGAGTGGAAAAAGAACCAAGAAGAAGAAGAAGCGTCAAATGGAGGAGTGGAAGATGAACCAAGAAGAAGAGAAGCGTGCACATTTAGAAGAGATGAAGTTGATGCAGGCCATTATTGCTGAGATGAGACAACGGTTATCTCCCCATCGACGGGATCCTTCCGAAGGGGTAAAATACTTATTTATTGTTTACTTAATATTACCATGATTTTGCATTATATGATTTGTAAGAAGATAATTTAATTATTTATTTTCTTTGTGTTGCAGGGAGCAGATTGATGATTGGGCAAAAGATGTTTCAGTCTTAGATTTATGATAATGATGTTAAACAATTTTGAAGTAGGATGGATCTGTTTTAGTTGATGTGGATGGTGGATGGATCTTGATCTGTTTTAGATTTATGATAATGATGTTAAACAATGCTGACTATGATAAAACTTGCTTGTTTAAATATCAGCTATGAGGTCTGTTGTTTTGTTCAAACTTTCATTTTATTGGGATTGGCCCATTAAAATATAACTTCCAAACAATTGAAACAATTGAAACTATTCTCTAGGAGGCTTTGGCCGTGTGATGAACATGGCTAATTCCCAAGGTAGGAGTTATTTTGAAGATTGGAACTTCTGGTTTTCTTTTCTTTTTTCATTTTTCCTTTTCTTTTTGGATATTGGATATTCTAAAATAGTAAATTCTGAATATAAGAATCTGTGCTGGTTTTGTTGCAGGGAATTGTTGGATACACATGTGGTTCTGATGGACTTGATAGTTCAGGACTTAGCTCTTCAGCTGCTGTAAGTTCACTTTTGTATTAATATGTATGTATCAGCTACTCTGTGTGATACTTTAACTACTAAGATAATCTTTTAGAAAAGTCTTGCCCCAAATATGGATTTGTTTCCAAACATGATCACTTGTTATAACTTGTATAGAATGCATTCATGCTAGGAGAATTCACCTAAGGAACAGTGTTTAGCAAGTCAAAACTGAAGATGTTTAATTGTATCTTATTATTTTAAAATGAAATCTACAGAGAAGCTTCATTGTTTTGAGCTTTTTTTTAAAAAAAAGAAGTTGTTCTGTAAGAAACATGTAAGAATGCATGTAACTTTTTTGTTCTGTAATTTTTCCTTTACTTTACTGCCGCCTTCCGTGGAAAGAGCCCTGTGCTCCATACCTGCTAGAAGTTCTATTTGAGGATGATGATATGGTATTCATTTTTCTACTCTCTCTAATATAACTGGTTGTGTTTATGCAACTTCTGCTTGTCTCTTTGAATGATAGCTACATACTGCACTGAGAATTATGCGGCTTATAATATTTTCAGGTTGCTCTAAATAAACCTTCTGGTCTACAAGTGTTACCCAGTGGCCTTTTTCAGCAAAGAACTGTTCTAACCCAGCTCCAATTGCGAGCCAAAAAACCAAATTCTTCCAGGGCAGCAGCTCAAAAGTCACATCCTGTTCCTGTTCATCGCTTGGGAAGAGGCACATCAGGTTTGTCCCATGTTTTGTATAGGCTTATGAACTACAGAGTGTAATGTTAAGCTCAAACTCTAGATTTATGCCCTATTGAATTTGCATTGAATCTCCACACTCATCCTCTGATGATGAAAGAAACTGCAGTTTAATGATGTGGGTCTTGGGTTGTAATTAAATGGCTGGATTTTGTTAGCAGTCTATCTTTTTTGAATCTTGACTAGAGTCAGATGTGTAGTGTCTGTAGTCTTGTGCAGCTAGATCTTCCTTCTCAGAGTCATCCTTTTATCTACCCTTCTTCCATAATGGGGCTTATCCAGGGAACCTTCCTTGTTAGGATCTTCCATATGGATTTTACCCTTCTGCAAAAAGATCTTTCCTTGGCTGATTGGCTCTTCCATCACAGAAGCTGTAGTAAAAAGTTTGTCTTCTTAGTTTTTTGTCTGCTCTAATATTTTGTATGACTGTTTCAAAGACTCAGTTTTGAGAGGGGCTGGATTGGTTAAGGGTTTTGTTAGTGATTGGATCATGGCACATAATCGGGCTGATCTGTTAGTGATTAATTGGGTATAATTAGGCTGGTTGAATTGAACCAGATTTGGGCTCTGTTATTGGATGCTAGTTTGGGCTGATTTAGGGTTTCTTGGATTTGGCTGAATGGAGGGGACTCAAAATTGTTTAAGGTTGGTGTCCAGATGTTTGTAAATGGTTCTTGGGTTTGGGATTCTTGTCATTAAGAGTTTTGGACAACAAGAGGGGGAAGAAGCTTCTTGTTTAAGGTTGGTCACCTGATTTAAGTCTTTCTAGGTGATTGGAACTGACAGTCCCAATCCCAAATCCAAACCATTATAGCCCCATTCCCCACCCTCGACTCCTAACTTAGTGAAGTGGCCAAACAAGCCCCGCCGGTTCTTCAATAGCACAGCATGAGTCCTTTGCAAGAAATATTCTCTCTACTCAAGGAAAAAAGGGTCGACACTATGGAGTTTGAGCTTGGACCAATATCTTGGTTAATAGGTGCTGATTTCAACCTTGACAAATACAGAGTCCAAACACATGGATGAAAATTAAAGACTAAATTTTCTGCTGTTTGAGTGTCTATTTTTTTGGTGCAGTGAAGCATTTTCTGCGGTGACATCTGTTTCTACCTAACCAATTCAGAAACTGTGCTTCTACATTGCATAAGACTGCTAAAGCTGCCCTTCGTCTTTGCTTCTGTTCTCTCCACTTCCTCAGTTGATCCTCAATGGCCATTTTAGCATTCTCAGCCATATTTGCCCTCCTGGTGGCCTCATCAGCAACAGACTTGAGACCTCTGATTTCTTCAGTTTTGGCTTCCAGTTCCTTCTTCAGGTTCTCCAATTCATATGCATTTTTGGACACAAGTGATTGTGAACTTTCTTGATCTGCTTTTGAAGCTTTTTTTAGCAAGGACTGATATTCTTCTGCTGAAATTATAATGCCAGATTGGAACCCGGATGAGTCTGGGCAAGCAATGGCTGATTTTAATCCTGGTTCCTCAGCCATGAACATTTCCTGTTCTCTAATAAGGTTTTCAGTATCTATAATAATTTCAGCGTGCAGTGCCTTTTGTTTTAATCTTTTTGTCTCTTTCTTGGCCTTCTCTGCTTCCACTGCTAACTGTTGCACAGCAAGATATAGACCTAAGTTGCTGCTCTTACCCCTTGCTTCAGCGGCTTCTGCTGCAGCAACTTTTGCCTTCTCCTTGTGGATTTCAGATTTCAGCAGTGCAACTTCAACCTGCGCTTCTTTCTCTTTTTCTTGGATTTCAGCCAGGTTTTCTCTCGACTTCTGCATTTCAACTGTAACAGCCTCAATCTGATGTTTCAAACTATTAATCTCCTCTGTTGCATTGAGAAGCTCTTCCTGTGACTGCTTCAGTTGTGTCTCCATCGACTCCATGTAGATTGCACGCTCAGAATTATATTTCTCTAGACATTCCATCTCCAATTTAAGTCTGTTTAAATCATTGATGGCACTGATGTAAGACTCTTTAACATGTGCAAGTTCTGATTGTAAAGAATCAATTAGAAGAGACTTATTAAAGAGTTCATTCTCCAAGTCCTTTGCTTCATCCAACTGTTTTCTCATCTCTTCTAACTGGTCATGTGCCTGCATTGCTTCTGATGCAGCTAAATGTATCTCTTCATCCTTCTTCAATAAGATGGCAGCCTTCTCTTTTTCTGCTTCAGTTGCTGACTTGATTCAAGGTAGCTTGTTTCGATTCCTCAGCTGCAGCAAGTTGTTCTTTCAGCAGCCCTTGAGTAGCTTTCAAGTCATTTACAGAAGACAAAAGCAATTCCGGTGCCCTCTTGAATCAAAATTGCAGAACCCCACCCTCGACTCCTAACAACCGAACATTTTCAACAAAACCACTAATTCTCAAACCCTAAACCCCCTTCACTGAACACCCTCCAAACCATAGTTGTTAATTTCATTTCTGTCCATTGGTGTTCAAACATTAGGAACCTCTCAGTAGAGAATATCTCATTTCTGTGTAGCTTTGAGAGGAAACAGTTGTAGAGCAAAATGATGCATAGATTTTGCTTCTTATTTCTTGTCATTTATGAATTCATCCAACTATGTGCAGGTAGATTTCAATGCTGTCTTCCACAGTTCAACTTTGTCAAAACTTATCCACCATGTATGTTGCCGACCCATGGGTGCAATTTGTGGCTATGGGTTCTCTGTCTGCCTCAGGATTTGGACAGTGCACACAAATTGAACCCCACAACTGATCACCTGATATTTTTGGGTCTCTTTTAATATTAGTTTATCACCTGATATTTTTTCTGTTTGTTCTGTGAATGGTGTCTATAATAGGGAGCTAAGGATTGCATGCACTATAGCACAAATGGAGCGTGAAGGAGGCATCAGTCCATGCATATCCCCTCTTGGTCAAGTATGTACTTGGTCGTGGTCCTCTCATTGTCTATCATGTGCATGTATGAGCATAAACTTTTGCATTTATGTAATGGTACATGGGATTTCTTGACTCCAATCTTGCATACTAACAATCAATTATTTAATATGGCAAAAAATGGTTAATTCTTTATTAATCTGGGCTGTCCAATGATCTTCACCTCTCTGTGTTTTTGTTGAATGGAGTTGTGTTTTCTGTATTCATGAAGTAAATTTTCATTGTCACCTGATTTACTCTACCCATGGAATGTTATAGGTACATGAGGTGTTCAAAGAGGCCAGTTTCCTACATCTCTATGGGAGGTTGGATTTGGTATTTTATTTTTGGTTGGTTGGGTGTATTTATGTATTTGGTAGATACTTTGGGAGGTTGGATTTGGTCTTTTTTTTTTTTTTCGGTTGGTTGGGTGTATTTGTGTATTTGGTAGATATTTTTGTGCTTTATACGGGCTAATATTTGAAAAAAAAAAAAAATACTGCTTTTAGCGGCGGCCATATGATCGCCGCTAAAAGTAGCATTTTTTTAAAAAAAATATATCTTTTACCGGCGGCCAGGTTTTTAGCGGCGGCCATTTTGGCTTTTACCGGCGGCCAGTGGCCCCCGCTATTATTTTTTTATCTTTTACCAGCAGCCAATGACCGCCGGTAAAACCTATTTTTAGCGACAATTAACGAGCGCCGTTGCAACTTTTACCCACCCGATGTGAGAGTCCTTGGGGGAGGGTCCATGACAGCTGCCTTGCTCTTCCTATGCACCAATGCATGCAATCTCTCTCTCTCTCTCTCTCTCTCTCTCTCTCTCTCTAAGAAAATAGAGAAAACTCAATAGTTTGGTTAGTCATTTCTGAAAATTGTAAGGAGGGATTATTTTATTTTTAAATATGGGCATGCTAGGGATGGAAATGGCTTAAGTTAATCGGTTGGGCCGGTCAACCACTCTTATTAGGGGCAGGTTTTGTACCGGATTTGTAAAATTTTGCCATGTGTTTTGACCCAAGTTGGTTCAGGGTTTTGGGCTCTCCACCTTCTGATCGCTAAACATGTTATCACCTAGTGCGGTCTCGGTAGAATAGGTCCTGGAAGGGTCCAGACCAGAGACAACCTGCTTACTACAAATAACTTTTACGGTCCGTTTGGAAGAGGGGAGGGGAGGGGAGGGAAAATTTGAGGGGGAAGGAAAATGAAGGGGAAGGGAGCGGAAGGAAAATTAATTTTACCTTCTTTTGTTTGGGAAGTGAAAAAGTAGGGAGAAGAAAAGTGAAAAAGTAGGGTTTTGTTTGTTTGTGAGATAGAGAGAAAATTACCATTTTGCCCTTACTTTTATAAAAACTTTAAAACTTTCTTTACAAATAAAAGGGCAATTTAGTCATTTCTCTCATTTTCCCCTCCTCTCCCCCAATTTCCCCCCAATTTTGGGGGGAAATTTTTTCACCCTTTTTCCCCTCCCCCTCCCCCTCCCCTCCATTTTCCCTCCCCCCCCTTTCCCAAACACCCTCCAAAAACATTTTCCCCCTACTTTCCCTCCTTTGTTTCCCTCCCCCCCATTCCTCCCCCTTCCCAAACAATGGGTTAGTGGAAATGCTGTACAAAAGCTTTCTCAGTCCAATTTGTAATGGACATTTGAAAAACCATGAGAGAGAAATGACTGGAGGTAGTTTTAAGCCCATCTAGGTACATGACAAATATTAAAGTATTTATTGAATATTTTAATATCTCAAAATGTAAAATATAAAGCTAATTGATATCAAACCTGAACAGTCCTAGGTCAAGGCCGATTCTAATTTTAACTCTAACCATAGCAAACCCAACTCATTGCCATCCCTAATTGATATAATTATTTTTACAAAAATTTCACAAGACATTCTCTCCAATGACAATAAATAGACTAGTAGTTATCGGTAACCTTGGATTTGGTTCAATAAATAAATAAGAAAAGAAAAAAAAAACCTAAAGGCTTGGAATAGAAGCAAACAAGCCAAGCTCTCTCTCTCTCTATATATATATATATATACACATTTATTTCTCATAGTAAGGTGAGAGTGTCTCGTACAAGAGTACCTCCCATATTTTTATATATATATATATATATATATTAAACCCAAAGGGTATCTTAGTTGGTCTATGACCACGACTTGCATTCGGAGGTTGTAGGTTCGAAACTGCACTGCCACACTGAAAATATAGGGGAGTTTACCCGACTTCCCTCTGGGCCCGGAAGGATTATTCTCCAGTAACAAAATATATATATATATATATATTTATTTATTTATTTCAAAACACCCATCCTAGTCACTTGCCACCCTTTGCTTGGATGTAACTTATGTGCACCCTTTTCCTCAAAATGTTAATAAAGACTACACGTGACTTAATACTCATACAAAGTATTTCTACCATTATGATCCTGCTTTACACAACATCCAAATCTATTAAATTCACCACAAGAAAATAAAACTTCAGCGGGGAGACCTGACCTTTACCAGTGATTTTTTCCCGCCGCAAAAGCTGCTATATATTAATGCCTCCTCATATATTGTCTAAGCGATGGTGTAGGAAATAGTGGAGGAAACACATGAATTGAGCATTAGCAGTGGAAAATAAAAACTACCACTAAAGGTCAAGTAGACCCCAGCCCAGGTTACCTTCTCTATTTTTCTAATAAACCCATATATTAACCATGTAAAGCCTTGTTTATATTATTTACCCATCTTCTCCGGCAGTTCCTCCATTTTTAGAGATAAGAATAAGGCATAGTTTAAAATTGATATATAGTTATTCTGCATTCTTATCTCATGCTTATGTATAAATTGTGATCATTTTCCTTAAACAAAGCAACAATGAGTTTTAATAGAAAGGAAATGATCGAACCAACTTTTGACATTCAATATTGTGTTAGAGCTTATGCCAGCTTGTTTGGCATCACTACTTTTTGCCTTTATTTCTCTAAAATTTTAAAGCGGGTAGAGGTTTTAAGAAAATAGGCGTTTGGCCGCATGTTTCACCTTCTAAATAGTGTAGAAAAGTAGAAGTAATGCTTCTTTTTCCACAAGCCACCGTTGGATGAATGTAGAAAGCAGAAGAAAAAAAATAGAAGCAGGTGAACAATGAATTTAGCCTAAGGACTCCCAGTTCGATTCTTTAATTTAATTTTTTTTTGTAAATCTAAGAGTGTAAATAAAGATCCAAACAATTGAAAATGATTTATAAGATCAAACATAGCCATGACACCAAATTTCACTTGTTGGATCATCACCGAAGTAGAGATATGTGCAAAGAAAGTGAGCTCTTGGATGTAATTTTTTGGAACATGTGGGCCCCAAACACAAGATCCAAATCATTAGATTTCTTTGGAAGGCTGAAAACGGCTATGTGATCGATTTTCAAGAGCAGTAGCATTTTTCTATTTTTTTTATATTATTTTTGGGATATTAAATCACGATCCAAACCGTTAAAATTATTCTTATGATCAAGCCCAGCTATGGGACTAAATGTCAGCCGTTGGATCATCACCAATCTCGAGACATGAGCCATTTGAAAGTATTTTCTAAAATATGTAGGCCCCAAATATAAGATCTAAACTATTAGATCTCTTTAGAAGGCTGAACATAGCCATGCGGATACCTTGTAGATTTTGAGAAATTTATGGAAAACTTTCGACCATTGATATAAAAAAATCTATTTAACATAGATCGATCCTTGCATTACCAAATACTCAATTTGATTCTAGTTTCTTTTATTTTTTTTTTTATAACTCTTTTTTTAATGGCTCTATTTCGATTAGTCTATCCAAAAAATTAAGAGTAGAGATACCAAACAAACCCTAGGTCTAGAACCCATACTTTAATGCCCTACAATCCCTATTGGGGACAACTCATGCTTAGCCGGTGGTGTGGTATCCCAACCATTTGTGCTCGACTAATCCCTATGAACCCTACGTAACTTATGATTAAGATGATAATCATTTCGTCATTCTGTTTTTCTTTCAATAAAAACCAAACATCTTTCCTCATCCACAAATCATCCAAACCTCACGGTCTTATTTTCATATCTATGAAATCAATTGTATGACGAATGCTTTTGGAAGAATTCCAATGAATAGGATCTTATGTGCTACTGGCACCAACATGCTCAAAAGGAGTGGTTGCAACAATACTGATCGATTCGACGGACAGACGGTAATCACCAATAGTGCAGAGCAAAGAAAATATCTACCGTTTATTTTTTCAGAGATTGAGATCCCAGCCACTCCAACCTTTGACTTTCCTATAGGCTCAACTATGGGGATGACTCCTTCCCTCCAAAAGCTGCGTGGGACCATATTAGATATAGAGCTTCAAAGAAACGATGGTCCCAGTTGGTACTCCAAAAGCTTGTTGGTTGCCATAAGTATATGATATAGGAACTAATAAATCCAATAATATCTTGGGATATGGTTAAAAAGAGTTTCAAAAAAAAATATTGACCAGAATCGCTTGACTCTAGTGACATTATTAGAATTATAGTCATAAAATTGGAAAATCTAGATTTATGGAAGACTAACATGTCAAATCCCCTTTTTTTTTTCTTCTGCATATTTGCGGGGCAAGTCTAGGCTTGCATGGATTGATTCTCTTAGTGGCTGGTTGCCCTGCTCCTCCATCCTTCTCGCCATCACTAATTTGGAGTTTCTTTCAGCTCTTGCCGTGATCGATCAGCCTGCTAAAGTTGGTATTGGTGCTATCTTCTTGGCCACACCTCAATCAATTTGGAAGCTTAGGAGTGACTAGATATTCAGAGACATTGCCCCATCTCTCGACACAACGCAAGTTCCTCATCAAGTGCCAAGCCTTTCTGGTGTTCAGGAGAATGCGTAAATCCAGGAATTCATTCAAGGTTGTGCAAATTGCTCTCTTTTCTGTGATAATCTGATGTAACTTTTTTGGAGATGTATAGCCTTTGTATATCCTTTCCTCTTTCAATACATATGTACACTTAAGCATAAAAAAAAGGTACTTATTTTTTTTTAAACCAAATAGCACTATGCTTGAACAAATGATGATGCGATTATACAGCAGTGTATTGGTGAATATCGGAAAAGGTTACATTTCAGGATTTTCATTTGGGTAGGGCATACGATAGTCAATTGATAAAGTCAATCATATAGCGGACTAAGAGCTTTCAGTTTATCCACTCTCTAGGGCTTTTATCAGAAGAAAACTGAAAAATATGACATAATTGACTTTTTATTTAAAACTCAATTTGTGAAACCAACCATAGAAAACTGAAAAAAAAAATATTGAAAAAACTACTTACATAACAAAGAAAACCTTTGATCTAACTTATACCATTTAAGAAAGAAAAATAAACTTGACCAGACCATCCATTTTCATGTCTCTTGCTACATGTTAGGATAATCTAAAAAGATTAATTTGGAAATTCTAGTCTATTTAGCTGCTTAATTAGAAGTTTGAATCTAAATGTAACTTCTACCTATGAAAAAATTAAATTATACCGGAAACAAATGACTTTGAGTAGGAATAGAAACCCCACTTTTATTTTTTCTCTTTTGAAGTTCCTTTACCAAAGAAACAGAGGGGAGGCATCATACCCTATTAATTATAACAGGAATGAAAGAAAAAACCAGTCAAGCAGCACCCTTTCCTAGATAAACATCCATTTGAGCCGGGCTTTTCTAGCCCACCAAGCCATTATACTAAATTAAAGACAAACATTCTCAATTTAATTTCAACCGTTGGTTACAATTTTGACCATAAGTTAATATTCTCTCCTTTGTTATCTCTTTTAACAACTCACTTTTTGTCCCATGCACCACCTATTTTATCTAATATAACTACCCATGTCCATTCTCAACTTTTCCTTGTTTGATTGTGGTAAAATCCTTGTGTCCACATTCTCCTATTTCATTTATGAGCATTCTCCCTTTTTTTTTGACCTTATCATATTCTCTTTCTACTCTACCTATTTCCAATTGTGAAAATAGTGTTGGCTTTAATTGATACCACTTGTTGTGCACTTATATGCAGAAGTATGAATCACTGCGATTGAACAACTAATCAACCATACAAGAAAGAGAAAATCACACACAGAGATTTATGTGGTTATGCAAACTAGCTTACGTCCACGGGAAAGAAACTCGACTTTTGGCTATGAAGACTCCAACACCGATGGGAGAGAGAGCTCTCACATCTCTAACTCTCTTACAAAGTCTAGAGTTACACGGACTCTTCTCTTCCTTTCTCATTTCTATCTCTAAGGGTGGCAATGCTAGGACTAGGACGAGGAAGAGATGGGGAGAGACGCTAGAGTTTTAAAAAAAAGAACCAAACAGAGTTTGACGAACCCCATTTATGCTGCCGGACCTATGAGGGACTTTTTAGTACAACGGCCACTAATTGGAAAATTTTTTCGTAAAATCCTTTTCTTTGTTTGTCTTTTTTAATAAATTCCTTTTCTTAAAAATAGCATATAAAACAGTCTGATGTGAAGAGACTCAGCTGCCACATGAATATCAGTGCACCAACTAATGGGAAACTTTTCACTTACCAAAAGAAAAAAATTAACGGGAAACTTTTGTCTAGGAGTGGAAATGCCTTCGAAGAAATCCGCTGGGAGAGAAGAAAATAATGAGCGATGAAGTAAAATCATAAAAATATATATACTTTAATAAAAATAACAATTCACAGATTACAAAAGGCATTCATCAGTCATTACTCATTGGCCTTTATTATTCATTACATTTGATTGCATCTTTACAATCTAAGGCTTCTCGGGAACTGGAGAGTGGAGAGCGGCAATAAATGGGTTGGGTTCAGTCCATCTAAAGCCACCGTGATGATAAAATGAAAGGTAAACTATAGGTTTTTATGGTGTAGCACCTTGTTTGAGAACTCTATTATTAGAGTTAAGAGTAAAGTAAGGTAAAGTCCCTATTTCTAAAGAAAAAAAAAGAATTTCTATCAAAAACACTTTAATTCAAATTTCCCACCATATTTAAAAAAAAATGTTCAAAAAATAACCTTATTTCTCCACTAAAAGACAAAAATATTCCGCAATCAATACAAAAGGTCAAAAAGGTTCCATAATAAGCATTTAAAAATAAAATATCAACATCACTCACTTATATTTTATTCTTTCTTCAAAATATTCTCTACTCCACTCAACTCCATTAGTATAGCCCTCAAATAGGTATGTCATTCTAGCCCCTTTAATGAAATATCATAAAAATATTCAAAATTCTTCAAAAATATTTTCTTTTCATTCTTTTACTTCCTCTCTTCACCAATCATTTGTGCTTAATTTTCTTGCCAATAAGGTAGTTATTTGTCATTCGAATTGACAATTGATATAATGTATAAAAAGATTTTAAAGACATGCTCTATTTAAATGCCACCTACAATTACAAATATCTCATCCCCATGTCCAGTCACCAGACAAGGCTACCATTTATATCATCTCGTGTTTCATGTCGCACACTCCTGTTTTGCTTCTTTTTTCTTTTTTTTTTCATCGAGTCAGGTTTGATCAGAACTCGGGTCTGAACCAACCCCACGTGAAGCCATGGTCCTGGAGACATAAATTGTGATATGCCTGCTTGGTTGGAATTTTCTCTCCCTTTCCTTGTGGAGAATGTCAAACACATTTCACGGTACATGATCATGATTCTCACTGTGCTTTATTCCCTTCCTAACAACAGAACCTACCTCTTAAGCTCACTCAAGAGTCGACCACTTAGATAAACATCCAACGCATTGTCACAATGTCGTGGTTCATCATGAGGTGGGCCACAACATTTTTATCAAATAACTTGCATATTAGGTAAATAAAAATGATACATGCATAGGATTATTTTCATGAGTTTCATTGTTAAATTTTAATGCAAAATAATAATAAAAGCGAGCTCTTACCCCAATGATAAGAGGCATCAGTTATTCTCTGGCTGACTTTCCCTCGGCTATTCTACCTAATCCGTGTTTTACTTTCTTCACTAGAGGACTCATTCACATCACCCAAGGTCTACTTCCCTCCCCAAAGTGTTGGAATTCCTGCCCCTTAAGCTGGGTACCAAAAACATACAACACAACAATATGTCGCGTTATAATGAATGTTGAGATTGAATAATGATTATTTTTAGACGATGATTGATCGTGCGGCCCATGCTGTGAGACTCAGTAAATAAGTGCTAACAGAAATCAACTTCAAATCCAAAAGAGATTGTTAGAAGAAGAATCAAGTGTCCAACTAAGGCTTAAATCACGTGGCTAGAACTGTCGCTTAAATACATTTTGCTAGTGAGTTGCATACAATAATGGAAGAGAATCAGTTGGGGCACGAGAAGAGAATTTATTCTTATCATATATCTTATCCAAGGCCAATCTAAGATCTGGAGGTCCCCACATATGCAGGGGGGAGGCCTATATAAGTAGTTGACTTGCATTGATGTTGTTAGCATGCAAGAACTCAAAGCAGCAGTGATCAGTGCTAAGACGACGACTCGAGTTCCTTCTTCCGAGGCTTCTAGCATCCATTCTCTCCCTCGAGGACTTCCCCGGCTACCATGTTAGGTGCATGTGGTAGTCCTTGTGGGGGGGAATACATGACAGTTGCCTCGCTCTTCCTACGTGCGCGCGCGCTCTCTCTCTCTCTATATATATATATATATATATATCATAAGGTAAAGGGTTTTTTGTTTTTTTTTTTTTGGGTGGGGGGCTTTAAAATATATAGAGGCTTTTCTGAAAAATTTTGGGAGACAATAAATAGAGAATTATAAAAAGAATTTGAAAGGCCGATAAAGGTTTCTTTTGAATGGTTCCGCCCATGTGCACAAGCATGCATGCCCATGTGGGGCGCTATGGGAAGCTGTTTTTGCATAAAGTCTTCATTTTCTTGGGGAAAATCTTTCCGGACCTCCTTCCACTGAAAATGATTTTCTTTAAAATAGATGGAAGATTAGTTTATTTTTCTTATTTTCCTTGAAGAAAAGTGGCCACTTCAAACACAGAATTTTAAATGCCGAATATAAGCATTTACACTTTCCATGCATTTTCTACAAAAAAGCTACCGCACAAATGTGCACTAATGGCTTGGCTTGTCAATTCTAAAAATTATAGGGGTAAATTATTTTATTTTTAAACGAGGGTAGAGCTAGGGATGGCAATGGACTCATTTAATCGGGTGAGCTGCCCCACCACTCCTATTTTTGGGAAAGTCTCACATCCCACATCGCCAAGTAATAGGTTCGATATGGCTTCATATACTTGTTTGGGCCTTCCACCTATCATCTTAAACTTTTGGATTGGTACATGGTTTCCTACATGATATGAGAGCGGATTCTAATCCCATCATTCTTATGTAGCCTGTGTGGCAGACCCGTCTATGAAATTAGTTGGACTTGCATGTAAGAGGGAGTGTTGAGAAAGTCTCACATCCCACATCACTAAGTAATGAGTTTGATAGGCTTCATATACTTATTTGGGCCTTCCACCTATAAGCTTATGCTTTTGCTTTTGTGTTGGTACATGGTTTCTTAAATTTATTAAAGGTAGGTTTTAAAATGGATTTATAAGGTTTGTCCTCGTATGTTTCTTGACCTTAGGGTTTTGGATTTTCCAACCTACCCATGTCAATGGGAATGGTGTGCAAAACTTTCTTAGCGCAGTTGGCAATGAAAGTATAAGAAGGAGGGAGAGGCGATGTTGTAGGTGGGTTTGAGTCACCTTTGTACATGACAAATGTCAAATTAATATTAATATATTAAAAGTGAAAGATAGTGCTAATTGGCATAAAACCCGACTAGTTATGGGTCAAAAGTGATTCTAGTTAAGCCGGACGATACCAAACCTGACATGTTGCCATCTCCAAGCGGTTCATAAAAAAATAGAAAATGAAAAAGAAGAAATCTTGTTTATATGTACGGTGAATTAAAATAAGGTGAGGTGAAATATCAAATCAAGAAAGAATAAAATATATGGGATTAAGTTGGTCTTTTATTTTTATATATTTCATAGGGAATATTTTTGACTTTTCGTATAAAAAGAAGATATTTTTTATCATTTAGTGAAGAAAGAAGGTTGGTTTTTTTTTAAAAGTATACCAATTTTAAATTTTTATACTTTTGATATAACCCATTATCTTTTATTATCTGGATAATGAAAACTTTACTTCACTTTAACTTTACTAGTAAATTACCAACTTTACTAGCAAATTTCCAAACACTTTAGATCAATAAATGTAAGCATGCAAATTTCTTATTATGAAAAGTGGAGATTAAAAAACCTGTAAGGTCCCTTGCCGGTTGCCACCCTTCTACCGGAATGGAACTTACACTCAAATGTCCTTATCCCCGGAAGGCTAAATACTTCAATTCAAGACCTCCTTTGCCTTGTACTAGTGAGGCTAACCTATTTCTACCATTTGTCTTGTTTTACACAACATCGAATCCATTATATATAGCCAAGTTTTCCTACATTGTTTCTCACTTCCTCTAATAAAACAAAAAACATCATTCTTTACCTGCCTTCTCAAATAATTCCTCCATTTAACACGAGTGTCACTCATCTGTCCCATCACTCCCATGTTGTCACGACCCGGGCCCGAGCCGAGCCGTGAAATCCATACTTACTCCCGTAAACCCCGAATTAACCGAAGTTAAAACGAGATTCACAAGGGATATCAATCACAAGAACCTGTCAAATATAAAACTTTTGCGGAAACAATATATATTTGACAATCACAACTTAATACTTACATGTATACAAAATACAGTCCTTATACATGTATTGTTTCAATATACATTTGACAATTGCTGCATATACAAAAATACTATGCAGATGACCAGTAGTTACATTCCCAAATGTTAATTACAGTTCCCAAAATGAATCTATGAACATTTCCTCAAAATATTATCCCAAAACATTTTATCAAAAGTTCGATCGCACTCAGCTACCCAATCAGATGGTATCCCGCCGGTTCCATTCTATCAAACCTCCTGGCGGAACCGGAGCAGTCTCCTCCGCTGGCGCCGGGGGCGCTGCGATGCCGGCAGGGGCAACCTGGCCTGTAATGCCATCAATAACACTAATGAACACGACGGTTCAACAATGTATAAACAATTCTTGCGATAAAGTATATGAATACATCCATATTGCAATAATGACAATTTCAATGCTAGAGTAATCTAGACAATTCTACAATGACAATAATAGACAATGACAGTAATAGACAGTGACAGTATACGTGTACCAATTGGTAACTACCATAGCATTCTTAAATTGTATTTCATTCAATTCATTACCATCTTCCCTAAAAGGAAAGCTTCAATCAATATCCTAAGATATGATCGGGATTTAATCATTTACCATCTCCCCTCAAAGGGAGGCTTCAATCACTACCCGAAGGTATGATCGGATATATAAGTGGGACTTACCAGTGTCCGGGCCAGGGACACTAGCATCACCACGGAGTTCCGGAACACCCCCAATACCATCTGCTGCAGCAGGATTAGTCATTCATTATCATTGAACTCACTTGGAGTTCTAATACAATCGCTAGGTAGTGCCAGACTCAATGATCAGTAACATTCAGTATGAAATCCTTTTTATGGATTCACTTCAGTTCAATAATTCCTTTCATGACAAAGGAAAGGAGTGACAATAATGTCAATCTCACTAGATTGATCACAATGACACAATGAGAGTAATACTCACCACATATGGCTTTACTCAATCCTATTCCAATCCTATTTCAATTCTATCTCAATCCTAAACAACCATTCGGGTGTAATCATTGGTTTCCAAATGCACGTGTTATTCTTGATGGACATCACATTTATATATTTAATATGTGCATTTCAAGTCCCCTTAATTAACACCCATGGAGCTTAGGCAATATCCAATTAGGGTTCGCTCAATGAACCCCTTTTGAAACCTTACTAATTCTCAATAATCTAGTTTAACCACGATTAGTCTTAAAAACTAATCGGGAGCGCATTTTTACTTAAGCGTCATACTCTAATTCTCGTAAAAATCCAAAACTCGAAATTCACCGGACCCACTGTTCACTCGAGCGGACCTCAGGCAGAACACTGTTCGCTCGAGCCAACTCATTGTTCGCTCGAGCGAACTCCCACAGAAACCTGTTCGCTCGAGCGAACTGCGCAAAAACCCATTTCGCCCCAAACAGAGCCTTGCTCGCTCGAGCGAACCTCCAGTTCGCTCGAGCCAACTGTGCAGAATTTCAGTCCTAGTTCAGTGCAGCTCACTCTTCTTCTACTCTCCTTTCTAAATCACACTTCTACAACCTGCATGGTAAAAAAATGGAACCTCCTGTTCCTCCTCATGCATCATCCATTCACATTCATCCATAATCACATCTCTAATCATCCCTTAATC
The DNA here is from genome assembly GCA_003546025.1 of Camphora micrantha. Classification (NCBI taxonomy): domain Eukaryota; kingdom Viridiplantae; phylum Streptophyta; class Magnoliopsida; order Laurales; family Lauraceae; genus Camphora; species Camphora micrantha. Next base: position 59,082,443 of record QPKB01000003.1, read on the forward strand.
ACTTCATTAAACATTCATAATCAATCCAAAATCCAATATAAAATGCATAAAACCATAGCAAATCTATGAACAACTACCATGAATAATTACAATGATTAATATTAATCACAAGCAAGGTTTATACTTGCCTTATTGGAAGCTATTAGCCAAACTCCTCTTTTGTCTTGGTTTGGCTTGAGATTAAAAACCCCTTTTTAAACCCTAATCAAGAAAACACCCAAATGAACTCCCATGAGTCATTGGTGCTAGCAATCACTACTTAATCACTAATGGACTTGGGAAAATCACAAAGAAGGTCATTTACTTACTTGTAGCTCCAAAGAAATGGGTTCCCAAGCTCTCTCAAGCTCTATACTTCAATAATGGAGGAAACTCTTGAGGAAGAAGATGAAGATGGAGATGAACTCCTCAAAATCCCCTTGAATCACTTTTAACTTTACCCTTGATGGAGATAAATGGAAGAGGAAGAGGAGAAATGGAGAGCTCTAGGGCTTTCTCTTGCAATGGAAATGAGAAATGAGCTCATTCCCTTTTGATTCTAATATAAGCAACTTCACACTAAACCCCCTCTTATTTACTCTATTTTCATTTTGAGTCGAATGACTCCTCACTTGGCCCATTTGATGTCAAATGGAATCGCGTTTATTATGAAAGTTGACGTACTCTTCGAGATACACACGTTGGTATCAAGAATTTCCGTATTTGACGAAATACGCGAAAACCCGTATTTACGAAAAAGTCCTTAATTCACCTTGTTTGAGTCTAAACTCATTTTAATTCATTCTATTTCTTTCAAATCCATTTCATTATGCTTAATGTGTCATTTGAGACTGATTTATCTTTCTTTGGTCATTAACCTTAGTTAATCCAATTATCCATGCTTAATTAGCATTAATCACAATTAATTAGCCTTAATCGCGATTAGTTCGGGTCGGGGTGTAACACATGTGCCCCCTTATATCACCTAAATTTCACCCTTAAATACTCATTTAGAAAGCTATACTTTATATTTCTATATGTTTCTTATTCATGTTTCACGTCTTTTTTTCTCTACAATCCACATCCTCCACTGACGGTATACATTCACCCTCTAGAAGATTAATACCTTCCATTCCACCACCCATAGGTTACCTAGTTCGATCAAAAGAGTTTCAAACGAACTATATTCATAGTTCAATTCATCAACTGTTATCGAACTACACTCATAGCTTTCTAAACGGTGACAGCATAAAAATACAAGCTACTCAAAAGCAATGTTCTCTATGTATTGTGCTAATCCATGTCCAACTCCAATCTGAGTTAGCTCCTCCTTAAGATTGATCATCAGTGAATCATAGAATATTATTTGTAATCTTTATTTTAAGCACATTTTTTAGATTTAATTAATCCGATTGTGGGCCCAACTCTATTGAAGTAAAATTTCACCTAATGTAAATTTAAGAAAAATAATGAGTTCTTTGAATTTTAGATGTGGGCCTTAGTGATGCACTTAGAAGCATTGAAACAAATGAATTAGTTCATGGAACTTGTCGAACTCGTACTTTGAACCAGACGAATTAAAAAGCAAATCAAATGAACCTACTCTATCAAATTTACTGATCAAGCAAAGTCTCAAATTACGAATTGCAAACTCGAATGTGAATTAATCAAATTGCGAACTAGGTAACTGTGCTGCCACCTTCAATTAAGATTTTTTAAGCCGGAGTTAGCTTGTTTCCTTTTTCTTTTCTTTTCTTTTTTTCAGCTGAAGGGTAAATTGTATTGGAAAGGAGGGGAATGTACATGGGCTGAAGCCCCAAGAGAAATACAATTTACAACTGATCTCCTCAAAACAGAGCAGCCCCAAAAATTGATACATAAGGATATCACACCCAGATAGTCATAAAATGATAGGAGAGGCCATGCTACAAAAGGCTTCTTCTCCTGAGCACCATACCAACCTGATCTGAAATATGAAGCTTTGCTTTGTCCAAGGAGGGAGCAATTAATGTCTCAAAAAATCTGATCGTTCCTGAGCTTCCAAATAGAGAAAGATACAGCCAATACCCACATTGTCTTGTTGATCACAAGAGAGATCTGCCAGATATGAGATGGTGAGAAGGGAAGAGACGGGGCATAGTCAAAGACACCAGTGGGGTACTCAGGATTTTCGTTTGAAGGGTGTGGACCCAATAGGCAATTGGACTTTGGGAACAAACTTAGGATTTTCATGTGCGTTTTGGTGGTGGGTGTAGGATTTTTATGTGAATTTTTGAACTAGAGGCAGAATTTCCATTATGATTTTAGAAGTGGACCAAGGTCCCATGGATGCGACCGCCCCTACCTGAATGTACTTGGATCCACCCCGGCCAGCCACTGAGAAGATCCACAGAAAGCTTTGCTTCGCAAGAAGCCCATGTCGGAAAAAAGAATATAAAGATTTCGAAAGTGTTGTTTACTTGTTTTATTATAGGTCAATTTGTATTTTGTTTGGAGTTATCCGAGAACCTTGCATTCTACCATCTAAATGCTGGAATGTCATCATTTAAAGATATTTTAGGATGTTGTAGTTGATGGATGGATTTATTTCTCTATAATCGTTTAAGAGATGTTGAGTTTTTCAACTTGTAATTAGGAATGTTAGCAGGTTGGTTCCGGGTATGGTCCAGATGGTATCTAAATTATGGTTCCAGATTCGGATATGGTTGCCACTCAGAACCTATTTTGTTGGTTCTAGATACAGTTCTGATAAGAGGACCCAGGTTTGGTTCTGAGTAGAAGACTGGGATCCATATCCAAAATCAGTTCTAATTTATTTTTTGATTTTTTTATTTTTGCTTAAAATATATAATGATCATATCATCCAACGTATAACAGTGCATCAAGTCTACATTCAAGATTAAACATAAAAACAAACCAACTAAAGTTGATTTTGAGCTATAATTCACAACAGTAAAGACTCTTATGTCGGGTCGTAGGTCTATGGGTCGAAGCTTACATGTATTTGGAACCAACCCCATTTATCAGTCAAAACCTAAAATGGGTTTTGGACTCGAACCCATTTATAAACTGGAACCTAAAATAAGGTCTGAAACCAATTTTTTATGGGTTAGAACCAACAAATAATGGGAGAATGGATATCCATTTACATCCCTACCTATAATGCACATATTTTATATTTGTACTAGTCACGACCAGGACACGAACAATTTAAAACCAAACCAACTCTATTTCCATTATAATGTGAGGCATTTAAATAGGTCCTAATTCATATTCTATCACAGCCTTTCCCTTGCCATATTTCTTATTTGAGTTATTTCTCTTAATAATATCTCTCTTGGACACTAACAAACTTTAAAAATAAAAGAAGCAATAAGTTTTAAAAATATTAAGGACGAAATATATAAAAGAACTCACTATATATAGGATATATGCATCCTTATTAAGGTGAACGTGTTTAAAGAGAGAATAGATATCTTTGATTAGGGAAGTAAAAGAAACTTGAAAGGGGAGGAGGAGGAGGAAAAAAAAGATCTAAAAAGATCTTGACGGTCATTGTCTAGTTCTGCGGTCAGCTGTCCTCTTCTAGCCCTAGAACCTTATGACTAGGTTGTACATCATAGTCCTTAGAATTTACGAATCAATTCATTCTATTTATGATATTTTTATGAAAAGGTCATGTGAATAAAGTAAATAAGTGTAAGAACCTAATCACATCTTATTATGTATAGTAACTCTTAGTTTTTTTTTTTTTATCAATAATGAAACTTATATTAAAAGCAATCGAACCATACAAAATAAGCCAATATAAATTGAAAAGGAATAAAAGCCTTATACCAAACACAACCTCACCAAAAAAGAAAAATAAAGTTATATAACAATACAAACATTAAGTCCAACTAGAGGAACATGCCTATCAACTCCTTCCTAATTAAGCTAAAGAGTCTCCTTAGTTCATTAGCCAAACAGATAACATGCTTGAACTCCACCAAAATAAAACAAGATATTGCTCTACTCTATAATAAGTTCCAAAATTTTCAAAGTGTGCGGACATCCTTCCAAACCCATTATTTCCTTGGAATTGAAGTGCACAAGTTTCAAGTCAGATTTGTATCTCACTCAAATAAAGTACATTTGGGATTTACTGCGGCAGACAAATATGCATGATGCCAAACCTATGAGGTGATCGGTTGATTTTGGGTTTAAACTTTCAAAGCTCTCTGGAGATCCTTTACCCACTCCACATAAATATCACAGTGTGGTTGGAGCACTACAATATGCTACTCTAACTCAACCTAACATTGTATTTGCAGTAAACCAAGTATGTCAATACATACATGAACCATGATCTACTTACTAGATGACTGTCAAAAGAGTCATGAGGTTTTTTAAAGAAACTATCACCCATGGTCTTCGCTTCAGCAATGGACTATTTACTCTTACTTAATACTGAGGCGGCGTTTGGGCTGGGGTCCAGATGATTGAAGATCTACCTCAAGATATACCATCTTCTATGGATCAAACTTAATTTCTTGGAATGCTAAGAAACAACCAACAGTATCTAAATCAAGCATTGAGTCAGAATATAGGTCTCTTATTCCTACCGCCGCCGAATTATATTAGGTACATATGTTGAAGCGGGACCTAAGACTTTTTCCGAAAACTCCACCAATTGTTTACTGTGGTAATATTAGTGCCATCTCATTACTTTCTAATCTAGTGTTCAACATGTGGAAGTGGACTTTACAAAGTCCGTTTTGTGAGTTCTGTGGATCAATTGGCAGATCTCTTTATAAAAGGGTTAAGCTAATCATGTTTTCACCTCTGGAAGGATAAGCTTCACGTTATAGAAAATCTGTTTTGCTTGCGGGGGATGTTTGTTAGCCTTAGTGGATTAGGGCCCACTGCCATGTCAGTAAACACGGCCCCAACCACTAAAACAACATAAATGTATAACGCCCGACTTGAATATACTCTTCTGTTTCCTCTCCTTCAATGAGGAAATGGAAAAGGGCCATTAGAGATCTCTTAATCTTCATCTGCAAACGGCTATTTTACATTTGGCTATATAAAGAGGATGCAGTGAAGAAGTAAAAAGTTAGATCGAGAATCCTTATCTTCTTCTTCCTTTCGGTATCACAAAAGATTAGTTCCATCCACTATTAGCTCATTCATGAGGCATCCATCCTATAGCCTGTGGACAATAGGAAGTGATTGAGTGGGAGAGATTTTCAGTAAATCTCCTCTGGCCTTTTGACAAATACACTACCCAGTCCTTCGCAAAGATCGGTCTCTTGCATTATAGTGGACTGGATTGCCTCCAACCACCCCGATGTTCACATTAAAATAAAAAAATCCCTTCCAAGGGGAGAAACCAATTAAAACTATTCTTGTAATTTAGAGTGCCTCACCCAAACATGCCTTTCAAATTGATAAGAATATTGTCAAGATTAAAAGATATAAACTCCCTCTCTCCCAATTACCCTTTTATCAACTTTCAACAATAGTGACTTCAAAAAGTCCTGTAAGGGATATAAGTTGAACCACAGAAAAAAAAAATCCCTCTCATTTCTTTCCTTTCAAATGGCCAAAGAAAGGTATAGGGAATAAGATTCCATAGCAGTGAACCACATCGATCGTCTAAATGGAGCCATGCTCCAAGATTTGAAAATCATCCAAAGAATCTGGAAAGTACCATATATAAAATGCCGCACCTACCCTAATTGTCTTCAAACACTAGATGAAACCTCTCAATGAATAAGTGATAGTTGATCTACTCTATCTCTTTCCTATAGACTTGTACCCCCCCTGCGTGCGATATACACGCAGGATGCGCATCGCGGACGCACGCCCGATTAAACATTTTCTAAACCCGGAGCCCTGGGTCGAGCCGGACTCGCATGCGCGCATACGGCTCATGGTAAAAGGTTCCAATTGTTCTAATGTGTATAGGAAATGGAAAAACATATAAAGCCACCTTAAGAAGTGAACTTTAGCAATGTGGGATACCAAGTTCTCAAGTAGCCTTCACTTCCCACATAAAGCAAAAGAGCAAATGACAAAACACTTTTTTCAAGTCAAACCTTTGAATTTTAGAAACAACATAAAAAACCAACATGGCTTGTCCCATCAAAGTCCTTTTCCGAGTTTGAAGCCCACTCCTCCATCATGTCAAATCTATAATCGCATAGGATATATAGCTCTTGACTGCTTTAATAGGTTGGATCTTTCCTACCAAGGATGACAACCAGTTACTGAAAAAGCTTAAGCTGATTGAGAATGATGTAACTATATATATCAAGCTTACAACATATCTATCTCCTCTTGATATCGCTGGATCAAGAGCCATACTTTACACTCTTCTTATTAAGGGCCTGTTAGTTATTTTGTATTTTTAAGAATTCAATACAAGGCATTGGAGGCCAAATGAGCTCCATGGAAGGATTAAATAGGTGAAGGGGTAAGGATATAAGAAACTGATGTAGATGGAACCTTGAGTGACTTCCAAGAATTTAAGTTTATAGGATGATGGTGGTTATTTCTCTCTCTCATCTTCTCTAACTCAATTTCCATTAAAGGGGAGGTTTTTTTTGTCGTCAATTTTAGAAATGCATCTTTTACTCTGCATTTTTAACCACTTTCAGAAATACAGAGTATTAGGATTTCCAGGAATTCAATTCCATGAACCATTTAGGCCCAGAATATCTATCAGATGTCTCTACAGAACTCACAGTTTTGGAAATCCTATGATCACTCAAGTTGGAGAAAGTTGACTTGACATAAGACATGCGTATGTCATGTAATCCAAATGTAGTGCCCATATAACAAGTACTCGATCAACCTCACTAATTTACTCAATTTAAGACTCGATCAAGTTGAGTTGTCGAATTTTTTTTAAACAAAGCTTTTACATGATGTGTAAGAAGTAGACTAATGACTAGATCGTTAAGGGCATGATTCTTATTTTTATTTTTTTGCTAAATAGATGTATTCATTACTTAAAATGAAGGAAAACAAGGCTTGTGGCCAGGCCACTTACGGATGAGATAAGATAGCAAAAGCAAAAGTACAGAAGTGATATAGCCATCGATAGGAGAGGGTTACCCTCTTGATGCAAAAGATAGATAGTTATCATACCAATCTTAACATCCAACACAGCAACACTGCACCTAAGGGTGTTGATCATCAGATAAATTTATAATAATTTGGTTCCCCTCTCTCATTCACCTTTACTAGGCCATGTGTTGTGATTTCAGCTCCATCTCTATTTTGATAATACCCTACGTTGTAGATATTTGTTAGCATAGTCTTTATAAGCTTCCGGGGGTAGGTATGTGTTGAATAGGGTCAACATTAGGTCACTGTTTCTTTAGTGGAATTTCTATTAGGAATTCACTATGTCTAGAAATTCCTGGACATGATGTAACAGGCTGTCCCCTTACTAACATTTTTAGATTTCAGCCAAATCAAAGGTCTCTTTTGACCTTTGGGAATCCAAGAATTCCACCAAAATGCATAGGGAGTGGAATTCTTAGATGCGCAAGCCCAAAGGGGCATCCAGGAATTTCACTTTGTCTTGAAATTCATAAATTCCCTAGATCGGAATTCCTGGAATTCCTGCAAAGAAACAGGCTCTAGGTATGCTACCTGTGGCACCTTGGAGTCCCACATCGACCATAGAGGGGAAAGTGGGTGAAATTACTTGTAGGGATTACACTGTCACCTTGCATGAGGTCTTTTAGTAGGTTGAGGCCTACCGGTAATAAATCGTGAGGCCTGTGAGCCAGAGCCGACTCTCCACTAGGCATGCGTATAGGGTGGTTTTGGGTTCTCCTACAAAAATTAGTGCTCAAAAGTTGTTAGGCATGAAATCCCACGATATTTTCCTCGAGTATAACCTTCCTAACCTGCTTTGTCTGGCAGATATGAACCACAAGGGATCAGACTAGATCGTTAAGGGCATGTGTGTGCAACTCTGAAAATGAACGTTGAAGGATTTCTATTTTCATGATGCCATAAAAGTTTGGTCCTAATTTTTCGGTGGTTATTTTTGCCTACTTAGTATTGGCTTTCCGGGAATTAATAATAAAGTGAGTTATAACAAGGAATATTAAAGGGGCGATGAACGAAAAATAAGGATGGACAGATCTAAATGGTTCTCTTCTTTTAGAATTTACCCCTCAATTTAGCCCATGAGGATGGAGATGTAGATGCATGCAAGCCTCACTTTCTTAGGATTTAATTTACTAGGTTAATGGGTGAGTCACCATTTTACCCTAAATTGGATCTTCTCCTTTATATGTTTTATTTTAGTACCATTGATATAACTGCTTGCAATTTCTAAAGATCAATAATGTATATAGCAATAAAAAAAGGCTCTAACAGGGGGCTTTTTTTTTTTTTTGCATAAATACATTGGAATTAATGATGAAATATATATGAACCAATGAAGGAATATTAAAGAGGTGGGGTGAAAGATATATGGTAGAGATGTAGTTGGGACCTCTACTTTCCTAGGTATTGAATTACTAAGGCAATGGCTATGTATTCATTTTCCGTCTTCGCTAATTGAATCAATATCCATTAAAGGGGAGTTTGTTTAATGGTCATTTTTATAGATAGACATATGATTCTTCATTTTTAACCACTTATAAAATACAATCATCAATGTTCAGTTAGATAAAACAAAGAGACCCCTAATAATACTTAAATTAAGGGTAAATTAGGGAGAGATCCCTCAGTACCATATTATATAGTCTCCAGTACACAACATTAATGTTTAAAGCCTACAGTCCCTTGCGCTTGCAATTAATTCAGGCTGCGGTCCCTAAGCGTGTGATATTAGAATTTTTATGACTCATTTGCCCTTCTAACCATTAAAATGGGCAATGGTCCCTAAGCATGTGACATCAAATTTTTTATGACTCATTTGCCCTTCTAACTACTTAAATGGGTGTCATGCAATTTAAACCTGGGTTTTAGCTCCAACTCACCATCTTTCTCGGATTATATTTCCAATTTAAATGTAGTAAGATAAGTTTTTGATCAAATTTTAAGTTTTAAATTAGAGGGAACGACAATTGATGGAATTTTGCCTAGAGTGGCTTGTTTGGTGCTGCTTTTTTTTTTTTTTTTATCATCTTCCCTCCTTTGCGTGCTTTTGGCTGTCAACATACATATACAACTCAGATAAATTTGATATTAAACCCATCACAGTCCAAAGCAAAGTCAAATAAAATCATAACAATATTATTTAAATTCACTTCAAACACAAATAATTTCATATTAAATTTTGATAAATTTTTATCTAAGCTAAATAAATTAAAACTAAATCTAGTCATACCAAACCAAATATAGTTAGATAATCTCGTATCGAAATAACATAATTTGTTTTCAAACTGGCTATGATTTCAAATACAGATAAATTTATATAAACTTACATAAAAGTTAAATAAGTTCCCATCAAAATTAGATAAATTCATAGCAAATTCAGATAAATTCACTTAATTCGTATCAAACTCAGATTAATTCAAAGCAAATACAAATAAATTCATATCAAACTTAGAAAAATTCATACCAAACATAGATATAACATCATGCCAAAGTCAGATAACATTATGCCAAAGTCAAATAACACATAAAAAACACTTGTTTTTTGAAATGGCTATGATTTCAAACACAGATAAATTCATATAAACTCACGCCAAAGTTAGATAAGTTCCCATCAAAGTTAGGTAAATTCACAACAAACTCAGATAAATTCACTTAATTCGTATCAAACTCAGATTAATTCAAAACAAACACAAATAAATTTATATCAAACTTAGAAAAATTTATACCAAATACAGATAACATCATGCCAAAGTCAGATAACACGTGCAAAATACTTGTTTTCAAACTGGCTATGATTTCAAACACAGATAAATTCATATAAACTCATATAAACTCACGCCGAAGTTAGATAAGTTCCCATCAAAGTAAGATAAATTCACAGCAAACTCAGCTAAATTCACTTAATTCATATTAAACTCAGATTAATTCAAAGCAAACACAAATAAATTCATATCAAACTTAGAAAAATTCATACCAAACACAGATAACATCATGCCAAAGTCAGATAACACATACAAAACACTTGTTTTCAAATTGGCTATGATTTCAAACATAGATAAATTCATATAAACTCACGCCAAAGTTAGATAAGTTCTCATCAAAGTTAAATAAATTCACAGCAAACTCATATAAATTCTCTTAATTCGTATCAAACTCAAATTAATTCAAAGCAAACACAAAAAAATTCATATCAAACTTAGAAAAATTCATACCAAATACATATAACATCATGCCAAAGTCAAATAACACATGCAAAACACTTGTTTTCAAACTGGTTATGATTTCAAACACAAATAAATTCATATAAACTCACGTCAAAGTTAGATAAATTTCCATCAAAGTTAGATAAATTCACAGCAAACTCAGATAAATTCACTGAATTCGTATCAAACTCAGATTAATTCAAAACAAACACAAATAAATTCATATCAAACTTAGAAAAGTTCATACCAAACACAGATAACATCATGCCAAAGTCATATAACACATTCAAAGGTTATATAAATTCACAACAAACTCAAAAAATCTCATTTAAAACCAATTTGAATACATCTTAAAGTCAAATAAAATCATATGAAATCCAATTAATTTCATACCAAACTCATTATTTCATAAGAAACTCAGATAAACTCAGAGAAAATCGTTAACTCAGAGAAAATCATTTCAAAGTCACATAACTTCATTTGAAATCTTGTTTAATTGATAACAAACGTTGTTAAATTGAAATCAAACCCAGAAAAATCATATAATATACAATTAAATTCATTTAAAGTCCTGTTTAATTGATCATAGATTAAGATAACTTCACATAATGCTTAGATAAATACATGTCAAAGTCAAATAATTTCATATCAAGCTCTATATAAATTCAAACCAAAATTTAGATAACCTTATGTCAAACTCAATTAAGTTTAAGTCAAGAGGATTCAGTTGCTCAAGGTCATCGATGAGTTGATTTTGCTTCTTTTTGCAGTTTCTTTCTTCGCTTTCAGAATCTTTATTTTGCTTGGATTTCGAAGTGTATGACGGAATATTTTAAAGCGGTGCGTGTTTGGTAACGTATAGAGTATATAAAGAGAGGGCGTTTTTGTCTTCTTGACTCATTTAATGTTAAAAGTGGACCGCTGCCTCTATGAGAAAATGACTTGGACAACATGCTATGAAACGTACTATTGAGGGACCTGCCACCAAATGCCCCTTAAATTAATCTACTGAGAATCTCTAGATATTGTAGTTGCGTTACCGACACGTAGAATGGATTGTGAAGATGAGATGGCAAAAGATTCCAATTTAGGGTCTGTTTGGGGGCTTTATTAGTGAAGTTAAGTGGAGTAAATGTTATTTTGAGGAAATACTAAAATATAAGTGGGTTATGATGGTATTTTATTTTTAGTTGTTTGTGATGGAATTTTTTTGACTTTTTTTTATTGAAAAATGGAGTTTTTTTGTCTTTTAGTGGAGAAATGAGGTTACTTTTTGACTTTTTTGAAAAAATATGGTGCGAAATTTGAATTAAAGTGATTTGGTGGGAATCTTTTTATTGAAATTAGAGCTTTATCTTACTTTAACTCTGCTCGTAAAGTCCCCCAATCAGGCCCTACGTTTTGAAAGAATATCAAAATGCTTTCAATTACATGATAACATGATTATGATTCCCAAGCTTCCACCACTTTTATTCCCTATTCTCAAGGCTAGAACCTACCCCTTGGCTTTGTACAAGAGTCAAACAGATGAAGTTTCTGAAAGGTTGCCAGTGTCGCTTTTCAAATAGTCAACCTCAACTTGTAGCATTGCATCCCCAACTTAAAATACTTTTTTTTTTTAATAAAGGAGGGTGTATTCCAGCATTTTGGACTGGACTAATTCCTACGGCCCTACGGGCTTAGAGGGCACCAGGCAAATTTCCTGTGACCCCAATATGTTAGTTTAAGTTCGAAACCGTAACTTTCGGGTGCAATCCGTGATCTTATTGAACCTTTCAAAGTTATATTATAAAATTTTTCTTTATTAACCGTATCTAATATATTTCTATAACCAGAGCCTAGCAACACAATCACAAATGGGAATCGAATGAAACGATGAATCCAACACCGAAAGCCACTTGGTTCTGAAGTACTCGTTTCATTCACGTGACTAAAACTGGAGCATCCTCGATCTCTTCAACAACTCTCCAACTCAAGTCTCAAGATAAGATAATAGAGACAATATTCAATTGGCAAACACTGAGAACTTATTCTAGACCATATCTTTCATCCAATGGATAGCATAGATATTATGGTCCCCACATTTGCAAAGGTGACCGGGTCTATATAAGTACGTGACTTCCTTTGATTTTAGTATGCAAAAGAAAACAAGTAGTGGTTTGCAAGACACAATTAGGACATATAGGATTTGGTTCCTTTCTTCCAAGGTTTCTAGCACTCGCTCCCCCTTAAGGGCTTCCTCAGCTACAATAATCAATAAGTAGATGTGGAAGTCCTTGGGCAGAGCGGATGACAGTTGCTTTGTTCTTCCTTTCCACCAATGCATGCAGCTTTTCTCTCTCTCTCTCTCTCAGCTGCATGTGTGACCTTGTAGATCAGAATGAGGTAGAACCCCACTATGCATGGATGATATACCAAAAATGACTTGTATTGGAAGATCCTAGCTAGCAATGCATTGGCCTTTTTCTGTAAAACTTATGATTATTCTTCAAGCTGCCCAATAGAGGCCATTGTTTTGGAAAGACTTGGTATTTGAATCTGTAAGAGAAACTGGAACATTATCAACCCCTGAGTGGTGTCGTTTGATTTGAAAACCACTTAAGTTGACCTGTGTGAACCGCACGGGTTGTTTTACAAATATTAGGTAGATGAAGGCTAGGCACGTCCAAAAACATGGCAAGTATGGGTGAGATCTGATCAATTGTCTTGTGGGCCCTTTTTTTTTTTATTAGTGCCATTGCCTAATAGTCTCTTCTCTGGATTGGTATGCAACGCATCTAGAAATTGCAACTTTTGATTCTAGTCAGGGGAACCCAGTATTTATTGAAAACATCCAAGGGTTCATTTGGGTGCAGAGAAAATGACTAATGGAGAACTCCCACAAGATAGAGAAACAAGGAGAAAATTGAGGTGGAGAGTTTCCTCTCCAATGTGGTTGGAATGAATGGAGAAAACCATTAGGAGGAGATCATTTTAGAAAAGAAAAATATTTTATAAATAAAACATTCATTAAATTGGATAAATGTTACTTTTATTAATAGAAAACCAATTTCACTAGATTTGTTCCCCTCTTTTCAGAGGGAAACAAAAACTTTTCTCCTTCTTTCTCCAAAACTTTAATATATGGAGAATTATTTTTCTTATCAAACATATCCAAACGGGGGAGATTCTATTTCACTAAAGAGAAAAAAAAAAAACCCTTGTTTATGCTTTTCTCTAAATTTAAATGTACTTTGAGTTCCTCACTTCCTATATATTTCGCATCTAATTTCATACTTCTACATAAACATAGTAAGAAAAGTTGAAAATAAATTATATCAAATATTTGACTCTCGCTTCTTTTATGGCCCATTTGTTTGCATGGGATTTAGTTTTCAGGGATCATGTATTTGCACATGCGTAACATTTATGTATGATCATGTTTGTTTACGCTTATTTTCCCATCACATGCATAAATATAATATGAAAAATCAAAAATGATGTACAAATGAGGCCCTTTCGAGGGAACTATTTACATACATGAGGATGTGGTAAATTATTATGTATGTAAATAATAAAAGGCAATAATACAATATGATAGGTCAACCAGACAACCACCTTATATTTTATATATATATATATATATATATAAGTTGCAGGTTTGAATCTCTTCAATCACTTTATTTCTTCTTCTTTTTTCGAACTTTATAATCTCCGGATTAGTAACCTCATCCGTTCATCTTTGTTATTTAGGTCTAAAATCCCTAAGGTATTTAATTTCATAATCATAATTTTTGAAAATTCTGTGGAAAAAACCAAAAAACTCCCACCCATATCTATCTGATTTCCAACCTTTAATTTGCGGGCACCCAATTCATTATCTAAACTATTCAATATTCTAAGATGAATGCTAAGCATCAACACGTTTACTATCATGAACCCTCACAAAATTTCAGTTCCATTTGAAAAACACAAACATATGTACAATCGTTGGTTGTTATTCATGTGAAAATGGCGATTTTGATGAACATGGTAATGCTTTTTACATATGTACCATTTGCATATGAATCTTTTACATATTTAATACCCACTTTCGCATCCAACATGTAAAAGGCACACTATCTTTTAGGAAATCTAAGAAGTGTATTTCTGTAATTAAGTGCTAAAATAAAAAAAACAAAGATGAACATGCTTGCAAATATATAATCCCATTGGATGCAGTAAGTCTACCCAGGTTGAAAGGTGTTGATGAAGAAGCCTCCTCAAAATTAATGTTGAGAAATGATTAATTTACTCTATTAGCTAGTGTACCTGTTCTTGGTAGTGTGGGACCTACCCTAAGATATGTCCTCTTCTGTTGACCCATGCACCATGCTCATGCTTCACAATACAGTTTTTTTTTTTTTTGGGTTTGATGAAACTAAAGTCAGTACTAGTAAAGTCCTTAGCAGATTCAATAATACAAGCTGTTTTAGAAGTTAGATGACATGTTTGTTGGGGTTCAGATCCATGAGGCATGGGCTCACAAGAAATTCATTTGAGGCTCTTGATGGGGCCACAATTTTTAAAATCTGAATTGGTAAAATAAATGCCCCATGCATTCTTGTATGGGCTGCAGATAAATTTCACCCCCAAAAGAAAGCTCACATGATCAGTAAGAAACACTTAGTTTTTTCTTATATATTTTATTTAGATGCTTTTATAAGTAAATCAACTGGTGGGACTGAGAAGAAATTCATTTGGAGCACCTCTTGAATTTCTCATGAGTCTGAGCCCAATCCAAGCGTAGTGGTGCTCACGGGCCAGGCCATCCCAAAGCTGATCATGGCTCAACTCACTTTTTGGGCCAAGATTAAGTATATGCACTGGGCCTGTTTGATATATTGGTCAAACTTGGATTGCATGATAGAAAGCCCAAATCCCACACCTATCCAGACATAACAAGGAGCACTTGTAAGTTACCCGCTTAGGTGTTGGTTCGCCGGCGTAAGCCGTACATCTCCTCTCTGCATCTTGTGTTTGACAAGTACCCCTACATTTACCTGCTGCACATGTGTTGTAGGGTTGTGCGTGCACTTCGGGAATTAATCCTGTCGGGCCAAATACCATGGGGAGTATACACTCAAAAGTAAAAAAAACAAAGTATAAACAATGGCTAGAAAACCCATACAACTCGTAAAAAGCTGGGTTTGGCTGGGCCTGGCCTGGTTCTGGGCAGGCTTCGGCCTGAGATTTGTGGCCTGTGTCGGGCATGGGCCACTTACTGGCTTGTGCTTGTAAAGTCGGGCTGGGCTTGAATATTCTTCAGCCCGGTCCCACCCAGACATGAACACCTCTACCTAAGAGGATTTGCACTCATTTTGTTTGTACACTTTGATCAGGAGCACTTCAATTGTTGGAAAAGTGGGAATAAAACTGTGAAATAGGATTCCTCTCAATACCAGAATATAAGCAAAACCTGCATCGTTTAGGGTTCACATGGTCCAAGGTGGGGCTCATCATGTCATTTCTCTAGATAAGTAGATAATGCGGGGAAGTGGTTGATTTTGGCCAATCCACTGATGTATCTACGGTAATGGCATCCCCTTTCCACATGGACGACCAACCGAATGACCCAGCTTTGTTTAGTTGGTTAGGGATTTATGTAGTGTGTCGATATACCGATTTAATATTTACGGATAAAAAAATAAAATAAAGGTGATTTTGGTTTTTTCTTTTCCTAAAATACTTTTGGTTAAACTTGAAGTTGAAACTTTTTAACATCCATTGCCCATTGGAGTTTGGACTGGATAGAATCTCTATCCTTACAATTACAAGGTCTCATATCTCTCTAATTCGTGGGATTAAGAGTTCAATTGTTGATTTTTACTTTACCAACTATCAATTTATTCACTGGGTTAACAGAGAGACATTTGGATTTTTTTTTTTTTGGCATAAGAAAGGGAGATTTCATTAAAAAAATGAAGCCAACAAACAAGCTACAACACTAAAAGAAAACCTGGACATTAACAAGAAAACAAATAGAGGAATATTGACAATAAGGCCATATAAAGTTTATCCCAGATTGTCCACATTTAGCAAGATAGTGCGCAACCATATTTAAATTTTTTAGAATGAAAACTGTCTCAAAATACCCAAAATGCTTCAAACACTTCAAAATATCTCATACGAGAGGTTAGTTAGACCAATTCTTACTGTCCTTAATACTTCTTACAACTTCTAGAGAATCCATATGAACTCTGACAGACAACTAGAGTGCATTCACCAACAACAATTTGGAGAGTCAGAAAAGGATTTGGTAATCACGATATATGAACTGATTGGCCACTTGATTATAGACCTAGCATGATAGTCGGAATGAAAAAGATTGTGATTTTTTAGTTTGTGAAGAAACTTTCTGCATGTCTCTGATATATGCCTTTCTTTCATTCAATCATGCTTATGTCGTGCCCTTGTGAGCCCACAGTTCATGCTCGCGTTTACTAGGAGTTCGATTATAATTACCACATTTCATTTCTGTGAAAGTCCTGATCAAATTTTGGATCAAACCATAAGATTGAATATGTAATTAACAAATACATTAATCACATGATTAATCATACTATTGGAGTATATAAACCAAGGCTTTGACTCAAATAAACCTCGAGCAGAAGGAGTGGAACTTCATAGTGGGACCCCACATATTGAATATATGAGCCACTCAAAGTAAATTGTCCTTTTTTGTGTATAGTTAGGGTATATCTAAACTTTTACTCTAATAAGAGCTTCTTCCACCTTCCCATTGACCACTTGACTTAAAATATGGTCATTTTTTTTCTCATGGAACAATCAATTTTATGGTGGGACTAAAACCTATTAGGAGAAAATCTTGGAAATATCACATAATCTAGGAGGACATTTAAGTGCCTCGAATCTTCAGTAGGCAGCCGCCACTAGGGAGTTCAACCCCTTCAACTTAGGATTTATCCGAGTTACAGCCCGAGATAGGAAGGGATACCCCAATTGCTTGGATATACGGTTCCTATATCCGAGTCGAGCGGTTTTTCTTCCTATGTGAGCAGGTATTACCTCTCATAGGCATTCTTACCCGCCGTTTATAATCTCCATAAATACTTTCTTAAGTAAAAAAAGATATAATCGTTAAATTTTATTTTACTCTATATTTATTTTTTTCCAAGGAAAACAAACAGTGCCCCATAGAGGATGAGTTTTGGGCTGGCTTGTGGGCTGCAGACATTGTAATGTAATGTAACCTAGCGAGTCAGAGCCAGAGTGGCTATAAAAGCCATTCAAAAATCTCTCCCTCTCTTTGTTCCCCTTCTTCCCCTATCCAAGACCAAGAACAAGAAGACCTCTTAACATTTCCTCCTCCTTCCACACTCCACTGGCAAGACCTCTCTCTCTCTCTGTCTCTCTCTCTTTCTCATGGCCGCTGCTTCTGTTCTTGAAGCTTCGGTTCTCAACCCTCTCTCTTATCCGCACCAATATCCAAGACCTATAAAAACCCCTCCAAAACCTCTCTCTCTGTCCCTTATCTCCCCCTCAAAACCCTACCTCTGTTCTTCTGAAAACACCCAACAAGACCCCCAATCCGCACCAGAAAACCCTAACCCTGATTTGGATAATGGCCCGCCCAATGCTCGAAAGGATAGAAAGAGGGCGGTGCGGGTCGCGTGGGAGAAGCTAGTCCGGTGGTCCCGTTCCTGGCGCTCCAAGGCCAAGACCGACGTCCTCGAGCGCACCAATAAGGTCTGGAACCTTTGAATTCATGCCTTCCCATATTATATTTTCTTGGGGTTCTTTTTTTTTTTTGTTGAATTTTCTTGATTGGTAGTGGAAATTCTGAATCTTGATTGGTAAGGTACAGCTTTTGTTACAGGATATTCATTTCTTTGTAAGATGGAATTTTGTAAAGTGTAATCCCATTTTGTGGGGTTCTCTTGGATGGGTGTGGATTAATGGTAGAGGGGTTAGTAATGTCTTGGTATGGATTATGGAATCATCCCCATCTGATAAAAATTAACAGTTTTGGTAACAGTTGGATCAGTGTCAGACCTCTAGAGTATGTGTATGCACGGTTTGTGTTCACAAAAACACACCAAAAGGAAGGGGAAAAAGATCTTGTAAAGATGGATGATAGTTACCAAATTACCCTTACTTTTATGCTCCTTAGAAAGAATTGTGGCCATATATATATATTTTTTTTTTCTAAAACGAAAAATGAATCGGAGGAATCTTTGCATCACACACAGTCTGACATAGTTTACATAGATTTTGATTGATGTAGTTCAAAATTCAATTTTTCTGGTTGTATTAATGGTTATAATATTCTCTATGCACCGACATTGACAACCACTTGTAGTTAGTTTGTGAATTTAGTTGTGTGCATAGAGGTTGTGCTCATGAATTAGTTTGTTGTTTAGGTTGTTGTTCTTGGAGGTGGATCTTTTGGCACAGCAATGGCAGCTCATGTTGCAGGGAACAAGGCTGATATGGAGGTGAGCGTGCTTGTAAGGGATGCTCATGTCTGCCAATCTATAAATGAGGGACGCTACAATTTGTAAGTTGGGAGAATAGACTTGCATCCACGTTTCTTTGTATTTTATTTTATTTTTAATTGAATGGTCATCCACTTGTCTCAAATGCATGTAATATTTATTTATACTATTTTTATGCCTAATTCACTTTCACTAAAAGAAAATACTGTTGGTTTGTTTATCCTATAGTATAGTTCATTTTTTTTTCTTTTTATTTTTTGAAATTTCTTTTATATAGGAAAGAAAATAAACATATTTGTTTGGTTGGAACACCTTCAACAACTTTTTCCTTGTTAGTTGGCCTTGTATAATGTATAATCACAAGTTTTTTTTCTTCTTACACATTTATCTAGTCTCAATTGGAAAAATGAGACTATCTGATGAGCCCAAATGGATAAAACTCAATTGAATTGGACAAACCAAAAAAATAGATCAAGCTCAAACTAGACTTACAATCAAATATGCCATCATAAGAAGAAAATAGGGTACCCCAAATTGCATATTTATTGTCACTTGATTGGTCTTCAATCCTTGGGAGGCGCACACTCAAAACAATGGAGAAGAGAAGAAAGGATCAAACCATGCGTCACTTTGCTAAAGAAGTCAAAAATGCATCCAAGCATAGGGTTGGACATCTGATTCTATTGTTTAGATCATGTTTGACACAACTTAAAACCATAGGCACTAGATTTAATTCTAGCCATCCATCTAATCTAGCTAATAAAAGGAAATATGGAACAAATCCTTACAAAACCCAACAATTGCTAAAATAAAGGAAGTAAACTACATTTAGTAAGTTCCTAGATTGAAATCCTCTCTTGGACGTCCACTTTGGAGAGGCTTCCTCTCTATTGCCGCTTTGAAACCTTTTTCGCTTAATTTGCATCTTGACATACGAAAGCCTTCCCTCTCTTGGGCTAAAAATTCCAATTTTGGATTGCTTGCACAAGGGATCATTGGGCGTCCCTTTTTATGTGTCTAAGGACTTAAGGGTCCCACCTTTTGCATGTAGAGCCAAGGGTTGGCCCTACTTGTTCATTATAGGCTTGGTTAGGAGTCAATTGGGTTTGTGGGCCCACGTTAAATGTAGCAATTTTTTTTTTTTTTTTCTAATTTTAAATCCAAATTAAGCCCCCTCCATGTTAGATTCGAGCCTTTATGATTGTTTGGGCCCTACTAAGATGGGTCAAGAGGCCATTCGACCGAACAAAGTGGCCCAAATAATTGAGGGCCTGATCAGTTACAGGATCCACTAAATCTGCACCATCTGCTCCAGCATCACACGCACACACCTGAACTTTTACAGATTTTGTGTGATGCTAATACCAACAGTTTAGTAAGGTTTTAGGATCTCAGTTTTGTGCATGGTTGTTGAATATATCAACAGGCTTAGATTTATATTGGTCCACAATTAAGCTCAAGCACCACATATGCCATGCAAATGCAAGAGTATGTGTGCTTGCGCGCGTGCTTTTTAATTACCTTTTAAGTATTTATGCGAGAGTCAGGAGCTAGGGTGGATTATGGATGCAGCAAATAATAACTTATTTTTTAAAATATTGACAGCAGCCTAGCAGTGGCAGGTAACTACATTGATAAATTATTACATTCCAATGAGGCTGAGTTTGTGAAATTCTGATCAATATGTGGAAGTTATGTTACTTTACAATAGGGTAAAATAGGGTTAAAGTTTTTTAGAATTTTTTAGGTGCTTCTTTAGAATGTTTTAATTGCTGTTTTAATTATATGAGCCTTGATTAAAGCGTATCATGCCAGGATGTTATTAGATGGATGATTTAGATTATATTAAGGGCTTCTTTTGTAACAAATTTTACAAAAATATAATGGCTTTTAACTTGGTAGCCTTCACTGTGTAATTTTCTTGTTCTGTGCTCTTCTTGGTATAATGCTTTTATAGAATTTTGCCCCTTTTAGTTCTTCTAGTGGGGGCTGGTTGTTCTTTGTAGTTTCTTCCTTTAATATATTTGATCGTACCATTCGATATATATATTGGGGATATATATATATAGGGCCTGATGGCCCACCTTTTAATGAGTTTTTCTTAATATCAGTGGAACAAGAGGGGGTTTGGGCTTTATGCCCGTTTCTCTTTCATTTCATGCGAACAAGGTCAGGTTCAGGCTAGTTCTACACACTTTGTTTTATGTGATTCTCTACTTTTCATCGGTGAGGTCTGTGCATAGTTGAATTATAAATTATATTTTGTGAGATTTTTTACAAAGAACGATCCCTATATTTTAGATGGCCATGCCTGTTTATCGACCCATGTGTGAGTTTGGCCCATCTCGATCAAGTTTTTCGTGTTTTGGCATTGATTTATTCTTGAATTGGTTGAAGGAGTTTTATTGTAGTTGCTAAAATCCCTATTGTGTGCATGAATGCTGTGTTTGGAAATTTGTGGGCTAGGTCAAGATGGGTCCAACACCATATTATTCAGGACTAACTCAAACTTGGTCAGGAAGTCAGGACAATTCCTGACTTCATCATTGTGGTTATGTGATCTTTGGAATTTCACAGATGAATTGCTTCCTTTCTGATAGAGAACATGTACATTTTCTTTTGTCACATGTTGGCCTAATCATTCTTTTGTCAAGGTTCATTATTGTTTTCTACAATTGCCTAAAGATTTGATATATATGCCTACAATTCTGAATGTGCCATCCATTTGGGTGTGCCACGGTTGTTTTCTCCCAGCAAATATTTCCCGGAACACAAGCTGCCAGACAATGTTATTGCAACTACTGATGCTAAGATGGCGTTGCTGGGGGCTGATTTTTGCCTACATGCTGTTCCAGTGCAGGTAATTGGAAACCTCTCTTACATGCTTATGTTCTGTTAATGCTTTAACCCATATGGCCCTCTAGTAGAATATATATCCCTTCTCTGTTCAATGACTGAGGTAACAATCTTGGGAATATGATTTTATTCTTAACTAAAGAGAAAAAGTTCCTGACATATGATTTGCTTTAATGCCATAGCTTCCATTTCTCCTGCGCTGTTTTCCTAGTGGTGGTGCTCACAGGTGAATAAAAGTGAGATTGGGATTCTATATTCTTACTCTGGTAGTGCTTGGATGTGGAGTGGAACAATGAGGAGATCCTTGTGGAAAGAGAATGGCTATTGCCATTATCACCTCATAGGCCACAAACATCAGTTTCACCTCATAATATGAACTCTGCTGAGTGCAACAGTCAAAAGGGATATATATTGATTTAATCTCATTGCTACTTGCTATTGAAGAATTCAATAGTAAAGGACAAAGCCATTTGATATGAACATGTTAGACCTACTGATATTGGCTATCTACTGACCAAATCACCTCATTCTCTTCCTCTCCAAGCACTTCATTACCACTGAAATAATAATAATAATAATAATAATAATAATAATTTTTGTTACCTCTAGATCCATTTATCCGAAGGACAGTCTCAATTTTTCAAATTTATACCACTTGTGGGGCCCACCTAAATGCTGGATGGATCACTGGGGGCCAGATGGAAGGTTTCTTTGTGGATTAGGAGTTGGCACAAAAATCATCCCAGTTGGAAATTTATAACCATTGATTTTAAGGCCCTAAAGTTTCATGGTTTTATGGTTGGTAGATTTTGGAGATTGAATTTAACTGTGAATATGACTTTAATTTGCATCGAGATTTGGGGTATACCAATTTGAGTGGGGCAGGTGGGTGTCAAGGAAGACAATTGATGTTGTGGCACTACAAAATGATCATAAAACTGTTTCAGCTTCAAGAAAAAATGATACACTCTCAAAAAATTTCAATCTATATTTTTAAAGTAATTTTTCCATCTCTGCTGTTTTATTGTGCTGTTTACCTTGAGTTTATGTTCTTTGTTTGGTGTTTTAGCTTGTCAGTAAAGCCCTCTTGTACTCCCTTGCTATACTAATGAAAGATACTTTTCAAAAAAAAAATTTAATTTTTACATCATCTATCTTATTGCAGTTCAGTTCATCTTTCCTCGAAGGCATTTCAGAGCATGTTGATCCAAACTTGCCATTTATATCCCTTAGCAAGGGTTTGGAGCTCAACACCTTGAGGACCATGTCACAAATTATTCCTAAAGCACTGGGAAACCCTAGCCAACCTTTTGTAACTCTGTCAGGTCCTTCATTCGCATTGGAACTTCTGAGGAAATTACCAACAGGTTTTCTACCAACTTATCACCAAAGCTTGAGTAACCAATATGCTCTAGTCTTGAGGTGAATTAGGCCATCAAGTGGAGGATTTAACTAGCCATTTTTTGACGCTTAGAGTGCTATGCAGGTTGTTTATGGGTTTACAAATTAATGAGTGATGAATATACCCAAGCTATAGCTGCAACTTGTACATGGTTCAGTGGTTGAAGCAATTGTTCTTATACTTGATTTATGTCCCTGCAGCAATGGTGGTGGCATCAAAAGACAAAAAGCTGGCAAGTGCTGTTCAGCAGCTGATAGCTTCTAACAATCTGAGGATTAACTCATCAAGGTGGGAAACTTCCCTGGTTGCACTAACTATGATTTCCAGCGTGTCAAGTTTGTTTCTCTAATAACTATTTGGTTGATAGAAACCTAACTTATAGAGTTTAGAATTTAAACATGCAAGTTTAACTCACAAACTGTTATGTTGCAGTGATGTTATAGGGGTGGAAATTGCAGGTGCACTTAAAAATGTGCTTGCGATAGCTGCAGGAATCGTGGAGGGGATGAATCTTGGGAATAATTGTATGGCTGCTCTTGTGGCACAAGGTTGTTCAGAGATTCGATGGTTGGCAACAAAGGTATTTGAATTTATTTTTTACTAGCACATTTTATATAACTAGCTGTTTCCCTAGTTTCACATTGTTTTGCTGTCACATTTTATCAATTCCTGAGGAGTTTCCGCATGAACTCAGCTGGCAAGTTTATTTATTGATGTTTTCTTCCTTGGAAGTAACAAAATGGCAGGGACACTTCTCATAATGTCAATTTTGCTTATGCTTTATATAATGGTCATAGTGGAATTCATTTTTCTTCTCTTTTCAAGTTACAATTGATGACTTATATGCACATAAGCCTATTGATTATGTACACGGTTCAAAATAGCGGCCACTACGTATCGGCCGTAGCGGTCGATGCTGCTATGCTATTTTGAAAATAGTAGTGCTACATTATAAAACCTAGTAGAGCCATGCAATTTTAATTTTAAACATTATTTTTCTTATTTCTTCTCCTTAATAGCCTTTCTTAAAGTTGTCTCTACTCTTATTTGGTTTGAAATCACTAAAAAAACACAATATTAGTTGTTATACAATATTCAAAAAAAATTTACCACTTAAAAAAATCACACCGCTACACAGCTAAGTATCACCGCAACCGCTACGTATTGCCTGCTGCGTAGCATTTTAGCCAGTAGCCGATACTCCTGCCACAACCGCAACCACTATTTTGATCCTTGATTGTGTATAAGGCTTATGTATCAGCCATGATCTTTCACAATAAGAAAACAAAATAGTGCCACTTTATCCTCTCATTGTGGGATGATGGTTGGCTGGGGCAATGTATCTCCTACTGGCCAATCAGGGTTGCACGACAATAGTCGTGAGGACAGTTGTAGCACTGCCAACAACACGAGTTGCACATTTTTTTGGCACCTCCAACTACAGGACGAGTCCATCTAATTCATGTCCAGCGTCCGACTGTTACATGGTACTATCTTTTCACTGTCCAAAATGGACATGTATTGTCATATCTGACACTTCATTCTATGCAAAATATCTGTTCTTGCTGTTTTCATGGTGTCCTTTCTATAGATGCGCCATATTTGGGTATCATAGGTTACATCATAGGGGTAGCATCAATAGGGAAAAAAAATAGAAAAACCCGTTTGAGATGGTTTGGGCATATCCAATGCAGGCCAGCAACGACGTTGGTAAGGAAAAGCTTGCCTAGGCCCGCCAAGGGGAAATGGTAATAAGCCGAAGAGGACGTAGATGGAAATAGTAAAAATAGATATGAAGAAGTACAACTTATCTGAGGATTTTGCTCAAGATAGATCATAATGGAGAAACAAAATTCATGTAGCTGACCCCAACATAGTTGGGACAAGGCTTTGATGATGTTGATAGGTTGTATGAGATTTTTTGATAATTCAATCCTCAAGCCAGTTAAGGGAAAAATGCAGGCTTATAAAACTTGCATGTATGAAGCCAAGTTATTTTAATCTTGTAGATCTACATCACTAAGAAAATGGGAGGTTGAAGAAAAATGGTCAAAGACAGCTGTGAGAGATGTAGATGAAGTGTATCTCTCTCACAGCTGTCCCCAGCTATTGGCTCTACTGCATCACTTGTATGGACTCAAGAAAATGGAACATGAAGATAAATAATTGCTAGTTCCTTTTATATATTGAATGAAGTCTTCAAGGATCATGTTCTTTCGAGCCTCCTTTAAACCAGGACAGGTTTAATGTTGGGGTAGATTCTCAAGCATTCATTATCTAGCTGTGGTTTAACCATGCACTTGGCATTTTCTGTTTCCAAGGAAAAAAAAAAGGTTTTCTGAAAAAAAATACTTACTTTTGGTGGATTGCTGTCCTCGAGGAATTCTATTTTTTCTTCCAATGAAACTAAAAGGAATTCCATTTGGTGGAATGAAGTGCTGAAATATACCATAAGAGAAAAAAAATCAAGTGCCGAAATATTCCCTTAGAAGTTGGCGGGTTACATTGAGGAAATTCTGGCATTGAGATTAATAATGATATCTTTTAGCTGCATTCCGCAGGATGCTAATGGAGAGGCAGACCAGTAAGCAAAATTGGGAGTTCTCCAAACAAATGTTATGTCTGATCGTTTTGGTGTCTTGAGAAATTGATGTCCATTTTCTTTGTTTTGTAAGTCCTCAATCTTGTGTGGATGTGCCATAAGAGAAAATGCCCCCTAACGCAAATACCATCTTTCAATAATAATAATAATAATACAAAAAAAAATAATAATAAAAATCCAAGTAAGTACTTTTCTCATGTATAAACTGCAGTGCATCATTTTTTCAAAGTTGATTTCTAACCACCTAATTTTCCATCACATGCTTGGACTTATTTTCTCAAGGACATGAGGAAGAGGACCATGTTTGCTAAGTTCACTACATGCCTAGAATATGGAAGGCTCTAGCCAATTTTAATTATTTTTTCTTCCCAACATTTCTGCCCCTTTGTAGTTGGAATGTTGCCACACAAAACAAACATATGGGACACACATAATGGGCCACAACATGCGATCCTCATATGAGGGCCCCACCAATGATCAAATCATCCTTTTGTAATATAGATTTACAATATATTTACTTACATGACACTGATCCTAATATTATCCTCATCACCATCATCTGCTTTAATGACTTCCCAGGAACTCAGGGTAGGTTACACTGATCCTAATATAACCCGTTTTGACTTTCTTTTCATGTAGGGCCCGTTACAGTGATGTAATACCTGATTTAGCTTGATCTTGTGAACCAGCATGATGGTTAGACATGTATCTTATGCAAAACGATTTTACCAGATGAGCTACTTTCACCATTTACACTGTGTGGGGTGCCCACTTAATGATCACATGAAACTTGAGTATGTGAAAGCTCATGTAGAATCAAATTTCATCCCATTTACCCATGCAATAATTTAATGATGCTAATTTTAATCTGAACTTATCCAACCTGCTTAACCTATTTATGTACCCAATGACAATTGGAAGGCCAGATTTTCCACTCTCAAAACCCAATTTGGATAATGTGTTCACCACAAAGTCTGCATGCCAATCATCATGAATAATCTTTTAAGTGCTATGTTTAGACCTAGTGACCTAAATTGTTTTGATTTTAGCTTTTATGCCATGATTACATATTTACATGATATGGTAATTTTCTTAGGAAAGCAAGATGGCATTGCCTTAGTAAATGAGTTTTCACCTATTAATTTCCCATAGAATCCCGAGGAAAGTAGGTTTAACTAAGAAAACCTGGTGTGCTCTAATTAGCTTTATTATTTTTTAAGAGGCCAAAAATGAGGGCGTGTCCATTATTCTTAAAGCACCTCTCATCTCGGGGCCTTGATTACCGTTTTAAATTCCATGATTTCTATCTTAGTACTCCATGTGAGGTGGTTTCTATCCCATAAAAAAAATTCCATCTTTTTGCAGCTTCTTAATATCCACCTTCTCAGACAATGAAACTCCTCTCTAATAAGTTGATGACCTTTTCCTTTGACTTTCGAACTCATTCCTTTTTTCTCTTTGCAATTTCCTTCGAAGGAGCATTTTTTATAGAAGAAAAAAAAAATCCCTCGTACAAAAATGTGGAGAAACGGTCTTAGAGATGACTTACTGTATAAAACATGCTGCTGCTTCAATTTTTATTTATTTATTTATTTTTGCTATACTAGGCTACTGGTGAGGGAGTGATACTTTAACTTGGAGACCCAGGGATCGATCCTCACCTCTCAACCATGAGTGTGTGTATGTTGGCTTCTTCGATTCAATATTAGTAAGCTATTTATGATTTCTATGATTTTTGGTGTCTCCTTGTGGTTTCATTTCTAAAGAGTGATGTGCATGGAGTGCTTTTCTACAATTATATCTGCATTTTCTTGTGAACATGCCAGTGTTCCTGGTTAACATTATTTTTCATTGAAGATAAAACCTATATCCAACTTATGATGGGTCTTCTTGCCTCTCATTTCTCATTCTGGATTGAAGATGGGTGCAAAATCAACTACACTTACTGGCTTATCTGGAACTGGTGACATTATGCTCACATGCTTCGTCAATCTTTCAAGAAACAGAACGGTTGGAGTGCGTCTTGGATCAGGAGAGAAGCTCGATGAGATTTTGAGTTCTATGAATCAGGTTTCAGTCTTCCAGAAGCTTGTTCTCTCATTTAAGGTGCTCTTCAAAATCATATGAAACTGCTTAATAGCGTCTTTGTTTAGGTAGCTGAAGGTGTATCAACAGCTGGAGCTGTTATTGCATTGGCACAAAAATACAATGTGAAGATGCCAGTCTTGACAGCTGTTGCCCGCATCATTGACAATGAATTGACTCCTAAGAAAGCTGTTCTTGAGTTGATGAGCCTTCCTCAGGTTATTCTGTTACTCTGCAAATTTGGTATCCATAATTTCTTTCTTAGTTCCAAACTGAAATATTTGGTCGAAATTCAGCTTCTCTCTTTTTAACCCTTCTTTTTTTGTTTTTGTTTGGAAAAGTATTTGGACATTTTTAATTGATACATAAAGTTGATTTTTGTATTGCTACATAGTATAGTAGAAAAGAAATTGGTTTTTAAATTTTTTTTTATTTATTTTTGCCATCTAGGTTGAAGAAGTGTGAAACTTTTGGTGAAGCTCAATCAAGATAATCCAATGAAAGTTTATGGTTGATATGAGAAAGCCGATTAACTACCATGGAGGATCAAAGTGAAAGGGTAAAGGCTTCCCTCAAATCAATTACTAACAGTACATCATACGGTTACACTTTTTGCCTTTTGCTATTTTTTCCCCTCTACAATTGTATGCAGCAGAAGAGGGTTAGTTAGGAGTTATATGTTTGAGAATGAATTCACCAAATTGTTGTTCCCATTTTTGGAAGGGATACTGTGAGAAAGAAAAACATTTGAATAGCGGAAACTCTTGTTATATACTTTCTAATCATGATTTGGGACATAGGAATCCTTTCTTTGTCTGAGATTTTTTTTGTACTTGTTAGTGTTCTGTCAAGAATTAAGACTTGTAAAAGAAAAGAAGAGCTGTCATTCCAATTTACAATGTGCAAAAAAGAAGTTACTCTCTTTATGTTTCTTTATTTTATTTTATTTTTAACCTTTTTACTTTTTTCTTGGTTTTGCTTTTCTAAGTTCATTTTCTCAAAGAATGTGTTGCCTTTGAATGTATTGCATTTGTGAACCGAGCACTCATCACTGGCTCGACAAAGCATTGAAGTTTTTAAAGAAATTATGTCACAAACTGCTAAATGGACGAGTGGCGAAAACCTGAACCCTCAATTACAAATCGGATGAGTGTATCTTTATAATGGGAGATACTCCTATGAGAGATATCTCTCACTTTAAATGATAGATTGGATGGGGGCCCTCACATTCATATCCAATGCCAACAACTTAAATGTGAGGGCCCCAGCCTCTATCTCTCATTTAAGATGAGAGATATCTCTCTCATAGGAGCTAACTTGCTAAGTGCTAACTTGCTCGTAAGAAAACCCGACAGTGTAGGGGTTCCTGATTTGTAGAGTTCAAATTTTAGTTAAGTTGATGCCATTTTTTTGCCTCAACTTCTCCAATGTAACTGATGGCTGAAAGCCAGCAGGATGAGGCTGTCCCTGGACCTGAAAAATTGAGAGAGGCAGCTTGATAAAAAAATTTTTTTTTTTATAAAATGACCTGTTCACTTCATCCAGTGGGCCACATCTACATGCTACTTGCCCATTTTTTTGCATCGTCTCCCTTGGTCTGGGCCGTTGGCTTTTGCCAGCCAAAATTCAGGCAATACCATGTGAATTGGGTAGATGATAAGGTCATGAGCACTGTGGCTAGAGATAATTAAAGGTTATCAGAGCTTTTTAGTGTAATTTCTTCCTGGCCATGTAGGAAGTTCGACTGGTTTGGCTTTTATAGCCGGGAAGGAAATGTCTACAATTGGACAGTGTTGTCGTAGTCTACTCATCCACACCTAGGGTTTTAATCTCACATGTAAAGATGCTTGAATCTCTCAATCAATGCATTTTGATTAATTAATAAGAGCGCGTCAAATTTCAATTAGATGCATTTTCGATGTAGTTAAAATGTTTCCATCCAATTTTAGGATGTCGTTTAAAATGGTATGAGTGATTACATAGATGATTGGGGAAGAAAAACCTACGTTTAATAGGTCTAAAAGGACTTTGAATGAATGCAGAAGCAAGAGAAAGAAATGATGGGAATAGGGTTGCAAATGGATATCCGATTCTCTGAAAGTTCCAACCCGCAAAAAAATCGGGTCTGGTTCCAATTTAGGTTTGGATTCATAAACGGGTGCAGGTCTGGGTCCGGAACTCAATTTAGGTTCCGATTTTGAAACTAGATTCCGGTCCCTTAGGTGGACCCGATTCTGAAAATAGATTCGGAGTTTCCTATCGAACTGGATTTGAAACCAACAAAACAGGTTCGACTCAAAACTGAAACTGTTAATGTCCGGGACGAACATCGTTCCGATCCGGACATGTCCCAGTTTGCAACCCTAGATGGGGCTGAGGGTGGGATTTTGCTTAAGACATGACAGTGTGAGGCCGGGTAGGTGATGAAAGTCGACCACCACTAAATGAACCGGGCCCACTTCACTAGATATGTAGTTCTTCTTCAATCCAAATCAAATCCACCAGTAAAGCAACCGGGCCCAGTTCATTGGATTCAGGTTGACGGTTGTTCGACTGACTGACTGACTGACTCCAATCTAAGAAGATCTAATCTGATTTTGAAATCCTCCCAAAGTCCCATCCCAGTTTTGATATGTTCGTCGTCGTATCATGATGACGACATGCGTTTCTTCATTCGAAAATTCTCCAAACTTGGATACTCCTCTGCTGCTCTGTCATCATCCAACTCCTCGAGGATCAGAGCTTTTGTTCAACAGGGCTTGTATCACGAAGCTCTACAACTCTTCTCCTCCTCTAGAAGAAGACTCAATTGCTCTGATGACAAGTTCGCCTTCCCTTCCCTTCTCAAGGCCTCTGCTGCTCTCTCCCATCTCAACCATGGCAAGACCATCCACGCTTTCATCATCCACTTGGATCTCTTTCCGATCCCTTCATCCTCTCCGCCCTCATCAACGCCTATTCCAAATGCGGCTCCCTCCACCACGCCATCCAAGTGTTTGATAAAATGCCTCACAGAGACGTCTCATTAAAAGATGTCACCGTCTGGAATGCCATGATTGATGCCTACTTCCTTCATTCTTGGGTGGATCATGGCATCCATTTGTTTCTTCACATGCAATCGTTTTTTGGCGTCAGGCCTGATGGGCATTCTCTCAGTATCATGCTTCGTGGTGCCTGTGTCCATCGCCCCCCAAGGGGCCTTGACCTTGGGAAACAGATCCATGGTTATGTTGTTCGGACTTCTCTAGTTCATGATCCATTTATAGGGACTTTGCTGATCGATATGTATGCCAAGTGCAAGCGGCCATTGGATGCCTGCCTCGTGTTTGATGAGTTGGGTGAGAGAAATGCTTTTGCCTGGAATGCCTTGCTTGGGGGTCTTGCTCTGAATGTGTTGTGGGAGAGAAGCTTGGAATTGTTCGTGCTCATGAAGAATGAGGGTCATGAGATTGGGATCGTAACGTTGTCATGTGCTCTGACGGCATGTGCAATTGGGGGAGCCTTCAATTTCGGTAGGCAGATTCACGGTGGTGTAATAAAGGCGGGTTTTAAGCGCAGCCCTTATGTTTGTACCTCTCTCTTGACTATGTATGCGAGATGTATGTCCCTCGAAGATTCTTGGAAAGTGTTTGAAGAAACATCTAATAAAGAAACTGAATTATGCAATGCAATGATCACAGCTTACATTGGTAATGGCAATGTCGACAAAGCCCTGCATGTTTATACGCAGATGAGATCCGGCGAGCTTAGATATGATTCTTTCACCATTTCAAACATTTTATCTGCTTGTAGTATGGATGGGCTATATGATTTTGGGAGGAGAGTTCATGGGGAAGCGATTAAAAGCCCGGCACAGTGTAATATTGCTGTGCAAAGTGCGCTTCTAACTATGTATGCTAGATGTGGAGGCATCGATGAAGCTTCTTCTATTTTTTATGCAATGAAGGAAAGAGATGTGGTTGCTTGGAGCTCCATGATTGCTGGTCTTTGCCAAAACAGGAAACCTAAAGTGGCATTGGAGTTGCTCAAAGAAATGGTGGCAGAAGGATTGGAATTGGATTCCACTGCTTTGGTCAGTATAATTAATGCTTGCACAGGGCTTGAAAATGAAAAGTTGGGCTTTCAGATTCATGGCCTCATTATCAAGAGTGGTTTTGAATCGGACATTTTTGTGGGTTGTGCCCTGGTTGATATGTATGCAAAATGCAAGCTGCTGGAGTTGGCTGAACGCGTGTTTTCTAGCATTAACTGTAAGAATTTGGTCAGTTGGAATTCAATTATCTCCGGCTGTTGCCGTAATGGACAACCAGATAGGGCCATTAGCCTTTTTACTCAGATTTCTCAACATGGACTTACTCCGGACTCTGTTTCCATAACCAGTGTTCTAATTGCTGTTGCCTCGTTAGCTGCATTGCTAAAGGGAAAGGTAATACATGGCTTTCTCATAAGGAATGAGATCCAGTCAGATCTTCATGTAGATAATGCATTGATTGACATGTACATCAAGTGTGGGTGCTTACTCTACGCACAGAGAATTTTTGATAGAATTTCTCATAGGAAGCTTGCAGCATGGAATTCAATGATTGCAGGGTATGGATCACACGGGCATTGCCTAGAGGCAATTGGATTGTTCAACAAAATGCAAAATACAGGGGTATTGCCTGATGATGTCACTTTCCTCGCACTAATCTCATCTTGCAGTCATTCAGGGTTGGTTAAAGAAGGCATCAGTCTCTTCCAATCCATGAGCAGAGACTACGGAATTGTCCCAAGAATGGAACACTACACAAATATGGTAGACCTCTGGGGCCGTGCTGGACATTTGGATGAAGCTTTTAGTTTCATCCAAAGCATGCCTATTGAACCTGATGCCAGTGTTTGGATGTGTCTGTTGTGTGCTTGTAGAGCTTATCGTCAGATAGGGCTTGGAGAAATAGCAGCTGACCAACTACTAAAAATAGATCCAGAAAGAAGTGGGAACTATGTTCAGTTGTTGAATTTATATGGAGAAGCTGGGCTGTGGGACAAGGCTGCGGAGCTGAGGATGTTGATGAAAGAAAGAGGGATAAAAAAGAGTCCTGGTTGCAGTTGGATTGAGGTAAGAGACAAGGTTGATCTCTTCTTCTCTGGGGATTCATCATCCCCAAGGACAGTAGAAATTCATGCTACATTGAAGAGCCTGAGGAGAATCATGGTAAACAGTGAAGTTTCTCTTGAAGTTGTTGTCTCATGAGGTTCCCAAGGCTGCAGGGGTTATTGATATTGGATACTATTGGAAATAGTCAGGTGAAAGGAGCTGACTATGTGAGGAAGTCTGGAAAAATCGCCAAACAAAATAAGATGGAAACCACTTGTATGCTGGATTGCTGTGGCGAGGTGCAGATTAGGTTGCTCTCTTTAGAATGATTTGTTACTCCCCAGAAGACTTGGTTGCAACAGGTTTGTGGCAGGGTTGCCTCCAGTCACACAACCCCATTCAAATCCACAACAGAATGCCTTTTGTCCAATGAATATGATCTCATTTAAGCCAGTATTGTTTGTGTGGTCCCACATTTCAAGGGTCCACACTGTATGGTGGGCCCCACCATGGAGGAATATGGGCTGAACATTTCATCCATTCATCAGTCTTGGTCAAGTGAGCAGTGTACAATTCTACTTGTAGGGTGCAGATCCTCTGGCATGCTTGTTTCCAAACCAGTTTGCCTGCCAAAGAATCTGATATTTGACTTGTTGCAGGTCAGAAGAGAACACATACAGGTACAGGTGAAGCCTGACGACCCAAGTATCAATCCAATCACATCACTGTGTGTAGATTCTAATGACTTCAAAAGTGCAGATATTTTTGTAATTTGATTCAGTGGAGGCGCCTTGTGGCCTTATCGGAATTTGCAGGCAAGAAACAACCAGTCACAACTCTGACTTCTTAAATATCTCGTTTAATTGTAGTGTCACCAAATATATTATAATCAACAGATATCCAACATGAAGAGAGTTGGATTTCATACAATTGAGTGCAATCTTAAATCACATCAGCATTAGTAAGTTGCCTTCCTTTAATGGTTAGCCTTTTTGAATGAGGTCAGAATCGTCAGATCCAGCATCTTCCTTTTCTAGTGTCTGATATTTGTGTTGAAAAGTTGTCAAGGAGAATGAAACGTGTTAGAACTTGGGATGTCAAATGGGCTGGGCCGGCCCAGTTTGGCAAGGCCCAGTCAACGGCATGGCCCACAGGGCACAACCGGTGACATGGGCCATGCTGGCCGAGGAGCCTGGGCTCGTTGGCCCTTTTGGCACGGCCCGCCAGCCCATGTGGACAGGCCCTTGTGGCCCGCAAGGCACGATAGGCCTAGCCCGCTAGGCACAGCCCGCCGGCCCACCCAAAAATGACTATTTGTTAAAAAATTCTTCATTTTAACCCCCTAATAGCCATAAAACGGTCATATAAGGTGTATTTTGTGTCTTTTTCAATTTTATAAAGTCTATAAATACTCTAACCCTTCCATTCATTTTCTTTTAATCAAAGTTTTATTTACAAAAAAAAAAAAAAAGGATGTCAATCATTATATAACAAGTGGGCCCATTGTGACAAAATCACTGTGGAAATTGGGCACAAATAGAACGGCACAAATAGAACACAAACAACTTATGTGCATTTTTAATTTTGGCACCTACCAAACATCACTAGACGGCTTTGTTTGGCCAAGTAAGCTTGTAAAATAGGTTGAGAACTTGAGTCTAATTGAAACCAAACTTAAATTTATTGACCCAAATTACATTCCTTTCTAATAATCTTCTCTGGCTCGGTCAATAGTTATAAACTTATAATAGTAATCCAAATATATATATATAATGTTACTTTTACGTTTATTATGATTATATTATCCCATTAAAACATAATCAGCTTTAAATATAGTTTGGTCTATTCACTTGTGCCTCAGACCATGGATCTTATCTTGGACTCACAGGTGTCTCTTTAGAATGTGTCCAATCAGATATTAGGTCCCAACCCAGGTTAAATTCGTGTCACCATTCGAAAAAATGGTGTTATTTTCAAGGATTGAAAAGACACAATATTTGGTTTTATGATCAGTCCAGAGGGTTTTCAGTATATTCACCAAAGCTTTAATTATATATGCAGGGGGGGCTGTCTTCCCATGTGACTCAGTTTGAAATGGTAACAGAATATAAATAACCACAAGGTAACAAATAATGATTCAGCACAAAGCGAGGGAGGGAGGGAGACTCATAAACAAAATCATTCAACCTAACATCTCAACAGACCAGAGGTAGAAATCCCAGCAAATTCTAGTGGCTGTAACACAAGATATATTTGCCTTTTTTTATTGGTAATATGCTTGAACAAGCAACCTTCTGGCTGCAACAATAAACAGAAGATATTACTCTTATCGGGACTTCAAGTGCTACCACTTCAATTGTATCAATTTGTTTCAAAAGGCGCATGATTTCTATCAAGCCACTCTGCCCACGTGACAATTCATCACTATTCAATCATGGGAGTTTGCTTGAATCTAGTTGGATTTATTAATTAATTTAATGTTGCTTGGGTTGCTAGACTCGTATGCAGAAAAAAAAAAAAAAGCTGTTACAAAATTTAAAAAAAAAAAAAAAACACATGAAAAAGGGCAAGGTGGAGCAACTGCCAGTTACCAAAAAAGAGGTCACATTTTATGAAAGTACCTCTCTTGGAGTGATCCTATCCCATACTCATAATGAAAGAGATAAAAGTTGTCTGTAGTCACAATAAATCGCCACCATTCCTGATTGATGCTTGTGTTCTAAGTTTTTTTAATACTGATAAGAAAAAAAATTAAAAAGGAAATGTGAAGAAGGCCCGGCACGGCCCGGCCCGCTCTAGCTCGGCCCATGGAGGGCTGTGCCAGGGTTTTTCCCTGATGGACCGGCCTGACCCAGCCCGCCAGATGGGGTGGGCCAAGGTTGGTGCAGGACAGGCCAGTTGACATGCCTAGTTAGAACCTTTTAGTGTTAAATAATAACTAGCACATGAAGCCGTGCTGACCACGAGAGTCTTGTACATACAATTAAAAGAAAATATTCATGCAATTGAAAAATAATTATTGACTTGAGTGATGGCCAAATACATTACACAACAGTAAATTTTTTAAAAGAAAACAAAAGAAGAATATATATGACCGTACCTATTTTCGCAATTGAGAGAGGTAGAATAGAAAGCAAATAGGAGAAGTGAAGTAAGAAAAAAAATGAAAGAACATGTAGAAATGGGAACAAGAGATGTGAGTAGAAAGGCACTTTTGCATAAACGAAAAAAGAAAAACAGGGAAGTTATAAGAGACATGCATAGTTAAATGAGATGGGTAGTTACATGGGATGAGATAAGTGTTATAGGGGGATAAGAAATGGACCCTTACAAGAGATAAAGGAATAGGAAATAACTGTCCGTCAAAATCACAGTAGAAGGTCCAAATTAAATTGAAAACCCTTCAGCTTAATATAGTACAGTAGCTATATGTGTTTTGTTTGGTGCTATATGATATTAACAGTGAATACCACTTTGGTTTGGATGGAATCTGACGAACCATTTATTTACTCTGCTTATTGTCATTACTGAAAACTCAATCCTATTCAGAGTGATATTCACCACTTGATGAAATCAATCAAATCATTCTAACTTTACACCCATTAAATCTTTGAGGTCCTTAAGATCTATACCCAACACCATCCAACAAGGATGGGTTTAATTAGTGTCCAAGCCTCACCCTTGGTGAAACTTTTCCATCCAATCCATACTAGATGCTGATGTGCGGTTGTCCCAAGACAGACCTGCACACTGGTAGGTTCTGTCGTGCCATTGCCCTATTACTCATCACAACACTGGCTGTGGAAACACCTACGGGCCCCTTTGATATTCATGGATTAGGGGGCCACCCTCATGTATGTTTGTGTTGTAGACATGACCCACTGAAATGTTCACTTTAGAGGGACTGATGGCCAAATGGGCATGGAGGACACACTCATCTTTCACACATGCACATGCCCAGGGACCCATTGTGTGTCCCGAAGTTAAAGTGCCACCGCAGGAAAAGTTGCCCAACTTTGCAAAAGAGAACAAAGGAATAAAAGAAAAAGAAAGGCATGGAGGACCCACCAGACACATGACACATCTCTGTTGGAAGCTATTGTTTGTTGAAATTAGACCTTCCAAAGTAAGGCAACAAAATCCATGTCATGAACTCCTGCATTTTTCTCTTCCATTCATTTGAACCAAGATCCGGACACAGGAGTTGCTGTTTATCAGATCACGAAATTCACATCCAACTACTAGTCTAATAATCCTGTGCGACTTTTCACTTCAATAGTAATAGTAGACACTATTGAAAGGTTGGATTCTCTCACAGCAGCCATACATACATACATCGGCAAATTACAACAAGAAAAAAGACCAACAAAGGAACCCAATCACTAGGCTAGTTTGGTACTTTACTACTTAGTAAAAGTCTAGTAAATCCTTCTTTGATCAGGAAAGATGTTACATCAAAAACACTTTAATTCAAAACTCCTTCCATCTTTTTAGAAAAAAAGTCAATAAGCAACCACCTTTATCCACTAAAATACAAAAACACTCAACTTACTCATACAAAAAGTCAAAAAGATTCCATAAAAAACAACTAAAAAAAAATACCATCATAATCCACTTATATTTTATTATTTCTTCAAAATAAACTTTAATTCACTTGACTCTATTTGTAGAGTTGCCAAACTGGCATGAGAAAACCCCCATGTGAAGGGTCTAGGGTTGAAGCCCTCACCCTAAGTGCAAAACTCTCTAAAAAAACATGTAAATTATGAAAACTAAGATGCTTTTTAAAAGCATTCCTCTCTTTTTTTTTTCTTTTTTTTTTTTTTTTTTTACATAAATCCCCAAAAGGGGACTTTTCCGGGGTACCACCGTCGGTAAGCAAGTACATAATTTATTTCTAATGGACAAGGACAACTTTGGCTACAAGCCATAATTCTTTTCAACACTGATGGGTTTTCCTTCTGTGGGTTTGTTGTCATGTCCCAGGTCAGATCACTGATCACATGGATCCACTGCCTCACATTCAAAAGTTGTGATGTAGTGGGTCGCAAGAAGAAAGTTTGAAATAGACCATCTTTTACATAGTGAGAGGATGTAATTGAATCTCTAGTCTAATTAATATCCAAAAAGGTCTCGATCTCAAGTGCGAACATGTATAATTCGACTAATCCGTTTACACATGGCCAACCTTTGAGCAGGAAATCCAAGCCAATCTCACTTTCTAGGTCACATTTACATTTGGGAAAAACATTTCATTTCACAGTCACGGGAAAGCTCACATTTGGAAATTGTTACTCTCCGATGATTGGGACGATATGCTATCCTCATTTTTCGAGCTGACCCATCCCATCATAAGATGTGGAGATCGTCACTTAAATAAGGAAAGAGTATAAACCCCTTAAATTTGTGAAAGCCTGACCAATTACTTAACATTGACTTACTCAAAGGAGAAAGCCATATTCGAGGGGAAAGGCAATAACAAATACTCATATTTGTGGATTCCTTAGCTATTACCAAACATGACCTTACTACCTTCCATTAAAACTATCACTCTACATAGTTTGTACTCATTTTTTAATATCGGTCCCAAGACCAAGTAAAGGAAGAAGCTTGTGTTAGGTAGGTTGATACCCAGTGTAAAATTTTTATTACAACCCAAATATGAATTTTGAGAAAAGAACATTTTGAGATCATGATAGGGCATTCAACATTTTAAGCAACACATGGCAGCACTGCCCAATTGTCGTGATAAGTATGTAAGGGCTAACGCACCATTATGGACAAATGGGGCTAAAGAAGTTAGTCTAGAAGAAGAGAAAGACTCGATATGTAACTTTAAATATAGGAAACTTGATAGGTGTTGCTATGAAAATTGTAACTTAGGAAAATGCCACAATATGAAGAACAAATAGAAAACAAGAGAAGAAACAAACTTGCAATGAAACATCTCAAAGTGCACATTTATTTCTTTCTCGTTTTTATTTTTACGCAGGTTCTACTTTTTTCACCTCCTGATTGCAAATTGTTTACATGTACGTTTTTTTTTACAACTCCCCCATTCAGCTTAGGAGATCAGATGCCAAAGGATGATACATAGAAATACAAAAGAATGTAGAAAACAGGAACTATGTGGGATTGCTAGTTGGTATTTAGTATGGCTTGCAGTCTGCTGCAGATTGACAGGTTGGCCGGTTGTTGGCATCAGTGCCTCTATCTTCCTCTGAAAGTTGTTGAGAAATATACCTTTGAAATTTTTTTCTGGGGACTGTTAAACTCTGGGCGTAAAGGTGGATGGGTCTAGATGTTCTTTAGGCAATCTTTGAAGCATATCACTTATTTTTTCGGGGACGCGAAGTGCATAATCGATAGGAGTTGTAGGTTTTTGTGCCAACAAAGAGGATCTAAGGTTTTGTCACTCCAGGGCCATTATATGATAAAGTGGAATGACAAACACAACGGAGTCAATGAGCTCTTTACTCCGTAAGTGGAGAAGACAAAGGAAGTCCTAGAAGACTAAGGGATCTTGGATGCATTATGGGTTTAACATAGCTTTAGGTATTATTTTTGAATCCTTTGGTTGTGTTCCCAGGGGCTGAGTCTCTTATGCTGGAGTTTGAAGTTGCCAGAGAGAGTTTGATAGAGTCACTCCTTTACTTCCGAGGTTGACGAAGTTTCTGTAGAGTTTTTGGGTGAAGTAGTGATGCTTGATTCCTCCCCAAGGATAAAGTGATTGAGGAGGAAGAATGAAATCTTAAAGAATAAACTATACGTATGTGAAATCAAATGGCTAACTGTATTAAGAAAGTTATTGAAGAGGTCCTTGAAGAGTCAAAAAGGAAAAGACTATAATAAAGAAATACGGTAGTGGAGTGTAGAGGTTAAAGAAGCTAATCAAGAGAAAATGCGTTGTTACAAAGTTTGGAAGGGGAATAAGAATATAAAAAACTATTAGATGTATAAGAAGGCAAAAAAAAAAAAGGAAAAAAAAAGTGCTAAGAAAGTTGTAAGTGATGCAAAGTTCAAAGCATATGATAATCTATTTAATAGGTTGGGAACAAGAGAAGGAGAAAATAATATTTTTAAGTTATTAAAATAACAAAAAAAAATATAGAGACTTAAACTACGTCAAATGTGTTAAAAGCAATGACCAAAATATTGAAGGTTTCTCTTGATAGTTATTGCCGTTGTTGCATTGAAACTATACATGTCAGTCACGGATGAGATCTTGACCCTTATACTTTATTTTCTAGGTTCAAACATGAATAAGCATCATTACATTAACCACAATATTGGGACAATCATACTAATTTGAACTTCTACAAAATGGACTAAAAGTTTGGTCAGCTGATAAAAGAGACAAAAACAAAAAAAAAAAAAAAAAAAAAAAAACAATGATATTTTTCTCATTTAGTTTTCATTAATTCATTCGACACTTGGATTATTAAAGTAATCAAAGTAAGCAATATTTTGCGGACAAGGACCTATAATGCCCAGACACGCCGAGGATATGTTACAGAAATGGAATTTACACATAAAAAGTAATATATGGGATACAATCCGACACAATTTATTGGATATTTTGAAGTATCGAAGCATCATATGCGGCAACCATAGGTTGATCACAATCTTCATGTGGCATTGAGTTCTCACTTCTCAATTCTCATGCTCATGGAAACAGTGTGATTTTATTTTATATTTTATATCGTAGATGCAAAATATGCTTTTAGTGCCATTCCCACATGGTTCTTTCAAGTGTGTGTGTGTGTATATATATATATATATATATATATATATATATATATTTATATTTATATTACAGTCAAATCCGTACCTGGAGTAAGACATTTTGCTCGTTTTGCTTAGTTGTAGTGCCCACAGGAAAATGAGGGTGCACCTTAGTAATGCCAAGTCTCTGGCTACATAAGAGCCTTGTGGGTGAGCAAACTGTCATTTATTTTAGACCACACAGTCCACCTGGGTAGTTTGAGCATTTCAGCTGACAAATTACATGTAAGGACCCAGGTCAGACTAAGTCATGACATGGACCCCACAATATTCAAATTACATCCAAGGAAATTATAAATTATTCATGACTGATGAATTTGGAAGATAAAACACAAGACACAATTATAAGCTTTTGGAAGAAAACAGAAACTCTGTTCCTTCCTAAATTCTAGGTGTCTGTAGTGATTGAAATTTCTCAAATTTTAAAAGAGAATTTATAGCCTGGTTTTATATACTTACTGTGTTAAAT
The DNA here is from genome assembly GCA_003546025.1 of Camphora micrantha. Classification (NCBI taxonomy): domain Eukaryota; kingdom Viridiplantae; phylum Streptophyta; class Magnoliopsida; order Laurales; family Lauraceae; genus Camphora; species Camphora micrantha. Next base: position 59,123,491 of record QPKB01000003.1, read on the forward strand.
AGACCCTTGACAGATGACACAATACACTTGAGGAAAGCCATAATCTTGGGTAGTAATTGATTTGCCTAGTTTTAAGTCCAGTATAGAACAATGGGTGATATTACAAACTTATTTAATCAAGTTCGAAATCATTACAACTAAAAACTAACTGAAAATATAAAAGTTGAACCCAAACACTTAATTAGTAAGTTAGATTCAGGTTAGTAAGGATACTTGGAAGCTAGTGCAATCTAGAGCCGCCCTTGTTGGATGGTCCAACATGGTTTGGAACAAACTTATCAGCCTAGAATCTCAACTCTTATATGGACACTTCTTAATAGGAAAACTCCAACCCAAAACTGGGCAAAAACTATTGGAGTTAGCCTTGCATCCAAATGTGTCATCTATTGCAATCACAAAGAAACGAGTTTGCATCTTTTTTTATGTGCCCAGTTTCCTCTTCGTTATGGCATTGGCTTCTCCCTTGGCCACAGCGTTTCTCAACCTAAGAATCTTTCTATCTCTACCTGCACTGTTTGGTCAGCTTTTGCTGAAGAACGAAATGATAATCGAAAAATGGACTTCAATGGTTCTTTTCATTGCAATTCTCTGTATTTGGCAAAGCAAAAACGACGCTCTGTTTAGGAGCTGGATGTGTCTGGAAGTAATGGGTGCTAGTCCAATAACCAATGCAACGCGGAATCAAAATAATGCAAATTAGCAAATAAATCTATCATTCATACACCACAAGAAGGCAGTCACAATATTTACGTGGAAATCCTATCCAGAGAGGAAAACCACGATTTGAAATCAAACATTATTGTGCAATCACAAGATATACTCATAGTTTCCTTTCACAGTCATTCCGTCGACCTAAGGACTGTAGTTGTTCTTATACAACTTCTCATGTTATCACGACTTCCCTGCTGCATACCGCTACATGTACTTGACATAGCAACACCTTGAGAATCAAAATGATCAGATCTTCTACGATACGGTAGAAGTAACAAACCTTCTAAAGCAACTTTTCAGCACAAACTCTCAATAATGGCTCTAGAGAACAAGGAATCTATCTTAAGGTTTTCTCACTTCAGAACAAAGAGAGAACAATTTCTTGTCTTGTTTAGGATTGAGAGAAAAACCCTTTATATAGCCCAATATTTGTGCCTTAGTATTAGAAAATAAATAGGATTAAAATTGGAAGCACCAGTTGGAAAAGAAAACAAAATCTACGCAGTGCAATCTGAAAATTTTCACCATCCGATCGATCGGGCAGATGATCCGATCGATCATATCAAGCTTGTCTCCCATTTATTTTTTCTGTCAACGCCTGTTAACTAAGACTTGATGAACATCCGATCGATCCGACCCATATTCGATCAATCGGGCCTCGTGGTTTCTTTCGAATTTCTCCTAATTTTCCTCTCTTCTTCACTTCAGATCTTTTGGTGATACAACCACAGTCCATTTTAAATAAATAGAAAAATACAACTCAATGGATCAGAGTTTTTTTTCAACCCATGAATTAGACAACACATTACAAATCCTAACATTGTCTCTTCTCTGAATCAAGAGGCACTTGGTTGAACAGATTGGTGAGGTGGTTTCAAACTCTATTCAAAGGCCGCCTTATGCAAGGTATGGATCTAACTATAACTCTTTTGGATGGGCCCATATATCAAATTTGGGATGAATTCCATGCTTATAATCCCTTCATCCACGGCCTACGAATTTAACGACTTTATATATTTAAAAAAAAAAAAAGAATTAATCTTCAGTCCAGTGGTCCAATCCATCCAGATAGGTGAAAACTCGATGGATTCAGTGTAATGTAGGCACCCCCATGTGTGTCAATAGTTCAAATGTATCATAAAGTCAGCCTCACTATCTTATCACTCACCATAAAATAGTGAGTGATATATGCACATGAATATTTCCCTAGAGAAACCCATTTGAAATAGTTTGGTCATGTCCAACGTAGGCTGACAACGACAGCTAGCGGTAATGAAAAGTTTGGTTATGAAGGTTAATGACCCACCAAGGGGAAGGGGTAGGCAAAAGAGGACGTGGATGGATGTAGTAAAAATAGATATGAAGAAATATAATTTATCTAAGGATTTTGATTAAGATAGATCGGAATGGAAAAGCAGAATTCGTGTAGGCAACCTCTCAACATAGTTAAGATAAGGCTTTGATGATGATAATGACAATGATTCTAATTGAGGGAAAGCTCACGATGGATTGACAATAGATTGATGGTGATAATGAGGATGAGGATGCCACTGTTGAACATATTAGGCACCTTTGGCATTGAAAAGTAAAAATAAAAAATAAAATGAAGCTCACGATGGATTGAGGATTGCAAATGAATCCAATGGTTTATGTAGACGAGCACTAGACCAGGCATGTCAAACAGGCTGGGCCGGCCCACCAGGGAAATACCCTGGCACGGCACGGCTTGCCATGGGCCGGGCTAGAGCGGGCCGGGCCAGCGGGCTAGGAAAGGCGTCTATCAATTTTTTTCTTCCTTTTTTTCATTTTTTTTTCTTATATCAGTATTAAAAATAAAAAAACAACTACATGCATTTTAATTTGTGTAATGAAGTAAAATAATAGAAGATTGAAAAATAAGAACAGAAAAAAAACAAAAAATTGAAATCAGTCGATTGTCTGCTTCAACCGATGATATGATGATAAGGAACATAAAGAGGCTTCTGGTGTTAGTCCTAATCTACTTATTTTAAGTGAATAAAAAATAGGAATAGTATTAATAATCCAACGAATACTACTAAACAAAATGAGGAGAAGAACTTCTGATTTCAAAGCTGTCTAACCTATGGGAGCCCACATAAAAATATACTAATCATAGAGGATAGAGGATGAATGTTTTTAATTAGTTTGGACTATGGTGAACCAAAAATGATCACCTAGGTCTGGTCCTAACCCTTGATTGAAGCTGTAATGTCCAATTGGGGCCTTCAAGTTAGAGTTATTTTAGTTTATTTGTTTGTGTTTATATAATGAGTTTTATTTGTTTTATTTTTACTTTTATCATTGATTTTCTGAACCTCTTCAGACGTAGATTCTTTATTAACATTTTGGGTGGTCATGATTTTGTAGAAAATGAGAGTGAGATTCCTACAATCCTACCCATCCTACTGACTAAATGGATGGGCTAGGCTTAGACCTGTCTAGTGATGTGATCCCATTAGTATGTGTTTGGTACTTCATATCAACTGGCCACCACTTGTGTAGTTTGGGGGACACGAATCAAAACCACTTGTCCAAAGGATCACCAGTGTAGGGTTTTTTTTTTTTTTTTTTTTTGATAAAAGGATAATTTTATTCGACACAAAGATCAAACAAATACACCAAAAAACAAACAACTACGCGACTTCCTCATGTCCCAATCAACACAAGTTCTAGGAAACTATGACATTTTAGCAAAATCGTCAGATACCAAACTATGTTGGAGTGTCAATTCCAAAGAGGTCTCTTTAAGGCTCCTAATTATCTCTCCTTTGTCAATTCTTATTCATTTACTTCAATTTACCATACATCCAAACACACGCGTTATGTTTGACTTACACCTTTCAGTGAAGTTGATCGATGAGCAGTTTTGAACCATCATCCCATTGGACGGTTGACTTTTACACATGCAACTAAGCATAAAGTTTATTTAAAAGTCTTTATCAGATAAATATTTACCAATTAAGTTAATTTTTGTCTGATAGGTAATTCATTATCTAAAAGCATCATTTTTTTTATGAGATATTTAGAAAAGTCTGAGTTACCAAGATTGTTATATACCAGTCAGATAACCACAATGATCAATATCAAACAAATTCTATGATTCTATTTCTCAAAACCTAGATCTGCTTGAATTATTATCCAAATTTACATAATCAAATATCCATATCACTAAGAAGTAAAGGTGAGAATATGATAATCAGATTAAGGGTTTGAAATATTCGAGGGTTAGAGTATTATAAATAACACTAATAAATTTAGAAAAAGAATAAGAGGGTTAGAGTATTATAGGCTTTGTAAAATTGAAAATGACATAAAATAACCCTTATATGACCGTTTTATAGCTGTTTGGGGAGGTAAAATGGACTATTTTTAAAAAAACAGCAGCCACTTTTGGGCAGGCCGTGCCTAGCGAGCCTGGCGGGCCGCAGAGGGCAGCCCACATGCCAGGCGGGCCCGGGCCAAAAGGGCCAATGGGCCCAGGCTCTTCGACACACAGCCTGTTGACTAGCGGGCTCAGGCCGGGCCGGCCCATTTGACATCCCTACACTAGACCCAGTTAGTTATTAAAAATAAATCCATAATCAAAACAGTACGTCCAAGTCCAACAAAAGTTATTTGTACTCTAACGTGGATCCTGGAGTAGCAGGGCACGTGTATGGCAGAGGATAAGTGGGCCCTTCAATGAGTACTCTATTTTCATCACTTTCGAGTAATTCCAACCTTTCCACGTCTGCCCTATCTTTCCCGTAACCATGGTGGGCCTCTGTTCATGTGAATCTGCTAATTCTAGAACATCTGTGCTTGATCAAATCTGCTAATTCTACTAGTCACTCTATTTATTGAAAACTTTACTCCAGTAAAAGTAATATGTATAATTGGATTGGATTGATTACTTTCTACATATTATTGATCTAATTATTCATATCACTCTAGGTTAGCGAATCTTAAGAAGTGAATTAAACAAATGGTGATATGTACTGGTATGACCAGCTATGATTAAACAAATGAAGGTTTCAAGCTGGATCAATCAAGATTAACTCTCTTTGAAAGCAGCATGGGATTGATTCTCTTCTTAAAATACAAGAGGTAAGGACTAGCCATCATGTACCATTAAATATTAATCACCCTAATCTTAAGTTCTAGTTTTTCTCTTCTTTACTATTAATCTCTTTTATTTCTCATGTATAATATAAACTTCAATATTCAGGTGAGAACCAGTTCTCAAATATTATATGAGAACTCAATTGAGCCTCATTTGGGGATGAGACGAGGGAGGATGAAAAAATCTATGTAAGACCACCCCAAGTATCAAGTTTGACCCAAACCCATACCCCTAACCCCTTCATCCGTGGCCCACAAGTTTAATAACTTCATATTCAAAAAAAATATTCAACCCTCAATCCAACGGTTCGGTCCATTCAAATGTGTGGCAATTCTTGGGATTAGTGACTATCAAAGAGTTCTTTATTGGTTGCTAGGTTTGGATGGGTTGCTAATTGGGCCCCGCAAAAAAGTTCTCATATAATCGGTTAGAACTAATTCTCACTTGAATAATTCTCATATATATAATTCTGATGTAGTTAATGAGTGGAGCTCACTTTTTTTTTTTTTTTTTTTTTTGAGTTATTAGTGACCGGTAAACCATTTTTACATTGATCAAAACTATGCTCACAGTTAGAGTGATAATGTACAAAACTAACTAGACATCATTCGACATAATTCACATGGGCGGACCCATGAAATTCAGTAAGAGAGGATTGTATGTAAAAGAAATATTGGGGGAATGGACAAATGTAAAAAAAAAAAAAAAAAACATATTTATTATCAAAGATTTTTTTTAAATATATATATATATATTTTCAGGTATGGTTGGGGGCTTCAGCCACGAGACTCTTATACGTGGTCCACCCCTGCTAATTCATCTTCGCTTTTAATCACTAATCTTACTCATAATCAATCAGCTGACAGGCCCAGCTTCAATTAGACAAAATTTGCACCTGTACATTACCCCCATGTGCTCAGCTCAAATCAAGTCCTAATAAGAATCAAGCCCTTCTTCCCGTCTGGTGCGGTCTTACAAAAAGCTTCAGCCTTTTGGCCCTAGTTCCTTTCAGTGAGACGTACGTTCGTCACTTACAGCAGGGAGTGTGGGGGCCAGTCAATTGGACGGTCGCTAGAAGCTCTTGTGACGCCCAAGTTAGGAACGTCATCTGCTTACGTCACTCATTTTGTCCGCTTCTGTAGAACTTTCCGCAATCCCCATCTTGTTTCCTTTCCATTTCCTTGCATTTTCTTCTCTCTCTCTCTCTCTCTCTAGTCTGTTCATCATATATGATATATTCATAACACCATCTGCAAAGATAACTCAAAAGAAAATCAAGGAGAGAGAGAGAGATAGAGAGAGAGAGAGAGCATGGGATCTACTTTGTCTGAGAATTCACCACCCATGCCCTGTGATCGGCAAATGGTCATCCAGGAGCTGATCAACGGTCAAAAATTAACATCTGAGCTCCAAATTCTCTTCGGAAAGGCTTCCGAACAAGGCGTCTCCCCGGCGGCGAAGGCGCTCGCAGAAAAGATTTCCCGATCTATCGCGGGTGCTATTTCTATACTGAATTCCGGCGAGACCCATGAAGGTTGCTGGAATTCAGCTACAACCCATCATTGTTCGGCTCCCTCCGGTGATCGGAAAATCAAAGGCTCCGGTGAGAAGCAAAAGATACCGGCAGCCAAAGATCAGAGATCAGGGCACAAGAGAAGGTGATATCTTGTTTTCTAATCTATTGTCCTAAGCAAAAAAGACTCTGGGGGTACTTTAGTCATTTTGGAAAAACCACCAACCAGCCCCTAAAAAATGAAATCCTTTGTTTTCTGTCTTTGAAATAGATTGGCTGGATCTAACTTCTTAGTGACAGAAATACCCCTGATGTTCTTTTAAACTTACAGTTAAAAAGGCATGTATTGCTCAAATGCTACCAGCTAGTAGTATTCATCTTCCTTTGGCAGAGGCTTATACATTTTTTTTTTTTCTTTTTTTTAGAAAAAAGCAAAGTTTACATAAACAATACAAATATGTTTGATTTTTTTTTTTTGGTTCTCTCTTTTCTAAATTACTAACAAATAAATGAACATTTTCACCATCATCACAGAAGAACTTCTACAACAGCATCGAGATTGCTCTCAGCTACCCCTTATGACGACGGCCATATCTGGAGAAAATACGGCCAAAAGGAGATCCTAGGAGCCACATACCCAAGGTTTTTTTTTTTTTTTTTTTTTTAATGTATTATTTTATGCCCATTTTCCTTTCTAGTGCAAGTATATAACCATATACTTGTAATTATTATTACTTAAAAAATAATATTTTTATTATAATTCTTCTTCATTTATAAATGCCTCCAAAACTATGTAGATATATGTACTTATTTACTCATCATATGAGATTGAATTATGAAACCAATGAATATCTTTATAACAATGGCTCACTAAATTAGAACTGTAATGATTTCTCTTAAAAGCATATAAAGTAATATTGTATAGATGAAGGAAAAGTTATTGTTAGAGAGGATTGGATAAAAGAGAGGTCATGAAACCTAAATAATTGAATGGATGGGAGAGGTAGGTTGGTAGGTGATTATAGGAAGGTCTCGTGTAATAGTTATTGTAGAGTAGGAGTGAGGACCATGATCAGCTTGATAGCAGGATGGACCCAACCATCACTCTGATGCAATGATAAATTTCTGGCACTACATTTTTATGACTTATTAATTATGTTATCATATGCATGCGCACATAGAAATCTTTTTTATCTTTGTTGGTTGGGTAAATGTAACCATTGGGTTCTCTTTTTATCCATTCAAAAGGTAAAGTAAAATCAGTTGTGTCAGATGATCTGGCATGCACCAAAAGATGAAGTCAGTTGATAATTTTATGTTGTTTAATCAGACAAGTCACTAGATGCAAAATGCAAACTTTCTTCATCAGTTCTATTTCATGAGAAGTTAATACCTTTCCTTTGTTGATCGACAGGGGCTACTTTAGGTGCACTCACAAGCATGACCAAGGTTGCCAGGCAACCAAACATGTCCAAAAGAGTGAAAACGATCCATCCCTATACGTGGTCACATACATGGGGCAACACACATGCAAAGATGTATTGAAAACCCCCAATTGATCTTGGATTCTACTTCTGCAGAGCTATGTGTACTCAATTACGAATCAACCATGCCAAGGAAACATGACCCTGTCCTCACCTCTTCCTTTACCTCTTTAAAACATGAAACCATTATTGCAGAGAAGCCAATTGATCTCAATCAGGCTAGCTCATCACCATCGAGTTATCTTATATCGTTCGATCACGAGACATTCGACTCCCATTTGCAGATGGAATTCTCGATGGGGGATGTGGCCTCTAGTGTTTACTCCTCTACCAGTTCTCACAACTTGGACATGGATATGAAGGATTCATTCAAACTTGATGATGTACTTCCCTTCGGTGAACCAGAGTTTTTAATTTGAACGTTTTGTATACATGTGGTGGGATGTAGTAGTGATGGTTGAGATCCCACTGCATAATATCATATGGTTTTCTTACTCATTTTCCTTTTTAATTAGTACCGGCCGATAATAGGTTTCATGTTTCCACTCTAAGAAAAATGACAAATGTAAATATTGTAAGTGTTTTAATTGCATGTGGGTTTGTATGTGTCCCTGGGATTAGTTTTTGCTGTCTAAAGTCGAGCATCCCCCGGACTCAGCGCTATAGTCTTTTAGGCAGGTTGAGCGGGAGATAAGCTGGATTAGGAAAAAAAAAAAAAAAACATTGTGAGTGTTTTTCTGAGAGAGAGAGAGAGAGAGAGGAGAGGGAGAGTCTCTTATTTGAACATTTTATTGTGGTACTTGTGCCAAAATTAAGTACCGTTGCAGTAAACAAAGCTAGAATTCAATAGGGCTTCCCAACATCTATATTTTATCGGATGCTGTTGAGGTGATCATGGCTGCCAATGGGTCCTAAGATTAGCTATTTGTTCTCATATGTTGGATATTACAGAGTCATTTTGACAAGACTAGATTTGGTTATATGCTTAGAACCGTGAATAGCGCTGCCCATTTGATGCCGAAATTTGGTCTTTTGAATGATATTGATGTGGATTGGTCGGCTAACTTTTTGGAGTGGCTCCCTAAAGCCCATACGCTGGTGTAAAAATTAATAAGTACCATCAATTACATTTATCGAGAGTCAAATCACAAAATGTATACATAATGTATTGTTGTTCTGTCTAAACTTGTTGACTTCCTTTAAGTTTAATAACTGAATGAGATATATTTGCTAAAGTTTATGCAAATATCACCATAGGGCACCCCTTACCTAAGCACCTTTGCCCAAGATAAGCTGAGCACTATTTCTTGTGGGGCCCACTTAGGGATGGGACCCGGGGGATATCGAAAGTTCTCACTTCCCCTACATCCCTAACCTATAATAATGTATGGTGAAAAACTCGAATCATCATTCCAATCACTAGATCAAAGGTCAATAAGTTTTCATCGTCCTAAACAAGTACACGGTCGATCAACAACCCGATCGATTCAGATGGGTGCCAAACCCGGGATTAATGACTACCAAGGGGGTCTCTATTTTATAATCCACTCGGATGGATTACCAGGCATGCTCCACTGGGTATTTAAGTAAGCGATGCTCACCTTATTGTGAGCACTGGTGCTCACCTGATGTTTTGCTATTAACATAGTCATTTTTTTAGACAAATATCGTCTATTGAGCAAATATAATATCTTTAATTGATAATTATTAATAAATGAGTAGTGATTAGAGGATAAGATTGAGTCAACAATCAACACATTAGTATTTTGATTTTATACTTGGGGCCCGCTTGTTTCATGTAATTAAAATTTTAAGGATTCTAAGAAATGTATAATAAAAAGTAATTAAAAACCAAAAAATAAAGGTAAATGTCCAAAACTAACATAAGATAATTTCCCCTCTAATGGAAATTAATCAAAGGGAGATGAAGAAATGAATGCCCAGCCATCACCATATTAATTTAAGTTCCACTAAAGCGAAGGTCCCATCTACATCTCTACTGTATATCATTTATCCTCACTTAAACAAAACCTCTATTGAAGCACATTTGACTATGACTGCCTATGTATTCAATTCCATGCAAACGAATGCGCCTTTAAAGTTAAACAAAACTTAATTGCAACTAAAGAGAACTTATTTGGGAGTATTAGAATTCACTTGTAGAACATCATGTATGGTGCACAAAATCATTGTTGTCGTTTTTTTTTAAGGTGACAATAACTTTAGTTTTGTATACATATTTCAAAAACTCTTTTCTATAATAAACATGATTTTATCTGAAAAATAAAAATGAATAATAAAATGAAACTATGTACATCTTAACATTTAGATTGATTAAAAGCGGATGAATGAAAGTGTAAAAGCTAGACCTATGAATGAAAGTGTAGTAGAGGGCGCGCATTAGTGGTGTCACATTGGAGTTTACTTCTCCCATCTTCTTTTTTTCATTCAAATAATAATAAAGTAAAACAGTTACATCATCAATTTACTTTTCGCTTCGCTTTGTTCACTCAAACAACTTGAAGTAATAGAAAATCTCACATCTTGTCCTTTTTAACTCCTCTTTTGCTTTATTTTCCACTAAATAAAATGCCTTTGGTGTGATATGCAGATGCTTTTAAATAATTATTAGAGGCTTTTATCAGAAAAATCACCTTAGTTTCAAGCTACAAAAAAAATGCCCTGTCAGTTTTCCTCGCACAGAAGCGGTCCCTGAGACCACATCAGGATTTTTTTTTTTCAATGAGATCTGTGTCAATATCGACCCTCCTGTAGTTGTCAGCACATGAAAATAAATAATTCTCTGCCATCTTCCTCCTCTTCTCTTCCCTAAATCCAATGGGAAAGAATAAATAAAAACCTAAAATGGATTTTTGTAGCCTAATCTTCTCCAATTTGTAGAATCCCTATTAGAGGTTACAAATCAAATATCAATAGGAAACCTAAATCAGAAATCGGTTTTTCTATTCTATTGCTTGGAAAACTCAGAAGAATTTTTTTGTGTAGTCCACATCTTAGGTGATTTTATGATAAAATCCTCTAATTGTTATACACACTACGGTATGAACCAATGCTTCAAATCATAACCACGGTAACCACCCTTTAGTCGAATTCCACAAAATGTTGCTTCACGTTTTCATTTCCTTTTCTATCAAAGCTCTATGATTGCTGTGTCACATGGCCAAATTTTGGTGCTACCTCGCGAGAGAGACCCCCTCCGGAGCATATACCAATGCCTAAACAAGCACTGTTGGAAACCTCAATAATAGAGACCACTAGATATTGATATGGAATCTGAACAAAATGAAAAAACGTGAGCCCACTGTTATGGAAATATGACACTGTGGGCTCCACTGAATTCAAGGCACTCTCCCACGCCTGAACTGTCTTAACATCTTCTCTTGTGAGTTGTGATTGAGAGAGAGAGAGAGAGAGAGAGAGAGAGAGAGACAGAGAGAGAGAGAGAGAGGGTACATTTGAAAAGTCCATCCATCTATGGACAAAGAATATTATCTCTCAGATGTTGTGTGGACAGGATGAATGTTTTTGTCAGCTTTCAAGCTTCTTTCCTAAGCACTCGAAAAAAAGTCCCAGTAGGATCTTCGCAGTAGCTTCAAGTGGATGATGCCATTCCCTCTCGCTCTTATCTTCTTCTTGTGTAAGTTTGGTGCAGGTCCAGAATCCACCTATAAGCTTCCTCGTTACTACATGGCAGTATCATCCTATTTGCTGTAATTTCTCAGGAATCTTCCATTCTCTTACAAAATCATGAAACACCGGCCACATGGAAGTCAATCATCCTGTCTCACCCAGCCGCCCAAATAGTGGGCCCTATTTGTGGAAGATCGAGCATGGCCTGTTTCCACCCATTTTTGAGTGTTGATTTCTTTTACTTTCCTTAAATGAGGCCAGCCTACAATCAATTCAAATGTTCACACCCACCCACCCAAGCGAATTTTAGCACTGGTAGATGGAACTTTGGCCAAAAAAAAGAAAGAAAAATAAAAAGCACGCAATCCCTACCATCCAATTAGCTGTCATCCTAAAGACAGTTAAATGTGAACGTAGGAAATAGTACAATGGGGCCCACAGTCCCATGGTCATCCGGCGGCCAATATTGGAAGAAACATGAGAAGAATAATTATATGAGTGATTGAAGGAAAAAATTTTATCACTTTGGTATCTTTAGATCTACGAAAAGATATATATATATATATATATAGGGAAATGTTCATGTGCATCCATCCCTCACCATAGGGTGAGGGACACTTCCCCTTTTTGCACATGAAGACAAATGAGTGTACCTCACCTATGTACTTGAAAACTTACTTTTTGTACTTGAAAATCCCATTTATGGAAGTGTCCCTCACCCTATGGTGAGGGATAGATGCACATGAACACTCCCCATATATATATATATATGTATAGGGGAATATTCATGTTCATCTATCTCTCACCATAGGTAATATTCTAGTGAGAGACACTCTCACCAAGTTGGTGAGAGATGGGTGGGGGCCCTCACATTTAAGTTGGGGGTCCTTATATTTAAGTTAGTGAGAGTAGATATGAAAGTGAGGGCTCCCACCCATCTCTTATAAACTTGGTGAGAGTATCTCTCATTAGAGCACCTCTATATATATATATATATATATATGAGGAAGTTTCAAGTGCATCTATCCCTCACCATAGGGTGAGGTATACTTCCATAATTGGAAATTTTCAAATACAAAAGTTACTTTTCAAGTACATAGGGTGATGGATAGATGCTTGTCTTCATGTGCAAAAAGGAAAGTATCACTTACCCTATGGTGAGGGATAGATGCACTTGAAACTTCCCATATATATATATATATATAAATAGGGTCCAAAAATTCCCAAAGTTTTAGAAGAGCGCAAAGCGTGGAGCATGAAGAGAGACTGTTCACACGCAATCAAATTGGACAAATATCTAATATTCTTCTTTTCAGTTTCGATTTGTGGGGCCAGGTCTCGAAATTGACAAGACCATGGTTTTAAAAACCTGCCCTAACGTGGTCATTGCAAAGATTTTTTTTTTTTTTTTACAGAAAAGACCCTATATTTTTTTTTACAAAACCTCAAAAGGGCCTCTCTATTTCGTGTTTTTACTAACACCCGTCTACCACTGGCAGTCATTGAAAATGTAAATACTCACTTTTGGATCTCCAAATTATTTTTTTTAACAACTTTTCCCTGGGGAACTTTCAAATTGGTCATCACTAGCAATGTTTGGATAAACACCATGCAAAACTTGAAATATAAATGTGGGGCCCTCAAAAACTATGCAAAGTTATGTATTAATCTTTGGGTAAAATCTCTAGCAATGTTTGGATAACCTATATATGGGCAATACTGTCATTTATCCTTTAAAGTAAGGTATAATCCATTTAAGTTTTTCTCCAGGGTAAATCTGTAAAAAGAATATAAAAAATGAGATTAGTAACTTTTCTTACATCTTGAATATCAGTCAAGGGGTGTGTTTAATAAAAACAAAAAATATAGGGGCCATTTTTAAGTTGTCAAAAATATAGGGGCCTTTTTGTAAAAACCTCTTTGCAAATAATCGTATATAGAAGAAGCAAAATGTATGAGAGTGCTTGACAATCTCTCATAAATGCTTCCACCATATATAATTGATATTGATTTAATTGTATGTCTGCTATGAAAGTTAAATTACTGAGTCTCCATTGTTAGCACCTTCACATCCTAATTTTTTGTTTTTATTTATATCCGGAATTCCCTAAAAGTAATTAAAAAGAAGATTTTATGATTTTTTTTATAATCTTATAACTAATATTATTGAGAATAAAAGTGCCAAATACTAAATTATATTTCCATGCAATACTTTAAATCAATGATAAGTAAATTGCAGTGGAGTGTTTTTCGTTATTGGGAAATTACTGTTAAACTAGAAATAAATATCAATGTTATACATTAAAATCTCCTTTAGTTAACATTAAATTATGTTACTTTCATCGATTTCTTTTGCTTTTCTGGTAAAAACATGCATTTGTTGTTCGCCGGTTGAACAATAATGAAACTAACCACTTGGGATTTGACCCTGTTCTTCCATGTGAGAGGGGGCATGATCACTCGCCACTAATCCAATGTTATATATAATAATCATATGTGACCATTTCATTCTCACGAGTCCGAGTATTTACATAGTCGATCATCAGTCATCAACAATGAGGTAGAGGTTTTGACTATTTCGAAAGCCCTTCCTTTTTCTGTCTTCTCTGGTGGTAGAAAGTGATTGGTGAATAGAATTAGTTGAGTTTCTTCATCTAAGGCTTCCCCTTACAGGTCTCAGCGTTTCATTAAAGAGATTAAGTTTCTCATCTTTTTGAAAATATTGTGATATTTTAATAGAAGATTTGTGAACTGAGATAATCATATTTATTATCATAATATATTCAGATTAGTGCACAAAACAAATACCACAAAATTTCACAATATACTCTGTAAGGTTCTCCTATATTTTTTCCAAACTCATAGCTAGATGTTCAAGTTAAGATTCCTAGAAAGTCCCATGAATTTGAAAATTCTAAAGATATCATATGAAGTTAGAAATATATGAGAGGGGAATATCTAATAATGGGCGAGTACTGAAAAAGATGAGACAAATATAGGTGTCTCCCCTGTTTCGCTCCAATCATTACAATGCATCCAAGTCAAGTGACAGTGAAACAGAAGTTCAAACAAAAGAAAATAAGAACTTTCCTAAGAAGACATGGAGAAATTTCATGGATGTTGCCTTGGGGCCATCGTTTTGACTGCAGCATGCATGTTACGTCCAAGAAAAGAATTGGAAACAGAGCAACATCACGGATGTTGCCTTTGCTGCCATATAACGGCCCTTGTTATCATCAAATGGCCTTTGCAAGCACTGGTAACGGCCCTTGTTATCATCTAATGGCCTTTACAAGTACGATTGCTGCTGGATCTTCTGAAGCAATAATTTATGTTGAAGTTCTCACGCAGATGGCTTCTGTTTTCTCGTCAGGTAAATTCTATATCTTTTGTGTGTTAGAAAGCTTTTTCCATTTTATGACATATGTTTTTTGTATTTAGGTCTTTGTAATTGAAGCAACATGCACTATTGGATTGATTTTTTTTTTTTTTAGAAAATAAAAGAAAGTGCTTATCTCGATAGAAAGTTTTAGGGGTTTTTACCAAAAAATTGGTCGTAAATCATGATTACAGGAACTGATTAAGAAAGATCCTAAAACATCAAATTAGGATCTCGTACCCACCGCCCCGAAAAGATATCGTTATGGCTCATTTCCAAAAAAAAAAAAAGCAAAACAAAACAAAAATAAGGTCTTCTTCCCCGAATGATGTCACTAAGGCTTTTTCCTTTAATGTCTTTTCTCTCCTCTTCCCTAAACGATATCGTTGGCCTTATCTTTGTTTTTTGCCCAGTAAAAAGAAACTCATCCGCTTCTCTCACCTCTCCTCCTTTGCTTTCACTCAAAACCTCTCTCTCTCTCTCTCTCTCTCTCTCTCTCTCTCTCTCTCTCCATTTTCATTTATTATTTCCTCTCTCTCTCTCCATTTTCATTTATTATTTCCTTTCCAAAATCTACAAACTCTCATAGCATTTGGGAAAGTACCCTTTCCACCATCAATTGAGAAAAGAGACTCAGATTCAGAGTGCTCTCATAGTGGTATAGAACTTACTACTAGAGTTACAGGTACAACCTACAAGGCTTATTGAATAGATTTAGTGTGCATTTTGGTATTTGTGACAGAAGAGGTTCATCTGTTTCCCTATCCCTCATCCACAGCAACGACTAAGCCCGGAGATCCACTCTCTCTGTCTCTCTCCGCTGCTACACATCATCAACCACCAAATTGGGAACTACAAAGATGGAGAAAACAGAGATGACAGGGGAAGAAGAGGGGAAAATTACAAAGGAATTTTTTTTTGAGTGAGTTCTAACAATATTGTCACGGGGAAGAAAGGGAAAAAACTAGAAAGAGGTTTTTGTAACAAGACCCAACGATATCGTTCCAGGGCAGATTGGTCTCTTGGCTACATCCGAAACTCCAATTCGATGTTTTATTGTCTTTTTTAATCAATTTGCGTAATTAAGATTTAGGGCTAAGTTCTTCATAAAAATCCGATAGTTTTATTTTATCATTATTATTTTTTTGCCATGCATGTTAGTAATGATACTTTCTCCTTGACGACCCAAGGATCGATCCCTGGACGTTTATGTAAAACTAAGTGCCAATACCACTTAACCATGAGTGTTGGCGTAGTGTTGTTTTTATTCATTGATAAGTTCACACTAATAGTGAATATTGCTTTGATTAAAGTGAAATTCTGTATGGGAGGCACATGTGATATCAATGGCTCAATTAATAATGATTGAAAAAGAAAGTCTCAAATAAAGTAAAATAGTGTTGAGGTCAGCGTCCACCCTCGCTCCTAAGCGATCACAATTGTGGTCGAGCCCTCGTCCTCACCATAAAACTATTGTTGTGCCATTTCCTATCACCAATTGATTTTGGGATAAGTGATAGCTCAATAGGGTGTAAGATCCTACAAGTGGTATTAGAGCCTGATAGGTCAGGTGTTCGAATCACGTGACACGCGTTTTGCGAGTTCGCAGCAGGAGTCGCGGCGAGTGTGCCGTTGAGGGAGGATTGTTGAGGTGCTTAAATGGGAACTGATTATTAGTCAGGAAAATAAATGATCTGAATTTGGACAAGATTTTGCATCGCCCACCCAAGAACAGCCCTACCCAGAACTCCGGTCTTATTTAAAAAAGGATACAAGTTTCAAGACTTTTCGAATTAGTTCCTAAGTTTTCTACTAAGTTTTTAATTAAGGACATCATGCCTTTTAATTAAGGCGCCTTTTTTCATCAATCTTTTTAAAGCCATGTCATGGTTCTGTCAACCACTACATGCAGTTAGGCCTGTCAATTTAATCCTTTGAAATGGGTACCCAGCCCGTCCCAAGTCTGAAATTACGGCGCTTTGAAAAAAATTTGAGTGCTTGGACAATTATTTGAAAGCCCATTCAAAATGAGACTTGGAATGGGCGGAGCATACCCAGTCCATCCAGGCCCAACCCGGCTCACTCGCAATGTTATTTTACTAATTTTTATATATTTCAATGGGAACCCTCCAAAAACTCCCTCCAAAATGGCTCTTCCTTCCACCATTTCTCATGAATTCAATCAATTTCCACTCTACACCAAAAACCAACACCATGAGTTGGCAGTAGACTCAATTTGATACTTGGACTAGATCCACTACTGAGTTTGAGTTTGAAATTTTTGATAGATTTATCACCCTTTATTTTGAAGACTTAATATCTTCTATATAGTATCTAGACCTTTTGAAATTTGATCAAGCTGAAATTTGGTCCACCCCTTGTCCGGCCATCACTATCATCTTTTTTAATAGAGCTTCACCCATTAAGAAGAAAAGAAACGTCTCTATCGATGAAAATGCTAAAGGGCCTGGGCTCACGGGATGGAATTTAACATAGGACACTCAATTTAGGGCCGGATAGTAAATATTCTAACTTACATATTTTGTTTTCTTTCCTTCTTTGTTTTTCCCTCTATCTCTGAGGCAGGGATCTTTAAGCCACTGACTCTCGTAATACTGCCGCTTTGTTACCTTCTAGATTCAATATCACCTTCCTAATACCCTAGTAATACTGCAACTAGGAAACTTTATTTCAAAATTAAATATCATCTTCTAGATTTTGGAAATTCTAGATCGTGGGTCCCATCAAAACGGTAAATCTTAAACTCATACAAGCAATCTGCTTAGTTTCTTGAGCTCTTTTCATCATGGCCTGCGCTGTCTGTTATATCTGCTTTTGAAGTGGTGAATTTCTTTTGTCTAATGCTTGGGGATCGAGTTAGCTAGATGGATTGTCCTTACATGTGGGGTGTAGCTTTCTTATACATGTACTGTGGCACTTTTACTTACCCCGTCTGTGTAGCTAACCTCTCATATGTGTGCCTTGTTGCCTATTCTTGTCAGCAATCCGCCCAGTGAGTGGTCTCGGTTTGATGATGTAACCCTTCCAATTGCAGAAACTATCAAAACTGATGTTACCTACAACCGCAATTCAACCCAATGTAACCCAAGTTGCATTTGTTTGTTGGCAACGGCCCAAAAAGCAGACACCAAGGGTTGCCATCTACAAGCACTTACAACAAGTTTCACTAGTAAATGTGAGGAATCCATGAGCAATTCGCACATGTGAGGATTCCTCACTACCCCTAAAGTAAGGACTCGTATAATTGAGGATGACACATCAATACTGGTACATATCAATGCATATCGTTAAGAAAAATTTGTATTGATGAGTAAATCTGCAAAAACGAGGATTTTTAAATCCTGTGGGGAAGCGTGGGTATTTACACCCATATGGATGAGGATTTCCACCTGCCCAAATCCTTGGGTATTTACAATTGACAAATATGAGTTTTTCCTTACTTAAAAAAAGGGTGAGGAATCATCAATAATTTCATTGCCGAGCGTAACCTTTTGACAATGACATTATAGTAACTGCAATTAGGAGCTCAGGCCTAGTCAGGACGGGGAGCATCATGCTTTGGGCAGGGTCTCCACATGTGTGGGAGTGCGGCTCAAGGAGTTTAGTGTTTAAAGAATTTCGATAGTCACTGTATTCCATAATTTCATCGTGTCTTTCATTAAAGGAAAGGCTTACAATTTATAGAAGCTAATAAATAGTAACCTCTACTTGATTGTTCAGCATTCAAGCTACCTATGTCTCCAACCAACCTTATCCTAATCTTTATCTGACATTCTATAACATACCCTCACAGGGAAAGGATCTTCGATTGATAACAGGAAATAACAAAACCATTGACCTCAAGAAACAAATGGCATATATCTAGGCGAAGCGATCATGATGCCTTGGTGGTGGTCAGATCTATTTCTATTGCATCCCGCTCTTTTTTAATCTATTGGTGTCAATGGCCCACTAGATTAAATTTGTCGTGATATCTTAATTCCAAGAGCTTTCAATCATACAATTTCTTGAATATGGCAAGATAATAGGGCTTAGATAATTGGATTTATAAGAAATTGTGTTTAATTTATTGAAAGAATAAAAAGGTGACAATGAGATAAAGCGTATTAAGGGTATGTTTCTTTACTAGAATTTCTAATAAGAAATTACTATATATAGTGGGGTTCTTTTGACATGATTTGAAATTTTGTCCTATGGCGCTTGCAAGTGCGATGTTTCTTAGAGAAACTCCAAAATCTCATCCACCCAAAAGGTCTCAAATAACCTTTGGATCCCTGAAACTCAAAACCCTTTGATTTTTTTTGGTGAAATTTCAAAATTCTCTAGATACAAATTCTCTCAACTCTAATAAAGAAACAAGCTCCAAAGGACAGGGCTTTGGTCAGCTTAATAATAAGATCGCCATCCAGGTATGACTTAGATACCATAAAGATTTTTCAAAAGTCACTGTATTTCATTATCTCACCCTATCTTACATTAAAAGGGGCTTACAATTTATGGGAATTTGACCCAACAAGACTAGTACTTGTCCGGCAGTGTCCGCTAAACCCACACTAATGCACACCATGCAAATTAAGTGCAATCTTGAATACAAGACATGAGGAGCAAACTCACGTCCTAATACACGCCACCAACTCTAGGTTAACCAATAACAACCGCTACTTGATTATTCAAAATTTAAATTACCTAAAATCTCTAACCAACCAACCTAATCTTTATTTAAGATATGAGTCTCTAAGAGTGTCAACCTAGTATGGATGTCTAGACGTTTTGGCTGACCCAATCGGTTCATGTAAGTAGGTTGTCTGTTTATTTTGTTGTTTGTTACTTTGGTCACTGTTGGGTATCTATATATTCTCTTCTGTTTGTTCTCTTTCTTTTCACATATAGTTACCATTATTAGCCACAAAAAAAGGGCTGAATTCTAGGCACAAGGGCATGATTACAGGGGGGGAATAGAGCGGCTAAGAAGAGTTAATACAACATCTTCTTACATTTGGGCCTATATGCACAAGACTATAGTGCTGACCTGCTGATGAGATTTCCAATAGAAGTGAGGTTATTTTATTTTATTTTTTTTGCTAACGGAGGGTTCCCAACTATTTAGACAGGACTATTCCCTCCTGGCCTAGAGAGAAGCCGGATAAAACCCCTGTGGCCCCTAAGTGTTAGCACAAATAGACTCAACATTCGGTTCCTGAAAAGGAAGGAAATAGGGGTCGATACCAAGACCTCTAACTCCAGAAGACGGAGGAACCGTGGTCCTGACCACTCGGCCAACCACTTGAAATTTAAGTGAGGTTAGTTCAGCTTGGAAAAGTATGGCAGAGCTTTGAAAGGTCCAGTGTGGTCTAAGTTGGGCTATTGACTGTATAATGATAGATGTCTGCACTTTGTAGTATCCAAGAGTAGGTCAGTCAAGAAGAAAAACGAAGAAAACACTCCTTTTTTTTTTATTTTTTTTATTTTTTTTTATCTCTACACAAAACCCCACGGAAGGAGAGAGGATGATAAACTCTTCTCTATCAGGATGATGGCTTTGACAGAAAAGCCACAGCAATTCTCTGAAAGGACATTGAGACTTTTTCCATACGATTTTTTGTCCTCAGAAGGACATTTTCATTTTTGTGGTTAAAGAAGAGGACATTTTCTTGCCATAGATAGTCAAGCACTGCTGAAATATAAGTCTCAATAGTTATTGACCTTTTCCTTCCTATGGCTTTCTAATGAACACAACTCTTAACAGTCAAGAATCTAATACAAAGTCTCCTTTTGCCCAGTCTTGGTATTCATCCTGATAGACACAAACCGTGTTTAGTATGGTGGGCCCCAGGACTTTAATGAGGCCATATGTGACAGATATACAAGGTTTTCAAAAGATTTTGGAGCTAGTACTCATGGAGGCACATATGAGTTTGTAATTGCTAGGATCAAGAGGATTCACCAATCCATGTCATCTGTAGTTGTTATAAATGTAGTTTATTTCTTCTATGTTTATATGTTATGCATGTGGTAAAAATATTCTTATTGCGATTATTTGGTTTATGCTTTCTACATAATTTGGTTTTTGTGCTATTTTGCATTATTTGTCCCTTAATTAGGTAATTGGGTCCTACCTTTAGGAATTGGGGTAGTTGGGGCCTAGCTACTTTTTGAAGTTACAATATAGAAACTATCATTTGTGTCATTTTGAAGATTTAATGAAGTCATTTTTGTCCAAAATAATTATAAGTTTTGGATTATCTTCCTCAATTTGCTTTAGCTAAAAAGGTTCTAAAAGAACACGGCCCCCTTACTTTGTTTTTAGAGACAAAAGTTGTAATTTGTAAACAACCTCTAAAAATAGAAAATGCATTAGATATAGTGTGTAAATCTACTCTAAATTTACCAAACGCTATAATATGTAAATCTGCTCTAAATTATAACATAAGAACTTAATTTTTAGAGTTTTGAAACACCTCCCAAGAGTATAGAATAAGAGGTAGCAATTTAAGAAAGGGACCATAGAGGTATCCTACTTGGGTAAATTATATTTATGATCAACCTTGAGCCTTCTCTCTTCACCTCTCTAATATTCTATTGATAATAGGAGAATCATATTTATGAATTCCTTGGTAATCATTACGAATCAAAGAAGGTCTCTTTATGAAAGATTTTGCATCCAAATGCTTGGCGCATTGTCAAGAAAGTCCTATCATTTCAACCCATTTGTACCCTCACAAGCTCCACTGTGGTAAGTGGAAGAGTTTAGTACATGTAATGGAGTTGGATTAGGAGTGATTGGATGAAAGGTGTTCGCTGAATTAAATACATGCACACACAGACAAATGCACATGCGATACTATACATATCTGCTGCCTGATGCTCTATGGAGCCCACCTCATGCCACCCCTAATCAAGAGGACTGAGATGGGAAACCTTTGCATGAGCAGTAAGGGATATGCTAAAGGTAATACAGCCCTAGGACATGAGCCCATTGAAGTCCAAAATCAAGCCCATTTGAGGCCATCTTATGCAAGGAATAAAAATAAAAAAAATAAAAAAAAAGCTAAAATTTTAACATGACTTAATAATGTCAGCATTTTATTTTATTTAAAGTGTTATGTTTTCAAGTTTGATTAGGATATTTTTCTTAAATTATGATGGGGATAAGATTAGCAAGAGATTAAGTTTGTTTTCATTTATATATATTTACATTAAATGCCCCTGTAACTCAATTGGCCAAAGTAGTTGTGGAGATATAATTATCATTGCAGGTTCTCTCTCATTTTGGGCATGAGCTTGTGCAAGAACATAAATCTTGTTGCAGAGGTTGGCAAGGACCTTGATCCTGCCTGCATTAGATTTCATATTAGCACATGTCGATCTGCATCAAAAAGTCATCTTAATTGGTGCTTTAGGTTTTAAGACCTCAAAATACAACGCATAAAAAATGTGGAAAGAAGGTATCTTAATACACCAGTAAATATAAGTTACATAAATATAAAATTGCAATGATTATTAGTTCGTGAGGATGAAGAATTTGAAGGACTTTTCTTGATTATTGTGTAACTTGTTTAGTTTACATGACTAATGGCTTTCACTTAAATCTTTGTGTATTATGCTATATATTATTTTAAAAATCGAAGTCACATGGAAAGTCATTCAACAGGATGAATTCAATATATAGCGAATTGTAGAATTTTTTATTCTTCTTAATAAAAATAAAAATAAATAAATGTGTACTGTTAATAATCCATCTATTTCTCATTCGTAGAGATATCATTAATACACTGATAGACAAGAATATGATAAAATCATATGAAGAATTAGAATCTATATATTTCGCATCCATAGCATCATCAAGATAGTGATAAATAAGACAAAGATATAATCATATCAATAACATCAATGGCATACATTAATCTATCATGAATGGTACATGTAAATAGTTAAATTTGTATATGAATATCAATGTCTGTAGGAAAAATCCATTGGTAGCTCAGTTGGAAATACACCTTCCTTCTGTAGAAATGACAAAAGATCAATCATTTGTTGCAGCGCTCATGGTGAGAGACATATGAGTGGCTGTCTATGTGAGTGCTTACCATACCAATATAGTGTGTGCGTGTGTGTGTACTTATGTATGTACATATCAATGTTATTGGGGAAAACTAAACAAGTTTCAGTATTTTTCTATTCACTATCTTGTATTCTAAGAACATAAAAATAAAAATGCATATCATCATCCTTACAAGGTTAGGATGTCTCTCAAAGTTTAAAAAGTGTTCATAAATGGAAAAATAAAACGTATTTTAAAAAATGAATGCAAGACAAAAAATTGTATATATATAGAGTTGAATGTTCTAGTCACACGTCAATTACCTATTTATATCTAAAGATTTTCTAAAATCACAAAAATACTTAAGTGGTTTCATTATTGACTTAATAACATTTTAAGAATAGGAAAGCTAATAAAAAAATAGAAATATTATTATTATTAACATCTCAAATGTAGTTATTCCTCCGCTAGACGAATTGCCTAAATCGTAAAATTAATAAAATAAAGGAACTATAAGATTCACACCTAAATCATTATTCAAAATGAAAAATTTGCGCCTGAATCCTATGTTTTACCTTCAAATAGGATTCGTTACATGTATATATGAGCCTTTTTTCTTAGAACTCGATCTGAATCATAAAATTCTGACATTCATGCTTATATACATATGAGGTTAGTGGCCACTTTGCCCATCTACAATTAGGTTCCCTTGTCATAAGCACTATCTCCCTTTACCCCCTCTCCGACTAGCTAAAAGCCCAAATTTGAAACTCCCCCAAGGTTACTCACCATGGGATTGAAATAAAAGAAATGATGAGGATTATAGATCAAGGGTTATTAAAATTATTTAAGGGGTTAACACTTTGCATTTCATTCTTGTTCTCATTAAGATTTTCCCATCCTCGACTCTCCCTATGGTTGGCATGGCTAGGTAGGTGCCACAAGCAAGTTAGCCTGATACTACGTGCTAATGCATATATATATATATATATATATATATATTTGTGTGTATGCTATGATAAATTAATGATACCTATTTTGGGAAATTCGTGGAAACCTCAAAGAAAAGATCAAGATTAGGCATAACTCAATTCCATTTTGCACATGACCCAAGGATGATGGAACGCCCAAATTTTCAAATGAAGACAAAGAAGCTTTTGTGAATCTACTCTATATCTTATTGTGATTTATCGTTTGAGAATCAAGTGAATAAAGAAAAAGAAACTTAAAAATAAATAAAGGTACAAAGGTAGAAAATACTATGAAATAAGGACAACTTATCCACTTCTCTTCTCTCCTCTACTTATTTTATGAAACCTTTGGAACATAGTTACCTGATTCGGTTTAACCGTAGCCAAATTTCATACTGTTCAAATCGAATAATACAGGATTTGATTTATTGGATTCGGCGTTTTCGAAACTCTCTGGTTCGAAGCAATTCGTTCCTATATGAAACAGGGGTACAAGAAGAATAAATGCCTAGAAATAAAAGATGAAGGAAATGAAGACACTCAATGGTCTTCATGAAAGTAGGAAGGCGAGCCTCTCTCTTGTCAAGTGTCTTCCCATAAATCCCATTACAAAGTTATTAAAGAATAGAGTACAGCACGCCAGCACCCAATTTGTGAGACTCATTGTGTGGCCCACCCAATTAGAAATCAAAACTAAAGAAGATGAGACTTCTTTTATTTATACAAATAGGATTTAGCTAAATTTCATCTTAAAAAGAGTTGTGCCCACTGTAAAATTAATCACTCATAAACTTGTTAATACTATAATACATTAAAATTTATGTGATTTATACAAGTCAATTTAATGGTGAAACCATATTTCAAGAATACTTATTAAGTAGTAAATATATTGACCTAGTTAGATTTCAAAAGATGGGCCCCAATTTAGAGCCTCATCAGTTTTGATGGAGTCTTATATCTCTCAATTTTTCTATGTTTCATGTTTTGTTTTTTTTTTCAACTTCCTTACCTCTATCCTCTTCGTGCTATTGTGTGAATCGTTGAAATTCTTATGGAATCCAAATATCACGTCTCTTTCTATATATATTAAATTTCACACAAATATGAGTTTGAATTAGATTTTATTAAATAATAAATTTGTGATTTTACCCATTTATTCTTGTATATTCGAGTTCTCATATCGAATTCGTTGAACTCGAATTGCGAATTAAGAGAATCGAAAAGCGAATCAAATGAACCTACCCAATCGAATTTTCGAATCAATACAAGCATCAAACTGTGAACTATGAATTCAAATGCGAATCCAGCGAAATAGCGAATTAGGTAACTATGCTTTTGGCCATAGAATTTGATCAACATGGCCATTAAATCCTAATACAACTAAAAACCATGCAATCAATAAAATTCAAAGCTAACATAACACAAGCAGTGAAATAAGGCTATAATGATGACGATGACGACGACGACCATAACAAAAATGACAAGGAGGAAGAGGAGGATGGAGGGGCAACCTAGATATAAATAGAAAACACAATTAATATTGCATACATCGTCAGTACACTACAACATATTCTAAAGAAAATATACAAATTGCTGCAAGCAGTCAGGTTATGATATTGCAAACCATATAAAAGTAACTACTAGAAGAGTACTCATTCTGTCTTTCCTCCTCATAATGCAAACTAACAGCAATATCAACTACTTAGTTCTCTCTGCGCTTAGTTTCTTCACCCCCTCCCACCCACCCCCCGACTTCTCCTCTTTTTACTCTGGCTTTAGAGAGAAAATTGAATCCATGCTGTTGTCACTGCTGCCAGAGTTAAACAGGAAGGCGGCAATATTCTCCACAGGCTCCTCTCGCACGCTCACATCTCGCACGTGGGAAGCCTCCACATACACACTGCTACTCTCTCCAGTTCCACTTCCACCCTCTTGTCTGCTATGAACCGGCACGTGGCTCTCATCAGGGTCATTTTGGTCTTTCTGGTCCACCTCAAATTCCCCAGAAATCCTGCTGCCCAACCAAATTGAGGTGGATGTGGAGGGTGGGGGTGGTGGTGGTGGTGGTGGTGTGGGGGGGCTTCAAACATCGCACGTGTGGAGCTTGAAGAATGGAGCAGGGGAGGGGTCCGGCACGTGTGGAGAAAATGGTAGGTGATTTCCATCATGTCCGGATAGTCATCCATCCGTTGAACTTTCTTCTTGGCAACACATCCCAAGTTCTTGTGTGCACAACGGTAGTAGCTCCTGAAAACAAAAGCTCCAAGGAAGAAGAAGGTCTCAGTCTGCCGCGTGGAAAGAGTAGAAAGATAAAAAAGAGAAGGAGAAGGGGCCGGGCATCATCGTAATAAGATATGATATACCTTGGGAACTTTGAGTTGAGTATGGTTTTCTGACCATATTTTCTCCAAGTGTAACCGTCTTCTGGCACCACCTCCGCGTTTCCTGTGTTGGGCCCAGGGGCAGGGGCAGGGATAGGGGCCGGTACCACTTCCTTGTATGTCTCTCGGCTCTCCCTTCTGTCATCACCACAGTTATAAAATATTGGCTTGTGAAAACTGAGTTATATACTTCCAAGTATAAGAACTATATAATAAGATAAAACCTATAAATTATTGGCTCGGGATAAATCAGAACGGAAAAGGGCTGAATTCATGTATTCGACCCAAACATAGTCGGGACAAAGCTTTGATGACAAATGATGATGATGATGATGAAATGGTTGAAGAAGATGCATATTTAAGTTTTTAAAGAATGAAACTATGAACAATTTAAAAGTTAGGTTAGATATGTTACTAGTTTTACTCACTAACTTGTTAAAATAAGCCTGTTTGAATGGTTTGAACGGTTAGACACTTAAACCATTAAAAGTAATTTAGGTTAAACCAAATGGCAGCATATGTTCTCCATCTGTAGCTCGGTCTGTCATGGAAACGGTTGTAACTGCGAGATTGCATGAGTTCAATTCCACCAAGTAGAATAAAAGAAAGCAAATGGTGGTTTTAGTGCAATCGAGACTATCTCATCCACTTTGGTTTTGAAAATGTTGTCATCTGTCGATGGAGCTCATATGTGATCACAATGTGTGGGCTCGAACCAGCAAAAGCGAAGCCCCTCACGAGGAGACAAACAGTTTGGAGAGAGAGAGAGAGAGACCTGACCCTCTTCCTCTCCCTTATATTCCCCACGTATCTCTACAAAAGATAAGGAATGAGGATGATTCCGTCTCTCATCTCCTTGTTAGTAAGGGATCGAGATAAGCCTGCCTCTCTTTCCTATTTAAAGAGGGACGAACGACCCACATGAACGATCTCTCCTTGGATCAAGAGGGAATGAGAGAAGGAAAAAGGGAGAGATTGCACTCAGATCGTTCCTGATTCAAATCACATCTGTAGCGGCTAATTATTCCACAATTAGAGCTTCCGCTTCATCTGCTACTTAGAGAAGACATCAGTTAGAGCTTCTGCTTCGTCTACAGCTTAGAGAAGACACATCAGTTATATATAAGACGGTTTAAAATGTACATTAAAACAGCCGAGATTAGACTACAAATTGTAATTTCCCGAACCTCGATGATGTAATTAGCCTAAATAATTGCAGTGTTAGTTAATTAAGCTCAATTAGTAGCCAAACAATGGACAACCTTTTGATTTTAGAGTTTCATGTAGCTTTAAGATTTTGAGAAAAAACCAGTGTCACTGCCGAAGCTGCCAAGTAAAGGCCCTGTTTCTCAATCATTCTCAAAACCATAGCCTACTACGCCTCCTAAACCAGGAAGTCCTCATTGATGACAATCTCTTCCTGATCAAATGATGGCCAAGAGTGGGGTCAAGCAACCACATGCTAAACGTGTGGAGCTCACCAAATTAATGGGATTAATCTTACCTCAAAGCAGACTCAAGGACCCAGTCATGAATCCATTTAGGTGTTCTATCCACCACTGAAAATGTCCATTGCATGCTAAGATCAGGTGAGAAGATAGTCGGAACCAAACATCACTGCCGTTTGAGCATAATGATCAACTAGTAACACTAACGTCAGAACATGCATATAGATGAAAAATCAACAAAAGGTCAGGAAGTAGGAGTAGTTTCTCACCTGGTCCTTAGCCGGTGGGAAGGACTTCTGGTGCTATCTGACTCCTCCATTTGCATGCCATGAACATCCCTACTTCCTACATAATCCACCTGCATACCACCCAATGCAAGCTCAAATGTCCTCCCACTGTCCCCCGCCGGAACTTCCAAACCCCACTGCGGCGCCTCCAACATACCCGTCTCCGTTCCCGACATCACACCGACACCGAGAGCATGGAGAAGATCCATTGGCTGTGTAAGAGCACCCCCCAACAGATCTTCTGCCTTGGGCAAACCCATTTCATGCCGTGGTGGTACCGATAACTGGCCGAGGATCATGTGGGCATAAGAAGAAGAGGGAGGAGAGGAAGAAGAAGAAGATGGGTTGTGAGAATGATAACCCAGCAGAGCCTTGGCCATGTTGAAAGTCCCTACAATCTCATCAATTTTGATAGGTAACAGTGGATGAGATGGGTTCTCTACCAAGTTTGGGGGGTCTGATTCAAGTTGCCTTGCTAATTCGCACCCATATCGGATGTACTTAGCAGCCTCATGTTTTACGTCCATGGATGTTTGGTTAAGGTGTCTGAGAATTTTTGAATAGAGGGACAGAGATTCTCTTCTTCTTCTTCCTTTTTTTTTTTTTTTTTTTTCTTATGATTTTGGAGGGTATCTCTCTGTGTGAAATGGTGAGGGAAAGATATGGGAAGAATGATATAGGAAGAATTCCAAGTGTTTTTCGACCTTTTCAATACGCTAAAATGAAAATAAACGAATGGGTGACTTGGTCATGGTCCATGTGGTTTTGTACTTTTTCTTGGGTCTAAAGGATGACCCTTGTGTATTGAAAGAAGACCTGAATTTTGAACTGCGTTTTCTTTTACCCCTTGGGTTGAAGTATAGAATTTTACAGCTCCCTTCCTTGATTTTTCTCTGTCTCTTTCCACTCCATTTAACATTGAATTAGGACCATCCATCCATCAGTCGGGGTGGATTGCCATGCGATTCAGGATGGACAGAAAATAACTGTTCATCTTCTAAGCTTCTCAGCGTGGACCCAACAAACCAATCAAGACACAAGTATCTATAGATCATTTGATCTTTCTAAGAAGGTGGATAAGTGCGGCCCACCACACCTTCCTTCTTATAGGAGTTAGGGTTGTCTGCCATTCACTATGGTTGCCCTTTTGGCATTAGACAAAGTTCTAATCCAATCATAGTAGAGCCAGCCCTCCACCAAATTGATGAGTATAATATTCTATGTGTAAACTGTTAGCAATGAAAAATTAAGCTGATGCCGGTCAATGTTGGACCGGAAATTGGTACTTACTAAATTTGTGGGCCACTACAGAGCGAGACAATTCTTAGATCCCACTTGGAACTCCATTAATTATAATAGTGGTGGGAATCAAAAGTTATTGGTGTGGAGGAACCCCTATATGAAATTTTAAATCAATACCGATAAAATTAATGCCTTTAACTGCGGTCCACAAGTTTAATGGTTTGAGATAAAAGTAAATCATATTGGATCCAATGACCATTAATCCCATGGGTTTGCACTCATCCAAAAGGACCGGACTGTTCGATCAACTTAATTTTCTAATAATATAAAGTCATTGAACTAGTGTGATTGGTTTATTTAGCTAAGGTGATAGGGACCCAAGGGAGAGCCCATAGACACATGGGAAGACAACCACACAAGTGGGAAGAATGCCCACACAAGTGAGAAAGTAGCCCGCACCTTGGCTGGGACCCAAGAGAGAGCCTAGCACACACACGGGAAAACAACTCATACAAGCAGGAAGAAGGCCCACACAAGTGAGAAAAAGCCCGCACAAGAGATAAAGAAGCCCACTCAAGTGGGAAAATGTGGCATACCCAGGGTTCAAACCATGGGCAGCCAAGTGAGAACTGCCGCCACTTACAGCGTTCTCTACTAGTGTGGTTGTTGTTAAGTGGTTTGGACAATTAATTGGGTCCCAAATTCAGTAGGGAGGTAGGGCCCATCTAAATCCCTAGGTGGGCCCCATAGCAAGGTGCACATGGGATCCCCATGTGCGACAATTGCATGGGGTCCGAATATATTTGGAGGTGTTCTTTTGCATATGGCTCACACGATAGCTCCATGACAAACAGTTGCTAGGCCCCACCAATGATACGGGAGGTGGAGATCAAAACATTCAGGTCGGACCGTCCCAGATATAAATTGAAGTCAATCCAATGGTCCTTATTCCTTGATCTATGGCTTAGAAGTTTACCAGTTTTAAGTGTAAAAGAAAAAGTTTTATACTCCATACAATGGTCCACTCCATTTAAATCGATGTAGACCGCACGAGATCTGTGACATATAGGGGGATTGAATGGTCCATTCGGACAGATTATAAGGTGGGCCTCACATATGCATCTCACATAGTAACTCCATGTGAGAGCAAATGAATATATATGCTTCATGGGCCTTTCTTCTCAGCAAAATCTTAGGCCCGCATACAGAGAGAGAGAGGACTGCGCAGGCAAACACGCACCTTCCTGTGGGGTCCATTTGAGGAGGGAAGGAAGGTCCATTTGAGGAGGGAAGGGGATGGAAAGGCTTTGATGCGCACTATCTCTCTACAACATTTTTGGCGTCTCATATCATCCTAACCACAATTTGAAATGAGTGCTACTTTGAGCGAATTTGAAGGCATTACTGTTGCTAAAGAAGGAAAGAACGCGCGCACATCCAATCTCCCTCACCAGAGAGCTTGGGTCTAACCTCCTAAGTTGTGTCTGGTTACCAAGAAAAAAAAAAAAAAAGCCGAACGAGTTACATTCAAATCATTCAATTCTGTCACCCTTTCAATTCTGTCAAAACCAACCCCCCCCCCCCCCCCCCCCCCGAAACCCGAGATCATCAAACCCTTTGATCTCGATGTGTGAACGGTCCCAGTTAACACGGGCATAATCAAATCACAAAGTGAAATCACAATATCACATTCGCATAATGAAGATCAGCAGAGTCATTTAGTCTAATTAATTCATCAAATTTATTAAGTGGATCTTCCAATGAATCACTAATCAAGAATTATTGTCTAATACAAAACCACGGACTCAAACATGTCCAAATAACTAGATAAACAACTAAACCAAATAATAAATAAGGTGTGACTAGTTCTAAGAAGTCTAGTTCTAGAACGTGACATGCCACTCAAAAGTCCACGCTCAGTCACACAAAATAGCTATTGCACATTTGCACTTCAGTTGGGAGTTCAACCTCAGTATTTATGAAAAGCAAGCAGGTGAGGACTAGGCTCCATAAGTAAAGAAATTATAAAACCATAACAAACAGGATCATATCAGCCAATTATTAGCAACTATGGGTTCGGACAGTTCGGTGAATGATTACAGACGTGGATATGTAATACTGTAATGATTCATCATATGAGACAAGATTAGGTAAAGTAACTCTCTTTCAAGCAGCTAAACGTAGACACTAAACAAGCACAAATGTAGGCAGGAAGATAAAAATGATTCTAATCATTCTAACGAAGAGTAATAATTGGATGAATATCAAATTGGGGCTTGAGCCAATTCAAGAAAAGGATCCCATGTGGGAAAAAAATGGATGGTGCTTAATATAAGGGTCCTCATTTGAGGGTTTCCATATTTTTATGTATAAGGAAATTATAAGACCCCAACCCAAGAGACCTCGATTAGTATTAATTAAGTTGTACGATAGTCTTAAGTGTGATTAGTGGGTTTTGATTTAGTTGGATTTAGAATAGCTTTGTTATAACTTTGAAAAATTTTGAGTGCCTTTATGATTGGTGGGGCCCTTTGAGGGTTCCTTTTATGACTTTGCGTGTACTTGGGGGATTATTCGAGATTCCTGTGATTGGTGTTTATATCCCGTTTTGCTTATCTCATTAATCTTTACAATTTTCATGTTGATCTCGTTCCCGTTCGTAATCCCGAAACCCGACTTTCCTAGCATTGAGGGTAAAATGGTCTTTTATTCCAAAATCTGTACCCAATATTTGATATTCCCGAGACCCACGAAACATATATACTTTTTGAAAATTAGAAATTTCAACGATTATTTCTCCCTACTTCATCGAATACATTCGAAGCCCCGAAAGTCATGATTTTGACTCAACAAGATTCCTTAGGGTGGAGCTCACTCCCAATTGCTTATAAAGAGAACCCTTCTATTCTCTTTTCCATTTCCAGCTCAAGCAACTCTTACTTAGGGTTTTCCTCTCTTCTCTTGTTCTTCTTGCTCTCCTTCCCTAAATCACCACCAACCTTACATCTCTTGAGAAATGGAGATCATCACTCTCTTCCTCTCATTGAGAGCTCTTCATTGATAGCATTTGTGGAAGAAACCTCTCATTCCAAGATCCTCATTGAGCTAGTCTTGCCCATTTCGAGACTTTGTAAGTAAGCTTCCTCCCTAATCTTCTAGATTTGTATTCCTTTAGCCTTGGAGAAGCTCCATTTGCATTATTGAAGCTTTCTCCTTCCTTGTTCATTGTCTTGACCATTTTAGGGTTTTATTTGGGGGTTTTGTTGTAGCTTGGATCTTTAACTTGGAAGTGATTAGAGCTTGTTTTTTACTAAGCCTGAACCTAAGGCAAGTGGATGAATAAATATTTAGAGTGTTAAATAGTTTTATCAGAAATGTATATGATTTCACTATTCATTCTTCACTTGCATTGAATTTTTAAAATAAATGCTTATGCAACTTGCTAGCTTATTTAACCTTTGAAAATGTGATATTATGGCTTTTCATTTATTACTTTTCATGACTTAAATGAATGCCTGTGTTTGGTGGATTTCTCTTCTCTTGTGGTTTGATGAGTTGAAGAAGGAGGTGAATGGATAGTTGTTTGTAAAAGTTTTGATATGGGGGAAGTGTTGAATGTTGAATTCAATGAGCATTTTTTTTAGCTCACTCTATTGCAGGGAAGTGAATGAGGAATGAAGAAAACCAATTGGAAGAGAAAAGGCCTCAAATTTGAACCCAGTAGGAATTTCCCGCAGCTAGCGGTCACCTGTCGGCTAGCCGCCTGGTGACTGGCGACTACCAAACCAGGTTCGGTCACAATTTCAGAGAGCTACTTTCCTTTCTGAATGCGCGGTCAGCCGGTGGCTAACAGCTTAACTCATTGGCGGCTAACCGTCGGCCAATCAAACCAATTTCGGTTCCAATTCTAGTAAGCCGCATTTTTGTCAGCTCATTCACGGTCAACCATGTGGTCAGCTAGCGACTAACCGCCTAACCCAGTGGCAGCTAACCGACAGGTAACTGACTTTACCCAGGAATTTTAAATTGAAGAGAAATGAAGGGGACTTCCGTCCAAATTGTTTGTGAACACTTTTTGGGAGTGATGGGTACTATTTATACAGAGACATGTGTGAAGCCTGTTTGAGAAAAAAACTACACCACGAACATTCATTTGAAATCTTAAAATTTTTCTAAGATATATAAGGAGCTCGGAATGTCTCCAAACTCAAAAGGTACCATGTTTTTATTGAAATCGACGACATAATTCACCTTAATCTGATTTTAATCCCGGTACTTGTCCCGAAATTCATGATTTATGATTTATCATTTCCGAAAATACAGAAATTACAATTGTAGCATTTTGCTAGTCCCGATATACACTTCTTGTTTAAAATGATGTTTGTGCCTTTAAGCATCTCGTCCCGCCCATTTATATAAGTGCATCATATGTATTTCGTACTTGTCTCGATTTCTGTTATTTGACATATGAGTTGACACTACTAAGCTTGGATAACCTTATTGGTTTGATCCACCTACTTGGAGATATATCTCCCATCCCCGCCAGCTGCAGTTTGGAAACCCGCTACCCTGTTATTACCGTACTTGTCCCGATGCCGCAAATTGCTACTGTGGTTCCCGATGCCCGGTTCGCTACCGTAGTCATGTCTCGTATTATTATGTATATGTATACGTAAATTTTGTTGTACCTCCTCACTTCAGTGACTGAGATCAACATCCCGATATGCTCTTATCACTTCGGTGATAAAGGATTTAGCTTCGTGTGGATACCATCTTGCTTGTTTCCCGATTTCCTTAGATACCTTACATGTTTTATATTGTATATTGTTTTCCAGTAAATGATTCTTCTGTTTTATGAAAGTAATTGTTTTAACAGGTTTAAATGTTTTCCAAGATAATTTTTATTATTATTATATCTTTTCACCCACCTGCCAAACCGTTATGTTTGACCCATTAGTTTGGTACTCAAGTCTCGTCGTTGGTTATCTCGAGGAGGAGCACGAGGAGGCGGTCGTTGAACCGCAACGATTAGTTGAGTGGCATGCCGACGATGTCATTTAGACATTCGGATGTCCGAGTTGCGTAACATTTTGGGTTATGATTAACCATTCTTTTGGGATACTTATTTTGTTTATATTGGCCTTTGTTGGCCTCGATTTTTGGGGAATGTAATTAAATGAACTTTTGTACAAACTTTAACTTTTATTTTGGGGAAAACACTAATGATCATTGCTTATTCTAATACTTGTTATAAATATGTCATCAGTCAAGTTTCTTTGATATAAATGTATGAATTAGATTTGTTACACGCTTCCGCATTTAAAAGAATTATTCATGTTGTTGTGATATCCTCACCGCAGACACCTGTGGAAAATCACATATACGAGTGGCATCTTTTCATTGGCTCGTATACGTATTGATTTAAAATAAATTCATAGTTTGGTTACCGTTCATCATCCATTACATCACCATTAGAGTCCCGATCCCGGATTAGCCCCCTTGACCCGGTCCGGGGTCGCGACAGAAATAAAAGTAAAACTAAACTAGTTTCAAATGGTTGAGTAATGGGCATGTAACATATAATGGTTGTTGAAAATAAAGCTACAGAGCTGAAGTAAAAAATAAAAATTGAAACAATGATACCAATCTGCAGTTTGTAGAGAGCGCTGTATAGGCGGAAATAGAGTGAGATTAGTGGCAGCAGCTTGCAGCTGAGGCACGTCTAGCGACGCTTTCTTTAGGACGATTTCCGCCCCTCTAAGTGAAACTCAGGTGCAAAAAATGATCTCTACAGGAACTGCACCCATGAAATAATTGTCTTCACAGAAGTCCAAATCAAGCTCCAAGAAGCACAGAATGCTCACGAGAAAGGGAAAATGGCATTTCAATTTTAAAACATTTCTATATCAGAAAATGGGTCCCTCCAGGGTAGGTTGGGCTGGTTTTGCACTCCCCCTACGCGCGATAATCACACAGGATGTGCGTCACGGACACGTGCCCCGTTAAACGATTTTTGGATCCATCCCCCTGGGCCAAGCCTGACTCGTGCATGCACATAGGGCTTATGGTAAAAGAGTCCAAAGAAACTTAAAGTGTATAGGAATGAAAATAGTTAAAAACTCTTCAAAAAAGTTGGACTTGAACAATGTGGAATCCCATGTATTCCACTACCCACAGAGAGAGGAAAAGACAAAACTTTCTAAAGTAAGGTGGTTTTGAATTTTTGAAACAACCAAAACCCAACAATGGTAGCATAGAGGGCAAAGTGTTGAGAGCTCAACGTTCATGGAAACCCATCATCATTAAACACTATTAGCTGTGAGAACTTGATTCGGGCGGCACACTTAACCACGGGATGTAGTGTGTCAACCACGGGCTGCAAACGGTGAGTCTCTGTTAGCCCGCATTGAAAATATTCAAGTCCTGACCTTGGACTTAAAAGTCAAACTCCGTATTAACTTAGCATGAGGCTTTTTAAAATCGTGCGGTCTCGAAAACCGTAAGAACCCCGAAGTTAAGCGTGCTCGAGCGGGAGCAGTACTAGGATGGGTGACCTCCTGGAAAGTCCTCGCGTGTGCACGTGGACCAAAGCGAACAATTTCATGATGAGTTTGGCGGGACTGTGACATTAGCTATCTAAACGAAGACAGAGAAAGTAGCTTGTCAATATAGAAACATTAAAATGGTTCATGTTCATCATTTGTTATTTGATTTATAACAATTTTCGGTGATCCTACTTTTTAAATGCAGCATGCTCTTGCTTCTGCAATATGAAGCTTTCTACTACCTTTAATAAGACGGATAGATAAGTTTGTGGACCCATTGGCCCCATGAATAGAAGAGGAGGACTATTAGGATAGTCATCCGAGAAACACATGTCTGGTAGATATTTTTCACTAATGAATTTAAGGTTATGAAATGGACAATCCCTCTCATTTTATATCTAATTAAGGCTAGAGGTCCGAGAGCGTCATATTAAATAGGTACATCTGAGAAGTATGCGATATATCCCATATTCAAAAGTAGCTTTAGTCAATCAAAGTGGATTGTTACTCTAAGCATTTGACATATAAAACTTTAACACACGAATTGTTACACTATTTCTAATGGATTTATGTCTATACTTTATGCCTTCACTGAAAAACTTTTTTTTGTCTTTTTTACAAGGCTTGTTTGTTTGCATAAAGTATCATAGGAATTAACTACATGATATGAACTGATGGTCAAATGAGCTTCATTGAAGGATCATTAAAGAAGTAAGGGGTGAAGGTGATGAGGTGAGGAGTAAATGATATAAGATAGCGATCTAAATGAGACCTTAACTTTCCTATAATTTGAGTTATTAAGGTGGATATTAAATTTTCGCAAGGGTAGGTTATTTGATGGTCCTTTTTTCATGTTTTTTTTTATTCTTCAATTTTTAACCACTGATAAATGTAGGAAGTCTTTGAATTCTTAAGAATTCAATTACATGAAACAAACAGTTCTTGAGAATTTAGTCATTTATACTCATAAAAAGGTGAAGGCAACTTGCATGCCACACAAGTGGGACCCACTTATTGAAAATCTAAACCAGTAAAAATGAATGCCCCAATTTCTTATTAGATGTGGCCAGACTTTTTTGATACAAAAATTGGACCCACCCTAACATTGATCTTGCATGTATGAATCTCATGAATTGAGAAAATGTTTGGATGCCTTATTTATTACTAATCTTATTCACATGTTACGGATAACAACTACCCCTAATTTGGGAACAGAAGCAATTCTATTTTTCCTGTTACACTTTTGAGACTCGCACGTGACAAAACTAGACTTATGCTAGAGGAATTAGTTTGAATGCACTTTTGTTTGCAGTCCATTCTTTTGTAGCCATATGATAATTATTGGGTTGTGGCAATGACTGTTAGAAATATATAAGGACAATAATGATAAGTTATTATCTTTGATATTTTTCCCTATATAGTTGGTGGAGTGGCATAAAGATTAATTTTCTTTTCATTACAATATTTAGGGAGGTATTGTGAGACTCAGATGTGAACACTTGGAAGTATACTCTCCAACGAAACACAAGAGCAAACCAATTGAATAATAAATTATAGTTAGTTAATCAAAAGGTTTTCAGTGTCTAAAGTGTCAATGTTTTTTAATATGTAATTAGCACAAATGACTCTGATCTTCTTCCAAAAGTAAGAAGGAAAAGGAAATTAATATTAATACCTTTCACGGCTTGCCTTTAATTTGACCTACCGACCATTTATGCCTTCTAGACCTTTTGAATTTTTGGAGAGTGGGGCCTACCTTCCATGTTCGAGGATCTCCACCTTTCTCCCTGTAAGTTGTACCTAGATATAGTTGTGATTACAGATATATGCCAAATGTAGTATTGAATTACAGAAAGAGATGCAATTCTCACTTTCGTGGGGATTTGTCAATCCTTCTGCGGAGTTCAGCCATGATTCAGTTCAATGTGAATACAGTCAAAATTATACTATGTTCATGCATCTTTAGAATTATACTAAGATCATTTTCATGCATAGTCAAAATTATAGTAAGTTCATGCATGTATTGAGGGAAAGATTATGCACAAGGGTCAAGGCAGCAAATACATGGTGATGTTAAATCCTTGATGGATACTTCTGAAACAAGACAATACCAACTGCTTTAGACAAATCTTCTGCTCCTTTAGGTGATTGTATTTAGGGGAATTAACATTGTACACAGTCACAATTGTACTTGGTTCATGCATCTTCAAAATTATGCTACGTCCATTCATCATTAAGGGAAGAGTTATACACATGGGTTAATTACCCAACAAATTGATGGTGACGTTAAATACTAGATGGAAATTTCTGAAGCAAGACCAATACCCATTCCATACCACAAGATTTCTGCTCTTTTGGGTGATCATTTCTCTCTCTCTATATATATATAATATATATATATAGAGAGAGAGAGAGAAGAGGGAGAAATTCTTAAAAAACTCTCCTGTCTCAAAAAGATAGTTACGGCCCCTATTTAAATGCCAATTATTTATTCGTGTCTTAAGAGAATCTATAAAAAATCCACATTTGTAGGAGAATGTTTAGGAAAGAGAATTGAATATATGTATTATTGATGACATGTGTCACGCTTTTATTGGCTAAAAGAGTTATATATATATATAGAGGAAAATGCTCGTACGATAGTAGCTCTCATACTACTATGAGAGTAAAGAGGAGACAAATCCATATCCAATGCCAATAGCCTAAATATGTAGGTCCCATTTTTACTCTCATATTAGTGTGAGAGCTACATAGGAGTATTTGCGGGAAGGTTAAAGTATAACAATGAAAACTGAAGGCCCCTTTTGAAGTACAATAATCGACAGGTAGAGAATCCCTATAGAAAATACTTGTGTGCACAAAAGAGGCCTTAAGACATATTTTCTGCAAAATTGTAAAAACACTTTCACCCCAGAAAATAAAAACCGTAGACGTTGTGAACATGCAACAACAAAAATATTCTCTTCGGAAAACCATCTTCTTTTTATGCAGAAAATGCTATGAACATTAGCACCCTTAGTATTTGATGCAATTTGAGAAATAAATCAAAAGCATGAAATCTTACCTTTAGTAAAGAGAGCAGAGAGAGCAGTGAGCGGAGGAGAAATGCCGAGGTGAGATGTCGAGGACAGAGTAGTAGACGATGTTCACAGTGATGCGACAACGAGCTGAGGAGACAAGACAATCTGAGGGT
Organism: Camphora micrantha; assembly: GCA_003546025.1. Taxonomy (NCBI): domain Eukaryota; kingdom Viridiplantae; phylum Streptophyta; class Magnoliopsida; order Laurales; family Lauraceae; genus Camphora; species Camphora micrantha. The sequence continues at coordinate 59,162,481 of QPKB01000003.1, forward strand.
TTCGAGGAAGCGGGAGACGAATGGAGTGTCATGGGAGGGGGGTCGAGGAGGGGGTCAAACTCGCAGCGGAGTAGGCCATGGGAGAGGAGCTTATGGGCACAATCGAGGGCGGCCTCGCCGATCTTGGGGGAGGCGAAATCGAGGGCGAGGGCGAAGGTGAAGGGTTTGAGGGAATGGGTGAGTCCGAGAAGGGGATAGGGGATCGGAGAGGGCGTCAAGGCGACGAGGTTAGAGTGCTTGCGCCAGGCGAAATGGTTTTGGGGGAATGAGATAGGGTTTCTTTGAGATGGAGGGATGAGATAGACCCTCAAAATGGGTTTGTTGAAATGGGCGTGTCTCGAAATGAAATGTTTATTTCAGAAATAGGCAGGCTTTCAAGTTAAATGAAATGTATATTTCAAAAATGGGCGGGCTTTCAAGTTCTTGGACCTTTTCACAGTCCACGGGCACGTGAGTTGACGGTATCCTTTGCTTGAGTTGAGGAGAGGCCTCCTCATATATATATATATATATATATATATCAATTATCCAGTGCACATTGTGTGCATTAAATCTTGAATTCACACTCATTGTGGGGCCCACTTGGGGATAGAACTCGTGGGGATCTCTTCATCTTTTAGTGGCCTACTTGTGTATAAAATATGGACCCCATCCGAATGATCTAAACTGCTGGATTGATGGGTCAATTTTTAAAGGGTTTTAAAGTGCTGAAACTTGTTGGCTAGATGGAGTTAGGATGATTAGATGGGGCCCATATAAAATACGCAAGTAAGCCCCAATCAAATGAAGAGTTCCCATGGGTCTCATCCCTGGGTCCCAGGTGGGCCCCGCATTGAGGCATGCATTTAACCTAAAATGCACATAGTGTGCATTGAGGTGTTTTGACCCCCTAGGCCTTGTGCGTGTGGTATGCCACGTAGATAGGCCATCAGTTGGGACCCATTAGGGGGTGCGCAGCTGTGCAAATCACCCACCTCTATATATAACTCTTCAAGGATTGTTAACCTTTTGTCTTTCTACTATATTTTTATTCATTTCTTATTAAACATTAATTATATATATAAAGACAGCAGCCATTTTCATGACAGAGAGACACTTGACATGCTTTAGAAGTTTTTAACACTTTCCACAACACTCTCCAACAAACTCTCTAAAATATCTCAATGCGGATCAAGATATTCTTGAAATAAGATACTTACTTGGGTAAATTAGCCAATGGTCCCTAAGCATGGTCTTCTAAAGCATCAAGTCCAACAACTTTTTCTCTAATGTCTATAGTCCAGACAGCTAGAGATATTTCGATGAGAGGTCCTTAGTACGCCACGTCATATATTTTCAGGACTAATTTGCCCCTTTAAACCCTCATTCTTAGGCCAAGTTCTCTCTTATTCTCTGTTGTCCCGGAGAACTCATTCCGTCTTCTTCTCTCTCATTTTCCATTTTCCGTTCCTTTCAATAGTTATGGAGTACCGCTACAGAGCACCTTCCGTCGCCACCATGACTTCTGATTCTCTCTCTTTCATTTCTTCAAAGATAGAAATGGTTTTACTTTCTCTTACTCTCTCATCTGAAATCTCTTCTAAATCTCTATCTCTCTCTTTACAACTGATTTGAAAGAGAGCAGTTTGCTCTTTTGCTTGTTTTCCCTCTCTGTTTTTTTTCTCGATTGGATCATAGTCATCAAGTGTTCTTGTTTTGGATTTCAGTTTTTATTACAATCTGATTTTTCGTATTCAAACTTTCAGTGTTGCCGAACTCAGATATATTTCCCAAAAACTCTGATTACTAGACAAAAACTCATATAAATTTGCCAAAACTCAAATAAATTTATCTAAGTTTTCGGCAAACTTATTTGAACTTCTGGCAAAACTCAGATAAATTTATTTCAGTTTTCGGTAAACTTATCTAAACTTCTAGCAAAACTCAAAAAAATTTATCTGAGTTTTGAACAACTTTTCTGAGTTTCGAATAGATTTTTCTAAGTTTGGACCAAAACAAATTTATCCACGTGTGAAAAAAATAAACTCATTTAAAGTCTTTTTTATTTGATCTCAGACTAAGACAACTCAGTTAAATACATTTCAAAGTCAGATAAAATGATTTTAAAACTGAGAAAACCCTCTCTATTTTTTTATTGACCTTGTTCTTGCTTTGGTTGCACTTTCGCTTGTTTTTTCTCTTGACTTGAGGTAATCGAGGACTTTGTTCTAGCCATTGTCTACATAGAGTTGAGCATAAAAAATAAATAAATTAAGAGAAGAACAAAATCAAATTAGTTTTTTAGTTTTTTTCAGAAGAAATTGTATTGTACATCTTCTTTCTAGGAATGGAAGAAGTACTTTTTCTAACCTTAAAGTGAAGACGATTAAGATGACGGAGGTATTAGATCAGTTGAGTTTGCTTCTAGGTTTTGTAGCTTCCTTTGTCTTCGCCTTTTGTTTCTGCAATTCAGATGAATCTGTTTTTTGCTTTTCTGAAATGGTTTCAAGCGGTTTGAAGCGAAGCCTTTTTGCTGACGTGTACAAGGGCCTTTTTGTCTTTTTCACTGATTCATTTTCATGAGAGGGACTGCCGCCGGTACGATAAAATATTGTGGACCTTAGGCTATAAAAGTGATGAGGGACCTACCACCAAAAGCCCCTAAAAGAAATTCTACTAGACAGATTTTCAAGTACGTTTGAATTTGAATCCTATCTCTTGCCATTATCCAAAGTTCAAATCTTACTGAAAAGCAAAACATTTTTTCATTTGTAAAAGATTCCCTACTAATTAGGCTTTTAACTCTCATTTGTAAAAGATTACTATTGCATTTACTATCTCTGCCACTCTCCTTCTTGGGTAGCTCGAAGGTAAGGTGCTAATAGTTAAGCTCCAAGGTAGGTGGTGGGGCATTTTGATGATCCCGATTTGTCAATGTAAGTTCGTTTTGTGAAGAAGGTTTGCTTTCTTTTTTTTTTTTCCCTGAACACATGCAATGAGATAAGAACAATTTTCATTTCTTTTATTATCTCTAATGATTCCAAATCCTATTTAACTCCTACAATCTATCTTGAAATGTAGAACCGATATTTTTTCTTTCCTCTCTCCATCAGTCTCTATCCGTTTAATTTGTGAATTCCTTTCTTTTTCAATAATTTTTAGAGATGTGATCTAATAACCCTAGTGCAACATACCGTCATGAAATTAATATTTCAAATATTTAATTTTGATTGGTTAGAAATTTGAGAGATTTTTTTCTTACATTTAGGATTTGGTAAGAATACACGATAATCCCTGCTTACACACACATATAATAATAAATATTGACGTGATTGTTGGAATTATTATTATTATTATCAACGAGATACCATATTTTCAAGGCATATTGACGTGAGTGCAATTATTATTATTATTATAGAGTGGGTTAGAGCACCATGTCATTATGGGCCCACCTAATCAGACCAAAATTTATTATTTTCCTTACTCCTTCCCTTAAATACTCTCCAAACAATGTAGAGATAATCATTTTATAAAGTTCTTTTTGGATTTTCAAGATTTAACATACATATTCCTTCCCATACCATTCTTCCTTAAAACATATCATATGATACTATTGCTCCTTCCAAAATCATTTTCTTAGATTATATTGGCCATTTACCTATTGGAAATACTACAGAATGCTATCAAACAGAATTTAAATTAAAACGATTGTACCCGATTGTTAAAGACTGCAACTGTAATTTGTGGAAGACAAAGAGCAGCAACAGCAGTAGATCTGTAGCCGATGCACGTCTGATGACGCTCTCTTTAGGACGAGTTGCGCCCCTTCGGATAAAATCCAGGTGCGAAAGGTTCTCAGCAGAACTGTCCACATGATACAATGGCCAATCTCCAGGTTCGATTGCACAAGCAGCCTGAAGTTTAGACTCCTTTTTTGGATTGCGCGGAAGAAAAGCAGAGGAACACAGCGAGAAAGCAAATCGTTTTTTCGGTGTATATTACAAACGATTATGGAGATGCCCTAATATAAACAGATACAATCTGTTATGTTAGGTCTTTAATCCCTAATGTTAAAAACATTAATCCTCAACGTTAAAAATAACCCAATGTTCCAATGTTAAAAGCAAAATTAAAAATCATTTTGTTTTAATAAAAAAAAATGGCAAAAGGTTGGCATTACTAGATCAGTAATGCATCCCCCGCCCCCCCTACGCGCAATATACACGCAGGATGCGTGTCATGGACATACTCCCGGTTAAACGTTTTCCGGACCAGCCACCCCAAGTCAAGCCCGACTCGCGTGCGCGCATAAGGCCTATGGCAAAATGCTTCAAAGGTCTTTAGTAAGTATAGGAATGAAAACACTTATAAAACCTCTCCAAAAGTTGGATTTTAGCAATGTGGGATGGCTTGTTTACAACAACCTACACTACCCCATAAAACAAAAAGGCAAAAGGACAAAAGGACAAAACAGCTTTTACAAAAAACACCTTTAGAATTTTTGAAACAAACAAAAAACCACAATCTCCCCTCTGTTTTAAAATATTCAATGAGCATCTCACTGGTAAGGTGACTGAGCTTGAACCTCATCGTCATGACATAATTTCAAACCTTTAGGAGTTGGAGTAAACAAAGTTTTGAACTTCAACTCTTTATATCGGTTTAGAATTATGTCAAGATTTGATCTAGGAGTCATAAGGTCAGCACTTTACTGCCATGTGCTATATCCCGGATTTCATGAGTGCTCTAGAGAATCTGCCCAAATTCTCATGGGAAGCGACCCCACTTCCACACTCATATAGGTGATTCTATCAAGAGTGCTCATGTAGCTGTGCAGCCCACCATATATGTTGTAAATCTCATTAAGGATTAAATCCAACCTTATTCGCTCCAGGTAATTTACCAACCATCAAGTAATCCCACACAACAGGGATGAGTATAGAGTAAACATACTCTACTTGTCAGTACTTCACATCATCTGGATAGCTTGTTTTTCCCATTGAACCTATTTCTTGGGATCTCCGGTCATTAGGTTTGGTTCCCGCTATTGATAATTTATGGGCTTAAGACCCATCCCTTTCGTTATTTCTTTTATTTTCTCCCTTACAAGGCTTTTTGTTAAAGGATCTGCAAGATTATCTTTTGATCTCACATAATCAATTGAAATTACTCCTCCATTGAGTAATTATCTCACATAGCTATGTTATAGTCGCACTTGTCTAGACTTTTCATTATACGTGGCATTGTTTGCAGTAATAATTACTGCAGTGTTATCACAATGAATAATAACAGGAGGAATTGGTTTAGTCCACAAAGGAATATCAAATAATAAATTTCTAATCCATTCAGATTCCATTGCAGCAACTCCTAGAGCCAGGAACTTTGAATCTTTAGTGGAATTAGAAATTACAGTTTGTTTCTTTGATTTCCAAGATATTGCAGCACCTCCCAAAGTGAAAATATATCTACTTGTAGACTTAGAATCATCTAAGTCTGAATTCCAGTCAGCATCGTTGTAACACTCAACTACAGGTTATCAACCAGAATAACACAATGCATAGTCTATATTATTCTTTAAATACTTAAGTACTCTAGATATAGCATTCCAATGTTCTACACCAGGGTTACTGGTATATCTACTCAATTTACTGATTGCATAAGCTATATTAAGACGAGTACAATTCATAGCATACATTAAGCTACCAATTACACTAGCATATTCAAGTTGAGATACACATTCGCCATCATTTTTCACTAATTTAATACTTGGATCAAATGGAGTAGACACAGGTTTACAATCAACATGATCATATTTTCTCAATATTTTTTCAATGTAATGTGATTGGGATAATTTAATTCCAGAATCATCTCTTACAATTTTAATTCCCAATATAACATTTGCTTCTCCCTAGTCTTTCATATCAAAGTTATGAGAGAGAAGACTCTTCATTTCTTCTATGCTTTTAATGTCAGATCCAAATATTAGTAAATCATCAACATATAAGCATATTAATATTGTTGAAAAACCATTAGATTTATAATAAATACATTTTTCAGCCGCATTTATTTTGAAGCCATTAGATAGAATTACCTCATCAAATTTTATATGCCACTATTTAGGTGCTTGTTTTAGCCCATATAAGGACTTTATTAATTTACACACCTTATGTTCTCGTCCTTTTATGACATAGCCTTCTAGTTGTTCCATATAAATTTCCTCTTCCAAATCTCCATTTAGAAAAGCAGTTTTTACATCCATTTGATGAATTATCAAATTATAAACTGCATAAATAGCTATCAATATTCTAACAGAACTGATTCTAGAAACATGTGAATAAGTATCAAAGAAGTCTATTCCCTCTTTTTTTCTGAAGCCTTGGCTACTAGCCTGGCTTTATATTTCTCTATTGACCCATCTAGCCTAAGTTTTTTCTTAAGAAACCACTTGCACCCTAAAGGTTTAGTACATAGGGGTAAGTCAGTTAATTTACATGTATTATTAGCTAAAATGGATTCAATCTCATCATCTAATGCTTCCTTCCAAAAGGCAGCATCATGGGCAGACATAGCTTCCTGAAAAGTAGATGGATCTTCCTCTAATAGATAGGTTTCAAAATCAGACCAAAACTAGTAGCAGTCCTAAGTCTCTTACTCCTTCTAGGTTGAGTTTCCTCTTCCTCAGGAGTTCCTAAAACTCTTTTGGGTGAAGAAGGTTCTGATGTAAACTTAGTCTTCAAAAAAAAAAAGTCTTCAAAAAAGTCTGCATCTCTAGACTCAACTAGACTTAGGTCTTCTAATTTAATGAATCTGTAGGCAACACTATCTTAAGCATAGCCTATGAAAACACACTCCCATGAGTGGGGTCTTAATTTAGGCCTTTTTGGATCTACCATCCTGACATGTGCTAAACACCCCGAAACTTTAAAATATCTATGGCTAGGCTTTCTCCCTTCCCAAATCTCAAATGTTGTTCTATTAGTTTTAGAATGTAAAACTCTATTTAAAATGTAACATGCAGTCAACAGAGCTTCACCCCGTAAGTTTTTAGGACTACCAGATGCTATTAACATAGAGTTAATCATTTTAATCAAAGTCTTATTTTTCCTTTCTGCTATACCATTCTGTTGGGGTGTATAAGAGGCAGTACAAGTTCTCTTAATTCCTTTAGATTCACAATAGTCTAAAAAATCTTTTGAGGTGTATTCACCACCTCTATCACTTCTGAATGTCACAACCATTCTATTCAATTTATTTTCAACTTCAGTCACATAAATCTTAAATTTAGATAGTGCTTCATCTTTAGTTCTTAGTAAGTATACATAAGTATATCTCGAATAGTCATCAATAAAAACAATAAAGTAATATTTACCTCCTCTAGTCATAGTATTACGTAGATCTCATATATCAGAACGAACCAACTGAAGTAATATAGATTCCCTTTCTACATGCTTAAAAAGTTTCCGTGTAATCTTCGATTGAGAACATATTACACATTTCTTATATTCACCATCATATTAATCAATTAGTCCATTATTACTCATATTTTTCATAGTTCTGAAATTTATATGACCTAATCTACCATGCCCTTCATCAAATGAAGCAATAATATAAGCAGAAGAATATGCAATATTATTATTGACAACATTCAATTTAAACATACCCTTACATGCATATAGAATTTTCCAAATGTATGGGGATAGGGGTCTCCTTGCCTTAGTCCACGTACAGTTGGATTAAAAAAAACCACAAGGAGATCTGTTAATTAGCACCGATCCCTTTGCTGAGCTAACACATTCCTTCATAAGGCTAATCCATTTCTCAATGAAGCCAAAAAAAAAAAAAAAGGCAAGAGATTTGAAAAGGAAAAGCCAACTAAGCTTATCAAAAGCCTTTGAGATGTCCAACTGCATGCACAGAGCACAAAAGAATCGCTGGTTGAAATGAAATGATCTAATTCAAGTAATAATTTCCCAATTAATAAATAATTTGTTGAAAAAGCTGAGTGGAGAACTGTTTGGGTGCAGATAAAACAGACAGAAAATGTGGGTTTGAGGCGTAGGAATGCTTTCCTTAAGGTTTTATTTGCCCCCACTATGAAACGTTTGCTAGCGGGTGTATTGGCAAATTACCTCCAAGATACAACAAACCCTGAATTCAATAATTAGCAATCTTATTGAATTCCCAGAACAAAGATGATACTGATTCCAGATTTGGAGTTTATTTATAGCCAAAACGTGTCTATTCATGAAGAGATGCAACTTTTCTAACAGATACAACCCAACAGATACAACCTTTCAGAAAAGGTGTCTATTGGTCAAAAATTGCAACTGTTACAACTGACACAACTATTGGTCAACAGATACATCTGTTGGTGCTTGCTTGTATTTTTTAATGTGGGACTTTTGGCTTTACAACTTCTAGAGATATATTACAATCTCTATAACAATCCCCCACTAGATTGTAATATTTCTCCAAATCTTTAGTTGATATACTCATAAATATAAGAAGGTATCTTTCGATTTAAACCTTCAATTAGTGACTGCACTTCAAAGCACTCACAAGACAAAGGTGTACTAATGTATTAAACCTAGTCTTTTATGTCGGTACCGGAAATACATCACATATGAGCCATCTCAGTTTCAAGATATGTTCCATTCATATTAGCACTATTACGGCCATGTGCTCTATCTTGGCTTCATGAACATTTACAAGAGTAAACCAATCTCTTGTTAGAAACGGCACCATTTCCTATGTTCACATAGGTGAAGTTCATTGCATGTCTTTAGCTACTTAAGACTTGAACTTTATTAAGAGTTTGTACTCATCCTCAACGCGTAGCTATTTGCACTGAATCATCCTGGAAAGGACACAATTCAAATTTCAGTGCCTAACTAATCACTTATCAGTGACTTGTTATTACCCATTAAACTATGGAATAGTGGTAAAACTATTACGAGGTTGGGTTACCGTCACTGGTGATTCTTTTCAAAGAAAGGTTTCAGTCCCATTCCACTAGATGTATCCTTTACTAGGTCTCTTGATAGACCTTTCGTCAAAGGATCTACTAGGTTCTTATTAGACCTCACATAAACAACATTAATAACACCATCTGTTATTAGTTGTTTCACATATTCATGTCTTAAGCTAATATGTCTGGATTTTCCATTATATACCTTGTTATAAGCTCTAGACAAAGTAGCTTCACTATCACAGTACAAAGAAATTGATGGCATCGGTTGTGGCCACAACTTTATATCAAACAACAAGTTTCTCAGTCATTCTGCTTCTTTGCCTGCCGCTGCCAGTGCTATAAACTCAGACTCCATCGTTGAGTGAGTTATACAAGTTTGTTTCTTGGATGACCAACACACAGCTCCTCTGCCTATAGTGAATATCCACCCAGATGTGGATTTGTTATCACTCGCACTAGTTATCCAACTAGCATTAGAGTATCATTCAAGTACTTATGAATAGTCATTGTAAAACAAACCCAAGTTAATAGTTCTTTTGAGGTAACCAAGTATCCTTCCAATTGCTTTCCAGTGTTCCGTACTAGGATTACTCGTATACCGAGACATTTTGCACACAGCAAATGCTATATCTGGCCTTGTACAATGCATAACATACATTAAACTTCCAATTGCACTAGCATACTCAAGTTGTGCAACTGCTCTGCCAGAATTCTCTAGTAATTTAATACTAGAATCATACGGGGTATTCGCCTCTTTGAATTTCAAATGATTGAATTTAAGAAGCACTTTCTCAATGTAATGAGATTGACACAATGAAAAACCCTCACTATTTTTCTTAACTTTGATGCTTAAGATAGTATCTACCTAGCCAAGATCTTTCATCTTAAACAGTGAAGTTAAATACTTCTTAGTATCACTCACTCCTTGTATGTTAGTTCCAAAGATTAGTAAGTCATCAACATATAAACAAATAATCACACCATAATCATCTGTAAATTTAGAATAAATACATTTATCGGCATTATTGTGTTTGAAACCATGAGCCAAAATCACAGAATCAAATTTCTCATGCCATTGTTTTGGTGCTTGTTTTAAATCATAAAGTGACTTGACTAACTTGCAAACTTTCTTTTCATTTCTAGGCAACACAAACCCTCAGGTTGTTCCATATAAATTTCTTCATCAAGATCACCATTAAGAAAAGCACCTTTCACATCCATTTGGTGCACATACAAATGATGTATCGATGCAATAGCCATTAGCACTCTTATGGATGTTAATCTAGCCACCGGAGCAAATGTATCAAAATAGTCTATACCTTGATTCTGTTTGAAACCTTTGGCTACTAATCTAGCCTTAAACGTTTGTATAGACCCATCCGTATTGTACTTTCTTCTAAATACCCACTTGCTACTTATTGGTATTGATCCTGTAGCCAGATCAACCAAGATCCATGTCTGATTTGACATAATTGAGTCCATTTCATCATTTACAGCTTCTTTCCAAAAGGAAGCATCTCTAGAGGACATGGCCTCACCAAAAGTTTTCGGATCATCTTCTATATTAAGTAACAAGGGTATCTTATTAAGTACATTGTTTCTATCTCCTTCAACCAGAAAGGCTAAAGCTTGAGATGAAATAAAATCAGGTGCTAGAGATTTTTCTTTTCTTTCACATTGACTTCTCCTAGGTTCAAATTTCTTTTCAGATTCTTTCCTTTTATTTCTAGTGGAGGAACCAGGAGTTAAGTCACATGGTGGATCAAAAACAGATTCCAATTCAGTTGTAGTATCATTGATAAATTTATTTTCAATGAACTCAACATCTCTTGATTCTACTATAACATTAGAATCTAAGTTCAACAACCTGTATGCCTTGGAATTTTCTACATATCCCACGAAAACACTTTTAATACCTCTTGGTCCTAATTTTGAAGATTTAGGGTCTTGCACTCTATAAAAGGCAATACAGCCCCAAACCCTTAAATATATCAAATTAGGTTTCCTATCTTTCCATATTTCATATGGTGATACATGTGTCTTCATAGAAGGGATTCTATTATGAACATGACATGCAGTAAGTAAGGCTTCCCCCCACAGATTATTTGGCAATCTAGCATTAAGAAGCATAGAATTGATCATATCTGTGAAAGTCCTATTTTTTCTTTCAGCCAAACCATTTTGTTGAGGAGTAAAAGGGGCAGTTCTTTGATGAATAATTCCATGTTCTTCACAAAAAATATCGAACTCATTTGAAAAATATTCACCACCTCTATCACTACGAATCATTGTAATTTTCTTTTCTTTCTGATTCTCAACTTCTGCCTTGAAAAGTTTAAATTTGTCAAAGGCTTCATCCTTTGTTCTTAGTAAATACACGTATGTAAATCTAGAACAATCATCTATAAAAGTGATAAAGTATCTTTTTCCTCCCCGAGTCAAAACACCGTTGTATTCACAAATATCAGAATGTACTAAGTCTAATATTTGTGTATTTCTTTCTGCTTTAGGAAAAGGTTTCTTAGTCATTTTTGCTTGAATACAGATTTCACATTTTTCATGACTAACATTTCTACAAGAAATTAAACCATGCTTTGACATATATTTCAAAGATCTAAAATTCAAATGTGCTAATCTAGCATGCCAAGTATCAACAGAATCAACAATATAAGCAGAATTCATCATTTTAATAATACTGAGTTTGAGCATGCCATCACATGAGTATCCTTTGCCAACAAAAGACCCATTTTTGGTCAGAATACAATTTTCTGACTCAAGTACAACTTTCAAACCATTTTTACACAACAGACTAACAGATACAAGATTCTTTCTAATTTCTGAAACATGAAATACATTTTTTAGAAGTAATTTCTTTCCAGAAGTAAATTGAAGTTCCACACTTCCTTTTCCAACAACTTTGATAGTATCATGATTCCCCATGAGAACCGATTGACCAGTCTTTTCTTCTGCATATGTAGAGAACAACGTCCTATCATTACAGACATGTATAGTAGCACCAGAATCAAGCCACCAATCAAAGGATTTAGTCGTTGCAGCCATGTTCAATTCTGTGATCATGCCAATTTGCATCTCAGAAACCATAGCACAGATTTCTTCAGGCTTCTCTTCGACCATGTTGGCCTTGTTGAAATTGTTTTCTTCTTTCTTTTTCTTGAATCTGCAGTCACTCTGTCGGTGGCCTTTCTTACCGCAGAAATAGCAGTTTCCAGTGAACTTTTTCTGGCCATTTCCAGATTTATTGAACTTTTTATCATTATTGACTTTGAAGTTTTTTCTGGAATTTACTTGCTTCAACGACATTAACTTTGGAGGAATCCTGAGGATTACTTTTAAGATCACGAGATCTAGTTTCCTCTTCAATTCTTAAATGTTTCTGCAATTCTTCCAAAGTTATGTCATCCCTCCTATGAAGGAGTTTCTTTCTGCAACCATTCCAACTCTGGGGTAATTTAGCAATCACAGCTCCCACTTGAAATGGTTCAGAAATCTCAACTTTCAATTCTCGAAGTTTCGTGACCAGAACTTGCAACTCATGGATTTGATCCAAAACAGATTTAGTATCAACCATAGTAAACTCGAGATGTTTTAAAATCAGAAATTTATCCGTACCTTCCTTCTCAGTTTTATATTTGTATTCGAGTACATTCCAAATTTCTTTTGGAGTCTCCATAGAATTGTAAAGATCATAAAGCCTGTCCGAAAGAGTATTCAGAATATGTCCCCGACACATCACTTCGTCATCTTGCCTCTTCTTCTTTGCAGCCTTCTCTTCATCAGTGTCATCATCCTTGGTTTCTGAAATTGGCGGAAGATTCGGATCCAGGACAAAAGCAATCTTCAAGACAGTGAGAAGGAAAAACAATTTTCCTTTCCAACGAGTGAAATTCGTCCCATCGAAACGATCAAGTTGAACATTAGGATTCAGAAAAGAAGCCATAGTTTTCTCGGCCTCCATTGAAAAATAAAACCTTAAGATTGTTGAAAAAGGTGAGTGGAGAACTGTTTGGGTGCAGATAAAACAGACAGAAAATGTGGGTTTGAGGCGTAGGAATACTTTCCTTAAGGTTTTATTTGCCCCCACTATGAAACGTTTGCTAATGAGTTTATTGGCAAATTACCTCCAAGATACAACAAACCCTGAATTCAATAATTAGCAATCTTATTGAATTCCCAGAACAAAGATAATTCTAATTTCATATTTGGATTTTATTTATAACCAAAACGTGTCTATTCATGAAGAGATGCAACTTTTCTAACAGATACAACCTAACAGATACAACCTTTCAGAAAAGGTGTCTATTGGTCAAAAATTGCAACTGTTACAACTAACACAACTATTGGTCATCAGATACATCCGTTGGTGCTTGCTTGTATTTTTTAATGTGGGACTTTTGGCTTTACAACTTCTAGAGATATATTACAATCTCTATAACATAATCACCGTCATTGTCACAAATACATTCTCGACAATAATTTGGATATATCTTGAAAATATGAAGAGATAATCGAGTAAATACAGCCTTTTTTTTTAATTTGTTGTGATATCATTGAAATACTTTGAAACAATCACACCCATATCTGTGACATCGATCCAAAATTAAACCCTTTCATATTCCTCCTAAGTCCTACCTACGTGATTGTTATGCTTATGCATCAACGGTAAATTGTGGACTGCTCTTTTGAAGAGCAAAACGGGGTTTCTTTGAGCTATCTCCTCTTAATTCATACAAAGAAAATGATAAGAAAACACATTTGGTTTGGAATCCTCCAGCTTTAGAAGAGTTTGTTTTGCCCAGAGTCCAGTCAAATAAAAGGTCCTAGCTAGCTAGCCACCTACAGGGGGGGTGTTGGGTTAAGAGAGAGAGAGAGAGAGAGAGAGAGAGAGAGGAATCATACACTGAGAGGCGTGGGGAATCATACACTGTGTTGTCATTGCACATCTTTGGTTATATTAACTAGAGTTCTCTTTGGTCATATTAACTAAAGTCATTGCTCATCTTTGGTTTTATATAATGACTAGAGTTCAGCTCATTAAGGCAACCAGAGATTAAAGTGATACGACAATGGAGATGATGATTACCTAATCTATTTGTTTCTAAAAAGCTAGGCTCCACCAAGAGAATAAAAAAAGTAGAAGTTATATCGAGTCCTTTCCCTTAAAGTGCTTGGTGCATGACCTTATTTCAGCTGGAGACAATGATGACAATGATGATGTGGCCTTACATTGAAGGTAAAACTCAAAAGCTTTGAAGGATCACCTGTGATAGAAAGGCAAAACTATTATGAAATTATCTAAATTGTAGTTACTATTGTTAATTATAGTAGCCATAGAAAAAGAAAAAAAAAAAACATGTAAATTGGAGGAAACTGCAGGTCCGAAATGGGTGTTGGAACCGAACTTACCCAAAATCTTTATTCGTTCTGGTGTGAGATTAATGTTGTGAACTCGCTGCGAATTCTTTTAGATCTACTGAATAATTAATCAAAGGTTCTCATCTCCTTTATATAAAGCAATCCTTATGAGTCACTACCCTATCTGGACTCTCTCTCTCTCTCTCTCTTAGAATCTCACATCTCTTAACCAGTGTGTGAATCTTACCAAACCGAGAGCTTGAATCCAACCCAAACTCTACAACCAAGAGTTTGATCCTCATCTGACTCTATCAGACCAAGACTTGTGGGGAGTTCAACCGCTGGGCACAATCTGGCGTGGGCCCCATCGCAGTAAAACCACACAATTTTTCAATAATCTTCCACCTGACACGAATGCTATGTTTAGGAAACATGCCAACATATATCAAAAGTATTTGAGTCCCATGCACATCACATACTATGCAAATTCTTACACGAGCAACGGTTTAGTGAGAGCATCAACCATCAATTCCTTATAAGGCACTTAGAAAATTTGAATTTCTCTTTTCTACGTTGTCTCCCGGATAAAATGATATTTATCTAAATATTCTTTAATTGGTTGTTGAATCTTGGCTCTATTACCATGAATATGGCAGGCGTAATATCTACATTCATTGGGAATGATTGATCATTTCTGATTAAATCTGAACTATATAAAAAACTTCTTAACCAAACAACATCTTGAATTGCAGTACCACGGGCTATATACTCTGCATCGGCCATAGTAGACATAGACGTTGAGATTTGTTTTCTACAAGTTTTACACCAATAATCTATATTGTATCTTTGTCAAAAGAACTTCCAAAACTATTTAGAGAGAGGAATATTGTGTTTACTTCCCCATTAGGATTCCTTGATAAATTTTCAGATTGAAAAGTATAAATGGGGTTGACCGTTAGATAAGGTGTTAAAAAACGGGGTTGACCATTAGATACAAAAGCCATACTTTATAGGCATGAACTTCGGAGAAGATGATACAAAAGACATGTTTGTTTAGTCAAGCAACTTCTTGGAAGTACATACTTGTATCAGGCATCTAGGTGGAAAGAAATTCCACTTCACCAGCTTTATTTTCAGTGCATCCGACTAGAGAACCTTGACTAGACCCGATAATTGGACTCATATATATTGCCTTTTCATCTGATTCTTCAAAAAATAAAACAACTGCAGGACGATTTCAGTATCATTGATTGTACGACGAGGAGTGTGATGTTCTTGAGAAGCTCTAGTGATTAGTACTTCACTGGAGTCTGAATTCTAAAACCTCCAATGCTGCTAGGACAAATTGCAGTGAAGGTAGTGGAAGCTTTCCGTACTCAGTACTTTGATCATTTATATTGTAAAATTGGAACAGTTTAAAATAAATATCGTCTCTCATTACCGAATCTTACTCTAAATATCAAATATTATATGCAATGCATATTTTTATATGTGATAATGTTCAAAGTAAGCCCATATCTTGCTGGATCAAAATTTGGTAAAAACCTAAACAAGATAGAGACGATTATTTTGATCAGTCAAAATTTTGGTCCTGAGCCAGAGTTTGTATGATACAATCATCCTTCAAAAAGATAAAAAAGAAGAAAAATGAAAAATGTCCGCGCTGATGTCACTATCTTTCAGTAATTAACTAGATAATTGATTTGTCGGTCAAGTCTAGGCCTCCTCTTCAGCCATCACCCATCATCACATCATTTAAACCATTATAATAGGTTACCGACAATGTGACCCCACACGACTGAGACATCCGCATGAAAAAACAAAAAACCACCCAAGGTACTCCACTTTGATAATTTTACTGTAAAAGAATGATAAAGTAAAAAATCAAATTAAGAGAGAATGAAATATAAATAGGTTATAATGGTATTTTATTTTTAGTTGATTGGTATGGAAGTTTTTTAATTTTTTTTATAAAAAAGTAGAATTTTTTTTTGTCTTTTAGTGGAGAAAGAATGTTACTAAAAAACTATGCTTTTGATATAACCCCTTATCTGAAAAATGGAGACTTTACTTGACTTTTACTATACTAGTAAAGTGTCAAACGGGCCTAAGGCAGAAGTGGACACAGGAAATTCAACCTGTGGGGCTCTATCTAAAATAAATATCAGGGGAAGGAACAAATGTAAAAAATAATAATAATAATAATTTTTAAATTTACAAAGGGGTTATTAAAAATTATAAAGTTTTATCAGATATGAGTGGCGGCTTCAGCCTTCATACCCTTATACTTGGATCTGCCGTTACTTAGATGACACTTGTTTGGAGTAATTTTTTTACCCATGTTGGACATTCCTGTCCCCACGCATTTGAAATTGCAAGTTTGACTAGTGAAAATTTAAAAATCAGCTAGGTATGCTATCACTTTTTGACTCGAAAAAACTTTTCAAATCTTTACTTTCAAAATGCTGAAAGGTATTTGTGTTGGTACCGGTAACACTAAAAAATTGAGCTGTCAGTGAATAACATAACAATTTATATCAATACCGTATTGACGGATGAGAGAAATGGAGGTAACATGCCTCCCGTTTAAGTTTAATATCAAATTAATAACCAATAATATCAAAAGCTGAAGTTATTAGTGAATGATATAACAATCAATATCAATAATTTAAAATATTAATAAATAAAGCTAATCCAAATCTCGTTCAAATGATCTCGGATGACCTGCAAACAAACAATTTTAATGACGAGTGCCACGAGCATACCATTCGACCACGGGTAGTTCTCAGACACGACAAATAAAGTCGTGGGGCCACAGTGTCAGCTTTTTTTGCGGACTTGGAGACTTGAGACTTGAGAGGGGTGCAGCAGTCCCAGGTCCGACCATGTCCTTTTCTTTGCTTTAATTTCTCTCGCATATGGAGGGCGGGCCGCTTTAGATAGATGAAGCACTCTGTCGAATGTAATGGACACATTCTAGACGTTAAATTGATGGGCACTATCCTGTTAAAGTGGTTTTTTTTTTTTTTTTTTTTTTTTTTTTTTAACGCTTGGTTCCTAGTCCTTTGAATCAGAATAATTTCTATGAATTTAGAAGAAAAAGCCGGGTAAAGATTTTTATGTGACTCCAATATAGTAGTGCAGTTTCGAGCCCACAACTTCCGAGGGCAAACCATGGTCTTAGGCCAACTGAGCTACCTCTCGGAATTATCCTATTAAAGCAGTTATAGTTCATTTTGTGGCTCATCCTAGATATTTTGTGGGATGACTAAGAATGCAAGTCGACAAGATGAATTTCATTTACACAGACCCAAGTTATTTTACTCTTATTCAAATGACACATTTACTTGAAAAACTAGACATGCTTGGTAACAAGTGAGGAACCAGTGAAGAGTCTACATATGCGAGAATTCCTCAATGATGTAAATTTGAGGGTTCCTCATTAAAAATTTCTATGGCTAAGGATTTCACATCGATATCAATATAAATTGTTGCATGCAATTGAGAAAATTTGGTGTCATTGCATAAATCCACAAAACATAGGAACTTCAAATCCTATAAGGAGGGTTGGACCTAAAAACTCTAAAAAAAAGAGGATTTTCAGTTGTCCAAATCCTAGGAATGTAAATTACCAAACATGAACGTTCCAAATCCTCAAAGAAAATCAGTGAGGAATCCTCCAGGGATTTGACTCTCAAACATGACTAAAGGGGTCGTTTGCTTCATTTACATATATAAACGCACAAGTGTTATTCTTCATCATGTTTATTTACACTCGCATATATAAATTAAAGTTTGAAAATGGTGTGTGAATGATGTCATTTTCAATTTTTCATTTACACACTTCAAAAGGTGGTGCTGCTAAATTCTACAAAAGAAGAAAATAACTTGGTCTTGCAAAAAGTACCAGTGCAACCCGTTATTCATGTCCATATCAATAGGTAGTGGGTTCAAAACACGTTGTCCACCTTTCATTTTTGGTTTTTAAAACTTCAGCAAGCTTCAAATTGATCCAAACTATTAGTCTCTTTAATTAAACCAATAAAACTAAAGATATTTAGTTTTGAACCTTAAAAGCATGTTTGGCAACAGCCCGTGCAAGAGGATTCTTTGCCCCTTTCCGCACGATGAAGGATTTTATATGTTTGGATCGTCGACGATTTTAAGAGGGTGGATGGAGAAATCAGTGTAACCGATTATTATGGAAGTCAGACCTCCCCCCTTCGGATTCGCAGAATCGGGGGAAAGAGAGAAAGGTGGATGAACAATAACCGGAACGGTAATGTGGGCTTAATAAATTTTTGCTTTGAGAATGTACTTTTAGATCCCATAATCAAGATCCAAACCGTTAGTCACCTTTAAGAACTCCAAAAACGGCCACCTCACCAAATTTCAGCCGTTGATTCCTATTATATCTCGAGATATGTGCCAAATCGTCTAACTGTTTACACTATTATTGAAAACAGTCCATTTTTCCAATGTTTTTTATTTATGTGGGGTCCGAAATCAAGATCGGAACCGGTCATTAGTTTTGGAACGTCAAAGACTACAAGATGATAGAATTTCAATCGTTAATTCCTCTTATATCTCGAGATATGTGCTAAAACGTCTGACGGTTTATACTATTATTGAAAACGGGTGCCAAAACAATCATTTTTTCCAAATGTTCTGGTTTATGTGTGGTCCACAATCAAAGATCGGAACTGGTCATTAGTTCTAGAATGTTGAACACAGCAAGGTGACGAAATTTCATCCTTTGATTTCTCTTATATCTCAAGATATGTGCCAAAACGTATGACTGCTTACAGTAATATTAAAAACGGGTGCCAAACCAGTCCCTTTTTCCAAATTTTCCGGTTTAAGTGGGTTTCAAAATCATGATCGGAACCGGTTAGTAATTCGGGAAGATCAAACACGGTAAGGTGACCAAGTTTCAACCGTTGATCCTTACTATATTTTGAGATATTTTTAAAAACATCAATTGGATCAAACATTCTACAAATTGTAAGAATCCTTCCTCCATCCAAACCTGAAACTCTCATCAGGAATCCTATCTGAAAAGGTGTTGATTCTTTGGAAATGGAGAGAATCCTCTAAACGGAGGATTCCTCCCCTAGCATGGACTGTTGCCAAACGCGCCATAAATGATCTTCGTAGACTTTGAGAAAATTGTGGGAAAGAATTCCTAACCTCTAGATCTAAATTTTCTGCAGATTTGTGGGTCTCCAATTCATGATCCCTGAATATTCTTATATTGATAAACAATCAAGACTTTTAGCCTATTCTCTCTACGTTTCCACTATATCCGAAACGCCCTTTCTAGAAAGCCTCTTCTCTCTATGTTCCACTTTATCTGAAATGCCCATCATCATCCTCCGAGTCCGACATGTCCATCCTAGTCCTAAGATAGTGTAGAATGAGTCACATGTGAATGATTTCTTGTAAGGAGTCATTGATCTCCGCGTCTGGTGATCGAGACAAGTCAACATGATCCTTAGATCGCTTTAGTAGTGGCTACATTGTCGATTTACGCTTCTGTTGCAGTCACTACTTGACACCAGTGCCCTACTAGTTACAACTTACAAGAGCTCTTTCCAATCTAGTAATCTAAATTGTAAAAAGGCAAAAGATCAAAGTCTTACCGAATATTTTAGGTGTCTCATTTAAGGCTATGGAACAAACAACCACTATAAAAAAAAAAATCTTACGTGTCATCAATTTTGATGATGTTTGATTGAGTAGTTTGCAACATTCAACATTATTGGTTATTTTTAGCCTGTTGAAGATGTGAGGTTAGTAGGGTTAAAAATTTAAAGAAAGATTGTGCTATTAAGAATGTAGGGACCGTAATTCCTCCAACAACTATAATCAAGTATGGTGGAGATTTGGTTGGACGAAGTCCAGATCCTCAGGCTTTAACTTGAAGAAATCCTAAGTTAAAAGGAGTGGAACTCTATAGTGGGGCCCACATATTAAGATTACTTATAATCACAATAGATGCCCTCCAGCTATATGGGTATCCTCAAATTTTATGTCAATCCGAGTTTGCTGCATCATTGGATTAATTGTTTGAATTAAAACGTGATAATAGATATGCAAAAGATTGTATAAATCACTAGGTTTTTTTTTAATTAAACAGTCAATCCAACGGCCGGATTTAATTAAAATTTGAATATACCCTATCATATATATGAGTAGATCTAATATGAAAGTGTGTAGATTTAAGAGAAGAACACGACCCAAACCCAAAAATGATATGTCAATGATCTTTTAATTCATTTCTATGCTTTATCTAAAAAAAACTAAGGAACACATAATAGTAAAAATAAAGGAGTTAAGTTGATTTTCTCTTATCATATAAAATGAATCTTGAAGGAAGAGTGGTGGAAATATGGTAGAGAACGAGCCAAAGAGGAAGGACTGCTCTAAGGAGATGAGGGGAAAGGAAGAAGATGAGGGAATGAGGGAAAAGAAAACAAAAATTAAAGTTTATTCCACTCGACCGATATTTTCAAAATATCGGACCGGTATCCGCCGATATTTTATACCATGCATGTTAGGCTTAGACATATAAGGATACACGTAAATACTACCGCAGCATAGTAGAATATTTCCCTCGTCTTCTACTCTATGTTTCTCACTGTTACTTCTATAAGCAAATCTAAAATAGTGGTATGCTGGGTTCGAATTCTCCATCCATTCAAGATTGGTAAAGATGATATAATGAAAAACCTGTCGCATTATGGAGCAGTCACCCATGAGTTCATCATACAATTCTAGGAGCGAAATCTGTCTAAAGAAAGCGTATCCGTAGCATGCTTCAGTTATCATTTGTTAGGATTTCTTCTTTCCTTTCTTCGATTTTAATAAGTCTCAAGTTGCTAACCAACGCACCCCAAATGCCTAGACGTTAAAAGTACGGTAAACTAATTACTTAACAATTAAATTTATTTAATTTATTAGCAATTCCATATATATATATATATATATATCCAACACATCTACACTCTCAAGCCTCAGCTGATGGCCACAGAGCCATTGGGAAGTGGAAGGGGTTGGAAGCCAAGCCCGTGTAAGTATAACTTCAGAAGTAGTTCCATCCATTGAAAATTTAATATGCTCAAAATAAAGTCACTACACTTTTATGGGATGTGGCCAAACCCTTGTGACACTTTCATGCCAGCGTAAATGTTTATGCGATTCAAAGAAATCTCCAAGTCTTCAATATTGGACCCCCTTAAGTTCAATGAATCTAATAACCTCTGTAGCTTCTCTCTCTCTATATATATGTTTCTTGGATTCGTCCTATTGGTGATGTGATCCATCATAAACTCTATATGGTGATTGGTGAGTGATACCCTTTTATTATAGAGAAAATTAAAAAAGGTGTACGTGGGGTTTACAGGAAACATGTCCTCAAATTAGCTTTCACATTGCCTAAAAATGATTGGCTGATCCACATATGAAAAGTGGTGTAGAAGAGCATTACTCTTTTATCCCCATTGAAAGGAGGGAATGAGAAACACATGCCACACCCCATTGCATGATGCATATATTATACGATAATGAAGACCAAGGAGATCCCACATGCATGATCTTAGGGAATATGGATGATACTCGCGCACAAGGGATAAAAAATAAGACCATGACTATAAAACATTTTCTGGCTGTTCAAATACTAATTCAGGAATGGTTAAAGAAGCCTACATCACCAACTGATTTTGGTGGCTCTCAAACTACCATACTTTTGCTTTTTCTTTTATGTGTATTGGGTTGTATAAGATGAAAGTAAAATTACAAAATATAATATAATTTCTTTTATATCAGACTTATATTAACTTTCCATATCAAGCTTTTACCCAAAAAAAAAAAAAAAAAAAAACTTTCCATATCAAGCAATATGCAATTTTGGCCGAGTCCTAAAACCATATTGATTTATTTATTTTGCTAGATGGGTGCATGGTACACAACCAATGTTACAACCATTTAATACAGTTGTTTGAAGCTAAGTGCCCAGTATGCGGAGCGGGAGCAAGAGCGCCGAAATGCTAAATTTCAAAATAATTAAATATCCGGAACGCCTATACAGCATAGTGCTTATAGACTTATGAACAATTAACTAAAGGGTGAAAATATATCTTATCCATATATTCAAATATCAAAAACGGAGAAAAGAAAAGTTTGCAATTTGTCCACATAAAATAGACAATAATTAATTAAGTTAGAAGAAGTTTTTTCATTTAAAAGATAAATATCAAGCTTACAGAAAAAAGAAAATGCACATGAAGTTGATATTCGATTGATCCAAGCTTCGAAAAGACCTATCCGCGTTTTTTGAGAGGGATCGGAAAGGGGACAGGGAGGTTTGAAGTATGACGGATGTTGACTGAGCCAACCGAGCATTGACCCAGCTGTGAAAGGGTCTATTTCCATGCGCCCAGTTGATGGTTGATGCTGATGGTCAAATGAGAAAGGTCTGCACCTTTTCCTTGTAAAATGGAGCAATATACACATTTTGCTAGGTTTTAGTGGGGCCTACAAATTGAATTATACTCACTCAAGTTACCTTTTGCTTTATTTATGGTGTCTCTGGTTTAGTTGGTCCTTGTAGTTGTTTGGTTTTAGTCTCCTTTTAAATAGTCTTCTGAATGTGGACGGTTATGCCTATGCCGTGTTTTCTTTATTGTAAAACATAAACATCATACTAACAAACACAATTCAAGTATGAGCTATTATTATATCTTATTATTCTAGGCATCTTGTTTTCTGAATGTGAACGAATGGTTCTCCTTCCTCATAATCTTTTTTTTCTCCCCATATGCCATGATGGAATCATCCTTGAGTAAAATTATTCTAGACAATCTTGTTTTTGTGACGCAGGAGTCTGACGTGGGGCCCACATGATTAGTGTTCCGAGTCGATAATCTTGATTACAAGAATTAATTCAGATTTCCCCCCTGGTTGATTAAAGTTTTTTTTTTTTTTTTTTTTTTTTTTTTTTGTGTGTGTGTGTGTGTGGGTGGGTGGGGGGTGGGGGTGGGGGGGGGGTTTGTTGGGTGGGGTTGGCGGTTTTAAATTTCTTGGGAGACGACGAGGGTCTCATTCCCTACCTGGGTCTACCTATAATGGGTTTGGAGGAATGAAAAGAGAGAGAGAGAGAGGGAGAAAGAGAGAGAGGGAGAAAAACAATCAACCATTTTTGTTCTAATCAGACAAAAGAGTTTAAATCACTGATACAGAAGGAGAGAACATAAGGAATCCATCACATTTTTAGTCAAATATCCATTTAAGTTTTAGATTTGATTAAGATAGTCCAACCTGTATCAAACTAAAAACTCATTGTGCCCTTCCAAAGGAGTGTCATACACGGCCAGATTGACTCAAAATGTGCCACATAACAAAAAAAAAAAAAAAAAAAAAAAAAAAAAAAAAAAAAAAACAAAAGATTCAGACAAAAAAAGATGTGATTTTAAAGTGGGGCATTTTGTAGAATTCCTCGTATACAAAAGAAAAAATGACCTATACGTGGGTCAGACGAAAGGAAGGTGGGCTTCATTCATGTGTTCATTCACAGGTCTTTATTTTTTATTTTATATTTTTAACGTTGTTTTAAGCCGATAGATGGACCCCAGACGTTTCCTTACCAGACGATTTTTCTCCCATAACAAAGATAAGAGTGGTCCATCCGGACAAAGACTGTCATGTCATGTCTTGATACATGTTTCACTGTAAGCATAAGAAACATGACCAATTCATGAGCTGTAGAAGCTGTGAAAACGATCTGCAGGTTGCAGTCCTACATTACAGATGAAGACTCACATTCAAATCCCATATGACCATGTCCTGGGAACTTCACATTCAAATCCCATATGACCATGTCTTGGGAATCAATGCCTTCTAAGGGGTTTAGTTGCTAGTAAAGGAGCAGTACACTTAATGCCACATTTGTTTCATATAATTCAATTCCGAGAATTCAAAGACATTAGATATTTATAAGTGGTTGAAAATGATCGATCAAAGGGGAAGAATATCCAAATTAAACCACAAAATCACCACTTTTCCTAAATTTAATAAAAAGAAATATAGGAAATGAATATCCAGAGATTACCCCGGTAATTCAATACATAGAAAAGTGAAGGTTCTATTAACATATCTACCTTATATCTTTCACCCATCACCTCTTTGGTAGACTTCATTTCACCATGAGTTCCTATTTATTTTAATGTAAACAAACAGCCCCTTATTTTGAGAGCATGTTTGTTTCGTGTATTTGAATTCCTAGGGAATTCTAAGAATTCGCATTTATATAAGTGACTCAAAATGAGGATTAAAGGTAAATATCCAAAAAATGAGCATCAAATTATCCTTCTTTCATGGACACAGAATCAAGGGAAGAAAGATGGAAAATGAATATCAAGCCATCACCCTAGTAATTAAAATCCTAGGAAAGTCGAGGTCCCATCATTTGCATCTGCATCTCCATCTCCATCTTTTATCCTTCATTCCTAATCTCATATCCTTCACCCCTCACCTCTAATAATTCTTCTCAGGGACCTCGTTAAATTTGACAACGGATTCCTCTGTTACTCAATACAAATGGCAAACAAACGAGCATAAAAGGTGGAATTCTCTGAAATGGCCCCACCCATGCTTTGCTCTCGTATTAGTGCCAAACTTTCTTACAAATTCAATCTTTCCTTAGATTCCCCATGGTCTCAAAAGGGACGATGGCCTCTTCCCAAATATTTTTCTGTCAACAGTAGTTGGTAAATATCAATATCACCGACCACCTCTCGTTTTCAACTTGAAGCTAAGGATGCAAATAGGTACCCAATTGTTCTAGGGTTTGGACCCATTAAAAACCGGGTTGGGATCCTTATTTAGGCTCTACGAAATAAATGGGTCCGGGTCCTCTTTTTGGAACCGTGACCTAAATAGGTCCGGTTCCGATTTCACATAGGTTTGGACTCGTGGACCCAACATATAACCTCAATTTCCGAGAATCTCTCCATAAAATTAGATATTTTTTTCCCATACCATTCTCTACATAAAACCGGGTCCGGCCTGCCGCATATATGAATCTGGTTCCGGGTCCCGTTCCACCTTCTCCTTAATGGTGGACCCGGACCGGAACCGACCCGTTTACATCCCTACTTAGAGCTGGGCTTTGTGTTTGTTCAGGACCTTCTCACCATTACAAATCCATTGATCTGATTTAACCAGATAGTCTGTGGGAAACAGAATTAAACTCGCTTACCGGTCAAAACCTCCCCCATCAAAACCTATTCAAGTAATTCCTCTGCACTAAATATAGGACTAATCTCTCCGGATTGCACTAACAGTACTTGATCTATCTGCCAAGAGGTGTATTCAAAGTAAACTTCTCAGGTCAGCTGCTTTATTATTAGCTGGGCCTTTACGCATACTAGATTATTGACCCAGGAGGATTTATACTTGAAAAAGAGGAAAAAGAAGAAGAAAGTCGTTAGTCTGTAATTGGGATGCAGTTTCTTCCTCTTTCGCTTGAAATTGAATTGGTCCTTGGGGTAATTAACTGATAGAATTGATAAAGACTGATGTGAAGGTAATCTAAGCTTTTCAATGACACGCTCTCACCTTGTAAAACAAGTGGACCCAAGAAAGCCTTCGTGCCTTGACCGATTCCAACCAACCTTCATGACACGGCTATGGTTACTGTTTAGCGAATTTAGAATGGGATCCCTCTTTTGACCAGTATAAGCCAGATTCAAAATAGAAATTTTCATTTATTTTTTTTTTATTGGATTTTGAAAATATGATGATGTTACTGGAAAAATTAATATTTTATAATAATATATATCACGAACAAGTAATCATATGATATTATCACCAAAAAAAAAAAAAAAGTACTCCCCATATGCGAACGAGTAGTTTCATTGATGCATGGGGCGCCTATATCTTTGCTTGATCCAACCCATTCACGCAACATGCCCACCAATGAATAGGTATATTTAGCATGGATATATTACTTAAAATGCTATCAGCTCTATGTATGCATGATCATTTTTAACTACCCATACAGGAGGGAACCTTGCTGTGCTATTTGTGTGACTACCCCATACGGGATCAAGATGCTGCATCAATTCAAATGCAGAAACATGTCCAACCGATAGGTTGACAAATTCTTGTATAGGATCCCCATAGCATAGAATTACACAAGGCACATTGAATTCTAGGGGAATTCCAGAAACATTCTTAATGCACGAGAGTAAAATCAACTACAAAAACTTTAATAAGTAAAATAATTTTGTTAAATAAAGATAGGAAATTCTCTCTGAATAGTATACTGAATTTTAACCTTACTCGATTAGCTATATTCATAATGCTGCATTCACACAATTATGGGGACATGTACGTTTAATCCCCAGATAATCAAGTAAGAGCCTTGGCGATGATCGTCCAAAAACTGAGGTTATGATATTCGCAAATATAACATATGGAAATATTGAAGTTGCATGCAACAGTTCACCTCTATGTGTCAGCCCTTATTTATCCAGGACTGGGGCAGGCAGTAAACTGACCGAATTTCAAGTAAATAGAAATTTGGACGTTAAGGATATTGTCAACTAGTTCTATCCAAGGATTTAGCCCTCGATGAACTGGAACGAAAAAACAGAAATCATGTGGCTAACCTCCAACATAGTAGACACATAGCTTTGATAATAATGATGAGCCCAGCCTTCGGACCTTTGTCCTCCGGCCCAGTGGTTTCCCAATTCTGACTAGTAAGGATATTATTCCCTGGAGATACATATATGGCAGCACACATAATACCAAGATAAGGCAGAGGTGGGAGACAAACTCGAGTCCTTAGGGAGCAAATCTCAAACCAACTGAGCCACCACCTTCACAGCCCAACTTCTCAAACGCCCGAAACCTCCATGGTGATGACTAGGAGATATTCTACAAATGTGGACTGTATTCAGGCTCACCAGGTGCATCAGGTAGGACAGGTCACAGATAAGGTGCCTACCAAATTTCAGCCCCAACGATTATTCTAACAAACTGATTTGCAACGATCAAATGGATGGCTTACATTTGCTCCAAGGCAATATTCAGCCCTATTGGCTATTTCTAACCATTAGATACACCATCCATAACAACGAAAGACACCGAAAATGACTTCTCCCTTGAAACAGAGATTAGCCACCTCATTCATTGTAACAGATTAAGATGATTAGAAATAACAAATGGGGCAACTTTTGACGAATGCCTCGTCTACCATCCCTACCGGTTGGAGCAAATAAATTAAATGAACATGTGATATGGCTTCTTCATGGTCGACTGGAAGGATAACAGTAATGACCTCAGAAAATGAACGAACACCAGTACTTTTGAGGCTTGAGCTATAAAATTTATAGATACCTGGATACTTCAAAATCTGCAGCTTTATCCGATACTTCAACTCTTTTCTATTTAAAATCCATAAACTGGTCGCCATGGTTACTAGTTTTTTTTTTTTTTTTTTCATTTTTCATATAATATAAAATCCTTGTCCCTGCCGTATCCATCATCATAATATATAAAGGTACCTTGGCTTCAAGAATGAGCAAATTCAAACTCCAAACCCGGTGACAATAGACTAAATCCAGATCTGGATATGTTGGAACCGCATTATCAGGTCAACACTTGGGATACTGGAAATTTACTCTTGGGGAGTATCCAGGTGATGAAAAAATAACCATCAGATGATTCAGATGTGGATATGGCCCATACAAGGACCGTTCCCATTCATGAACCAATCAGAATTGAGCACATGCTCTCAAGTCCAGATCAAGGTTCGGACTCAGGTCAGATCACATAAAACAGAACTAGATCCACGTGGACTGGCCTGATGAAAGCCCATTCTGTGCTCTCCACTGTGGATCACAGCACTGAAACAATACTGATGACTGGATGTTTTCTTTTCTAGGAGTCCATTTGATGGGTAAACAATGAAGATGCATAGTAAGGTCCACAAGAGGTGGACTATATTTAAGTACAGCATATACAGAAGACACGTTCACAACAAGTGTGCAAAAATGCAAGTGTGAATGCAATTTCTAACCAATGCATTGCTTGCTATTAGTTCGATCCACCAAATGCCAGAGGTTGTTATCAACCTTCGGTGGAGAAAGCAGAAAGCCACCTGACGTTCCACTTCTCAAAGTGGCAATTATCGCAGCAAATGTGCAATCAGGGGTGACCTTCCATGTCAACAGACAACCAAAGCGCACTGTTTGCAATTACATCCAAACACAGCCCTTAATCTGCCTTATGGGCATAACTAAGGCAACTAATTATCTACAAAAATTTGAAATGAAGACAAAAGAAAAGCTATAAGTGACCTCAACTAAATTAATAGATCGTAAGAGACAAATAGTATATGAATGCACTTACAAGAGAACCGTTATCTTCAAAATGTCATGCAACTTCACTTCAAGCCCAAATATCACGTCACATGCCACATAACTTCAAACTCATCTCCTAGTTTTGATGGAATGCTGTAACATACGATATATTATAACATGTTATAAGGTAGAGAGCAAGGGATAAATCAAGAGAATATGCTACACTATCATGCCGTATTTTGTACTTCTCGGAAAAACTAATAGAAAGGAAGCAAAAAAAAAAAAAAAAAAAAGAACTAGCTCACAGTTTCCACAGGTTTCATGACAGATTGACAAAGTTTGATGACAAATTGCCAATTTATAAGTTCCTTAACCTGCAAGCAAATTCTTGAGAAATGGTTTCCTTGCTCCTCACTATTGTAGTATGAAGAAAATAAATTTAAAACCCAGTGTAACGACCTGGGCCCACTGTCCACATGATATTGGCTCATGGGATTTCAACCCAATGTTGCCTCAGGGTTTTATAAGGCCTCATGTGGAGTTAAGGCAAGCCATACTTCTATATCCAGGATCAAGACTCGCATGTTTCTAATGGGAGACTTAGGCACCACTGGTCCACTGCATACCCCAGTCCATTAGAGTTTCCCCCCACCCTCTCTGGATGCTCGCCGAACCCAACGCACTTCTACAGGGGGCCCACAAGCATGACACTTAGTGAACCCATCCACAAAATTTAAGTGGTCATTTGTTTTTTATGCATGGATATGAAAATGTAAATTGACATATCTAAGTCCCATCTATGAAACACCATATCGTGTTTGTTTAGAAGCACCATTTTCAAGAGTAAACAATGAACAGTTTGGATTACATATGTGAAATCTTCATATATCTCAAAATCCATCAATGTCCAAGACATGCAACAAAACTTTTGGGGGTTTAAAACAAAACGTTTTGGCGTTCAAATGTCAATAAAAAAAACTTGGACGGATTAAAATTTGGGCCCAAGCAAAGGATCAAAATAGCGGTTGCAATGGGCGCTGTGGCCAATGGGCTACGTAGCAATTGCGGCGATACATAGCGGCGTGAATTTTCAAGTGGCAAAAAAAAAATTCAAATCTTGTGTCGCAGCCAATCTTGTGTTTTTTTAGTGATTTAGAACCATATAAGGATAGAGACAACTTCAGGTAAAGCTACTGAGTAGAAGAAATAGGAAAAATAATAATTAAAATTAAAATTACTTGGCTCTACTAGGTTTTAGACCGCACTGCCACTATTTTCAAAATAGCGCAGCAGCCTCAACTGCTACGACCAATAATGTGGCTACTATTTTGAACCATGGCCCCAGGAGCGTCCATTGTATTGGTGACTTCTTAGCCCAAGGCATGTAATTGTTTCAACCCTTGTCATAAGAAAATGGCCACATTTAAACAGCATTTTCACACTTAATTTATACATAAGTAAATGAGCTCAAACAAACACACAGATGCATAAATGTTACATGTGTAATTTTTACACATGTAAATGGATGCAAACAAATGAACCCTATGAACATTAGTTTCAGACAAATCAACACTGAGTTTTTATGTTATGAGTCTCAAACCTTAAACTCCATTGAACATTTATATCTCCACTGATATATTAAATCTAACATTTTTTTCTTCAGGTAAACACACCATAAACAGTCAAAAGTTGAAAAGCCAAGAGGACTACAGCAATAATCTGCAATCCCTGGATAAAATTCAAAATATGAAATAGCTAGGATTTTCTAATCTGATTTGTTTGGGGGCATGGCCT
Organism: Camphora micrantha; assembly: GCA_003546025.1. Classification (NCBI taxonomy): domain Eukaryota; kingdom Viridiplantae; phylum Streptophyta; class Magnoliopsida; order Laurales; family Lauraceae; genus Camphora; species Camphora micrantha. The sequence goes on from QPKB01000003.1 coordinate 59,192,967, forward strand.
ATCCATAGTGAGTCCCATGATCAATAAAGTAGATAAAAAAAAAATTTAAATAAAAAAAAAGGCCCTGCATACAAACTCAGGACCTGAGGACACAATCCTAGGGACGAGTATCATAAAACTCGTCAATCCAAAATGCAAAGGGGAAAGAGAGATGAAGAAATATACCACAGCAAGGATTCTAGGAGCTCGTATGGTGGAATTCTGTCTTTTCAAAATGAATGGACATACAGGTTCAGTCATCCCAAGCATCATCAACAGCACCCTCTCTCTTGACCATTGCTGGGGCGAGCATGTATCTGTACTTTTCCTCAACATTTATTGCAGTGGGACCATTCACACTGAGCTTAGATGATGCAACTCTTGCTTCTCTCTCTGCAGCTGCCGCTTCTCTCTCCTTCCTCCGGGCGACCTGGTGCAAATCATCGGTATTAGACCATGGTCCTCACAAGCAAAAGTTTTTAGTAAAACAACAAAATGCTTATTGAACTAGAAGAAAAGTAGGAAATTAAATTCCTTCAGGAACCATTATCCTTTCAAAAAACCAAAAAAAAAAAACAATAGTAATAAGAAAATGAAGTTCCATCTTCCATGTTTAAATACAATTCATACCAATTAGCAAGACAAGAAAGCAAGTGATAAGTTAGAACTTTGGAGAAAGGTGTTTGAGCCAAACAGGTTGAAAATTAGTGGATTAAAGATAGAAATGAGTAGCAAGTTTGGTAGATCAAAGAGTAGTGGCGTCAAGATGATGAAAGTTGATGGTGTGATAATTTAGATATCTAGGATGTAGAATAAATGGGAGGGCATCAATTAGATGTTGCAAATAAGATCAACACAGGGTGCAAAAAGTGGAACCCAGCTTGTTAAGCATTATGAGACCATCAACTGTGTCTTCAATAAAATGGCCTTTTTATCGTAAAACAAATAGAATTACTTTGTTGTACAAAGTGGAAAAGTAGCGAGAAAAAGTAAATAATTTAAAAAGATTATAAGTCCAGGCATCTAAAGTGTGCATGCTAAGGAGGATATGTAGAGTTGCTAGAAAGGAAAGAATTAAGAATGAACAGATAAGAGGAAAAAAACATGTGGATACAATAGAAACTAGAATCAAAGCCTCCATGAAGGGCTGAAGGATCACATGTTCAAGAAACTAGAAAAGGGAACCCTAGTTAAATTAATGAGAAAAGACATGACAATATTGTTAAGTAGTTTGTTTGCTACAACTTTAACGCCTAGGCATTTTGGGTGTATTGGTTAGCAATTTGAGATGGTATCAAAGCCAAACACGTCCCAATCTGCACAGGGAAAAATAAGTCTCATGCTGCGTCTTGTGTGCAGCCGTATGTGCACAGGGCGAAAAGGCCCCATGCCACGTCTTGTGCGGCTGTGTGCTTCGAGTCTAGGCAGTGTTATACAGTTAGTTTGCCGCACATTTAATGCCTATTCTAATTCTATTAGTCATCGATTAGGTGGCCCATCAATCCAAATCCCATCCTTGAAGTTGGTGGGTAGAGTCTAAGAAAAGCCAGAGATGGACAAGTATCAGTGGAAAAAGCAATGGAGGGATCACGATAGAAATCGCCCTCCAAGACAGGTTAACGTGGAGATGAATGAGCAAGAAAGAACTGGGAGAGAAGTCATGTCAGCTAGGATAAAAAAATTAAGGGATCTCTCGACCAGGTTATGCATGCTATAAACATGCTAATGCACAGGATCATACAATGAAGAATATTTAGAGATGACTGAAATGATTGACAAGTAGCAAATGAAACCCTGAAGAACTCCAGGAATTGTGACAAATAAGGGCTTACATGAGCTAAAGCTCAAGACCTCTTAATGGATTCCATCTCAAATATAGCTCAAGTGGGCACTGCCAGTGAGGGAGTTACTCTTAAAACTTAAAAAGGCAGAACCAGTGAGGTAGTACAAGGTTGATTCCAATGTGCAATACAATGGACATCAGGATCCAGTCCTCTCATGGATGTTAGTAGAATGAATACAGGATACTCAAAACCCTTGTAGTGGAGCAGTTAACTTTACTCATGTTCAACATGAAGGTAATACATGTGCTAATAATAAGCTAAGGGTATTGTTAATTGCAAGACCAGACACTTTTATGCTTGATGTCAGTCGTCCTTTCTATAACATCCTTGTTGAAATGATTATCATTTTGCCAAAAAAATTTATGTTGTAAGCTTTTAATCTTTTTCTAATAATTTACTTCATCATTTAAAGGGGTTACAATGAACTAAAAAAGATTTTATGGGCAACAATATAAATATGCAGGGTGAGAAGTTTCCACTTTTGGAAACACGACTCCCTTATATATCAATACACCATGTCCTCAACTGTAAGAATTGGTTGGGCCTAGGAAAGGCAATGTGTGCTGATTTACCTGGACCTCCACAAAAATAGGGTTTAGACTATGATGCCCAGATATGGATATGGATACGGACACTAATACGGGGATCGGGGATACAACTCCTCACTTTTGAAAATTAAGGACACAGATACGAATACAAGTTTCCTAATTTTTTCTTTTAATCACTTTTGAATTAATAAAATTATCATTTTTTTCGTCCCCTTCTAGCATTTTTATGGTGAGAAGTATAAAAATTAAAAGAATTACATGAAATAAAGGACTTTATAAGTAGGATATGTTAAATTTGCTCCCTATCGATCTGATACATACTTTGGGCTCGTACAAGTATCCGGGTATCATAGGGTTTGGATACTTATTTTGAACCCCATTAGTTTTTGTGTATGTTTTTGCAACATGTCGACACCACTGACATTTGGATCTAGGTCCGGGCCCATGTAGTTCCAGACCAGTGGACTTGGACCTGAAATAAGCATCTAAATAGTAAATATATCCAAATACATAGTAAACATTTACGTCTTAAGTATATATCGGACCCAAACCTAATTAATTTATTGGATCTCATTATGGGTCCTAAATTGAGACTAAACTTGGATCCAAGCCGAAAACCGATATTTTCTTATTTGGGTCTGAGTATACGCGGTGGTTCAAACCCGGACTCAACCCATTGCCACCCCTACTTAGGCAATATATGGCACAGGATCTTCTAAATAATAATTGCATTGGCAATAGTACGGCTTATGTATGAAATGTTAATAACGAGAGATTATTAAAAAAAAAATTTAAATGCTGCAAATTTGTTGCTGCCACTGTATTTTCTTAATATTTCCTAAAATCTCTATATTTTTATGAAATTGCATATTTTAAGATGTTTAATGCATTTTAACTATTCTTCTATTTTTAAATTATTTTTTTACCACAAAGAATCCCAACTTTTGCAAATCTAAAGTAAACGACTCCACCTATAATAATCTGATAATTGTGGCAATGGAACGGATTGCTGACTGCTGACTGCTGAGCCTTAATTTATTGCAGATGCCCGGGCACCCATATCTGTCCATGTGAAGCACTTCAATTTGATTCAGACCATTGCACAAACAGGCACTTCCATCGATTAGGAATGCTCCAAAAACTTTAAAGCTTATTAAAACAAAGTCCTATTTCTTCATTAACATTTTGTTAATTTCGTAGCCAACTGAACTTGAGTAGCAGCGTAGGCCACTGATCCTAGTGGTTAGTCTTTAGAGTTGGAACGAGCCAATTTGAGAGAGAAGCATGCAAACAAGACAATCTAATTTGACCACAATGGGTGCACAGAAGCATGTCTTCCTGAAAACAGGATTTCATGAATTTGACAAACAGAATTTTATTGAGAACCAAAAGCACTATTGGCTCCTTCCTAGACTGTATTTGGATGCTCAGACTACCATGGAAATGTATAGGTTTTACTAACTCGAGAGAGTAAATTCTCAGATAAAGACCACAGCTGAAAAAGTCATTGCCACCAAGTCATTTCACCCTACTTCTCTTTCAAGGAGAGAAGTATAAAAGATGAAAATAAGGAGGCACAAGGGAGACATGAAGGGTACAGGAAAAGTAATTGGAAAGGGGAATGGGCATCCATACACTACTCATTTTTATATTACCTGAAAATTGGCCATGTTTCAATCTACATGGAAATAGCCAAACACAGTCCTAGTCCATCGAGTTTTGGTGGGTTCTCTTTATTTTTGCTACTTTTTTTTCGGGGAGGTAGATTCTGAAAATCAAAAGAAAACTCTCTTGACAAAAAGAAATAGCCACAAAATCAGAGAATTAAGAAATGCTTTCAAAAAAATTCTTATTTTTCAGGGTTAGCCCTATACAGCACTCAGCACCATCGTCATAAAAATCTAAGTTCTTCAATACTGACTCCTTCCACTGAAATCAAATCCTATTGAAAACTAATTGAATCTTATGCAGGAATCTCCCTGATGAACCTTGTGCCTCATTTTTTCTATGATTTAGATCTTATGATAATCAAATCATGTGCTTCCTTTAACAGAAGGTAAGTGTTGTTATTTTGTGCGCAACAATAAAAAGTGAGATTAGCTATTTTGCAATGCTCTCCTTTGTACTTGTTTTCAAAATTTATTTGAAGCCTTTTAAGCCCAAAATAATATCTTGTTTGACTTATAATAAGAAAATAATAAAATGGCTCAAACTGCCTTGCTTTAGAATTGATGTTGTAGTTAAAAGGTGAACCAATCACAAGAGCAGTGTGTGCCCATTAGGCAATCCAAATAAAAGAGAATGTAAAAATGTAATAAGGTGAAAAGAATTCAGGGAAGATAATGTGCCGTTAGATAGAATGAGGTGCTAATGATACTCAAGTTCTATGATTTCGTGATTTATATTTTACAATTCATACTTTTAGTGGTCTTATGATTTTAGAATCTGATAAGATGTTCAGAACATTCCTGTAATAAAATAAGCAATAGGAGTGTGTGTATTAATTTCATCATCATACAATACAATCCACATACTCATGAGTATATCAATAGTCTGCAGAAACCATGGACATGAGTTCCAACAGAACACAGTATGATACCACGACAAAAAGCAGAAGTAATGGAAACGAAGGAGGTGATCCCAACAAGAAACTAATCAATTCAGGAGATGGAAAAGCATTCATAAAAAACCGTGAAGAAAAACTATAAAATGACAAGATAATTGTTCGTACATTTTTTTGGACGAAATCACCCTAGTTGACAATATCGTCAACTTTCATTGCAAGAAAAAAAAAATTCTACTTCATGTTCTTCTGCCTAGTGATGGAAAGGTTATGAAAATCATTGTATTTTGTTTCTCAGTGGACTTCCTTGAGTAGTCTCAGCAATCTTCCTTCGGTGTGTGGGTCCCATGCTTAGTTTCCGCACATTTGTAGCCCCTTCGCATGAGTTTTGAGAATTCGAGTTTAGAGAGCAAGGTGTTTGGTGAAATGCCTAAATGAGAAATTTCTCTCGATTTGGCGATGGCTTCGAGTGAGGTTGGAGGGGATGAATTTGGATATGCTTTTATGAACATTTAGAGTTTGAAGCCATTTGTTTCGGGAAATTTCCTAGGTCTTGATGTTTGTTAACAACATGTAGGGAGCCGTGTTGGGCAATCTTTGAGTAGTGAATGTGAGATTTTCTCTTAGGTATTGTATTGTTCATGTCGAATTTTAGATCCCAATAGTGCTTTCTGTTTCTTTTATCCGGAATCTTTGAACTAACTTTAAGAATGGTTTTCATATTGGATTGACTGAACACACTTCAAAATACGATTTGTCAAAGACTTATCAAACCCTTCTTCTTTGATGCATTCATCACCTCCCTTTGATTTTTCTTCATTTATTTAAAATGGATATTCATCTCCCGACAAATTTCAGCACTATCCCCTCCGAACCTAAGAGAATCAGGTATTGGAACCATATATAAGAAGAAGAAAAAAAGTTACAGGAGGTTGACGATATCAACCAAGTTGATGAAATCATCAACTGGGGTTTTCGTCCCAAAAAATGTATGAACAATTATCTCTTCATTTTATGGTTTTTCTTCATAAAACCGTTTAATAATGATTTAAGCTTAATTTTTTCGTTAAAATCCCAAAATTCTTTCATGTATAAACATATCAGTGTCTGTTCTGCTCATGTTTATCACTGGCATATGAGCAAGAACCGACACATAGTGAAAGACAATACCTTTCCAGTTGCAAACTCCACGGTATGTCCTAGTTCAGCATCTGCAATTGCCTTCCTTATATGCGCCACAAGAAACTATGACATCATCAACAAATTAATTAATTTAAAGAAGTTATAGTAAATTATCATGCCACAATTGATAGAAACAAAAGTGATAGAAAAATAAAAGTAGGTGAAAGAGAGCACCATGTCACGATCTGTATAAAATGAAGTAGCTTGGCCTGTTGATCCTGCACGCCCCGTCCTTCCTATCCGATGAACATAGTCCTCCATTGTCTGTACTTAAGGCATCCAAGAGCAGAAATTAAGGCATGTTCGTTCATAATATCTGTAACATCTAAATGAATCAACACGCTTTTTTTGTGTTGGGAATATGATTTGGGTGGGGGGGTAGGTTTTTTGTACAGCGTCTCTCCTGGAATATCCCTGATTGGTGACTAGCCCACAGGGTGGTACTTGTACAAACTTTCTTGCTGGGCCCACTATCTACTGTTGATCCTTTTGTTCTTAAAGGAATAATCTCTTGTCATTCTATAGCAAGTGTATTGGGCATATTAGCCGGTCCAATCTGCAAAGGATTGCGTGTGGGCACTATCGAACCTGCCCTTTCAAGGTAGTACCTTTGCTTTTACTATTGCAACTCTTGTTGCTGATCTAGAAATATTGGGGTGTTTTCTGTAATTAGCATCCATTTGGAAATAATTACATATATAGGAGTTCTTCCGCTTTTTCTTTTTCTTCCTTTTTTTTTTTTGCCTGGTAATGTGAATTGAACCCGCGACTTCGGTTGCAATAATGAGCACCTTCCACGGACTACTTGTCAAAAATAGAGTTTCTTAATTGAAAAATAAGAGAGATCTTGCATGTATTTTTCCCTTTCATTTTCCTTTCTTCCCTCTCTTTTTCCCCTTCCTTCTTTCTTCCTTCTCCATCTTTCTCAAGCATTCAATCAAACAACCTAGCATCAAAGCAATGAACAGTGTATGCGGACAACATGTGGACAGTGTGCATGAACAGTGGATGAAAAGAAAAGGCAAACAGTATAAACAACGCATAATAGGTCTGGTATGTGACTTTTCCTGCAATCTAGGGTTCCTTTTGAGGAGGCTTTAGCCAAGTTTTCAAGGAATTAAATCTGGTGCAGGCTTCGGTGACGATCATGACTGGGACTTGTTGATGGCCGCCCATGATCATCCATATTAGATCAGTACAGCTTGCCAGTTTTAAAAAATAAAGAAAAAATCAAAAACCCCAAAGACAAAAATTGGGAAAAAAAAAAAGGTAAAGATATGAATTTAGCTAATTAGTAGAATAATCAAAGAAATGTTTAGTTTTCTTGAATGCTTGTGCAAAAGTCAAGACTTCCTATAACTAATAGAAGGATCATTTAACACTTTATCAAATTACCAATACATCATAAGGATTCACCACCTAATCATTTACAGCTAACAACCATGTTAAATTTAAACATACAGATCTCCAAAGTGAGAAGAAAGTAATATGTTACATGAGGGTCTGGCTGAAGGACTTGGAGGCCTAGGGGCAAGTGTGAGCCCTTTTTTGAATGGGCAAGCATGAGCCCTTAGAGGAGAGTAACTCTTCAATACCACATTGAAGATGCATGCCCTTAGAGGAGAGTAACTCTTCAATACCACATTGAAGATGTGTTGAAACCTACATCCATTATCAGCATCATCACCGTCGCTGGATAATTCGGGCCACCAAGTGGATAGAAGAACTCAATAGATGCCGCAATTCCTTTGACTCTACTCCCTTAATTGATACTGCCCATTTGGTCCATATCCACACCAATGTTGCTCATAAGGATTTGGAAGTGAAAATGGAAGAAAATATCCACCATGTACACCACTGGTCAGCAACTCTTCTTTATAAACCAGTAGATTCGGATCATTGTCTAGGTACTACTACTATTTAACCTCATAGAGTGTGCATCATTTCTTCACTAACAGGTTGGTAGTGAATAAAGTTCACAATTGTTATGAAAATCAAAATCGTATTGTAGATAGCTCAAGAGGTTGAATCAAATTATATTGCGAATTATAGGAACTTTTTGTTCTTTTTCAAAACAATGAAATAAAAAAAAATTGAAAAATTAATTATCTACCATTTTCCATCTATAGCAGCATCACTATAATGACTACTTAAGGCTATGATACAATCAAATGAAAAACAAAACTGACATGTTAGTATATTATAAAGATGTATGTATGAATATTTAAATATGTTTAAATATCAATGTTACAAGGACAAGCAAAAGAGTTGTAGCTCTTCTTTTCTTTTTTTATCTTTAAAGAAAAAATAAATAAAACCCATAACATCAATGTTACATCATTAGATTGTCTCTCATGAAGTTGAAGTGTTCGTGAAGAAACAATATGGAAAAACAAAAAAAGAACGCAGGATGAAACCCATGCATACAGTCAAATGCTCCAGTCATATGCGTATTCCTTATTACCTCTAAAGCCTCCCCAAAAACCCACAAATTATAAGAGGTATTGTAAATAACACCATAACCTCTCAGAAATAGAAACACTTAAATATATATATATATATATTAGCCATTTGGTAGTGTTGTTTCCAACCAAAAGAATCCCCCAAATCATAAGATTCAATAAAGCGTGTATTAAATCATAAGATTCATACTACAATCCTAAGATTTGCCCATAAATAAGATCCATTGTATCAGTATGAATCTTTTTCATTAGGACTTAGGATTCAATATGGATCATAAGATTCGGGATATGGATCGTTCGGTTTTAACAACAATGGGGACCACCATCATCCTCATTACCATATTATCATCACCATTACCATCACCATCAGCCAACGAAGAGTGACTGCTACTAGTCATTGGTTATCAGATCTTTCTTGATTCATGGATTTAACTCTTTTTCGTTGTTGCTATGAACTACAAGGTCAGTCACTTGCCTACTAGAGGACTTCTGTAGCTCCAAACCTCTCGAGAACACTGTCATCTTTCCCCGCAGGATCTTTTACCTCAACCTACCATGGGTCTAATGGATCATTATTGCTAAAGATGTAGTCCAGCTTAGTTGGCTCATAATCATCTTCTGTGGTTGCACTCGTATGGATATTTTTTGCCCTCAATAACATATTGCAGCGCACATCACGATTCAAAATATTGGCCGTTTGATATGTATAAGGATAACGGTACAAGATTTTATCTGTAACAGTTAAGGAATGCATCATGGGTTACCAATAATATAGGTTATTTTTTCTTTTTTTGTTTTATTTTGAAATGGAATAATACAGGTTGATACAGCTGATATTTAGAATTTATCATTCATATTGAAATTCTTGAACTCATTCCGCCAATTTGCAACTGGTCCCAAGCACAGATAAAGGAGGAGGGCGTGTCAGGTAGGTGGACAGCCAACATAAAACTTTTCTCACAACCCCAAAATGAATTCTGATAAAACAACATTCTTTGATCCAAGATGGACAGAAACAAAGACACAATTCATGTAGCCAACCCCAAAATTGCAGGGCTAAGGCTTTGATAATGATGATGATGATTGAAATTATTGTCCTACAAGGCTTTAAATCCATTCTCCTATGATTTGTTGCCCTTTTAGGGTGATTATTCTTGTGATAACTCTACAAGCTCCTTCCCACGTTGTGAGAGCTTATTTTCATGCAAAAAACACTGAATCGATTTGGTTTCAACAAGATAGAATTGCTAGGCAGGCTTCAACTTGAGCAAGCTTTAAAACTGTCTGATTTTTTTTATATTTTTCTCAAGGAGCGAAACGAGATAGTATTTTCCTGTTTTGATCAAAACACGAAAAACTTTGTGATTTGAAACCAAATCTAGGAATATTCAATACTTTTTTTTTTTCTTTGAGCTTTCCATGTATTTAACCCACATTTAGGCAACTTTCTTTTAAAATGATACGCCTAAAATACATGCATGAATACAATACATGTATTAGAGTGGCTTAAATCCGGCTCTGGGTTGTTAGTTTGCCTTAGATATAGCTTTTTTAGGCCAAGATTCATTAGCATTCTGCATTTCTTACTAAGACAAATTGGGGATTTTCTTAAATGTTTTGATCTTTATTAAATTACTTAAGAAAGAAGTGATGAAATGGAAACTCATTCATGGACCTAGCACTTAAATATTCTAAGTGTCTAGACCCACATGGTTTGGATTTATTAATCATGTTTAGTGTATTTATTTTTGGATAAAAATAATATTTGATAAATAAATGGACCACCCATCAAGGTCATTTATGGATCACTATTAGCAAAGATCCTTCTTAAAGATGTCCCCTTATAAGCAGTCAATATATTGCTGGTATGCGGACCAGCTCATAGGACTCACCTGGATGCATGTGTTTACATCATAGATGCCAGGATACGGTAATGATACGTGATGGGACTCGGCAAGGACAAAGAATTTACACATAAAAAGTGAAGTATCGGATACGATACGACACGATACGTTGCCCATTTTTAAGTATCCGTGCATCATAGGTTTACATAGAGAGATAAAATGGTCCCACGAGAGAAACCACTCAAAAACAAAATGAGGTACACTTGTGGGCCCATTAACAGACCTCCGCACCCTAGAACCCAACCCTCGTTCCCCTCTCTCCCACCACCCCAACCACCAAATAATAATAATAATAATAAAGAAACAAGACATTCACCCTGATTTCACGCCCATCTGTTCATCGTTCGATTGTAATGCCCTTTTTCTAAACACCTTTACATCGTTGATTTTGAGGCCTTAAAATCAACATCAAATGGAATCAATCAGGTCAAGAATAACTGTGTTCCTAATCAAAAGAGGACCATCAAATCCACCCACTCACTTTGATCAGTCCACAGTTTGCCCACATGGAGTGTCGTCCGGGAGATTACTTGTGTGTGTGTGTGTGGCGTGTCATGTGTGCATATTATATATATGGGTCACGCTCCATGGAACAAAATATTTTCCATGGCCACTACGTAGGCATAGCGTAATGGGCGTTTATAGGGCTCATGGCCACTAACTAGCATAATGGCGATATATAGGGTGTGGCGGCCATGACCGCTACACTAAATTGAAAACATCACTGCTACGACTCTGGTAGGTACAACACCCAGCTAAGTCGAAAAGTTTTCATTTAAAACACTGTTTTCCCTATCTCTTCTTCGCAGGAGCATTTCCTAAAGTCGTCTCTACCCTTACCGGGTTCCAAGTCACTAAAAAAAACATAACATTGGCCATTACACAAGATTCGAAAAAAAAAAATTTACCACGTTAAATATTAACACCGTATCCAAAATAGAGTTCTCCCCAGATGGTGTCCTCCCCCTTCAGGTGCTCTTAAGCTAAATTTTGATGGTAGTGCCTGTGGAAACTCCGCCAATTTAGGGGTTTCATTCGAGATTCGGAAGGGACCATTCTTCTCTCTTACTTAGGCTCGGCTTGTTTCAGTTCCAACAACAAAGCAGAATTATTGGCCCTTAGAGCTGGTATCCGTGAAGCATCAAAACTCAATCTTCAATGGCTACTGATTGAAGGAGACTCATTTTGCGTAATTCTATGGGCAAGTCAATCTTCAAATCCTCCTTGGAACCTTGTTCATATCATTGAAGAGGTGGTCCATCTTTCACGGCAGTGGAATGTATATTTTCACCACATTAAAAGATCGGCCAACCATGAAGCGGATAAACTCGCCAAAGAGGGAGTTCTCATACTGCTTTGACTGTTTCCATGTAATTTCTTGTGTTTTAGCTCTCTGGAGGGTGCTCCCGGTTTTGGTTTGGGGTTGTGCCCATCTTTTTGGGGTACATTTTTTTGTCTCGTCATTTTTGCTCTCCATTTTGTAGCGGGGTTTTTTGAGTTAGTATATTTCTCTTACTGTACAATTCTTTGAGCAATACAATACATCGTCATCATTTTCAAAAAAAAAAAAAAAAAAAAAACACGGTTACGTAGCATTTTGGCCACTGGCTACTACACCCACCACAACCACTATTTTGATCCTTAGCGCTCTCTTACGAAAGGTTCCCATAGACATCAGTCTCTTGTCGGGCCCACTTAGGCCCCATCAATCATGGGGATGGCAAGGGATTGGAAGATTTGGATGTGACCACCTATGGACAAAATTGTAAGTCCATCAGATCATCCTATGTTCTTAATCCATCGCCCACAAGTTTAATGGTTATATATATAAAGGACCCTCCCCTCGGTCCAACGGTCCAGTCCATTCGGATCCGTGTAAATCGGAGGTGGGGATTTTGATGGTCCATTCGGATCAATGCCCAGGTGGGCCCCACATGGATGTCCCCATGCAGACTAAGGAGTATTTGTGTGTGTGTGTGTTGAGAGAGAGAGAGAGAGAGAGAGAGAGACCTTGGGAAGATCCAAGTTAACAACATGAGCGACTCCTGTAACATCCAAACCACGGGAAGCAACGTCTGTCGCAACCTACACACAATGGTTAGAAAATAAGGATGCTTATGAATTGATTATATAAGGTTCACAACATACATGCTCTGCTAGAACTTTGATGGAATAAACCAGAAGCAAGTGATGCAGCGATAGGTACCAAAATGTTGGTAGAGCCATTACGAAAATCACGGAGAGCCGCTTCTCTTTCACTTTGGCTACGACCACCATGAAGAGCAACTGCATATAAACCTTGTGCCACCAAAGCTTCTGCCACCTCATCGCATCTAGTCTGAATGGGGATAAAATTTATTGTTACTAGCTTTCAATTGAAGGAGCAACTGCCACCTCATCCATCTATAACGTAATAAAATGTATGGTATTTACATCTAAGAGATATACATAAATTTATGGAACTATAAAAGTAAAAAGTCAAACACAGAGCAACATTTTGACATCCCTCTTTCAGTTCTCAAGCAATTTCATTATGGAATGACTCTTTAAAATATTTAGAGTTCTCTCGTAACGTAGGTCTGGTAATAATTCACCCCAACTCAAACAAAACCTGACCCCATTGCCATCCCTAATAACATCTTAATTAGAATGGAATAACCAAAACTAATTATGATGTTTTAAGAGGAGGCGGCGGGCGGGGGGAATGCTGGAGAAAGGTGATCCAGAACTATATTCAATGATAAGCTTACTGATGAAGGAAGTGTAAAAGAATAGCCAAAAGTTATTAAAAAAAAAAAGAAGATATCAGAACTCAGAAGCTGAACGGCCAAGCCAAAAAATAAAAGTATCAATTACAATTGGGTAAAGCATATTACATTTTGATTTGTATCAATGTCCTTTCCTTTTTAGGTAAATACCTTCCCTTTTTCTTTTCTTTTGTTTTTCTTTTTTTTTTTTTTTTTTTTTGAATGATAACTTTATCAATGGGTTAGATTTGTGTTTCAAAGATTAACAGAAGGTATTTACATATAATAGAAAGCACCGCCCATAGGATGTTTAGTCCTGAGTGATACTTGTTAAATGTTGAGATTGGAACTCAAATAAAACCAAGTTTATGAGATTCACTTCTGTTTTTGTAAACTTATTTGCAACTAAAGTAACTTGCCGAAACATTTTATTCCGAATCACAATACATAAAGACAAGAAAACATGAGTCCTGACCAGAAATCTAAATCCATGAATTATGTGGTAATCCATCATCAATAAAACAGCAAAACACAAACAGGGAAAAAAAAAAAAAAAAAAAAGCATAAATTGTATCCCTAATAGCAATCCTTCACCACAGGTCTCAACTCTGAAAATCCCAAAGATATGTGATAGATATTATATAAGGTATAGCATAAATACATGTACTCTACACAGTTAGTATGAGGGAAAAAGAAAAATGGAAATAAAATTATTTAGAAAACAGAAAAATTCATAATAAGCAGAAAAGTGCAGAAAGACTTATATCTGCAATGCATAATGCAGAAATACAGCATGCTTTTACATGTTTTGTTTGGGTGTTTGGCTCGTCAGTATATATCTCTTGTACTGTCTTGCTTTTTCAATGAAATCTAGTTACCAATCCAAAAAAAAAAAGGTAATAGTACAGTAGAAACCAAAAGAATTAGCAATGGCTAATCAATTAAGCAACAGATTAATAAGAGATCACAAATTCATAACATCCAAATTTGTGGTGTTATGCATCTAGCTACGTACCTGACCAAGTTTGAAAGCCAACAAGGCCAGAAGAAGGGCCTGTGCAATGGTAGAACCCTACATTTTGGCTACATGGAGGACTTTTGGACCACTGTTTGTCCATGTGTGGAATATTAGCCCCATTGGGTCCATAAATTTGGTTGTGTGGCTTGGATGGCCACAGCTTATGGCTTGGTCACAATGGCTCTTTATCACTTGGTTTTATTTTCTTTTTGTTTATGCTTTGAAGTTTCACTTATGCAGTAGGGTATTTGCCTATTTGGTCCATTTTACTTATTATTATATTGGGTTCACAAGATTAAAACATCCAAGGCCAATCCAAGGGTCTAGATAGGTTTCAGGGCTTTCTTTTATGTTAAAAATTAAATAAACATCACAATAACACTATATGACCAACCCTTACGACTGTTACATATTGACATAAATTTCAATAAATTTTAGGGTTTTGGACATGTGGTCCTAGCCACTTGAACCTTGGATGTATGAATATTTAGACATATATTCTCTATTTATTTTATTTTCTAGGTACTTGTGGAGTTATTTGTTGAAAGGAGATTAGGATTGAGCACGGGCCTGGGGTACACTTCCAGGATGCAATACCACTGTATCTTTCAATACTAGATTCCCAGAAAATGTTAAATAGAAAAAACAAACAACTTCAGTAAAAGTAGGAATTCCCTAACTTATGTACTCATATTGATTGTGAGCTGTAAATTGGAATGCCTGTGCGACCTCAATACCTTTCTTTCGACAAAAACAATAGTTAGAGGAAAGGCATGGCCTGCACTTTCAGCTTGGGAAGCTTCCTCCACAAGCAATGTCAAAAGCCGGTCAATCTGCAATATAAGAGCAACAACAACAACAACAACAAAAAAAAAAAAAAAAATCAAAAGTCTTTATAAACAATCAAATGAATTAGCCAAGATGTTTCAGAATACCACCCAAGAAAGTCCAAATAAACTAACAAATGAAAGCTTAGTATAAATGACACGGAGAAAAATGGCATGCAAAATGATTGTTTTGCGACTATCCAAGAGCAAAATGCTTTAGTAAATTTATACAATTTCAATTCCACTATGTGATTTTATAATTCATACAGTTTGAGCAATCTTCTAATTCAAAAAGAAATGATATCATCTTTATGCTTAAATGCATCCATTATAGGTTGGGCTACTATTTACACCCATGTTGAGACAACAAAACCAACATAAACTAGCCATGTTGTGAAATTTTAAAGAGAAATATAAGAACAATAGGAGTAGTCATGCAAACGACTACAATAAATTACTTAATTTTTCTAATTACATCTCAGTGATGTAACATTGGGCTCGCTTTAATATGGTTCAAACTAGTTGTCTTGTATCATGAAAATCCAAAATTCCTAATGTGTCACAGACTGATGCAATTGCACATCACATAACATCTATCATTATGCAACTGGTAGAAAACCTTTTTTAAAGGTCTAGATACTGCATACCACATTGAATAAAAGAAGTGGCATCTGAAAGCGAAAATAGAAGTCATCATCCAATCCTTGTCAAAACTCTGTTGGGATCAGCTGCATGAATTCTATTTCACCATTCCAATCTACTCTAGGCCAATTCGTCAAATAAGTAGCAATCTTCAGATGTATCCTTACTAAATTTCAACCATTTCCTCTTCAGCCTACTACCTACCCTTTTTCCTTGGGGCCATCAACCTTTACAAAGAAACTTACATTCACCGACGCTACTGTTGGCATGCACAGGGCATGTACAAACCATCCCAAACGAGTCCCTTAATTAATCATCTACTGATGCTCCCCCTAAATCCTCTCGAATACGTTCATTTCCGATCCTATCTTTCCATGTTTTACCACACATCCATCTCAACATTCTCAACTCTGCTACGCTCATTTTTAATGTATTGTTTCCTAATAGGCCAAGATTTTGGGCCATCGGTCATAGCTAGTCTAATTGTCATGTAAAAATTTTCCTTCAATCTTGTTCATTAAACGAATCTCTCTTAGTTTATCATCTATTGATGTTGCACCTAGAATACTCCCAAATGTGCTCATTTCTAATTCTACCTTTCCTAGTTTTACCATACATTCTTCTCAACATTTCTCATCTCTGATACACTCACTTTTGTTATATGTTGTTTCCTAATTGGCAACATTTTGCTCCAGAGGTCAAAGCTGGTCAAATCATTATCTTGTAAAATTTTCCTTTGAATATTGTTGGTATGCGCCAATCACAAAGCACTTCAGAAGCAAGTCTCCACTTCATCCATCCATCCCTCATCGTATGTTCAACATCCTCTACAATTTCCCAATCCTCACTAGTTACTGGGCTAAGGCATCGGAAGGACTCTCTTTATGGTATCTCTTGAGCTTCAATTTTAACAGGAGTTGCATCTCTCTGCACATCCCTATTGAAGTTGCTATTTATATATCCCGTCTTCATTCGACTTATTTTAAAACCCTTAGTTCTAAAGCCCCCCCCCCCCCCACCAAAAAAAAAAAAAAAAAACAATTTCTTAAGTTTTGCGTTCACATCATCTTTCAATTTATCCATCAACACTATATCATTTGCAAACAACATACACCGGGTACCTTCTCCTGATATGAGCAATTAATTTGTCCATAATCAATGCAAAGAAATAAGTTTAAAACCGAACCTTGATGCAAACCTAGGATTGTAGGAAACTCAATTGTCTCTCCATGGATAGCTCTCACACCCATTACCATTCCCTCATACACATCTTAATGATGTCAATATAAGCTCTTAAGACATTCCTTTTATCTAAACCCGCCAAATCAAGCTCTAAGTACACTATCGTAGGCTTTCTCTAGATTGAGAGCATATGAAGATTTTACCTCTCAATATTTTTCCATTTATTGTCTAAGTGAGAAGATAGCTTCCATAGTTGACCTCTTGGAATGAAACCAATTTGATTTTCATATATCTTGGTCTCTTGTCTAAGTCTTTGTCATAGTCCAAAATCATGGATGTGGCCACCATTTGATGTAACACACATTACACAATGAGATTTCGTAGTGAGATGAAAAGGATTGACTCAAGTTGCAAGCCTACAACTCAACTCAAATTATGGCTTTGTTAAAGCCAGAGGTTAGAGATGAGAAAAAAGAGTTCTGGACTGAACTCAGAAAGTTTCATCCAATCTTCTAAAAAACAAATGACTCCATGTACATAACACATATCTACATATTACAGAAAGTAACCACCAGTAACTGCAATGACAACTGCTATCAGTTAACCCACTATTGCAGGAACCGTGAGGGAGTTCTGGTTTCCCTCTTTGACCTCCTTTGTGCCATACCAAGTTCTAGATCCAAGTGGCATGGATCCTTGAATGGCCCACCATCAAACTCCCAGGTTGAGAAAGATTCAACCCCTAGTCAAGATCCTCGCTGTCTGATTCCACGTAATAAGGCTGCGAATTTGCTACATTGAAGGTGGTTCAAACGTCCATATCTCCTGGCAGTTCAATTTGATAAGCATTATCACCAAGACGGTTCAACACACGGAATGGTCCATCAGCTCAGTCACAGAGTTTGCCATGTTTGCCTCTTGGAAACCGTTCTTTGCATAAATTGACCCACACTAAGTCTCGTTCTATGAACTCTGCATGTTTTCAATGTTTATCAAATGCTGCTTTGTACTTCTTGTTACTTTCTTCTAATTTCTTTCCAAATTATGCATGCAAGTCCTAGATGTAATCTACCGTGTCATTGGCATCCCCACTAAATCAATTAGTAATTGGCAAAGGAGCAAGATCTAGTGGGCTGTTAAGAATTTGGCCATAAACTACTTCAAAAGGAGATTTTCCTGTTGATCTATTCTTCGAGCGATTGTATGCAAATTCAGCTTGTGAAAATGTGAAGTCCCATTGACGCTAATTTTCTCCTACCAAACTTCTTAATAGATTTCCGAGTGACCAATTGACTACCACCGTTTGGCCATCTGTTTGGGGGTTATAAGAGCTACTAAATTGTAGACGAGTCCCCATTTTCCGTCATAGTGTTCCCCAAAAATGACTAATGAACTTCGAATCCCAGTCAGATATGATGGCTTTTGGAACCCCATGAAGCTTGACAATTTCTTTGAAGAACAACTCATCCACATGTGAAGCATCCAAAGTTTTGTTACAAGCAAGGAAATGTGCCATTTTGTAAAATCAGTCAACCACAACCAATATAGAATCTACACCCCTCTTTGTCATGGGAAGATCCAAAACAAAGTCCATAGAAACATCCTCCCAATGTACTATAGAGACCGGTATTTTATGGTCTACTTTAAGCCAAATGACAAGTTCTGCATCTATCCACATGTATATTGACATATCTGCGCATGTTGGGCCAATAGAACTTTTCCTCAACTACGCTCAAGGTCTTGTCACGGCAAAAGTGTCCGCCAAGTCCACTATTGTGTAATTCAGCTACAATTGCTTCACAAAAAGAACATTTGGGAATGCATTAACGGTTGCCATAAAATAAGTAACCATCTTGCACAAGGAAATTAGCATTTGTTCAGCTTTGACAGTCAGCCCAAATCCGTCCAAAATCAAGGTCATTTGCATAATGCTCCTTCAAGATTTCAAACCCAATCACCTTGATCTGCATAGTATTCAACAAGATAGACCTCTTACTCAATGCATCAGCCTAGGAAGCACGGACACCTCTCCAGGGCTAGAGTGTCGGTGTCCGACACGTGTCGGACACCGACACTCTCCGGACACGCTCCGACACGTGTCGGACACGCTAAAAATAGTGTCCTGTTTATTTTTTAATGTTTTATATTTCGGACGCGCTGGGGACACGTTCCGGACACGTGTCGGACATGTTTGCCTCTTTTAATTGGAAAAAAAAAATTAGAGTAAAAAAAGAAGAGCAAGGGGGGCTTTTTGTAAAAGGTCATAACTTAAAAGCAAATGGACCATCCTTCTGCTGCCCTGAGGAGGCCGGGCGATGGGTTTTTGCTGTTTACATGAATCTAGCAAATCTATTTTTGCTGTTTATATATCAAATCTGTTCTTTATATCAATTTTTTTTATTTATTTATCAGCTCTGCTTTTGCATGACATTTTGGAATTTAGGAATATGAGTTCACACCCCTCCAATGAAGAAGATATAAATAAGCCTATGTGGAAATATGTAACCAAGTTTGAGAAAATTAATGAAGGAGGGGGAAATATTACTTGGCTGTGGAAATAGTATCTTTTAGTATATGATTAGATATATTATTATTATTATTAATTATTAACGTGTCCCCGACGTGTCCGTGTCCTATTTTTTTGAGAAATGTCGTGTCGGCGTGTCCGTGTCGTGTCGTGTCGTGTCCGTGTCCCGTATCCGTGTCCGTGCTTCTTAGGCATCAGCTACCTTGTTTTTGTAAAGATAGAAGTAGCCCAAAGGCTGAGTTGACCCATTTGGGCTACTTCTATCTTTACAGTTTTGACTTCTAGTGAAGCAGGCCAGACAATAACCCATTGGGTCCAGTCTATAGGCACAACGGGACATCCATTTAGTTAGGAATATTATTAAGTAGTTTGATTTGTTTAGCATTAATATTAGTATGTTTCCTATTTTAGACATTATTCAAATATTAGGAAATATTGTTGCTTAGGGATGTTAGGCCTCATTGTATTTAGAGCGCTTATTATCAATTAATCTTGAGTTATGAGAGTTTTCTCTTCGGTTATAGTTATAATGTTTTCTCCTCTTATGAGGGTGCCCTAGTGGCAGAATCCATCTTTGGATTCGATCAATCCTTCTAGAGATTGGTCTATCGCTCGATCGCAAATCCGGGGCTATGTGAAATTGGTATCAGAACCGAATTCTGGTCCTCGAGGAGGCTTTGTCCTTCCTAGAATTCCCCTCCCATCCACCTCCATTCATCATTATCTTTCTTTCATCCACCACTATCCACGGTCCGTTCCATTCACTGAACCCAGTCGTAGCTCCAACCCACCACCGCACAAATATCCCCAACGGAACACACTGCCAAGCCTAACCCCTTTAACCAGAACCCTAATCCTCACCCAAACCCAAAATCCAAATCCAAACCATTCCACCAATGACCCAAAAAAAAAAAAAAAACCCCTCCAACCCAAACCCCCTAACCTAGCCTTCGTCGTCTCCCCTGCACATCCACCCCCTCTCCAAATATCCCAGCCAAACCGCACCCATCTCTTTTCACCACTATCAAACCCTAAACCCAATTCCCCAAACTCCAAACAGTTCCTACACGTCTGACGAACTCAACTCCACACACAATCACCGGCCATCTCCGTTATCTCCATTTTTATCATCTCCATTCCATCCACATAAACCTAACCCATTCCTAACCCATCAATTCCAAACCTCAACTCCCCAGCTTTTCATCCAACGAGACCCCTCAAACCCAAATCCCCATCACCCCAATCAAAATCCACCATAGCCCTACTCCATTAAACCCCAACACCACACACCATCTACGTCAACTATTCAAAACAAAATAGAGAGAAAAGAACAAAGAAAGAACGAACATGGGAGAAAAGAAGAAGAGCAGAAAATATCGTTGAGTTGAGAAAAAAGAGAAGAAAGAAAGCAGAAAAAACATAAGAGATCCAGAGAAAAGACTAAGTTGAGAAAGTAACTTGCCCCTGACGAAGCTACTCCCCTCCGCTGGACCGCTACCATCATCAAGATCGCCAGGAGCTGCTTCAAATTGCATCATTGTCACGCTCTCATAAAGACCACACATGAGTCTAATACATCATCGACAACCATCGTCCTCGCCAGAGCTCCTCACCTCCACCATCGTTGAAGGTCGTCCGAACTCGAGTCTCTTTCCAAATACAGAGGTTGGTTCCCCTTTTTCTTCTTTTCTACACCACACCCAAAAAAAAAAGAGCTCTTCCCCTCCAGTCCCACTCACACAACATGTGACAGCCCACATTTGGGCCTGCCCTGAGTTCGGGTTCGACCCAAACCCGAACCAACAGAAACAATATTTTAAAACAAGGGCTCCTTTTCCCCACGTGCAATCCTTCCGGCACGAGCTGGCCTAGCCTTCTACAGCTTGGGCCTGATCTGAGTTCAGGTCTGATCTAAACCCAACTCTAAACCCAGCCCACTAACCGACAGCAGAAAAACAAACCAAAACAATGCAGAATATTTCAGTCTGAGTCAGGTGGGCTGAATTCAAATCCGACCCGTTCAAAGTGTCATTAGCCAGCCTATCAAATCAATATGAAACACATTGAAGCTGTTATGTATGAGTTTAGATATGAAAATGAGTACCGTGAGAAAGAGTTCTATTTTGAGCAACTCATTAATTTGAAGCAAGAAAAAATGATTGTTGATGAATATACTTGCCGATATCAAGAGTTGGAAATTTTATGTGGCTTATGGAAGAGCGATAAGAATGATGGAGCTTGTTATATCAAAGGTCTAAGGCCCGGTATTCGAGCAAAGTAGACTTTTGTGAAATCATTCCAGAAGCGTACAAGGAAGCTATTAGTGTTGAGCACATGCTTCAAAAATCTAAAAATGTGTCAATCTCAATCTCAATCTCAATCTCAAGAAAGAAACTCTCAGCAAAGATCAAGAGCTCATGTTGTGGGGAAACTTTTCGCAGGAGAAGATCATCTCACTCTTGTCATTCGTTGGCTGCTCAATACAAATAAGAAGGAAGAAGAAGAATGGAGACATGATAAGAAATTTCACACGCGGGTAAAGTTGAAGAGAAGTCCGCTAATCTGATTATTGACAATGGTAGTGCAATAAATTTTGTCGCGCAAGAGGTCATTGACAAACTTCATTGGCCAACTGAAAAGCTTCCTAAGCCCTACCAAGTCACATGGTCTAATGGTCAAGTTATCCTCGTGACGCATAGACGTTTGGTATCATTCAAGATCGGCCATTATGAGGACAAATTTGGTGTGATGTGATCCATATGAATATTGCTCGTTATTTTTGGACGTCCATGGCTTTTTTTTTATCAAAAATGCACCATGATAAAAAGGCGAACACGTATACCCTTTTGTGGAATGGAAAAAGAGTTATGCTCATTCCAATGATATCAACAGCCTCCTCTCCATCTACATCATCACCTTCCACAGAAAAGTCACAAAAGGAGCAAACAATTGAAACAGAAGTCAAGACTGCACCACGAGTGAAGCCAGAAGACATCAAGGATGACATCGAAGAGAAAATTTATGGCAAAGTTGATTTCGTGGGTACATACAATATTGATCAAAGTAATGTCAATCAAGACCCGTAAAAGGTTGAGGAAGAGCAAAGACAAGCATACATTGAAGACTCTGATCAAGTTAGCAAGAAGATTGAACATCCGGTGGATCCAATTGTCATGCCACTTCCAAAAAAGTCAATTGGGTCATCGGAAATCAAATCAATTGTTTCAGAGGTTTCACACGAACATCAAGTTGTTGACGTCCCTCACATTGACTTCATGTTCAAGGATCAACAATGGAAGCTTGAAAATTGTACTCAGATATGGCAAATTTTACAGTTGCAGTCTCTCATGGGAAAAGCGCACATCTAAGTTAAATGAAAACATCAGAAGAAGCAACACTTCCGATCTACTTTTAGACGAAGGAAAAGACTGCGTCACACTTCCAAGCCATGTCCTGCCAATGCAAATCAAAAGAAAAGACGGATGTTTGTGCGATTGATTTTCAACCCAGGCGAACATTTTTAGAACTTGTGGTCAGATTCTCTCTCGTATTATCAAGCTGTCAACTCTCCATAGTCAAGTTTTTCCAAGCGGGGGAGAATTGATGCAAGCCAGACAATTGGTCGGCCAACCCATTGGGTCCAGTCTATAGGCCCAACGGGACATCCATTTAGTTAGGAATATTATTAAGTAGTTTGGTTTGTTTAGGATTAATATTAGTATGTTTTCTATTTTAAGCATTATTCAAATATTAGGAAATATTCTTGCTTAGAGATTAAGCCAACTCCTCTATAAAGGATGTCAGGCCTCATTGTATTTAGAGTGCTTATTATCAATTAATCTTGAGTTATGAGAGTTTTCTATTCAGTTATAGTTATGGTGTTTTCTCCTCTTGTGAGGGTGCCCGGGCTGAATCCATCTTTGGATTCGATCAATCCTTCGGGAGATTGGTCTATCGCTCGATCGCGGACCTGGGGCTGCGCCATCAAGCCTTGTGTCGAATGACAAAGGAGAACTCTCATAAGTATGCCTCCCACTTCGCATGACAATCAATTAATTTAAGTTGACCACTGATGTACTGTGATGTTTCATGATCGGAGTATAGAATGAACTCTTTTTGGATCAAGTAACGATGCCAATGTCTTAAGGCTTGAACAATGGCATAAAATTCTGCATCATAAGTTGAGTATTTTTTCTTAGTTTCATTTAGCTTTTGACTAAAGAAAGCAATTGGTTTACCTTCTTGACTTAAAACAGCTCCTATGCCTTTGTGACAAGCATCACAATCAATTTCAAAGATTTTTTCAAAGTCTAGAAGAGCCAATACAGGTGCCTCAGTCGTCTTTTCTTTCACTAGCTGAAAACTTTTTTCCGCTTCAACTGTCCATTGAAACATACCACCCTTCAAGCAATCTGCAATTGGAGATATAAGAGAACTGTAATTGCGAATGAACCTTCGATAGAATGATGCTACACCATCAAAAGCTTCTGTTATCATGGATATTTTTAGGATTAGGCCAATTTAGAATTGCTTCAACTTTACTTGGGTCTACTTTGATTCCATCACCCGATACAACATAACCCAAAAATAGCACACTGTTGGTCAAGAAATCACACTTTTTCAGATTTGCATAAAGCTTTTGTTCACGTAGCACTTGCCAAACATGTCTAAGGTGATCAACATGCTGATTTTCATTCATGCTGTACACCAAAATGTCATCAAAATATACCACCAGGAATGTGCCAATAAATGGTCGAAATACTTGGTTCATCAAACGCATGCAAGTGCTAGGTGCATTTGACAAACCAAATGGCATAACGTGCCACTCATATAATCCATCTCTTGTTTTGAATGCAGTTTTCCACTCGCCCCCGGGTTTAATTCTTATTTGATGATACCCACTTCTTAAGTCAATCTTAGAAAATATCCGAGAACCAACCAGCATGTCTAACATATCATCCAAACACGGGATTGGAAAGCGGTATTTCACAGTAATTTTGCTCACCGCCCGACTATCCACACACATACGCCATGTCCCATCTTTCTTTGGAGTTAAAAGTGCAGGAAGTGCACGTGGGCTCATGTTTTCCCGAATCAACCCTTTGTCAAGCAACTCTATAACTTGTTTTTGCATTTTTTTATTCTCATTAGGACTCATCCAATCTGCAGTCTTGTTTGGTAAACTCATCGGCGGCAATCCAGCCTGTAATTCATCCGGAATCACATCAACATATTCTTTCATCAAAGATTCAAGCAAAGATGGAATCGGGCTCCCGGTATTTTGCTCTTTCACAACCAACATATATTTATGGTCTTCATCTTTATACTCTTTCAAAAATTCAGCCATGGTAAGGAAACTATTACCCTCCCCCTTGACGGGCTTAGGTATATATTCCCTTTTCAATGGGCCTAAGATCACTTTTCCGCCATCTTTCCAAAATGTTTAAGTGCTCTTGTACCCATCATGGAAAGTCTTTCTATCATACTGCCATGGCCTACCCAGCAAGAGGGGGCAAGCATCCATGGGCACCACATCACACCATATACTATCTTGATAAGATTCACCAATTGAAAATGAAACCGAACAACATTTGTCAACAGTTACTTCATTTCCTTTCTTGAACCAAGCAAGCTTGTAGGTTGTTGGTCTCTTTTCAGTCTTTAGCTTCAACTTGTCGACCATCTCTTGTGAAACCACGTTCTCACAACTTCCACTGTCTATTATCAGGTTGTATAACTTTCCATTGGCTGTACGTCTTGTGTGGAAGATGTTGTGGCACAACCAGTTAGCATCCTCAACACGTGTTGTGTTCATGTTACGCTGAAAGACGAGCTTCACCTTGATCACTCCAAGTGATTTCATCCTCACCGTCATTTTGATAGTCATCATATGTTGGGGGTTCATCTTCCTTTGTAGGATCTTTAATGATTCCTGCCTCTTCAACAAGATTCATGAACTTCTTGTTTGGGCACTCTGAAGCTATGTGACCAAAGCCTAAGCATTTGAAGCACTATATTGCATTAATGTTGGAAGCACCTTATCGACCCGAACTTGACCCAACTTCAACCCGATTGATATTGGTATGCTCAAAACTCTACATGGGTCCCTTCTCCATCACTCAGTTTCGTTTAGAAAATGGCTCTTTGAGGTTGAAATCATGAGTTCTTGAATCAGCCTCCACCCGATTAATTTTCTGTTTTTGTTGTTCCTCCACCTTAAAAGCCAACTTGTAGACATCCTCATATATCCAATAAGGCTGTAGTGTCACGACATCATGAATCTCCCTTTTCAATCCACCTAAATAACTAGCAATGGTTTGTTCTTCTGGTTCATCCACCCCACATCGAACCATGAGCAAATCAAACTCCTCAGTATGCTCATCTACTGACTTGCTCCCTTGCTGAAAATTATACATTTTCACGTACCATTCTTGGAGATAAATTTCAGGCAGGAAGTTTCCTCTCAACACCTTCATTATCCCCATGTGGTGATTTTTTCTTGCCCACTTTTTCCCTTCAAATCCTCAATTGCTCCCACCAAGCAGAAGCATATGTCTTTAATTTGATAGCAACAATCTTCACTTTGCGATGATCCAGTATCTCCTTGTAATCAAAGACCCTCTCAACAGTATTCAACCAATCGATGTATTCTTCGGGTTTGATTTTTCCTTTAAACTCTGGAATATCTACTTTCATGTCAATGTCTCAAATTCTACCTCGAAATCAAACTGCACGATCACTTCCAGCCCCTTCATCTGACTCTTCATGTTGAGCACGAAAATGAAAAGGGTTGATATCATTCTCAGAGGTGAGACCATCATCTACACGGCTCCGAGTTTCAAAAAGTTCCTTACATTCTGTTAGTTGCTGCACTTGTCTTCTCAGATCTTCAACTTTGGCATCTCGATTATCACGATTTCACAGAAGAGGACCACCGCGTCCACCTCAGCCACGACCACAGACCATTGGATCTTGTAAATCTGTCAAGAAACCAATAGAAAGAACTGTGCTCTGAAACCACTTAATGTAACACATGTTACACAATGAGATTCCGTAGTGAGATGAAGAAGATTGAGTCAAGTTGCAAGCCTACAACTCAATTTAAACTATGGCTTGGTTAAAGCCAGAGGTTAGAGATGAGCTAAAAGCGTTCTGGACTTAACTCAGAAAGTTTCATTCAATCTTTTAAAAAACTACTAACTCCATGTACAGAACACACATATATACAAATTACAGAAAGTAACCACCAGCAATTGCAATGAGAACTGCTATCAGTTAACCCACTATTGTAGGAACCGTGAGGGAATTTTAATTTCCCTCTTTGACCTCCTTTGTGCTATACTTAGTTCTGGATCCAAGTGGCATGGATCCTTGGATGGCCCACCATGACCATAGCAGTCAATCCCAAGAAGTGATGTGATGAGGCATCACATTACATTCACGTTTGGCACAGCTTTTTTTTTTTTTTTTAATACTCTATGAGTATCCAATAACCTGTCAGTATCATATCATGTCTAACACAAAATATTGCTAGCCGCAGGTATCCAGGTACATTCGAAAACTGGTATAAGCAAACCAAGAATTTAAAAAAGAACAACCAAATCAAAAAATCTTGCCCGATTTGGTGAATCATAACATATTATATTCAGAAAAAAAAAATGCATCAGCAGATACATCTAATGCATACTAGATTTACTAGATACCTTTCACAGTGATCATCTCACCTTGTCATCTTATTAGCAAGAACACTAGTAAAGGGTAAATTTGAACTTCATATGCAAAGTCGAAGGATCAACTTGCAAATGTATTCATGGGGGCCTGTCATGGAATCGAATGTAAAATATTCTAAGCAAGCTAGGCATGATTAATATCTAGGAACGGTATTCCAATCATGGATCAAAATAGCGGCCGCTACGTATATCAGGCGTAGCAGTCTAAATGGCATTTAGCGCCGTTCACATCCGTAGCGGCAGCTACGGTCCGCTACAACTGCTACGGGGTGTGAAATTTTCCTACTTTTCAAAAAATTTCAAAATGTATAATGATGCTTATTTCTTTTCTTTTTCTCTCCAAATAATATTTTTATGCAACTCTTCTACCCTTTTATGTTTAGAAGAACACCAAAAAGCACACGATCTCGCCGAATTATAGTGGATATGAAGAGTTCTTCTCAAGGTTTCACAGATATACAGGACCTCATACAATGAGGGGACCGCTACGCCCCCTTACCTTAGTTACTTTTGTAAAAAAAGAACATTTTCTCTCATTTTCCAATATTCTAGATTTTCTACAAAAAATTTCAGATCTTTTTAACAATTTTTTCAAATCGCACCGCTACGCTGCTACATAACGTTTTGGCGGAGGGCCGCTACGCCCGCCGCTACTGCTATTTTTCATCCTTGATTCCAATCAAGCTATATTAAGCATTTGGAAAGGCATCAGATATCGAGTTGGAAATGGTGATAAAATTCTGTTTTGGTTGGATAAATGGGTAGGTGATATACCACTTGCAGATCACGTCCCCAACCTATTCCATTGTGCCT
Organism: Camphora micrantha; assembly: GCA_003546025.1. NCBI lineage: Eukaryota > Viridiplantae > Streptophyta > Magnoliopsida > Laurales > Lauraceae > Camphora > Camphora micrantha. Next base: position 59,220,935 of record QPKB01000003.1, read on the forward strand.
CTCACAAGAAAGCCCTCACTAGCGACTGTGGAGTGGATCCGAGGTGAACTAGTTTAGGGACCAGTCTTTGAAGCCCAGTTTCAGTCCATGCTCGCCGTCACCAATGAAGTCTAAATATGACGGGATGATAGACTAGGGATCTAACAACAGCTCACAGAATGATATAGCAGGTATTTGGGACATCAAGGCCTCTCCAAGAGTCCTTGACTCTGCCTAGGTAGCTGTACTCTGCAGGATTTCAAAGATAGGTGATCCAAGGCATCACAAGTGAACACCCGCCAGCCTACATGGAGGACTTTGATCGAGCACATAGTCCGGACAAATTTATGTAAGGGACTAGGCCCACTATCAACCATGGTCCACAAAAAACAGTAACCAAAACTGCCCACAAATGCACTGTTGCAAAAGCCGAGCTAAAACTGGCATTAGATGGAACTGCTGGAAGTGGAATGCAAACCAGTGGATTTTGGACCCATAGCAGGCCAACGTCTGGACCCTAGAGGCTAAGCCCTTTAGGATTTGCAACCCATCTAATTCAGGCCTGGTTGGGCCACTGGGTGAGCCTCTCCACAAGTTGCACCATGTTCATGCAGATCTGCAGGCCATCTAGAACAGGCCCTATGCCTGGTCATCCAGCCCATCTGGGCCAGGCTAGTCCACAGGCTGTCAGCAAGTTCCAAATGTGTAGGTTCACAAGTCTTCTTTCTCTTCTACAGTCTTTTTAGGAGTATGGCAATCACTAGGATTAGTTCATCTTATGCATTTCCATCTAAGATGAGTGGTTTAGATTTTTTTTAGGGTTTAATCCTTGTGTAACACATAACAATAAAATATCAGTCGGCAACACATAATAATAAAATATCAGTCGGCCAGGCCATTCTTGGGTTCTCGACAGACTTTTGTTTGAGAAATATTCCTTTCAGGATTTTCAAGGCTGAATCTAGATTTTTGCATTAAGAAGCACTTAATCCACTACTAGTAGTAGTAGTAGTACCTGGCCTCCCACAAGGGAAGAGTATCTATGACTCAGCTGGATTTTAGGGTCATTTACTTTACTGGTATCTGACTTTTGATCCATCATAATCAAATATGCAATAATTACATAAGAATAAAATCAAAAATTGCTCCAACTTCTAAGCACACATTAAAAATGACTATGGTTTAAAACAGAGCACTGTTGACTGACGAGCTCAATATGGATCCATGTGATTTAGTAGGACCGAGCCCCGAGTCCAAGATGGCCCAGTCAAGTCAACTTGGACTTGGCAAAATTTAGAACCTGATCTTGACCGAGCCACATGACATTAAAATACAACTGAAAAGCCACAGCAGAAACAAGAAGAGAAGCAGACGATGTCTCGAAATGCAATTGTCGTCATTTTCAAGATCAAAATAAAAACATAAAGGTCAAACTTGCATAATTTTTAAAATAAATATCAGAGATGAACTAACCTTCTCATTTTCAGTAACCTTCTCCAAAACCTGAGATACATTTGCCGTAGGACTACTTACTTTTCCCACCTTTACTTGCACAGGTTTGTTAAGATACTCCTAATTTACATCAAATGCACGCAGTGAAGTGAGACAAAGCAAAACATTCTCCACCAGGAAACATGAATACAATCAGACAATAACAAAATCAACAATAACTTTTAATGTATAACGAAATACTTCACATAATGACAAAAATTGCAGTTGGGTTTTGAAATCAAAAATTTTCATGTCAGATAAATCTGGATGTCATGGTTTGTGGTGGTTCGAGATTCATAAACAAAGTATATTCTGACTTCTAAATTCTGTAAATATGCAAGTGGAAAAGCATGGGGGAAGGACAAATGTGGTCGCATATTGACATGAGAGATGGGAGCTTATATTCATCACATTAGATTAAGAACCTAATTATTGCGCCAAATAAGACCCAAGATCTACAAAGCTGTTTCAACCAGAAATCTTATCAGCTATCTTTGAATTGAGAAAAAATCATGAGACATTGACAAAAAAAAAGAGAAAAATATGATGAAAGAAAAAGCAAGATTTTACAATGCAATTGTCAGGTTATAATATATACTGGTACAGAAGTTTCTATTTTAGCTATCTAAGCAGTTCAATAAACATAAAGAATAAGGAAAGCAACTGCTACCATAACTAAAAGTAAATAAATAGAAATATGTACTAAACATAGCTCATACCAAGGTGTTCATTGATAAAAGAACTGATGATGATGATGATTGTTGTCAAAAAATAAAATAATAATAATAATATACAATGCATCCTTACCTGTGCAAGTGCTTCAATCTCCACAGGCATGGTTGCACTAAACAACAAGGTCTGGTGATTTTTAGGAAGATTTCGCATCACCTGTAACAACATCAAACAACTAAAATGTAACAGGTAGCATCCCACAAGTTAGGATGACCCAATCCATTAAGAATGACAATACTGCATATAGATCATACAAAATTAATTTGCAACAATTTTGATACAGATGCCAATCACAAATGAAATAAAGACAAGAAAAGTGGGAAAAAAAAAAAAAAAGGAAAAAAACCAGTTTATATAGAGTTAACTGGGAGAGCCTAATTAGGGATGGAAGCAATGTAGCATGGACAGACGCCAACTTTGCGTGACAGCTTACCTGGTTAGAGCATTAGAAGGTCATAATATATCAGAGGCGGTGGCAGAACAAAACCAGTTGATCAACTTGTCGTATACAAAATATATATGTTCTTTCAGATTTTACCTTTAACCTTAGAATTACACAGTAAATACAAGGGGTCCATTTCATGTACTACAAATCACTAGTGGTAGAAATGTTTTGAAGAACTGATGGCAGTTCATTTTGCTAGGGATTCGAGTTGGGTGTTAAATTGAAATCATATTGGCAGCAAACATTTTATCCTCCGTTTCCATCTCAAATCATGTAAGTGCTCTTCAGGTATACCAATTTAGATTAACAGGGATAAGCATATATGGCGCAGCCCTGGACCTTCGATCGAATAGACCAACCTCTCAGATGAGGTTGATCGAATCCAACAAAGGGATTCCACACAAAATAGCAATCACAGCCATGGGAATAGCAAAGGGATTCCACACAAAATAGCAATCAAAACATGGGAATAACTCACGTTACTTGAATTGAATTGATTAATAATGCCTCCTAAAATCAATAGGTCTCGTCTCTATATATAGAGCATCCTGTTTCTAAACCAATCAAAATATTACCAATAGGAAGTTACCTAATCCTACCCTAAATAGAATTTAGAAAGCAGTTCCTATTAAGCAACTAATTAATATTACTAATTTAGATAGGATAGGGATCATGTGGACCCTATCAGATGGTCCATCGGGGGGGCCTGCGGGCCCTAGTCTTCTGTCAGGCTATATCAATATATCCATTCAACTTTCCATGGCACACCTTGCCCTAATTTTAACTTTCGTAAAGGGAAAAGAGCACAAGTGAACAAAAAAATAATAATAGTAATCATAAAAACAAATGATGAACAGAATCCAACAACAATAGTGCATATATATAAGCAGAAGGGACACTCGGCTACATAAAGTCCATTTTGTTTGCATGAAATCACAATTTCTCTCTTATCTATTCTTCTGCGGGCACGGTTATCATTCTGATTCTGCTGCATCCGCTGATTTTGTTGTGGACTCTGCGATGCTTGCTGGAATGGTTTAAAAGGAGGACGACGAAAACCTTGCATCTAAGTACGGTTAAAAGTAGGTTCAGGGCCTCTTCTAGTGGAAGACTCCTTGACCTGAAAAGTGTTGCGTCTCCGCCAAAGATGAAAATAGCAGTAGCGGCAGGCGTAGCAGCGCTCCGCCAAAACGCTACGTAACGTCAGGGCTACGTAGGAGCGTAGCGGTGCGATTTAAAAAAATCGTCAAAAACATCCAAGTTAAAGGCGCGCTCAGGCGCTCGCCTAGGCCCAAGTCGCAGCCGGGCGACCATGCAGCGCCTCAAAGCCCTTGGGGCGAGGCGATGTGAATGAGGCGCGCTCCTTAATGAGGCGCGAGGCGCACACCTGTTAGGCTTCTACCAATGAAGCCCAAAACTTAAACTTAAAAAAAAAAAAAAAAAAAAAAAAAAAAAAAAAAGAAGAGCAGTCCAGCCCAACACATGAGCGTATATCTTCTTGCGCTGCCCTAGGTCAAACGAAACGAAAAAAAAAAAAAAAAAAAGAAGAGAAAAAAAGAAGAGAGAAACGGCAGAAGAAGAAGACGACGACGAAGAGGAAGAAAAAGAAACAAAACGAAAGAAAGAAGACTGAAACGAAACGAAAAAAGAGAGAGAAACGGCAACGAAGAGGAAGGAGGAAGAACCTGCACTTCTGGCGTTCCGGCTTCTTCATATCGCTACGCAAGTACGTCGTTTCACTGCTGCACTTCGTTTCTTTTCTTCAGCTGCTGCTATTTTCTTTCTTCTTTTTTTTCTTTTTTTTTTTTTTTTTGTTTTGGTGATCTCTGCTGCTAGTCTTGACTCTTGACTCTTGATCTCTGCTGCTGCTTCTGCTTTTTGGTTTTTTTTTTTCCTACTGCTGCTGCTTTTTTTTTTTCTGCTGCTGCTTTTTTTTTTTTTTTGCTGCCGTTTTTTTTATTTGTTTTCTTGTTCTACTGCTGCTGCTATTGCTGTTTGTGTTCTTGCTGCTGTTGTTTTTTCTTTCTGTTGCTGTTGCTGCCACTGATTTTCTTTTTTTTTTTTCCTGTTCATCAATCAGATCATGCTGTAAATCTGCTTGTAAATCTTTTTTTTTTTTTTCCTATTGACCACAATCTGCACAGATCATGCTGTATTTTTTTTTTTTTTCCTTTCTTTTTGGCTGCTGTAAATCTGCTTGTTCTTTTTGTTTTTTTGTTCTGCTGCTATTTTTATTTCCTACAGCTGTTTCTTTTCTTTTCCTTTTTTTTTTTTTTTTGTTCTGCTGCTGCATTCTAGTTTTTTTTTTTTTTTTGGTGATCTCTGCTGCTACTTCTGCAGCTATTTATAGATGTCAACGCCATCGGAAGGTAGTAGTAGAAAGGACCCAGCATGGTAGTATGCACATTTGGAAAATCCACAAAATATTAATAGGTTCAAATGTAATTTTTGTGGCAAAATATCAAATGGAGGTGTTTATCGGGTCAAGCAACACCTTGCTGGGGGTTTTAGGAATATTACTGCTTGTCCAAAATGTCCAGCTGAAGTTAGAGAAGAGATTAGAGAGTACATGACAGAAAAAGAAAGAAAAAGAAGAAATGAATATGTTGCCTCATTTTGATGAATTGGCTAATGCATATAAAGAGGATGAAGAAGATGATGTAGAGGTCATTGAACGTGGTCAAAGACCCTTGGCTCATGGTAGTGAAGTTTCTAGTGCTCGTGGAAGCCAAAGCAAAAAGGGCCTATTGATGTATTCTTCACTCCCAATCCGGACGTTGTTGTGCAAAATCGAAAAGCCCAAGGAAAACAAACAAGAATTGATGCAAATGATCCGTATAGAAAAGAATTAAGAGAGCGGGCATGTATAAGATTTGCAAGGTGGATGTATGATGCTGGAATTCCTTTTAATGCAGTTAATTGTGACAGTTTTGGACCTATGATTGAAGCTATTGGGCAATATGGTCCTGGTATGAAACCACCAAGTTACCATGAGGTGCGAGTTCCTCTCCTCAAAAAAGAGATAGAGCATACTAATAATTTGATGAAGGGTCATCGGGATGATTGGGTAAAGTATGGATGTTCTATAATGATGGATGGGTGGACTGACAAGAAAGGGAGGACATTACTTAATTTTTTAGTGAATTGTCCCAAAGGAACCATGTTTGTGGAGTCAATTGACGCTTCTAGCTACTCAAAGGATGCAGAAAAAATGTTTCAACTAATTGAAAAGTTTGTGGAGCGTACTGGAGAAGCTAATGTGGTCCAAATTGTCACAGACAGTGCTGTAGCTAATGTGTTGGCGGGTAAGAATTAGTGGTTATTGGAAAAAAAAATTTTATTTAGTAGTATTAAAAGAATCAGTTATCTAAAACTCTTTTTTTATCTCTTTCTTTGTTTTGGTTCTAACAGGAAAGTTTTTGGAGGCATAGTTTGCACACTTGTATTGGACACCATTTGCTGCCCACTGTTTGGACTTGATGTTGGAAGACATTTTTAAGATACCAAGTCTCAAGAGACAATTTGAAAGGGCTATTGTGGTAGATGGGTTCATTTATAACCGCCCAACTTTGTTAAATATGATGAGGCGGTTTACACAAATGAAAGAGTTGATCAAGCCTGCAAAAACCCGATTTGCAACTGCCTTTCTCACTTTAGCTAGGATTCATCAACAAAAAACCAACTTGAGGAAGATGTTCACTTCAGAAGAATGGACAACAAGCAAATGGGCAAAGGAGCAACAGGGTAAAAGGGTTACACAAATTATGTTAATGCCTTCATTTTGGAACACTGTTGTCTATGCCCTTAAGGTCTCGGGTCCACTTCTTTATGTACTTTGATTGGTTGAGGGTGAGAAAAAGCCTCCCATGGGATACATTTATGAAGCTATGGATCGGGCTAAAGAAGCCATTTCAAATGCTTTTGGTGGAAAAGAAGAAAGATATAATAATATCTTTGAAATCATTGATAAAAGGTGGGATGTTCAATTGCATCGTCCTTTGCATGCAGTTGGATATTTTTTGAACCCAGAGTACTTTTATTCGAATCCCAACATTGAGCACGATAATTAAGTCATGGCGGGGTTGTATAATTGCATATCAAAGCTGGTCCCAAATATTGATGTGCAAGATAAGATCAGTCAAAAGTTGTCTATTTATGAGCAAGCTGAAAATTTATTTGGGTTGCTTATGGCGATTAGGCAAAGGGCGACAACGGCACCGGGTAAACTATTTTATCCCATAACTTTATTCCATTATATTATAAAATTAATTTTTTACATTTATCCCATAAATTTATGCTAATTACCTATAATAAACAGCTGCATGGTGGGCTGCATATGGTTCCAAGACCCCAAATTTGCAAAAAATTGCGATAAAAGTTCTTAGCCTGACGTGTAGTTCATCTGGTTGTGAGCGGAATTGAAGTGTATTTGAGCATGTGAGTATTTTTCTCAAGTCTAATGAATTTAAAATATTTTTCTTCTCTACATATAAATTTTAATATCTTTTTTAATTGTTGCAGATTCATAGCAAAAAAAGAAATAGGTTGGATCAAAAACGTCTCAATGATCTAGTATTTGTTAAGTACAACAGAGCACGGAAACGTCGATATGATATGCGTGACATACTTGATCCCATTTCTTTGAAGAATATTGATGAAGTGGTTGCTTGGGAGGATAGATAGAGAATTGGATGAAGATGATGAGTTTGTGTTTGATGATGATATTTTGACATGGGGTGATGTTGCTACAGCTTCTGGAGTTGGAGAAAGTAGTCAAAGAACTAGAGCAACATCAACTTCAAGGGCAGGGGCAACACCAGTAGTGACTAGATCATCAAGTGTTCTTCAATTGGTAGATGAGGAAGAGTCAGAGGAGACGGACGAGGAAGACGTGGATGGATATAAATCCAATGATGAAGGGCAAGATTATGACTTACTTGGTGTACATGTTGAGGATGACTGTTAGGTCCTCCTTAGGAGCATTTGTGTTGTTGCTTTGAGTGACTTTGAAGTATTTTTGTACGGTGGTTTTATGTATGGTGTCACACTTTTGTACTTTTGTTGGTACTTTTGTTGAATGTTTAGCATTTAGAGTGATGGATGCTTTATGACTTTTAGAGTTCTTCTTATATTCCCCTTCTTTTTTGCTCTAATTTGTGAATTATCTATCTATACCAAAATATATATTTTTTATCTATAATGCGCGCCTCACTTCAATGAAGCCCGCGCCTCGCCTCACGCCTTAGCGCCTAGGCCCCAGGAGACCTTAGCGCTTTGATGCGCCTCTCGCTTTTCAAAACACTGTTCAAAAAAATCTGAAAAAATTTGTAGAAAATCTAGAATATTAGAAAATGAGAGAAAATGTTCTTTTTTTGCAAAAGTAACTGAAGTAAAGGGGCGTAGCGGTCCCCTCATTGTATGAGATCCTGTATATCTATGAAACCTTGAGAAGAACTCTCCATATCCACTTTAATTCGGCGAGATCATGTGCTTTTTGGTGTTCTTTTAAACATAAAAGGGTAGAAGAGTTGCATAAAAATGTTATTAGGAGAGAAAGAAAAGAAATAAGCATCATTATACATTTTGAAATTTTTTGAAAAGTAGAAAAATTTCACACCCCATAGCGGCTCCGTAGCGGATGCTACGGATGTGAACGGCGCTAAATGCCATTTAGCGTAGCGGTGAAGACGCTATACAAAAGACCGTTATTTTGATCCATGGTCTCCGCAACTGAAGTTCATGTTGAGCTTTCCGGGCTTTACAAAAGACCTCATCAACTATGGTGTAATCAAACATAGCAACTTCCCGTCTGATATCATTGCGCAATCCATCCCGAAATCTAGTGATAGTGAGATGATCATCTGTTTTCAAATTACAACGAACAATATATTTGCGAAATTTGTTTGCATATTCTTCCACAGATAGATTGCCTTGCTGGAGAGTAAGATACTATTGGTGCAGTGTGTCAATGTAATCAAGAAGGAAGGAAATTGCTCTTGAGCCTTTCTTTCATGTTGAACAATCTAGTAATGGGTTGTCCCAAAGCAAGTTCATTATTTTCAACACCATACCACCAGATTCTAGCAGGACCCTTAAGTTTAACCTTCGTCAGCCACATCAATTTGAACTTTATTTGTGATAATATCAGTGCGGTGTGCAACCATGGGACCCTGGGTGTCTCATTCAGTGATGAGACGTTGTACAAAGTCACACATGGATTCACGTTGCTCAGGCCTTTCTGTTTGGATGGGTGTAATTAGTTGTAAAGTAGTGGAAGACCCCTCCTTTGCAACTATGTACTTTGCAATTCAATAAGTGCAGTCTCTACTGTGCGTAAACGATCCATTACTTGGTCCATATCTTGGTCCTCTTTGAATAATTGTTCATCACGTTCCTTGTCCATGAGCCAATAACTGAGATTGTCACCTCTTCTAGGCATGGCTGGAAAGTGTGCTTTTTTTTTTTTTTTTTTATCAAGTGGGCTGGGTCGGGTCTGGACTCAAATTGGGCCCAGACTGCAGGTCATGCCTAAAACTCAGGCCCAGTTCAATGCTGCCAATACTACACGCACGAAGGAAAGTCTTCTCTTCTCCTTGGGTTTTGCGCGCAGAGAAAAGAAAACGAGGGGGGGTGTTCTGCTTACCTGTTTCGACTTGGAGAATGAAAGAGGGAAGACAGGGGCTGATCTGGGAGATGCAACACATGGTGATGGAGTTGCTGGGCGGTCCATGGGAGGAAAAAAGGCGATGGCAGCAGGCGAGGCGGAGAGCTTGGATGATGGCTAACGGCTGCTAGACGAGGGATGCTGGTTGCATGACACTCATCGTCAGTGCAAGGTATACTGCTTAGACTCAGATATACTTCTCTTCTCTTCTTCTTTCTTCCACACCTCTCTTTTTGTCTCTAGTTCTTTTTTTTTTTTTTTTTGTTCTGATGGGTGGGATTTATTTCGAACGAAGATGGGTGGCTACCGGGATGTGAGACGAGATGAGATGGTGGGGATGGGTTTTGTGCGCAGTGGTCTGGGTGGTTGATGGGTGGGGTTTGGTAGCAGGAGATGGCCGGAAGGGTTTTATGGGTTTGGGGATGACACACGATGTGCAACGATGGGGTTTTGGTAGGGTTTTGGGAGGTGGTATCAGTGATGGGGTTTTGGGATTAGGGTTTTGGGACTCTGGGGATTTGGGCAGGTGGAATGCGTCTGGGGCTTGGGCAGGTGGAATGCATTCGATGGTGGGTAGGAGGTAAGTGGGTTTGTCGAGATGGTTCGGGTCGGATCTGTGGGGTGGATTTTAGTTCCGGCAGGGGGTTATGGGTGGTGGATAGAATCCGAGGAAGACGATTGTTTCCCCAGCGACCGGATCTGGGGCTCTAATACCAATCTGGCGCAGCCCTGGACCTTCGATCGAATAGACCAACCTCTTAGATGAGGTTGATCGAATCCAACAAAGGGATTCCACACAAAATAACACTCACAGCCATGAACTTATGGGAATAACTCACGTTACTTGAATTGAATTGATTAATAATGCCTTCTAAAAACAATAGGTCTCTTCTCTATATATAGAGCATCCTGTTTCTAAACCAATCAAAATACTACCAATAGGAAGTTACCTAATCCTACCCTAAATAGAATTTAGAAAGCAGTTCCTATCAAGCAACTAATTAATATTACTAATTTAGATAGGATAGGGATCTTTGATTGAATCAGAGATCATGTGGACCCTATCAGATGGTCCATCAGGGGGGCCAACGGGCCCTAGTCTTCTGTCGGGCTGCATCAATATATCCATTCAACTTTCCATGGCACACCTTGCCCTAATTTTAACTTTAGTAAAGAGCATAAGTGAACAAAAAAATAATAATAAAAATCATAAAAACAAAAGATGAACAGAATCCAACAACAATAGTGCATATATAAGCAGAAGGCAAGTCTGACATAATCAAGCATGCCAAAGTAGCAACTCAATAATTAAGTGATGAACAGTAATAAAGAGCACTAGATGGAAGCACTTGCAACATTAAGAAGGTGCTAATTTCACCTCTCTTATTTGTGGTTCAAAACCCATGTCAAGCATTCTGTCAGCCTCGTCCAGAACAACAAACGAGATCCTTGAGAGAGAGGTATTTCCCTGCTGTAAATGATCAATAAATCTTCCAGGTGTAGCAACCACGATATGCACTCCAGCCCGTAATTCAGACCTCTGCCATATGACATTCAAGTGTAATTCATGATATTACATTTGCAAATGACATGGAGAACAAGGGAAATGTAACAAATAACAGGGTCTTGCACAGCACCAAAATGAAAAATGTGATGCACCAAACAGTTGATCCAATGGGCCCTACAAATTGACGGAGGACGTCCAAAAAAATCTCATGTAATAGGAGGATTCATATCGTTCAATCTTTGACACTTTTTTTGGGATCACTGCTGCAAACTGTGGTGGGGATCTTTCCAGCTAGAAGACTTCAAAGGTCTCCATAATTTATGGGGAGATCCATCACATCAATGGTCATGGATCATGATCATGGAACAATGAGCTCAAAGCATAGATATAAATAACACAAAAGACTTCAAATTTACAGTGGCACAATGATAAAGTTCATGCAGCAGCCCAACTTGATGCAACGAGGAGGCAACACTGGATTACATGGCCCATTGGGATCATGTCAGGGGCAAAGACCCAGAAACGGCTAGTAAGGCCAGAGGGAGGCCTGAATGCAGCACACAGGCCCACTTAACCCAGCCAGGCTCGTGGACAGCTTAAACAGGCCCAGCACCCACTTGCAGGCCCACAGTGAGGCTTGTCTGGGCCTGATCCAGTGCCTGATGCATGGAAACAAGGCACCCACAGCCTTGTGTATAGCTCCAGCCCTTGCATTATCAAGCACAGTAATTTTTTTTATTTTTTTTGCCCTTTTTAACTGCTTACTAGACTGCTTTCCAGTATTGGATGAACAGGATTAATTCCAAATTGGATTTACAAGAGTGGACACGATTGCTTCTAGGGCATATTAACTCCTACATTCTTTTGGCTTTTTCTCCCATCTTTTATCTGCAACAGTCCAGTCTAGGGACGTGTGCATGAATATATATAGTTAGGTGTCGGCTTTCTTTGATGATTTTTAGAGAACTGCATGTGATCTTTTACTTCTTTTTTTTTTTTTTAAATGAGCTGCATGTGATCTTGTGCTGACTTCCCTTCATTAGGTGATGTGTGACTGCTGCTTTTGGAGGTTTGGTGCATCCAAGGTGTTGTCCAATATTTAGATCTGTCCCTTCTTCCTACTGTGGATCGATTCAATCAAGTTGGATCTACATCAGATTGGTATCTAAAGTCTAAACAATTCCATCAGATCTCCTCATTGTGTGCTTCCTTGACATCCACAATGATACATGGTTGGGACACAGGCAGAGGAAGAAGACAATAAGATAAGGAAGATTATGCCAACGTCAGTGAGGAGTGATTTGCTGCAATGAAGGCAATTACAGAACACAATCCAACATCTCATTGACCTGGTCACCAAAACGAAGAACTGTCAACCCAAATCGATGACAGTGGGTCTAGTGAGAGATTTGTAAACCAATTTCAATGGCGAAGTCACAAGAAAATCGTTGCCAACAGGATAAATTCGAGGAATAGGAGAATATGGGAAAGGATCTCAATATCAAAATTGAGATCTCGGAGTATCATGGCAGATGAGGGGAGATGATTTTCTGGATCGGCAGGAAGCCATTGAGGGTGTTCTCTATTACAAGGAGAATGGAATGAGAAGAAAGTGAAGGTGGTTGTGATGTAATCGAAGGACCAAGCTCCAGTGGTGGGAGCAGGTTAAGACAACCCCGGAATGATGCAGCCGGTCCAAGGTGAAAGACTCAGGAGGAAAAAAGAATCTGCTGAAAGAAGCCTTATTGCCAATCGATTATGTGTAATCCGCCAGTCATTATTCCGAGACAGATACATCATATCCATCAAGGGGACAAAATTCTGTGGGGACTATGCAGAGGAATTCTGCCAGCAAGTTGCCCTCAACAACTTTATGAAATAGGAGGAATATTTGGTCGCCAAATTCTTCAATGGCTTGAAGCCATCCATAGCAGATTAGTTGGGTGTGCCTCCATTGTTCACATGGGCCGAGGCTTGCAAACAAGCAACGAAGATTGAAAGAAAACTTAAGAAGAATGTAGGACAAGGATAATTATCTTTGAAATGGTGATCAACACTAAGGGCAGCTAAGGTTGATATGAAATGGACCCGATGCAGAGCAACAATGCCACTCTAGCATCTTGATCTCAAGTACGGAATGACACGATAACCACTTCATCATCATCACTGCAGCCTTGTCCTAACTATGTTGGGGTCGGCTACATGAATTTTGTTCTCCATTCCAATCTACCATGGGCCAAATCCTCATATAAGTTGCACTTCTTCAGATCTACCTCCATCCATGTCCTGTTCGGCCTACCATTTCCCCTTGGTGGGCCATCAACCTGTATAGCCAAACTTTTCCTTACCGGCATCATTGCAGGCCTGCATTGAACATGCCCAAACCATCTCAAACAGGTTTATCTAATTTTATCCCCTATTAATGCTACCCCTAAATGCTCTCGAAAGCACTCATTTCTAATTTTATCCTTCCTAGTTCCACTTCAATATTCTCATCTCTACCACATCTATTTTGTGCATATGTTGTTTATTGAATGGCCAAAATTCTACTCCATAGGCCATAGCCTATCTAATTGTTGTCCTGTAAAATCTTCCCTTCAATCTTGGTGGCATTCGTTGGTCACAAAGCACTCCAAAAACAAGTTTACATTTCAACCATCCCGCTTTTATCCTATGTTCAACATCTTCATCAATCTCTCCATCCTTACTAATTATCGAGCCAAAGTAACGGAAAGAATCTTTTTGTGGTATCTCATGGGCTTCAATTCTCACAGTAGTTTCAACTCTTCGTATATGCTTACTGAAGTTGCAATCCACCTATTATGTCTTTGTATAACTTATTTTAAAGCCTTTGGATTCTAAAGCCTCTCTCCATCTATCAAGTTTTGCATTCAAACCATCTCTTGATTCATTTACCAATACTTTAATATCTGCAAAAAACACACACCAAGTTACCTCCTCCTGAATATAAGCAGTTAACTCACCCATATTCAGTGTAAACAGATAAAGGCTTAGGACTCTAATGCAAACCTATGGGCACCGAGAACTCACTTATGTTTCCACAGGCATTTCTCACACTCATTACCGCTCTTCCATGCATATCTTTAATAATTTCAATACAACATCTTGCAATATTCCTTTTGCTTAGAACACACCAAATTAAATCTCTAGGTACCCTATCATAAGCTTTTTCTAGATCGGTGAAGACCATATGCAAATTTTTCCTCTTCGCTCTATATTTTTCCATCAATTGCCTAAGTGAGAAAATAGCTTCCATAATTGATCTCCCTGTCATTAAACTAAATTGATTTTCAGTTATCTTGGCCTTATGTCTAAGTCTTTGCTCCATCACCTTCTCTCATGGCTTCATAGTATGACTCATAAGTTTATATATCTCCCTCGTTCTTATATATAGATAATACAACACTTCTTCTCCATTCATCTAGCATTTCCTATGTCATTAATATTTTATTAAAGAGGTGAGTTAATCAAACCAACCCCCCCCCCCCAAAAAAAAAAAAAAATAATAATAATAATAATAATAATAATAATAATAAAAATAAAAATAAAAATAAAACTTTTAAACATTTCCAAGTCTCTATCGAAATGTCATCTGGACCCGTAGCCTTTCATATCTTCATTTGTTTCGATGCTTTCCCCACTTCCATCACCTTAATTGTACAGAAAAAAGTATATTCCGCTAAAAAAGTATCCACCCTTGTCCTTATGTCTCCTATGAAGTCTTCATTTAAAAATTTGCTAAAATATTCCCTCCACCTTTGTTTGATATTGTTGTCCTTCATTAGAGCATTTTGGTCATTGTTCTTAATACATTTGACATTATTTAAGTCTCTAATTTTCCTTTCCCCTTATTTTTTACAAGCTTAAAAATATCCTTCTCTCCTTCTCTTGTTCCCAACATATTATTTGAACTTTGCATCACTTACTACTTTCTTATCTTCTTCTTCGCCTTCTTATACATCTCAAAGTTTTCCATATTCTTAGTCCATTGTCAAACTTTGTAACGACGTCTCTTCTCTCAAATAGCTTTCTAAACCTCTACACTCCATCACCAAATTTCTTTATTATAGTGTCTCTTTCCTTCCGACTCTCAAAGCATCTCTTTTGCAACATTTCTAATACAGTTAGCCATTTGATTCCATATCGTTATATTTTCACCCTCAAAATTCCAATCTCCCTCAATCACTTTATCCTAAAATATTGTTTGTTTTTAATATTTTTATCCTTAAATATTGTTGGTATTTCTCCTTTCAAATCCCTCCACCTTGTTTTAGGGCACATTATATTTACTACCCCTCTTTTTCTATTTTTGATGCAAGTATCTAAAACTACTAACCTATGTTGTGTGATCAAACTCTCTCCTGGAATAACCTTACAATCTTTACAAGCCATCGGTCATGTTTTCTAACTGGGAAAAAGTCTACTTAATTCCTATTAGTTCCACTTTTATAGGTAAATAAATGCTTCTCTCTCTTTTTAAATCAGGTGTTTGCTATTCCAATGTCAAATAAACATTCAAAAACAATTACAATGTCAAATGCTAATGCAAAATCCAAGATAGTGTCTCCTAACTCACTCGTTTATCCAAATCCTTGTCCGCCATGCGCTCCCTCATACCCTCTATCGTTGTTCAAAATAACATCCACTACATAGCGTGGCAACCACATTATCTGTCATAGCAGTTGAGGCTGCTACACTATTTGAAAATAACGGCGCTACAGTCTAAAATCAAATAGAGCCAAATGATTTTAAATTAAAACATAGTTTTTCCTATTTCTTTTCCTTAGTACCGTTTCCTAAAATTGTCTCTACCCTCATATGGTTCCAAACCACCCAAAAAATACAAGATTGACTGCTACACAAGATTTGAATTTTGTTTTTACCATTCAAAAATTCACACTACTACGCCACTATGCATTGCCTGCTACTTAGCATTTTGACCACTGGCAGCTACGCCAACCACAACCGATATTTGATCATTTCCATCTATTATCCTTTCCTGCATGCCCATTTAAGTCCCCTCCTAGGAAAATCTTTTTACTAGTTGAAATTTTTCGTGATAAACCATCCATTTCCTCCAAAAATTGTCTATTGACACCTTCATCTAATCCTACTTAGGAGCATAACCACTTGATCAAACCGAAAAAATGTTAGTTGATTTAAATGTGATGAGCTCGAGTGTGAGTCATTCAAATGTCGCAAGAGACGAGTTAATTTAGCATACACCAAAAGCAATGCAAAAGGAAGCCAATAACAAAGGGGAAGGGGAGTTTGATGGAGGCGTAGATGGAGAATCGGTCTATGAAGATCACAACAGCGATGACAATGTGGGAATTATTTGCAATGGTGTGAAAACCCTCATGTTTTGCAAGGTCACATTGTAGAACAAGGTGAGGATACAAATCAACAAACCGATCTGTTTCACACAAAGTGTGTGGCTGGAGAATGGAGATTGAAATTTGTCATTGACAGTGGCAGCAGCACGAAGTTGGTTGAGCAAAGTGTGGCCAAGAAGCTTCAACTTCCTCTTACAGTAACATTTGCACATTTATATCAATTATCATGGTTTAAGCGAGAGCATGAGGTAACCATCTATGTACAATGGCTTATTTCATTTACTATTGATGATATTTATCATTATTATGTGTGATGTGATAATGCCCATTTTGGGCAGACCTTGGCAATTTGGCAAAGGGGTATTTTACAATGGGTGGGAAAATTCATACGCCATGGTATAATGTCATTGTCACCTAATTAAAGCAAGGGAATAGTTGAAATGAATAGTATGAGACTAATGGGGAATACATGACTAGGAACAATGGTTTTGATGGAAATTGAAACAGTGGAATGGTGGATACTCTTGTTTAGATCTAGCTGTTTTAAAAAACACGGTGTATGATGAATATACAGAAGATGGAGAAGATGAATTAATTATTGACAATCGGTCAAATAGCAGGCAGAGAGTTCCAAGTGAATGAAGTAGCAGAGAATTCAGTTAAATTAAGAGGTGTGCCAAGTCACTCTCTCCAATTAGGTCAGAGTATGTCGTTCTGTTTTAGGATTGGAATATGAGAAAGAATGCAGCAAAGGTCACTCAGATGCAATAGTTTTTCATCAGGTACAAGCATGCAAGATGAGGGAATGAGCAGGAACAGCATATACCAGAGTTTGCAGCGATGCAAAAGGAAGAAAAAGCGGACATATAAGCAATAACAAGGTGGTACAGAGTCAAAAGTCGAAACCTCTTCAAGTGGGGAAGGATGACAGAGACAGGCTGAATGCAGTCCAATTTTATGCAACCAAGTAGCTGGCGCACAATAAGATTACATAGCCCAATGGGGACCACGTCACGGGGCCAAAGGCCCAAAAACAGTTAGCAGGGCCAAAAGGGTACCTGGATGCAACCTGTATGCAGTCTGGGCCCAGCCAGGCTCACAGCCACCTAACCAGGCGAAGCACCAACAGCCAATCCCACAGCCAGGTTCACCTGGGCCTGACCCAGCCCTGAAGCTCAGAAACAAGGGGCCCCAGAATATCCTTATGCATTGAGCAAACTTGCATGTGTAGGCTTTAGCATACACAGGCACGGCAAGTATCTATTTCTTTTTCTTTTTTTTTAATTGCTTATCAGACTGCCGTTTGGTATTTGGATTAACTGTTTTAATTTCCCTGTGATATATACACAGATAGAATTGCTTCTAGGGCTTTTAGTTGTTGACACTCATATAATAATAAGAATTCAATAGCCTCCATTCTTTTGAGCACGCTATCTTCATTGTTACTCTGCAACAGTCAAATCCAGGGACATGTACATGAAAATCTAGTTGGACATGTGGCTTCTATGGTGATTTTAGAGAGCTGCATGTGATCTGTCTGTTCTAGGCGATTGTTGTTTCTGGTGGTTTAGTACATCAAAAGTGATGCCCAACCTTTGGATCAGCGCCTTCTTCGAACTGTAGATTGATCGAATGGGGTTGGATCTACATCATATCACATGAGCTATAATTCTCAGAAAATAAAAGGTAGAAAGAGCCAAAAATAAACTGCTAGAGAATACATGTGAAGATTAGCTACCTGCTCTGCTATGTTCGTTCCTCCCACAACAATAGCAGTTCTGAATGACTCTAACGATCTACTGAATGCCTTAACCTGGAAAAACACAGTAAATGGTTGTGCAAAACTGGAGATAACTTTAACACAGTTCATGTACAACATCTGAACGGATACACTACTCAGTAAAATGAACAAACTCTACCATGCTTTACCTCACTATTAAAAATAAAATAACAAAAAAACAGCATTGATGAATGATATGAATTATGATAATTATATTTTAAAAAATTTCTAAAAAATAAAACATAAATGAACGCTACTATAGTCATATCCAAGAAGATAAAAAGTAGAACTGCTAAAAGATTGGTAACTCGTGCACAAAAAAATACACAGTTCCTGCACATAAATTTATGGAAAGAAAGATGCAGACAGCAGGACAAAGACACACCTCACTTTCAGAACCAAAGATTTGCTAATTGCAAAAATAACTCTCTGCACAGTTTTAGAAGTGTACATGATGCTAAAACAGGTGATGGTACAAATACGTGTAACATAATACACACATGTAGCTATTCATGCAGCCTTCCACAGAATTCAAAAGAGCTCGTCTTTATGGCTACTCTGGCAGAGCAATTATGTATTGTATTTGTACTTGTATGTCTGTACCATATTCCTTTTTCCACTCAATTTTTTACAAAATTCTTATGTACTAAAGGAATGCTTGAAATATGAAATTATAGCAGGCCCTACATTCTGAGTGGATCTGCACATGACTTTAGGGTGTGTTTGGCTGCGCTTTGAAAAATGGCCTTTGGGGCTTTTGGCTTTCAAAAAGTCCAAAAGCCCCCAAAAGTGTGTTTGGTTATTGTATGTTTAAAAGAACTTGCAAAAAAAAAAAAAAAACAAAAGTGAAAATCTACTTCCCAGATAAGTAACTAGCGTCCCGCTTCGCATTGGAGACGGGCTTCTTTGTTGTTAGTTGTTACGGGAAGCAAATGGTGATTTGCAGAAAACGAATTGACACCAAGAGTGAGATTTTTTTCCGTATGTAACTTCCTTTCTCCTACCTAACCCTCCTTTCACTCTTTAATATTGGTTTCTTTTTCTCCCTCTCTCCCATTAATACCATATCTTCCCTATCTTGAGCATGTATATATTTGTTTGTTCAAGGGTTTACAGTTGACAATCACACCCATCTTCTTCGACTCCAAAGATGAGAGGTGTATCGATTCCTCTCTATAGCTGACTCTTTTTTCTTTTTCTTTTTTTCTCTACTTCTCATTCCCACTTCATCTTGTATTTTTGTAATTCTGCAAGTTCATTCCATCTTGTATTTGTCCATCAGTAGGTTGGAAAAACCGTGAATTGCTGGTGTCCCTTTGTGTGGATATGGTTATTGGTATTGATTTGAAAAATGTGTACACCCTAAATGTAAAGGTTTATCTCTAAAATTCTCATTTACATATATGTGCTAAACATTTGCAAACTGACCAGTTACCATTCCTTTTTTTTCTCTATGTTCGTGGGTTAGAGATTTGAGTTACTTGCTGATTTGATCATCCTCTAGGCTATCTCTCTCATTGGCTAACATTTTTAAAGATTAGGCAACAGAATTTTATTGATGTCACCCCTCCTTCTATGCCTCTGATATTTGACAATTTCTTTAAGAGCGTTAATTGTGTCTCCAAACTCCAAAGAACTCACAGGGTGGGTAGGATCATGACCAAACATCATCTGATACAATTTCTTCAGAATTCAACTCACAACACTGAATATCCAACTACAATTGGTACTTTCAAGAGCTTTTATTCAACTAACAAAACCATCATTAGATCAGGAAATGTGCCATTTTGGAACAAAGCAATGCCAGAATCAACATGTTTTTATCAATCATCAGTTTGAACTTCCTGACCCCTCTTGTTTATCAAGTGGTCGGGTATTCCTTTCCAATTTCCATTCAAAGATATGGCACAATCACCCCCAACCTTTTGCTCTAATTCATGCATTCAGGCTGGAATATCCAGCCAGAACAACGCAAAAAAAAAAAATATATATATATATATATATATATACCTGGATTTTAAAAGGGTTCCTGTTTTTACATCACAATGGTAAGATGCCTTTAAGCACCAAACATCTCCTTTCAATTCGTCTCACATACATCATTCGTAGTTACTTTTTTTTCCCAAATATGATGAGGCTTTTTATATGAATTCAAGACAACATTATACTAAAATTTAAGTTTCTGTTATTTTTGTAGAGATTGCTAAATCCAAGTGGTTTTGAGTTGGGGGCCCACATGAAATGGCACGTAAATTATTTTATGTGGGGCCATTTTATTTACCTACAAGGCTCTTGCGCACTATTAAATTTATTTTTTAATAAAGATCTATATAACTTATTTTATTATTATATGATAAAAAGTGCTTTCTACAAGTCTAGCCAAACAACTTTGGATTCTTTTTCCATTAAAAAGTAAGTAAAAAAGCTGAGCTCACCAAACAACATTTTCTCTTAGAAAGCCGCTTTGATGAAGTAGATGTTTTCAAACTACTTATAGAGAAGCACGTTTGATTTTTAAGAAGCCCAACCAAATACAGCCTTAATAGTTGACTGAAAGCAATTCAACTTGGAGCAAGCGGGTCCAATTCCCTGTGCATTAAATATGCTGCACTCAAATCCTATGCTAAAAGTTCCAACTCGGCTAAAATCTATTGAAAGAGGGAATCTTTAGAACACATTTGTGCAACCCAAGGCTTCCTTGGTAGCACAGGAAAGCCTCTGATTTTCTGCACTAGTAATTTTTTCGCTGTTTGACACAGCGCTTTACCGTGCAAAAAAAGGGAAAAAAATGCAGTTTTTCATGTGTTTGGTGCTGAAGAAGTCCACAGAAAACTTTCCGGTTTTCCACAGAAATGCAGTTTTTCATGTGCTTGTTGCGGAAGAAGTCCGCGGAAACGTAATTCCGTCACGTCAGCCTTTTCCGAAAGAAGCCTGGAACATGGATGAAAATAGCGGCCGCCACCGCTACGCTACGGCCGATTTATCGGCCGCCGCACCTGTAGCGGCCGCTACGTCCGCTATGGGGCCGCTACGGGGTGAGAAAATTCCTACTTTTCAAATTTTTTTAAAATGCATAATAAGACTTTTTTTTTTCTTCTCTCCAAATAACATTTCTACACAACTCTTCTACTCTTTTATGTTTAAAAGAACACCAAAAAGCACATTATCTTGCCGAATTACAGTCGATACAAAGAGTTATTCTCAATAATTCTTCTCTAAGTACATCCTATTAAACACCCCCTTTGGTAGATGTATTTTTTTCTCTAGGTACTCTTAAGTCTTGACTTCATGACATAGTTTTTTCTTTTATAAGCCTTTCATTAGTTTCTAAGTTAGCATAACTAAGGAACATGAACACATGTGAAAAAAAATGATCATTACTATTATTTTCTATTTAGACAGCGATACAGGATCTTATACAGTGAGGGGACCGCTACGCCCCCTTACCTTAGTTACTTTTAAAAACAAAATACATTTTCTCTCATTTTCCAATATTCTAGATTTTCTAGAATTTTTTTATATTTTTTTGACGATTTTTCCAAATCGCACCGCTACGCCGCTACGCTACGTATCGCCCGCTACGTAGCGTTTTGGCGGCAGGTCGCTACGCCCGCCGCTACCGCTATTTTCATCCTTGGCCTGGAATTCCAGTTCCGATGGGGAGGGGGAACCCCCCCATATATAAAGCATGTTTCCTCAGTCTTCCTCGAAATTGCATGACAAAAAACAGAACGCAAGCACTGGCAAAAAAAAAAAAAAGAACCTGATCTCCATGGATGCCTTGAAGCCGTCTCCATCTTTCGCCGCCCGTGCCAAACCACACCCCCCCCCCCCCTCCTTTTCTCTCTCTCTCTCTCAATACCATCTCCATTCCCATTTTCCAAGACCTAACAGTACAACCAAATTGTAATCCTAGCCCTAGCCCTAACCCTAAATCAAATTCAAACCCTTACCCAAACCCAAATCCGAGGATTGTCCAAGGTCTCCATTTCCAGTCCCTTTTGGATTGCAAGTTCTCTGTTTGCAGAAAAATCAGATTTTGTGATGTGTTCGTTCTCAAGTATGTTGTGGATTGTGCTGAATTTGATTTTTCTACTCTTTTGTTATCATTGTTGTGTTCCTATCCTTCTTGTTAATTATGTTGAATTTGATTATTCTGCTATTGTTGGATTCAATTTATGTTGAATTTGATGTTTCTATATTGTTGATAATTGCTCTGTGTAAAGTTAATTGGGCAGAATGGGTGAGGAATCCACAGTTGCACCAAACATGAAAATTACCATTTCAACAAGGAAAATATTTTTGCACCAAAAACAGATTTTTGGTTGCCACAGAAAACCTTTTCTGTGGTATTCCTTTCCCACAGTTTTTGCTTATGTGGCAATTTCTGCTTTCCACAGAAAGTCTGTCTACACAAACGTGCCCTTAAACTATTTTTCCTCTGACCAGGGGGTACAAATAGCGTTTTCACGGCACCACAGAATTCCACTGTCGCATAAATGCGTCCATAGAGCTCTCTTTTTATTCTGTTAATAGATTAGATGAGTGGTACAGAACTTGTGGGACATCCTACCCGCCCAGTGATCAATTCCTGGCAGTTGTGTGAGATGGGACACCCTTACCACTGGGGTGTCTCATGTTTCTCCATAGAGCTCATTTTTCTAATTCCCCTTCTCTATTCTTTCGGTTTAAAAGGGCTCCAAGGTTTTTTATAAGGTCGGAATTTTAAAACCAAAACCCCTTTCTTTTGAAGATTCAACCATTTAAGAAGTAATTGTTCACAAGGGGAACTTTCAAAAATCAAAACTCAACTTTTGGGCCTTCCTTCACTATGTTTTGCTGCTCTAGGGGGTTTCCTAGGGAACCATGAGGTTCCGGAGTTGTCATTATGGATTCAAGTTTTGTTGTACCTGAGGAGGTAAGCTATTATTTATTGAAAAATCCAACTTTCGAGAAGGCATTAAAACTCATTTTAGGGTCCTCTTTCTCTAGTTTTTTTTTTTTTTTTTTTTTTAAGGATACTTAGAGCTCTATAGGAGATCAGCATGTTCTCTTTTTTTTATCAAAACTTAATTTTTTTTAAAAAATAACATTTGAAGTTGAACGTCACTGTTCCCCCCAAAAATCCAGCAAATCATTTTCATAACCTTTGTTTATTTATTTACACTAAATTAGGCTTCTTTTTTGTTCTTTTTTTTTAGAGAGAAAGGTAAGTAGGTAACAATGAATTTGATTAGGAGGAGCAAGACGCAACTACACAATAAAAAGCCAATCCTGGTTTATGGGATAAAGGGCTCCATATAATGATGATGAAAAAGAATAAGTAACATGCTCGTAATTGTTCTCTAAGGTAAACTAAAATTTCCACACCTCTTTCTCTATTTGCTGAGCAAGTTCTCTTGTAGGAGCCAGGACTAAAGCCAAAGGTCCATCACCACGCCTAATGGGAGGTTGAGCCAAGCAATGCTGTAATCACAGTGATGAATTCAGATTATACATCATATAATATAAATAGGGAAAGGGATAATAACAACAGAAATATGGAACTAGAATTTCAATTTATAAAGGAATATAAAAAAATAAAAATAAAATAAACATTCATGATGTTAGATGTATGGAGACCTGAATCATGGGAATAGAAAAGGCAGCAGTTTTCCCACTTCCGGTCTCAGCACAACCCAAAAGATCCCGCCCACTGAGAGCAACAGGCATGGCTTGTGCTTGAATAGAAGTTGGCCTTGTGTATTCATGGAAAGCAACATCCTTCATGATGCTTGAGTGCAAACACTGAAGCAATAAAAAAATGACGACAATGATATGTTTTGCAATCATGGCATAAGAAAACACATATAAAAATACATTATTTATATAAGGAAACTGTAGCATCCACGCTAAGAATGCCAAAATTACCATATCTTCAAATGATTCAATAGGTGCAGGTGCAGGAGGTGAGTCCGAAGCAACAGTAACATCAACATTTAAACGCAAGCGAACTTCTTCAATCTGCAAAAGAATAAGTGTGATGTCAGATCAACGAGGAATAGACTGTTTCCAGTTTCTGTCAACATTAATCTCAAAACCGTAGGCCAATTCATACCTAATCACAGAGAATTGCTACATTAGAAAAGTCACAACACTATTAGAAATGTTTGTTTTAAAGAGTACACATTATAACTCATGGGCCAAAAATATCTACATGTATTTGACATAATAATATAAAGATAATAGATTCCAAATATATATCGGGTGACGATAGGAAAGCACATAGTTATTTAAAGCCAGGTAAGGACATTTCCATGGAGCTCATCCAGATGACATCCATGAGGTTAAAGGGATGGAAAGCTCCCGTTGTAGATTTAGGTTGGGCAAAAAACTAGTCCAATCATATTGTTCTAACACTGGATTTTACTGGTCTCAAAGTTTAACTGCGTTTTAGGTTGTGTTTTTATTGAAATTGATGTCAATCGTCCAATGGTGCACCAAGGGTTTTTTTTTTTTTTTTTTTGTGGGGGGTGGTGGTGGTTGGGAACTTGGGATTGATCACAAGTGGGCAATGTTGTCCAAAGAACGAAGGTAATGACATTAGAAAGAAGGGTGCTTGCCTGATCAAACCTGTATATACATGCCAATGCGTGTACCCAAAGTAGAATGTAGGCAGCCACAATGATCACCTCACTAGAACACATCAAGAGTTTCAAGCATTTCAAATTTCTACCAAAGAGAATTCCCACCGTGGGCTATGTGAGAAAGGGCCTACCAAAAGCAATTCTAATCACCAAATAATGGTCCCATTTATAGTTGATATGTGCGCTCCTTAACTAATGGAGCAAAAGAACAATAAAGAGTTGCCAGGTCCTTATGCAAGAGAACATGAAAATATCCTTATCTAGCCATCCCATACAGGTGAGACACATGGTCCGATGATCCAAACAATTGATATGATGGGACTCCATTGTGAACAAGATGATCCAAGATTTTCTTAAAAGATAAAAATTCAAACTTGTAAAAATGGGGAAAAGGAAAAGTAGGGACTTGGATCGTGTCAGATGTATAAAGAGCGACAAGCAAAAAAAATTTGTGAGAGACTGATATTAAAGAAAGTTGGAGAGAATATTTTAACAAACTTTTAAGTGGAGATTCGATAGGAGGATTAGGATCTAGAGAGAATACTTTATTATCGAGACATACATTTTACCACATAATTAGGGTAGCAGAAGTCAAGAAAGCATTAGGAGGAATAAAGATAGTATAGAGCAATTTTCAAAAAAAAAAAAGGTAGCAAAGAGTACGAGGCCAGATCATATTCGAATAAAGCCTTGGAAATGGTTATGAGAAATTGGATAGGTTTGGTTAACTATGCTCTTCAATATATTTTTTACAAAAAAACAAAAACAAAAGGGAAAAAAAATGCCAGATGAATAGAAAATGTGTTAAAGTTCTTATATACAAGAACAGAGGAGATATACAAAGTTGGAACAATTATTGTGGGATTAAACTTACAAGTCACAGTATGAAACTACAGGAGAGTGCAATAGAGCAAAGGCTTAGACAATAGATCAAGATATCTAAAAATCAATTTGGTTTGATACGAAGAAGGTTGACTATAGAAGCCATCTTCTCATTAAAGAAAATGGGACAATACCGATAGAAGTGAAAAAAATATCATATGGTCTTCATTGATTTATAGGAAGCCTATGATAGAGTACCTAGAGAGTTCATTTGGTAGATTTTAGATAAAAGGAGTATCACAAAAGGTTAAATTGACATCATTAAAAACATGTACTAGATAGTAGTGACAAGTGTAGGAACTACTTATGGAGAGAAAGGTGAGTTTTCAATAACCATGATTTGCATTATGGGTCAACTTTAATACTCTACTCCTTTCGATAGATTACGAACTAGTTAATTGCTCATATTATGAGGAAGTACCTTGGTGTATATTGTTTAAAGATGATATAGTGCCGGTGGATGACTCGAGACAAAGAGCATGAATGCAATACTTAAGAAAGACATGATATTCTAAAATCCAAGGGATTTCAAATAAGTCGTACAAAAACAGAGTGTATGAATTGCAACTTCAGTGAACATGTAAGAAGATTTGAAACTCGTCTAAGAATTGAAGCTTAAGAGATGTCATAAAGAAACTCATTTTGATCTATGATACCCAGATACGGCATGGAAACGGCAAGGATACGCCATAGACATGGCAAGGACACGGATTTTACACATAAAAAGTGAAATATCGGATACGATACGACACGATATGTTGCCCATTTTGAAGTATCCGTGCATCATAGATTTTGATACCTTCGCTCAATAATTAGCAAGGATGGAGAGATTGAGGAAGATATCGAACATAGGATAAATGTAAGATGATTGAAGTGGAGACTTACTTTTGGGGTGCTTTACGATCGGCGAATACGAACAAGAATGAAAAAAAAAAATTTCTAAGACAATGATTAAATTAGCTATGGCACAAGGAACAAAATGTTGGTCAATCAAGAAGCAGCACAAAAGAATGTTGAGATGCATGTTTGGTAAAACTACGAAAGGTGAAATCATAAATGAGTTTTTTCAAGAGCAATTAGGGGTAGCATCAATAGGTAATAAATTAAGAGAGACGCGTTTGAGATGGTCTGAACATGTCCAATGCAGGCCAACAACAACCATGATGAGGGTAAGTTTTTCTATAGGTGGATGGTCCACCAAGGAAAAGGAGTAGGCCGAAGAGGACATGGACGAAAGTAGTTTGGAAAGATATAAAAAGTGCAACCCATCCGAGGATTTGGCACAGGTTAGCTGACCCCGCATAGTTTGGACAAGGCTTTGATGATGGTGGTGGTGATAAGATACAAGTAACACTCAAGCTTTGTTTGAGAAAATAATGTATTTTACACAAACCCATCTACCTCTATGTAGCCACAAAAAACAGCAACATATATACCATAACCAGAGTAGATTGTGTAAAGCACAAATTCATACCAACCAGATGATCCATTCCAGCCATTTGAACTGATAGCCATCAAGTGGATAGTAATAAAGAAATGGGTTAGTGGTCAAAATTCAATGAGTGAGAGCAAATAGTTAGGATAATTCCAGCTATGCTGTTTCTCAAATTTTGAATTTCCATTCAAAAACAAATTCCAGTTATGCTCCATTCACAATGAGACCTATGAATTGGATGGTCTGTTACCAACTAAGCCACAGGCAAAACAACTAATCAGAATAAATATCACCAGCAGTAATTGTTTAAAATGCAAGAAAGGTAGCATTGGTGGATAAATGTTATTGGTTTATTTTCCCAACTTTCCCATTATCCAAACACAAAGCTGACTACATTTTAGTATTTGGCACCAGTTTCGCCTTAGTGTTTCGACATTGCAGTATCCATCTCCTTTCAAAGCTCACAACATTCCAACCTAAAACCAAATCATACTAATTTGCACTTATACCTAAAACCCACAAACAAAGGCCCCCCAGAAGTCGAAATCCAGTGACCCAAAAACTAGAAAAAAAAAAACAATGAGCTAAACAATTATGGATTTATAACACCAAAGAGGTAAAAATCACAAATATTCCCACTGAAACAAAACAAACCCAAAATCAAACAAACCCTAATGCAATCACAAAACACACAAAAACCCCAAAACAAGTTTTAAAAAAAAAAATTTCAAAACTAAATAAACAGCAACAACAATAACAATGCCGAGGGCGAGGGCGATGGGGAGGATCAAACTTGTCACATCCTATCAAAATCCAACAAGGGTAAATAATGAACAGATAACACAAAATGCAAAACCTGTTCGGGCTTGAGCCGGAAGACACGGTCAGAGGGCTTCCACTGCTGGAAGACGGTATCGGGGATGGTGGCCGCGAAACCTCTCGCGTGGTGGTGCTGCTGCTGCTGGTGGATGGGGTTGGCGGTGCGGCGAGCAGCGGCGGCATTGGAGAAGGAGGAGATGGGGGCGTCAGTATTCTTGGAATGGGGAACAAGGAGAGGTTTTGGGTTCTGGGAAGAGAGTTTACGGTCGGTATCTAGGGTTTCTGGTATTGGTTTCGATGTGGGGTTTCGGTGAGAATGAGCAGCGGCGGCGGCGGCGGAAGAGCGGAGATGAGGAGGAACGTATGACATTTTCCTTTTCTATCTATCTATTTCTGCTTCTTCTTTCCTTCGTCTGGATGCCCGAAAAGAAAGCGAGGGCTTGAATGAGAGAGCAATAGGAGAGCGGTAACAGCGAGAGCAAAGACACAAAAATATCTTGAAATGGGAGAGTTTATATACAGAGTGATGAGTGTGTGTGGATAATATATGGGAAATGAAAATTCTATTTGTACCCAACTTTTTTTATTTATTTTTTTTTTAAGCGCACCCACCTTTAAAAAAAAAAAAATTTGCACGTAATAAAAGAATGTAGGTATGCTCAACAAAAAAGATGTGCATATACAATTTCCCATCGGCAAATATGTGACTTGGTTCAACAGGTGGGACCTTGGCCCTTGTGCCCTAGCTGAATCATGAACCTTTTAAAAGTTTATATTTGACTTTGGTGATTTTGTGGTCAGGATTCCTCCGTGGAGAGAACAAATATAATTTTCATGAGGAAAATTCAATAAATTGAGCATTTTAGATGTATTTAGATTTTTTTTAATATTTCTCATAAATTTTTCAAAATTTATGAAAATTTAAGATATAAAACTAATCGACTTAATGTTTATCACTAATACGGGGATATTGAAGATTTGGATCGTGAATTGGGGTCCATGAAAGTGCATAAAATCAAATCTATGGTTTGGGACATTTTGAATGTTTTTCACATAATTTCAAAATTTATGAGAAATTAAGATGTGAAGCTAAATTTCTTAAAATTTATTATCTATTAATAATAATATAAAAAAAAAGGATGAAGGTTTCATATTGTAAATTTGAAGCACACAAGACTTTAAAAAAATAGGATTTTACCAAAAAATTCATCGTAGGTGGTGATTGCACGAAAAATGGAATAGTAGTTCAGGTAGCACAAAAAAAGGCATGTCAACCTATTTTCGTTCTTTTTTTTCAACTTCGAGAGCAGCGGCGCTAGTGTCGCTCGTTGTCCCCTATCTTTTGCAGTTTCCATTGCACTACTCATTTATCTCATCCTGAAGACTGACTGGAGTGGCCTGGCCTTGAGTGGAGCCTTGTGTGGGGTGTCCGATAAGTTCATAGAGAAGATGACATTGTTTTATGATGCTAGTTATGCAAGGAGGGTGTTTGAAATGGCAGGGAGCAAAGACAAGACCCTAGAGAGCTTGGCTAGAATGTGGCATCAATTGGTGGGTGAGAAGGAAGGAGTCGAGCTTGCTTACGAAATGATTTTCGATTGGATTTTGGACCTGGCAGGTGAGTGGATCAATCTTTCAAAAAGGTAATCTCTCCCTCTCGTCAGTCCTAAAAGTGTCGAGTCCCAACACCCAACCATCTTCTTGGTAGATGAATGGGTCACAACAATTGTCTTCTTAGCAGATGAATGGGTCACAACAATCGTCTTCTTCAGTTTCAATTTATCAACCCCACCTCTCAAAATCCCATCTTTTGGAGAAATCTCCATATCTAGGGCATGAACACCACACTCAAGCTTACTTATTCATTTTCAATTTTGGGGTGGGTCTAAGTTTCCTCGATATGTGGAATCAGAGGAGACAATATTGATCACAGACTGGCAACTTGCAATGTCTCACCAGTGGAGAAGAAACACCGTCACCGTAGCCGCAGTGACGTGGCCGAAGAAGGAAGGGATGACCTCATCTCTATCGGTTCTTGCTGCTTAGAGGAGTTGATTGAGGAGCAATGTTAGTGTCGCTCCCTTTAAAGACGAACAATGCTAGCATCGCTTTTCTCAAAGTTAAAAAATAAAAATAAAAAAGATAATAAAAAACAAAATGGGGATAACGTACCCCATTTGTAAGGCCCGAACTACTATTCCATTTTTCGTGCAGCGGCCAACTACGATGAATTTATCCAGTAAAATTATCTTTAAAAATTGAAAGGGGTTGAGCAGTTTCAAACCCATGACATACTCGCAAGGACATGAACAAGGAACTATACAACTACTTTTTGCAGATCCCATAAACACACCATTTTCTCCCATCGATCATGAGCAGACAAAAATAAAAATGTGCTACATTTATACATATGCATCATTTACATGTTTAAATTGAGTATAAACAAATGACTCCTTACAGCAACTCCAACAGACACTTCAAATGGCCATGTCAGCTCTAACTGACATATGAGATTGTCTCCAACAAATACTTCATATCCTACATGGCATTTGAAATATGTGATAGTATGCCAAATTTGGCATACCATAAAGCATAAATCAAAATTTTCTTTTAAAATAAAATAATGGTGAGGGCTCACTTGCATTTGAATTTTTTGGTGTAAATCTTTTTTTAATAAAATAATGATAATGGGCCCACTTGCATATGTATTTGACATATCTCGTGGAGTTGCCAAGTTACATATACCAAACTACGTATGCCACATTAGCCTTTATTTTTTAGAAGGCATATCCAAATTTAAAGTATCTCTTGGAGATGCTCTTAGTGTCCTTGTTTGGTGCAATATATTTTCCTTTCATGAAAAAATAAACTAGTTTCCCTTGATATATATTAAATTAATAGGATGAAGGAAATTAGGAAGTGGTTTCCGGATCGGAATTCTAATTTCGAGCGTCGTCCGCTCAAGAGCAGGGTGGGATTCACTCGAGCACGTGACATTCCATTTTCAGAAAAAACTGCTAGGAATTAATTTTTGGTTGTAGTTCAATTACGAGGGATTTGTGTGCGTTATTTAATACAGCAAAAAAAAAAAAAATCATTTATCAAACTATACTACACAAGCTAAGAATACATATTAGTCTATGCCAACACCACTCAACCCATGCCAACACACTCATGGTTGAGAAATAGGCCCATATATTTCAAGAAAAATAGATTAATGGTTATTCGGTTTTTAAAAAATATATGGAGATCCGAGATAGATCAACGGCTAAAACTTGACCCATGGGCCCTTTTTTTGTTGTCTTATTAATGCTTTAGGGTCTAAAAAAAAAAAAAGCGGTGGCTGAAAAATCAATGCCCGTGACATTGTTCGCTAGCTCGTCTTTGCGCTTCAAAGGCGAGTGTCTATTTCAAATCAGTTTGTTATTGGCGTTGTCTAATTCAGACATCATTCGTCTTTATGTGGGCTGAATAAGATAAGGTAAGTGTGGCTTCCAAACGCACTAAATGCGTTTTCCGTCCGTTTTAAGACAATAAGACGGTGGAAATAGACTTCTCAAACATACACATCCCTATGTATTCATGCTATTCATTTTCA
Organism: Camphora micrantha; assembly: GCA_003546025.1. NCBI lineage: Eukaryota > Viridiplantae > Streptophyta > Magnoliopsida > Laurales > Lauraceae > Camphora > Camphora micrantha. Next base: position 59,252,250 of record QPKB01000003.1, read on the forward strand.
GTGGTTCTAATATACAAAAATCTCAAGAGACCATAGAAAAATTAAGGACTATATGTTGCTAAATTCTCTGCGATAATCTCATTAATAATAGGTATTAATAGAATATAATAAAGATTATAAACCTAACCTAGAGAATCTAATTACATTACAAGCGTAACATACTATAACCCTAATTAATTACATAAGGAATATATATAAACCTATTACATGATAAATCTAAAATAATCTAACCTTACTTTAATACAAACTCCTTCTCCTCGTCATCGTCATGAGATATCCAACCTCATTTATATATATTCTTTATTAGAGACGTCTACTATTCCAGTGAAATCGAGCTGATAGAGAACCCACACCATTGCCAATGAAGACAATGCCATTGCCACTGGACCGAACATCCACAGCATCAAAGGCACTGTTGTGTAAAGCACGCGTTCCCCCGCAATGGCCAACGTGAATGCACGTTCTAACAAGTGATGCACGTGTTGGGGCAACAGGTCTTCAGTCACGTATATGAGGAAACTTGCTTCTATTAAGGATGCAATGGCCATGGAGCTGCATAAGAAGCTTAGCAACAGGAAGAGAGACGCTGTGGCATATTTAAGGATCTGGGTCGACTCGGTCGAGGAAGTGATGGGTGAGTCATGGACTATCCCCCTTGCTTTGTATACGTTGTTGGTCTGAGCTGCCAAAGATGAGTTTAAGAACACAGCTAATAAAGACATAATTATGACTGTCATCATGGAGTTTCTAAGGCTCTGGACTGTTAATATGCCCCTCTTCTCATTATCCTGCACATGCACAATCTCGTATTAGCAAGAAGAAAGATCGTACTTGCAAATTTTGATGGGAGAGATGATTGAAGGACAGCACATGCATGGATGTTCATTGGATATAAAAACATTGAAACGATTCTTCCTTAGTCAGTCACTCAGTTGAGTCAACTCAACAGATCACTGAGTCAATAAATTGAACCAGCCTAACAATGTAGGAGGACAACTGGGACCGAATTTAATGAAGAGAAAAGCAGGGAGGAGATTTTTTACCCCTTCACATTTTCCCGTTTACTAGATTATATACATAGGAGAGTAAAGAAAATCTCCTCTTAACAATTTTTTCCCACTAAAACATAGGACAAATATTGGGATGGAGAAAACACTCTTTTTTTTTTTTCACTAGTCATTTTCTAAATATAAATAATTTCATGTTATTTTCTAAATATCATCAAAATTCTGTATATTAGCATAATTTAAAATAATACAAGAAAATGGCTACAACATCATGAGGAAAATTCAAAAAATATATATATAATTCTATAAGAATAGTGTTAACATTACTTTATATTTGTTTTGTATATATTTATTATGATTTAAATATTAAAAGATTAATATACTTTCTATGACAATTTAAGTATTTATAATAACCCCGCTCCTCTTGCTCTTTTTCTTTCTTGGAGTGCTATTCTAAAGGTGCGTTTGGTAAAGATCACGGAAGCACGTCACTGGTTTTCTACCATCCCAGATAGGGACTAGTTCAGATCTCTCCATAGCAGAAATGTTGTTCAGAAATATGATTTTCTTCCTCAATTTCTCCACGTACCAAATAACAACGAGCAAGACACGGATTATATCCTCTTCTTTTTTTGCGGAAAACCCATGCAATCTGAACCAAAATCCCACCCAGTGATGGAAACTAAAGCATATGTTAGCAATACTCTTTTACATTTAGCTGTCATGGCCAAGTGAAACTCATGTGTCATCAGCTGCAGTCTAGGTGGGGTAAGGTCGCAAGGGGTTGGCCATGGCCCCAAAAAAAAAAAAGATCTTTTAACTTCTAATATATTTTGACATGCAAATGCCCTCCTACAGTTTTTGTAGGGTGATCCCCAAAATAAATTTTTTTTGGGTCCACCACTGTGTCATCATTTTTATACTACAGTGACTCTGCTCTCTCTCTCTGTTTTTTTATTACCCTGTGCCAACGACTATAAACCAAGTCCCTATTTCTTCCACACTTGTAAAGTCTGCTCAATTATGAAGACGGAAAAGAAATTGAAAAACTGAATACTGGGGGGGTTTGCTTGTACAGGATGTCTACATGCAGTCTTCATGGGGATCATGAATTTCTGATACTCCCTCTTGCGAACATCCACATGTAGACATTTTCTATATGAGAAAATTTCATCTTAGAAGAGCTGAGATTTTGGTAAATTTCCATCTATAACATGCTAAAATCGACTCATAATGATTATTTTTTTTATGGACTGACATGCCCAAAGGACTGGGCCGTGGCCTTATGGGACAATTAATTTATGCCCTGAACCATATCAACCCAGTCCCATAAAAGGAAAAGGAAACAAAAGAGAACTTACTGTCCTGACCTGATGTATTATATGCAGAAACCATGCCCTTCTCCTGATTGACTGAGCCCTTATGCTAACTGAAGGGTGCTTATTCTTGAAACTGTGCCACAGGAAGAGATGGTAGCCTATGGTGACAACAATGCTCACAGGCGCCAAGAAGATGTCCAAAGAGTGTTCACTCCACTCCATCTTCATTGAAAGCATACATTGGGACCATTGTTCTCAAATAGGAGTATTTATATACTTTGTTGCAACCTACCTTTCAGAACAAAGGTGGGAGGCTTTTAGGTCATGATGATACTAATAAAATATGTCACAGAAATGGTCTAGCTGCTCTGTCGTGGAAATGGGTAATGGACATTAAAGGGGAGCTTAGTACTGTTCATAATTTTATTCAATAGAATAATGTTTTACTACCATATCCTAGGCTCCTAGTGGTTTAACCACCAGAGGCATACACCCAATAATGTGTAATATATACACCACATGCATACCACTATATGTTATATAAATTGATTTTGGAGGATTGCTGGAACTGGAATTATTTTTTACCTGGATTTGGAGGCTACAACTCTTTGATTGGAAGCAAAAAATAGATAAACGAAAATGGATGCAGCATCAGCTTGGAAGAAATTTACCACCAGATGTAATACAAATGGTTTCGGAGGATTGTAGAGACTGGAAGTTGATAGTTGAAGATGGATGCAACATCAGTTTGGGAGGTACTGTGAAAGTGGCGTCCAGAATCCATCTTTCTTTATGCAGCCTGCATTAGAAATGCTACAGCTCCTGGCCACGTCGGATTAAGCACCAAAGGACCAAAAGGATCGCCACGTCTAAAGTCTTAATCTGGAGTTTGGATTGGGACCATACTTTTGGTAGAGAGATTTTTATTGGCGTCTTAACTTAATGTGGTGTATTCTTCTCGCTGGTCAAGAGATGGGAGGTTCTATGTAGAACAGGTTTAAGATCCAAACTTTCCTAGCGAATTTTTCTATGGTTTACCTGATGGATTGAGATATGGAAGACTTCAAAATGCAGCCGGAGATCCCTGATATTCTAATTTTGGTTTGGCACGGTCCGTATTCATATGGGGTCTTGGGCACAGTGTTAGAGGATACTGTTAGACGTTAGTGGTCCTTATAATTACATTCTCTAATAATCACAGGGCCCCACTTTGAGTCAAATGATAAGCTTTCCCCTTTAGTTTTAATTTGAATAAATCTTTTTTAAATTCAGTTTAGGAAAGCCCAATCAAAACAAGATTTTTCTTTAACTAATCTTCAAGGGAATTAAGGAAAATCAGTTGTTCATTGATTTATTTGATAGGAAGAAATCTCCCTTGAGTTATTTATAAAAAGGATTTTTCGGTCCTCTCTTTTGACTCACCGTTTTCGCAGAGTACCCAAACTTTATATCAATCCATACTACTCATCATCAAGATCCTTAGGTTTATTTATTGTGTGTGTTTAATACCTCTCCCCGTAAACACAACGAAAATTCCGCATTCTACCACCACCCACGGAACACATAAAAGATATTTGGAATAGATCCAAAATCAATTTCATCTGAGACCAGCAGCCTGCACCAGTATTAGTAGGCTTTCAAAAAAAAAAAAATATTTCTGCAGGGCCTCGCATGTAGAGATGTCAACTCTGATCAAGCCCAAAGTCCAAACCCACCTGCCTTGATCATCAATAGGTGAGCTTTTGCTAGCCTGTGGGTGAGAATAGCTTACCAAATGAAAAGAGAACTGCAGCCTGTAGCAACTTGGCAAAATGGAAAGTGACAACAGTTCTTGGTGCTGTTTCTTCTTTACCCCTCTTATATACGGTGGGAGTCTAGTAAGATACCATGTTACCACAAAAAACAAGGTGATAGCAACACTTACATTCCAAGAATGCACCAGCAACATGCCACTTAGAAAGCAAAGCCTCTGTAAGCCAGAGAGAAACCCACCGAGGGATTGATCCCTGTGGGTGGCTGTCTGAGATCGGACATCTCTTTCCACTTGGCATCTCATGCTCGTTTAGGTTTGACATGTTTTTCAAGACCACTTCATTACTTTTCTCTAGCTAAACGATTAAAGGGATTGAGTGGGACAAATTACAAGTAGATTGGCCTCTTTTTTTTCTTTTTTCTTTTGATTTATAATTCATAAAAAAAAATTATCTGTCAGAATCTTGAAATTCTTAGGCATAGTGAAATTTCTAAATGCTCCATGGAGCCTATTTCTTTATAAAAATTTCTAATAAAAATTTGCTATATTGGGTTATTTTTTTTTTACATAATGTAACATCTTGTCTCCTAGTATTTATAAATACCATATTTTTTCACAAGAAAATTCTAGCCACCTAAAATGTCTTAAATGACATTAGGGATTCCAGAAATTCCAACCCCTTCATATTTTAATAGAATTTTTTCATGTTCAAGTACAAGGGAGCATTCAGGGCGTGTTTGGCAATTAACTAGTTAAGTGAAAGTAAAGTAAATCCAGACAAGAAATGACAAGGGGTCATATAAAAAATACACAATTCAAATTCCCTCCGAATTTTTTAAAAAAAAAAGTAAAAAAAAAAACCTACTTTCTCCACTAAAATACCAAAAAGCTCCACTTGTCTATAAAAAAAAAAATTAAAAAAGGTTTCATACCAAACAACTAAAAACAAAATACCATCATAACCCCTTATAGTTTATTCTCTCTCGATTCGATGCTTCACCTCACCATACTTCAATTCACCATACATCCAAACATGCTCGGAATTTCACTATGTCCGAGAATTTCAAGATTCTCCAAACAAGAATTCCAACAAAAGCACAAGCCATTCTAATTATTTAGAAAATTTACCAAAAAGCAAATGGGCTGGAACTTTTGAAATACCAAAAGGTCATTTGAGACTTTTTAGGTGACTAATTTTTTTGGATGGCTATTTTTTTTTTAATCCTTGAGCTAGATTCCTAATTGAATCAAATCGTAATGGGGTGTGGATAGATATGGATACACTAATTGGATGGATCCTCCTACTAAATTTGAAACGGAAGTTGGGAATTGTATTCACAGTAGTGCAGAAGCATGCCTTTTAGGAGAGATCACATGCTCAGAAAAAATTTGGAGGCAGAATCAGTACAAAATGCACACCATCACAGTGTTTGTTTGTTTGTTTTTTTTTTTTTTTTTTTTGAACAAACCATTGTAGTTTAGTCATTCATTTGGGAAACAATTCAATCAAAGGCTTGAGAAGAAGGTTAACCATTAATGTCCTTCACCAATAAACGTGGGGTTTCCCTTATCAAGTGAGAAATCAGTCCTAAATCATTGGAGGTTTTGTGAAGATCAGGTGGAAATGTTTGATTGCAATGGTCTATATAGCATTCAAATGGTATATTTGTTGCTTACATCCAACTTATTACAAAGAAATCTCAGAGAGAGAGAGAGAGAGAGAGATCAGGTGGCTGCTATTTTGCACTGCATCATTGGTTCTGCACGTTTTTCTGTTTCTGCTGCTTGGATGTCCATCTCCTGTATGAAAAGTGCATTAGTAAACATGGCAAATGACCCTACTGTTGGGTTATAGCTTGAGAATCATGGGATCAGGAAATGGTAATCAGTAGAATTCAACTACTTAAAATTGAAAAGGTAGGAACCTTAAACTAATTTTATTTTCAGGCAACAAGAGGTCCATAATTTGTATGGTTTAGATTAGCTTAAATGTAAGTCATCCATGATCAATTTATAAATGGAAATCAGACGTTACTTTGTTTCTCATTTAGAGAAGCATGATAGAATCAGAGATCACTTGAGGGCAACACCAACCAATGATGATAATAAATTTGTCAAATGTTAGGTTTGTCTCGAGTCTAGACTCTGCTTCGGCTAGACCCGTTCTGGGTAATGACCTTCTAATAATTAAAAAAGAAAAATGACAAATGATACTAGCTTGAGGGTGGGATTGTGCTATACTTTGCTAATCACTTGATTTGGCCTGATCTATGCGGGGTCCACTTCTCAAAAATCTAAACAGGCCCACTCTTCTAAAATATCCAGATCATCCATAGATTCGGATTTATCTCATAGAATTATTTTGAAAGTTTTCTTCTTCTTTTTTTTTTTTTTTTCTTCTAAATTTTCCTAGCTTTTAAGCTTTAAAAACCTGCATAAAGTATTTCTGTAACTGAAGAGAATAGGAGAATCATTCAGTCCATCCAGCACCATCTCAAATGGTGTGGAAGTTAAAAGTAGATAATCCGTCTAAAAAAGAAAACAGAAGAAGAAGAAGAAAAAGAAAAGAGATGAAATAAATAAAACTTGCCTGTGTAAGAGATTCCCTGTTCTTCATTTCTTGCTCTTTCTGATCTCTCAGAGATTGGACAGGACGAATTCTCTGATTGTAAAATTATGAACTAGTGTATAAGACACATGTACATATATATATTCAATACATTTACTTAAAAAATAAAATAAAAGTGGTGTGTAAATTCAAGAAGAAAAAGAGAAAGTTGGTGTTAAAAAGCCCAGGTGAAAAGAAAAAACACCTAATCTTAAAAAGCCACCAAAGCATCTTTCTAATTTCTTTACCCAAAACTTTCAGAAAAAAAAAAAAAAAAGGGGGCATCTTTCTAATTGAAAAATATTTGGCAAAGCTTAGTTGGTAATTGCCATTGTATTTTTTTTAGTGATCAATTTCGAAAGTTCAATTGGATCTACCATCAGATTGATCACATAAAAATCACGTCTCATCCGTAAATAAAAACCATGGTAATTCATCCACCGTAAATACATTCATCTCATACCAATTCTACAATGGACCATTTAAGGGAAATTGTCTTGGATTGGTTGGGAAACTGAGATGAGATGAGATGAGAATCAATAGGAACAAAACAAGAAAACAGAGAGATTGATTGAGAGAGAGAGAGAGAGAGAGAGAGAGAGAGAAGGGCCTTTTACCAAACAGGAAGCTTTCAAATCCTTGAATCTGAGTATCTTCTCCAACTCCATCTCCAACTTCCTCTGCTCTCTCCCTCTTCTCTCCATCTCTCTCATCTCCTTATCCATCACCATCTCCCTCTCTCTCAGCACCCTCTCCGTCTTCTCCCTCTCCCGCCGCAGCCTCTCCTTCTTCCGCCGGATTGCCTCCAGCTCCTCCGCCAGTGATGCATCGAAAGATCCCATAGCCGAGATCGGACAGTTCTCCTTGTCCGCATCTCCAATCCACGGTGCGATGGAGATCTCAATCGGCTTCGGCTTCGGCCTACAGCCCAGGGATCCATCGGACGGGATGTTCTTCGGCTGCAGGGGCTTCCGGGCCGGAATTGGTGGGGATTTCAGAAGGCGGGCGACCGGAGACTCGATCGAGAGCATCTTCGTAGGTTTGTGAGAGAGAGAGAGGGAGAGAGAGATAAATTTGAATTTGAAAAGGGGAAGGAGGGGGGTGGGGGGCAGCAACGGCTACTATTTGGTCACTCTCTTTATTAATTATTATGAATGTGAGAAGAAGAATAGAAAGAAGAGGAAGAAGAAGAAGACGAGGATATGAATTATGAGCTGACAAGTGACAAAGCACCGACCGACAGAGCGACCGAGACGAGCAGAGGAAGAGATTCTGGGGGTGATTATAATTAATTGTTTGACTGGCCAAATTCAAATGCAAAACGAGGGAACAACACATGGCTCCCTTCCCTAGCAGTAGCAGCTGCAATTCAAATAAAATATGTGGGTCCCACAAAGTGTATATATATATATATATATATATATATATAAAAGCTCAAAATTAGGATAAAATCTTGTAAGCTCATGCTCGTGTAATTCACCTTTGGTCCATCCAAATGAACCAAACACATGACCCTCCTAAATTGCACATGTCCACCAACTTTCGATCCGATCTGAATTTACTGGACCGTTGGATCGATTATGTATCGATCCAAATGGACTGTTAACCATTAAACTTTTAGACCCATATGAAGATGATAAAAATTATGATTGGAGCTGATTTTTTGCAGAGAGGAAGATCACATGGAGTCCTTAAAATCTCCCCCAACCACATCCCCATGTGGGTCTCCAGGTGGGCCCCACCACTCACTTGAGCTTAGGAGATCCTTGCTCATATATATATATATATATATAAATTATTTTTCTTTTTGCTATCAGGGGTTCCCAATCCTTTGGGCTGGACGAATCCCTGCAGGCCCAGAGGAAAGCCGAGTAAACACCCATGTGGCTCCAAGGTGGTTATATTAGTGGACTCAACCTTTGATTTCTAACGAATGGAGAATTGGGGGTCGATACCAAGACCTCTAGCTCTGAAAGAGGAAGGAACTGTGGTCCTGACCACTTGGCCAACCCCTTGGGGTTGTGGGTCCAACATATGTAGTAGATGATAACCAGGACATTGAAATTTGAAAGTATCTATAGTTCGAAATGTACCCGGATTTGAAGATCCTGACACATTTTTGTTACATTTGCGCGTTGTCTTTATTTTTTGGTGGATTGTTGCTGTCTTTATTATTTGTATTTTATACATTGGCAATTAGAACCTTGAACTCAAATCACTCAACCACCGGCCACATGTCCCTTGCTAGATGATGAGAAAATGTAAGGGTCTGTTATGAAATATAAGTAACTTAAACTCTGATTGAAAAAGAGATTGTCAATTATCATCAACCTCTTGTTTGTAACTTTTTCTTCTTCTTCTTCTTTGACTAGTGACTGACCCACGCTTTGATCAATTTAATTTGATGGGCTGTTGTATTGTAATAGTTTACGTTCTATGATGTGATAGAATCTTATAGAGTTTGGTTGTTGATTTTGGCTTATAGATATTGATAGTTTTTTCCTGAATTAGCTTCTTGCATCTGCATTTCTTTGCTTTCTTGGTGAGTTCTGAGGTTGAGTTCAGATTAGATTTAGATTTGTATTTGTATTCGTATTTGTCCTTTACTTTAATAGATTTCGATCTTACCTATGTGAGTTTTGAACGAGTCTGATTAGAGATGTCAATCGTGCTAGCACGGAACAACCAACTCCCGGCTCGGCCGTGCAATGGCTTGTGACGTACGTGCCATTGGTTTTGATGTCATTCTTTCCTTTTGGGCTTAAAAAAAAAGGGTTTTATACGAAAAAAATTAAAAGATACACACAAATAAGAGTATGGCATACAGATTTCAGTCGTTCGGTCAAACTTGACCAACTCCACTGAGAAGAAAACCATTTAGATCTTTTCTATTTAAAAACTTTTCAATAGGATTACCTTCGAAACCTTTACATTTTTTTTTGGATGATAAAAAATTAAAGACTATTTTTAGGGGAGCGCTACACAATGCCCGAGCATTTTTTAGAAAAAAAAACCTCCTAATATGGCCCATTGTAATGCATGATGATCATGAAAGTCAATTGGATGGAAAGATCAATATAAGAACTCCATAAATGCAAAGTCTTAAGTCTATAAGATCTTCCAAACCTTTTGATCCATGCTATAATAGTTTATAGGCATCATTTTATCATGATTTCAATCAAACGGTGAGGAACAGTTAGATGTGTGTGAAACTTGGACCGTTGACTATATATGGGGGCAGTGTGTGTAAAAATACAAAATATCCCATACTGTGTCGTGCCGCAATCGTGCCAATAGGTTCGAGACCTCGGCCATGGATCGTGTCGTTGACGGTGTTGTGTTGTGCCACATGCCGCCAGTTGACATCTCTAAGCCTGATGTTCTTCCTTATTCTTTTTTCTAAATTTTGGGTTTTTTTTTTTTTTTTTTAACTTATAGTGGAAAATGAGGCTCCCTAACTAGTTATAAGCATTTGTCAATTCATAAATAGAAAATACAAATCCCTATATCAGTTTTTTTGCTTTCTACAGTCAAATTACCAGAAAGGGAATTACACAAACTGCGCACACATCTCAATTTTCATACACAAATTATCAAGAGTGACTCAAACATCTCAAATTCTACCTATAAATGGAATAAAGAATAATTGAATAGGAGATTGCACATAAAAACCCAGCTTGATATTCTCTCTTTTTTTCGGATCGGAAAACCATATTTCCTTAGGCTACTGCAGGTCAGATGGAATCCGCACCAGTAGTGTTTCAATCTCAAATCATCATACAACATGCTATAAAAGAACGCACTGTGTTGCCTGCATAAAATCTTTTGGACTCCAAGTCAGTAGGAGATCAGTTACAAACACTAAGAACACTTGAACAAAATATGAAAGCAGCATGGCATATTCAGTGTCCATTTGCGTTAAGTGCAGCTAGTAAGAAAAATCGCGTGTACAGAGTGAATTATACCTAATATAATTTGGATTTCAGTTCTAGTTTAAGAATATAACCAAAAACCAATGGTAACGAGATACTTCAAAATAGGCAATATATCATGTCGTATCATATCTATTATCCTCAAGACTTTATATGAATAAAATCCAAGTCCCTGCCACATCCAGGCATCCTAGAACAAAACATCACATTATTGAGTAGATTATCCATTTAGGAGATTGCCACCAAAAGGAGAGGCATGACAAAATGTTAAGCCAGAGCAAATAAAAAGTACATTCAGACCTATCATCCATACTTGTGGTGCCCATCTTTCAGCGAGGCAGCTTCATCTTGCATTACCAGTTTCCCACCAGTGTATGAGCAGTTGAGCAGAACTCTCAAATAATCTCATCCGACCAATTGGATGACTTATTTATAGTTGAATAAGGAACTCGGTCACATTTTCTTTCTATGATCATTCATAAGGAAGCTGACTATCAGATAGCAGGGATTGTTTGGTAGAGGATATTTTTGCAGCATCACTCACCTGTGATGGGTTCTACTGACAATGGTCAAGATCATTGAAAGCGGTCCATGTGTTGTTATGTTGAGATGACATCGACAGGGAAGGAAGATGAATTTTACACATAAAAGTGAAGAATTGGACATGCAACTATATGAACAGTTGACCCCCACATATATAGACTAGAATGCAGGTCCTAACGAATGATCATAATGTACTGAAAATCAAACTATGTGATATCACTGTACACTTGTTCTGATTCTACAATTTAAGTCAAACCACAGGTAAGGCGAATGTAAGTTTCCATCAGAATATTGATGGAAAGTGTCATAATGAATTATGCATTTTTTCAGAAAAAAAAAAAAAAAAGAATTATGCATTTATAAAATAGAAGAAGATATATGATAGGTTATCAAGCAATATTTTTGTATTGAACCAATTTCTTCCTGAACTACTCGTTTACGTAGTTCGCTATAGTATTTATGTATTGAACCAATTTCTTTCTGATCTACTTGTTTATGTAGTTCACTATTCTATTCACTAACTTTTGACGTTAATATTATTTATGATTGCATCCTATAATTTATGGTCTTTTACTTTGTAGTATGTTTAGTAATTTTTCCAAAAGATCAAAGATGACATTAATATATTTACTTTGTAGCATATTTACTTCATCTGCTCCACCTACAATCTTTTTGATCTAATTATCTAGACATTCTAATACAATATAAACAGAGAAACATCAACAGAACCTAGCACATTAGGAAAAATTTGCACATATTAAAGATCCAGGCTTTTGATTAGGAGGGTTCACCTCTGTTTAAGCTCACATCAAAAGGTATGGGGGTGTACCAGTCAAGTGGTGATGCAGGATCAATATGAAGCCTTTTTTTATAAGTATGCAACAAAACCTATTGGACAAGATATCATCATGGTGAGACCCAAATGATGAGAGGCCTGGATTTTGCACATGTGCACTTTAGGCACACATGAACAATGACTCCCTTTAGCACACTCATTTTGCAATACCATGACCCTTCATAATTCCATCTCGATCCTAAGTCAAAATCATCACAAGCTTAAAGACCAGTTGAGATAAGCAATCTTGGCTTGTGGTAGTTTTCTTCTACAGAGAAACCATATGAACAGTTTGTTCATTTTATTGAAGAAATAGCAAACTTATGCAAAGTTTTAAATGAAGAATACTCAATAAGAAGTCAAGAAAAAAAAAAGAGCTGACATTTCTATAAGAGGAAAATCTTACCATTCAAGATGGGCATATATATTCTTTCAGCAGTGACTTCCATGGCTGGGACAAGTATTGGCTAAAACTTTTATCCGTCCGGGACGTGCATTCCAAAGCCATGTCCTAATCTCTCAACCCTGAGTAGAAAAGGAGATCGCTAGATCATTACCTGACATCTAAAACTTCCACTCATACTATAGTAAGATCAATCCATCTTTATTACTATGAAATCCATCTTTATTACTATGAAATGTGAAGAGAGAGAGAGAGAGAGAGAGAGAGAGAGAGAGAGAGAGAGAGAGAGAGAGAGAGAGAGAGAGAGAGAGAGAGAGAGAGAGAGAAACCAAATAAATTAATGGGAGGAAATAGATTACTAGTGCATGGTCGATATAATGTCATCACAATATAAAATTTAAGGATATACTAACAACACAGTGTGACACTTGTACAAGGGAGACGTCTCTTGCAAAAAAAAAATTATGCTCTATTAACACTTGTGGAGAGATGTTTCATGCTATGGCTTCAATGTTGAGTAAAACACGATTCCTTCAATGCATTTGAAGATCTAACAACTAAAAATGGCATTTATTTCTTTTAGAAAAGAAGTTCCTTCAATTTTCTGCAGATTAGGTGTACGCTTTTGTACTAAATAAATGTATAAATGTAACCAAACTTAAAAAAAAAAAAAAAAAAAAAAAAAAAAAAAAAAAGAGAAAAGAAAAGAAAAAGAAAGGCATACATCTGCATCAAATATAGCTTAAGTAGTTTAGTTATTTAAATAGCTAATCAGTTAATATTATCACTGACTAGCTGTTTCTTAATATTAAATAGAAAAAAAAATTATCAATGAAAAAAAAAAAAAAAACTTTCCTAGGAATTAAGATAAGGATTCTAAATTGATTTGTTTCACAGATTTCATCTACCTATTTGGAAAATATTGGATATCCAGCCAAAATAATTGCAACTGCATCTAACTTTTTTTTTTTTTTTGGTAATCCAACTGCATCCAACTTGATCCCAATGGTTCATGGGCTCATGCAAGTGCGTGCAGGGTTCATTTATGAGTTCTGGCTGGGAGTGAAGCTCAGTACAGAAGTTACTGGAAAAAGGAAGTTCAGAATAACAGTAGCAGGCCAACACACTCATGGTTCAGTGGTGCTGGCACCTTAGTTTCACAATCCCTGGGCCCTCAAGTGAAAGTATCACTCCTAAACCAAAAGCCCAATATAGCCCCACTGTAAGGTTTCAGTCAAGTCCATCGTGTAACTTAATCTCAACCCATAAAAAAAGGGGAAATAACAGTAGCAGGCTTGGACTGGATTTAGCAGCCATTAAACTTGACAAAAAGAAGGATAGGAATTGTGGTTGATTTAGTGGAAATCCATCAAGTTATTTGGTTGGTACCTCATCTTTCAGTTTTAAGTATTGAGATCCCATAAACTAATAGTGCCTTTCTTTGGGAAGGACAACACAGATTTACCCAAGTGCCACAAAAGTTCAGTAAGTGTTGATTCATCCAATTAACCTTCCATGATGATAGTGTCAATTCAGAAATTTTTAGGGATATACTCCATCCTTGGGTACACCAGAGCAACAATTTGGATCAGATCAGAAACGCATGGGGTCCCACACATACAAATTTTGGAGGTATAGCAATAAGCAATCTACTAAAGAAGAAGACATTAAGTTTTGTTTCTAATAAGACTAGGAGATTTTGAAAGATAGTATTAGCATGTGCACTCTTTTAATTAACAACCACTAGGGCACACATTTGTGCAGCCGGTTTTCCGAGGAAAAAGTGAGGATTCCATAAATGGTTTTCCAAGGCATGTACACGAATGTGAACTCGAGAGTTGAGAACATTCAGTTTAGTGCTTCAACTAAACAGAATCTATCAATTCAACGTATGGCTTTCAACTTACGTAGGAGCGAGGTTGCCAAGGCTGTCCATCTCTTTTCCCGACTCTTCATCAATTACTTGCCCACAGCTTTTGACAATATATGCCTTGCTCTTTGTGGTTGGAAGGCCCTTGTAAGAAAGCATATCAAGGTCTTCCTCATGGAGCTCTCTGCCATTGACTAGAATGCCTGTATTTCCTCCAGCACAGTCCTTTGCCATGGGATAATTGAACTCTTGAATAAATGGCTGCAGCAGAAGCGGACAATGTTCATAATCACAGTGAAGAAACCTCAGCTTGGAATTTAGAATTTTAGATCATGGATGAGAGGCAAATTCTACTTACAGGAATGATTCCGAGGCAGGGCTGGCCAATGACACCCCAAAATCCAGCCTGCGAGTCATACCTGGCAGATGAAATATGACACTGCAAGCTGTTATGAAATCCAGAAGCAACCATGAAAGACAATGGTTTTCATCACAATTCATACTTCTAATTGTCTTATGGATAGGAAATTAGGACGTGGGAGTGCTAACCTAACATTGTGCAGATATGATGAAAAACCATGACGTGACAACACGGCATTTGTGTGAGAACTAGTCAATATTGGGTGCGGCCAATGTTGAATGTGCCCTGTCCCAAAAGTTAAGCTAGTCCAATCATTGTGTAAGCCACATTCACATCAGCAGCATCCTGTTAACTTTTCTTGATTGTTTTTCTTTACTGCCATTCTTTCTTAAATATATGGTGAAGTTGATGAGCAGATCCTGATCTCTAGCCAGGCCACAACCACTTTGGAATCTTCCTGGTAATGGCCAGATCCATCACATCTGTGCTAGATGAGAAACCTAGGTTGGGTGCAAATATATATGACCGGCTTAGCTTACATTCCTCCAAAAATGGAAAATTTGTCACTTGTATCAGCAAGTAAAACTTTTCCACTGCTACACTCTATCAATCTGCGGCTGCAATACAAATTTTCTGCATCGAAGCTTTACAAAAATAACAAACTAAATGCTTGTGTTTTGCTGGTATTGGAGTACTTCAGAATGACAAGGAGAAATGTTTTTTAGTGTTCTCTAAGTTGGTGGGAGTAAGGAATTCCAACGAAGTAGAGATGTTGGCAATTTTGGAAGCCTTCAATTATATTCTGGCTTTTCTTAGGGTAGGCTGTTGGTTGAAAGGGACTCGGCTAATGTGATTTCATGGGTTACACACTTTGAGCCAGGCCACGGAAGCTTCACCTCCTCTTCAATGAGATTAAGCTATTCACTTCTCATCTTCAGGTTATTTTTTGTCATGAGATGAG
Source organism: Camphora micrantha (assembly GCA_003546025.1). NCBI lineage: Eukaryota > Viridiplantae > Streptophyta > Magnoliopsida > Laurales > Lauraceae > Camphora > Camphora micrantha. The sequence goes on from QPKB01000003.1 coordinate 59,267,842, forward strand.
GTCTACCAATTGCATGGCGGATGTCCTTTGGCAGACATCCAAGCTAAACAAGGGGTGGATGGGGTTGCTCCATTTGTTGCTTGTATTATGTAATGGTGGGGTTTCAGGTACAATGCTCTTATACCCTCGGAGGTGTTGTTTGTTTTGCCCCCTTTTAATGAAAGTTTTTCATTACTGAGCAGGAAAAAAAATATATAATGTACTAAATGTTGGCAAGCTCAAATGCATTGCAACAATCAATCCTCATGAAGAATGTACCATAATCAAGAACGAAATGAGGGGAATGCGTAATCAATATAAAGAATAGAAGTGAGACAATAATTTGAATCTCAAGTGCATTAAAAATCAATCAAGAAAATCACAGAGGAAGCAGAGCACTACTGATTCAAGATTTGGACAGTAAGGGAGCATATGGTTACCAAATACTGAAAGCAGCTGAATACAAAAGATAATAACATAAATAAATCTGATATCACCCTATGTCCAAATGACACAAGACACATGAGGGTTAGTGACGCAGCCAAGATCCACGATCGGGTTGATAGATCAATCTCCCAAAGGATTGATCAAATCCAAGATGGATTCCAGCCACTAGGGCAACCTCACAAGAGGAGAAAACACCATAATTGAAGAGAAAACTCTCATAACTCAAAACATTAATTGAAAATAAGCGTGTCTATTACAATGAGGCCAAACATCCTTCTATAAAGGAGTTGGCTTGATCCCTAAGCAATTATATTTCCTAATATATGAATCATATCTAACATAAAAAGGAAACTAACTAATATTAATTATAAAGAAACCAAACTACTAAATAATATTTCATAATTAAATGGATGTCCCCTTGGGCCTATGGACTGAACCCAATGGGTTGGCCGACCCATTGTCCGGCCTGCATCAGTTAGTTTGTATATAAGGCAGATTCCATCTTCCCACGAAACATATGTGAATTATTAGCAGACCAGAGAAAGGTTAAGGGCACCTGAAATAAGGTTTCTCTTTAATGAAATTAACAATGATCTCAATTTTTTTTTTCTCCGTGATGAGGTATGTGTCTTGGGCAGTCTGAACAGTAAAATATAGAAAGAAAATCTCCACATACGAGCACACAATTCATCTTAGAAATGACAATGAAATCTCGCCAATGTTGTGAGGCTTTATGCAAGAATATGAGCCAAATTCAAAGCCCAAAAGGTATTGTTGATCATCCACATTCACTTTAGTTCACACAGGAAATTAATAACTAATGGATGAAGGTAGAATGCCAATGATGTGTATATCGTTTACATAACGGGTAGGCGGGTACTATAGAGAATGCTTTTTGTAGTCTAACCGATTCATATGGAGGGCACATCAAGGCTCGGGCCTCGTCCTCTAAAATCTCACATATTGAATGATCCTACTTATCCAGTTAGTGTCTAGTGAATGGGCAAGTATAGGAATGCTTCACATTTAATGTGGGAGAAACTGATTCATGTGGGTAACCAAAAACTGGGCACTGGATCCAAAGCTTGAAGGACCAAGCCAATGGCATGGTAGCATTGCACACCTCATACCATTTCAAAAAAAGAAAAAAAAGCATGCATACTTTATTATTACATACAGAAATGAGACAAGTTAACGGGCTGTGGATGTTAGTTTGAGTTAAATAATCAAGCACTTTTTTTTTTCAGGAACAGGAAGCTAATTCTTCAACAGAATGCTGCCAAAATTAAGTGGGATGAAATATCTATAATAGATGGGATAAGGCTAGATGATGACCACCATGACAACAACGATGATGATGACGACGACAACAATGATAACAATTCGATGCTAAAATACAGAAGTGTGTCACACTCGGAAATGTCAAACTTACCAATAGTTTCCAGATGAGATGGGCCCCGCTCGTTCTTCGGCTTTCTCAAGCAACTGATCTGGGATAACTCTTCCATTCACAGAGACCTCTAGCTTCATGTTCTCCAACTCATGATTAATGTCTTCTGGTCCTTTGCTCATGATACCTGGGACTGATGGTTGTTCTGTATTCTCCACCCCCGCTGATAACACATCTTCCTCAGTTACTTCATTACAAAATGAAAGAATTTTGGGTTCTAGATCCTCATGCACTGAAAAACTCATTGAACTGTCTTTGGAAGTGGCATAAGAACTTGTAACAGTTTGAAAATCTGTACTTAAGGATTTGTTTCCCCCAAGTTTGGATCCATTTATCATTTCGCCCGGTGAGGAATATCCCATCAGCCGATGAAGAGGTGGACCGCTCATAGGTGCTATCACATTTGCATCAAAGGGTGATTTTTCAGTTTTGGAAGCATCTGGGAATGGAATGGCAGATCTGGGAGCATCTCTTGAGTTTCGCGATTTGGGCCCAGAATACTCCGAGACTTTCTTCTTTTCATCCCTCCATTCTTGGAAACTAGTTGGTGCATGCCTCTTATCTACTTCAGAACTTTGAGAAATGGAAGAGGGAGGGATTAACATTGCAGGCTCACCCTCAGTAGAATAGCTTTTACAGAAAGAGAGTCCATAATCATCAGAACAAGAAACTGGATCCCCTTCAGATGCAAAGGCTAAGTTCCTAATTGCAGTATCAGAACTACTGTCAACTTCAATTGCGGGATTCTGTACCTGGAAAATACTATTATAAGGGAAGGCATGATTTCTATCATGAAGCCAGAATGTAAGCACTTCAGAACAGGCACCACACTGTAGCCTGTGGCGCCTCCTTCTAGATAGCAGAAAATCAGCAGGCAGCTGCAGCAATTTACTACAACTGTAGCAAATTACAAATGGTGCACCACCAGCTACAGCCCGCAGAAAATGCCGCTTTATTGGCTGACGCTTCTCTTTGTAATGCACTATATCAGTCTCATAGTCCACATGCCTCTGCTCCTGTAACTGGGAATATTCCATGGGTTGATGCGAACTAGCAGGGCTATGACTATGAGAATGGTAACTAGTATGGCCAGGACAAGCCCCACATAGCCCTTTGTTATAACATATGCAAGGCGGAAATTGTACAGGGTATTGTCGGTCTTCTTGATAGCAGTGCATATAGGAATGATCAATATGTTGCCTGTAGTTTGTGGCCAGACCTGAGAAAGGCATTTGAGAGGAAGAAGGCCTGCATTGTTGGGGCCCAGTTCTCCCTGAATTGTATGCTCCAGGAGAATGCCAAGTATAGTTTGCACTAAGGTGCAGAAGTTCTTGTTCAGAATCATTACCATGGCGTAAAGGCCAGTATCTTTCCTGTTGAGCATGCCTGACAGGAAAACTTTCCCTTGCTTTCTGTCTTTCACGTGATCTACTAAGCTTCTCTCTCAATTCATCCACCTTCCTCAAAAGCTCCAACCGATCTTGTTCAAGAGATCCAAGCTTACTGGATGGATATGAAATTGGGTTGCATAGAAGCTCCTCATGACCATAGTTTGATTGACTGTCATTCTGGTGGTTATAAAAGTTAGCTGGGTCCCTTTGGTAGCGTGCTTCCCTATGCTGAGATCGGTATGGATCTTCTCTTTCTGACTCCATCCAGTTCCACACAGAATTGAAGATGTCATGTTCCTGCAGATTTCCTCGCTTTTGAGCTTCAAACCTGCCTTGAGTGGGACCCAAACCATAATTCCCATTTGACGGCATTAATGATGCCTGCCTTACTCGAGGTTGCTCTTCTGTGCAATTGCTCATGTTGTTACTTGGATACTCTGGAACCCTTTCTGGTTTGAGTGAAGTTCTACCAGGCAGGTGGGAACGTTGGTGAAGGACATCCTCATTGTAGCCATCACCATTAGAAGTGACAATGTCATCATAAGCCTGAGATGTTTTGTTTGTTGGGTACTTTGAAAAATCACGACGCATACCAACAATCTCTGTATCAATCAACTTGTTATCGACAGTTTCTATAGTTTTTTCAACTTCATTTCCAGATGTTACCTGGTCATAAGCACGATGACCAAGATTATGTGACTTCTCATTCAAATTGGAGTTTGCTGTCTTAGATTGAATGGTCTGCTCTGGTTGCTTCTGCGCAGTAAATGTCAAACGTCTTTCACTGAATGTGAGTTGACTCTCTTGCAGGGGGTTTTTGGAATTAGCTCCCCTCCTTCCGTTCCCATTTGATTCTTCTCCATTTTCACTGGCTCTTGGAGAACCCGTCTTCCTGTGACCGTAAATCTCATATGTGGAAGAAATTGCATTTGAGTTGCTTTCGTACTCTGAAAAATTGTTATCATAATCCACGGATTCAGCTAGCTCCCTCCCATGGTCCATGTCCGAAACAAATGTTTCTCTTGAGCAAAGAATCACTTGTTTATTTGAGGCAACAGATTCACCGTCGTCGGAACTATGCCTTTCTTCGTTCTCCTCTACAGGATTCTTTTCTAAGGTGTTTTCAATGCGACAATGAAGCTCATCTGATGAAGAACATACATTTGAGTTTGTTGCAATGGATTCAGTTACCTCCCTTTTGCTGCCAATATCTGAAACATTAGCATCAGTTGAGGAAAGAATTTCTTGCTTCCCTGATATTTGAGATATGTCGTCTTTGAAATCATGCCCTTCTTCCTTAGCCTTGACAGGAGTCTTTTCAAGAGTTCTAGAAGCACTGCTGTTCACATCATAACCGTGATTTTTTGCTGAAAGCAAAACAATTTCACAATGTCAAAAGATGATCTCAAAGTAGCAGAAAAGAAAGTACATATCTGTTGAACATTATTAAGAATTAAAATACCTTTGAGAACTGCACCACATCCACCACACTTGTAAACAGGAATGTCAGAGAACTCTGTCAGAAGCTGCCGACATCTTGGGCAATAAACAAATCGAAGTTTAGTGACTGGTCTGGACATCTTTATCCAAACATTGGAATGATTCACCAATAGGTTTCATCAGACCTTTCAACCCAATTGTTGGGCCATACATCCAAATCCAACCTAATATTTTATGCCATAATGACACCCCTTACCAGCTGATGAAGACATATGCTATATCCCCAGGTTACAGAACTTCTATGAATTTTCCAAAGTAGCAAATGATATCGAACTCCTCTATTCAATTAATAAGCTGCCCTGAAGAGAATCACCAAGAAACTACTGGAGGTGAATGAATCAGATGCCCATGATCAGCATAACACTTGGCTTTCATAACAGAAAATCTAAGTGAATGGATTCTCCCTATCTCATCAAGGCCTCTGACCTCCACCACAATGTGCTCTGCATCATGAGATGAAAGATAAATTGGCACAAATATCAAAGCGGGTAGAACATATCAACTTCCAAGGAAAATCACTGAATTGTGGAAAAGAAATCCCACATGTGACAGACAAGATTGAAATCTACATAGGAAAGAAATGAGGCATGAAAACATTTGAGGAACTAATTCAAACACGGATAAATATAACAACTCACCATAAATATTGACCACAATTACTTAGATAATCTAAGAATAAGAATAGAAATATATATATATATAGAGAGAGAGAGAGAGAAAGCAGAGCTACTACCATATTCTCCATATCATGATTCCCTGGAGTCCAAAAAACAAAATATGAATGTCCCAGTAGAAAACTGAATTTTATGGTAAATGAATATGGATAACTCGATAGCAATTATGAAGAACTGTTTCAGTATATGAACTCAACAATTGAAGACAAAGTTAAGAAATAGGAAACTTCCTTCTAGTACAACTGCCTAGCAAATAGATTCATCAGGAGTTGGAAAAGATAAAACCATACGAAATACAAGGTTCACAAAAAGAAAGAAAATAATATCAAAAGAAGAAAAAAATATAAATCAACAGGGAGAATTAACATACAAAAGTAAACACCACCACATTTGATGCCGTCCAGAGTTTGAATAAGAAGAACAAACCCAATTCCAAATATATATAAACAAAAGACACTAGCAATCTTACATATAAAAGGCTAGACTAAGTCAAACCTACCAGGTACTAATATTCAACTAAGCACAACAAGATACTGCCAGAAGATTGCTTGGGAATATAAATAATACAATTTGAAAACATCTAAAAATCTATGAAAGAAAAGCGAGCCTAGTCATTAAACAAAAACCAAGTTGTGGAAGGCAACCAAAGTACCAAACATAGACAGACACTAGCAGATATAAAAAAATGGCGTCTTTTAAAGGACCAATAATAAACGTTAGTTCAAGCCCATGCAAGGCATCAAAATATCAAATGAATGCATTGTCCACATCAAAACCACTAGAAGTAACAAATCGAGTAAATAAGAGAACAGATTCATCATCAAACCAACACCCCCTCCCCACACGCGCGCGCGTGCACACAAAAAAAAAAAAAAAATCCTGGAAACCCAAAAATATAAAAGAAAGAAATATGTACATGAAATTAAAACCGATGAAATTGCCATAGAAACCAACAATTATAGCATTAACTAATCAAATTCACTAGGAAATGAAATTCAATGAACACAAAACAATACTATTCTTTTAGAAAAATAAGAGTGCAGAATAGTTTTTAGAAGTCCCACCAACATATCCCAAAGCACAATCAGTTTGAATATATCTTGGCAAAATGGGTCATGATTTGAATGTTCTGCTATCTGATGAATAAGAAGTTAGAGACCAACATTAAATAGGTTAATATTTTTCCACCACATTAATATAGGTAGGTTGATATTTTTCTTACTTTTCTGTTCCAAAAAGATATTAAACATAGTGGTATGAATTCAGGCAGAATAAGGCCACCAAAAGTATGACCCATTTAATCAGATTGCTATTTCCCTTTTCTGCCCCTAACATAAAGCCAAATGGATAACCAATTAACCATCCATTCAACCAACCATCTTTAGATAGTACATAAAAATCAGAACAACATTGTCCCACCTATTCCATAAGAAAAATCAATATAAAAATTGGTTGCTTCTTGTCCCACCTGGAATAGCAATTGGCAAAGCTCCCTAAATCCACATCTAATCAAAATTCAACTGAAGACAAAGCAAATCTAGCAAGAAAAGCGAGTATTATTCCTCATAACTACATCAAAACCTAACCAAAAAAAAAAACCCAAAAATCCTAGACTTCTAATTAGCAAACCCCCAAAATTAAATGTCAGATCCACTAAAATCCCGTTTAAATGCATCACTCAATAGTCAAAATACGAGACCGACCTAATGAGCGGCTCTGATCTCACACTTTGAGACAAAAAAAAAAAAAAAAAATACTCGTGCGCCTGATGAACGGCTCTGATCTCGCATCTACTAAGGACTCGGTCTCCGAACTGCAAATTCCATGGAAAACCAAAACCATACCAGATGGAACCTTAGATTCTCAGAAATCCTAAACAAAGAACGGTACAGAAAGGGAAATTAGAACCTCGCAGATCAGATAACAAGCAAAGATTTCATGCGTTTTGGCCACATTTTCATACCTTGACTAGAACGAAGAAAATCCAGACTGAATCACAAAGCGCAAAGAGCTCTGAAAAAGAATACAAATGAAATACACAAAAGACAAGAAAACGAGGAATTCCAAATTCCAATCCAAGCAACTAAGAAAGACGTGCATTTAATATTTACACAAGCGATACATACGTAACTGGAGAGGGAAGCTTGTGAAAGAAGGAAGAATAAGGAGCAGTGGAATTTCGGAGGTTGTTCTTCTTCTCACAACTGAGATTCTTGTTTCCGTGTATTCTCGTTTTCCATGTTTGCTTCCTCAAAAAGAGGAGGAGAAAGCTGAAAGCTGAAAGCTGAAACCTGAAAGGGAAGGAAGGAACGCGTTTGAAGCTGGTGTGGCCAGTATTTATGTCCAATGTTACGTGCCGCTCAATCGTATTCGTACGCAGCTCAGGAGTGGCTGCAACATCCTTTTCGGCGAAAAGTCAACCCCCAAGAAAGACTTACACCCAAAATGAGGAAGGTGGGCAATTAACTTTTAGGTGACGTTTGTATACACGCTCTCTATGCGGAAAGAGCAAATTGTCAGCAAATTTCACATAAATAAAAATTTTGAAAAAGAATTTTTGTAGAATTAAGAAATATATATTTAGTGCAAAAAGAGTTTTCTCATTGAATTGGTACTAATGTTATTTGGTGCGACTGTGGATTTCTCATAAAAAATTAAAATTTCTTATTTAGTGATATAATTTTTTGAAAAAAAATAACATAACGAGTATATTATTTATTCAACATTAAATAATAATATATATACAGAAATAAAAAAATGAAAGAGTTGTAGGGTTTTTGGGTTAAAATGGACAAGAATAAGGAAAAGAGGGAGAAGTTTTTCGAGGAAATTCATTTCCCATACCCCCCATAGGAAACTCATTTCCACTATTATCAAGGAAAATGCTGACGAGACAAGAAAATATTTCCCTGAAATTGCTCCGCACCAAACGCTGGAAAAATGAATTTTCTGCGGAAAACCGTCCGCTTTTCTGCGGAAAAGTGTTACACAAACATGCCCCTAGTGATTGACTGCTATTTATTAGTCATTAATAGGTTGCTAAGAGCTTAATCATGTTTACATGTGTAAATTTGGGCTGCTTGTTAACTTTACTTATAGAGTGAAATAAGCTGAAGTCTCAAATTAAGAGAGAGTAAAACACGAGGACTTCTAATCATAATGTGATGGTCTTTTTTGTGTTGAGTGACTTGATAATTAATCATTTTTACTCTCTTTTTTGTCGTTTTAATAGTTCAAGAAAGTTATTTTTATAGAAATTTTAAAATTTTATGCTTTTGACATTACTCTCTCATATATAGTTTTTTTTATTTTTTAAATAGAGGCTTCATCTCACTTCACTTTAATAGTGTAACTTACGAAACTAGGTGCTTTGCCAATTGGACAAATCCCCCTCCCTCAAGTGACCTCCCGTGGTAAACCCGCACAAACACACAATGAATAAATATGAGGTGGGATCAAATACAAGACAAGATTCACGGAGCAAACTATGGGCAGAACTATCATGGAGCATGTAGTGCCCATTTTAAAAATATGGGTTGGGGCCACATTTGGAAAATTCAAACATCTTATTAGCCTTAGTACCATTGTAGCAATCAAATGATAAATTATAATCCAAATTAGTAAGATGGCCACTGTTGAATCAACTAAATATGGAATCTGTGATTAACCTTATTTACTTTCCTCTTTTTTAATGGGCGAAGATGGAAGGAGCCACTTATGTGTAAAATCTGGTGATTGACTGCCATTTTATTTATTTACTTATTAAGAGTTCGCTAAGAAGTAAACATATTTTGATTAGAGAGATCAAAGGTTTTTTTTTTTTTTTAATCTTTAAGGTCCTTGACCCGGGTGGACAAACCCCCTTCCCTTACGGTCCGTTTGGGAGAGGGGAGGGGAGGGGAGGGGAAGGAAAATTTGAGGGGGAAGGAAAATGAAGGGGAAGGAAGGGGAGGGAAAATTAATTTTACCTTCTCTTGTTTGGGAAGTGAAAAGGTTGGGGGAAGAAAAGTGAAAAAGTAGGATTTTATTTGTTTGTGAGATAAAGAGAAAATTACCGTTTTTCTGCCCCATCCTAAACTCATATAAATACACACTGATTAAATCTGATGTAGTTTCAAACGTAAGATAAAATTTAGGAAGTAAACACGTCTTATGCTACTCCACCAAGTCCCCATAGAGTACGGTGGACGGTGCAACTTGGCCTTTACTAGTAGACCAACTGCTCGGACAGGCATTAAATTCATGACTGTCTTTCACCAACATCATCTACATTTTATTTAATAATGGATGGTTGACACTTGACACTCACCTCAATATTATTGGAAGTCATGAGGTTAATTGGTTTTCAGTATGAAATTCACCTCCATACACTGTTTTCAATTTTCATGCCTCCCAAACGCGAATGAGTACGAAGTGGAGCCCAGAGTACTCCAAAGTCCACTTTTTATGACCTATAAATGGAAGCATTTCTTTTATCATAATTTCTTTTATCATGAACTTCAAACGGATGCTATCCAAATCGGCAAATCCTAACCGACATCCCTGCTTCTTTATGTAAAGCGTAAGATGCCTGATTAATGAGAAAAGGCGGTGTAAATTTCCTCAGTTCATGAATTTCTAATGTGAACAGGGCAAATGTCCTCCGTGTCCTGTGATCGGACATTAGGTCTAATTTTATACAATCATGAATATTTACTTGTTGGTAGATTGAATCTAAAGAAATTCTACATTAAAGATATCAAGATGGGTGGTTGAGTTGGCTGGCAGCCCTGCAAATCACCTGGTTGTACGGATTGATCTTTAGGTATTGCCATTTTTTTTCATGTGTGTTGGTTACTCTTCACACGTGTGGGTTATCCTTCCCACTTGCGTGGTTCCTCTTGAATCCTAGTCATTTAGGTTGGCATACTAAAAGCTATTAAGGCTATTAAGTCAATAGAAGGGGTGAAAAAAAAAATTTCCCTCCTTGTTTACAAAGGGACGTCTCCATCTGCCCTCCTATAATTGATAAACATGCTTCTAAATAGGCCCCATAAGTTGAAATATGAAACCCCAACTTTACCTCTATCATATAAAAACAATCGAGACACCAACTTTAACAGCCACCCACTTAATAGTCTTTTAGTTGGTACAAAATTTATCTCATAATAATGGGGTAATATCTTAAGAAATATCCTACATAAAAAGTGCAAATTTTAATATTCTCTCACATCACATTATTTTACCTCTCAGAAAAGAGACCTGCATTATTTTACCACAAACTGTATCGCATCCTTAACTTCATGTAACATTGGCATTGATGTTTACTTCACCGTTACATCAAGTAAAGCAAGACTTATGAGACTCCCATTTATGACAAAATAGTGGCTCCGGGGGTAAGACGGCTATCCAGACCAATCAACGAACAGCCACGTGTCTGTCTCTCCTTTGACCTCTATTTAAGGGTCCCACCCACAAGGGACGTTGCTTGCTGAGATGTTTTATTTGATGTGGGGACCACTTGAGACGGGACCTCCATTTATAGGACAACGCCGGCCGTCCCCGTTATGATGTAACCTACCCTGGAAACGAGATTCCCATATCCCGACTGTCCACGTGTCAGATGGAAGTGCAAATTGAGGAGAGGCCACTTGTGGATTCATTCATGTTTGCACAACAATTCTTGACCAGGTACAGATGAAGTAGTCAACGATGAAACATGAGGCCAGCATTATAAATCCAAATGTGGGCCCACCTCCAAAATCTATACCTCCATAAGTTTTTGTGCAAATTTCCCATTATTGGGACCTACCATCAATGTTTTTTTTTTTCCCTCCAAGTTGGCCTGGTAACCAAGGAAGCCAGACAAAACCTGTCCACACATTGAGATTGATCCCTGAGTCCGGATCATCTGTCAGCTGCTATTACACGAAACTGTATAATAATTTTTTTAAGTCTAATGCGGAGATAATTCAAACCGTTCAAGATGAGTTCCATATAGATTTTTAAATTTCAATTCAAATCGAATGGGTCCACACATAACATAAACATGGTAGGCACTGAGCTGGCATCTTGTCTGATGTGTTAATCACAGTTCCCATCATGTGATTTATAGAAGGGTGAGACCTTTTTTCCTTTTAATTTTAAACTAAATCCTGATGACCTAGTAAAAAGAAGGGATGTGATTCATCTTTAACGGTCGGGACCGAGGAGCCGGACGTTGGTGTGGGGTCATCTACAGTGATAACCCTAAATTTTTTTGGTTGGCCAGAAGGAACTACTTGGATGGTGTGCAAAATATGCAGTTTATTTTTATGTTAAAGATTAAAAGTAGACCACGTCAAATCAATTCATTGAAGGTTAATAAAGGGCCCAATAACAGGCCACTTAATGAAATCCGAATAATTTATATTTAAAGCTTGAGCTATTCTACCCTAAGGAGGATGATTAGATTGAAGAAAATTATAATTAAAATAGCAATAATAATAATAATAATTTGTTTCGTTTTAGCTATCCCCACTGCCAATTAGAAGCAGATATTTCTCCTATAAAATTGAATGAGATTTCATGCTTTTCAAAATCACATTCATTATCAGATTAAGCTATCACAATTTAGCCATTGTTATATATTATAGACGTAGGCATCGATTTTGAAATTTGAGTCCGATTTGCTAATTGATCATAAAATAGGACTTTAATCTCAAATCAATTTGAGAAATTAGATCTCAAATCAATTTTAAGAGATAAGTTCTATCAATCAATTCAGAGTCCACTTTTGTTAAGCTTCTTTATGTGAATTCAAATCTTAATATATATCTATTATGAATAGGTGATTAAAGAGTCCATCTGAAAAAATTCACCTTGTTCAATAACTCTATCCAACTAAGTTAAAATGAGTATTCTTTGGGTTGATTTAGAATTTTAATATATCTATTATGATTAGAAAACCTTTAATGTTTGTGATTTTTAAAAGTGAATCATTGTTAGCGATTTATACATATGAGCTCTACATGCAATAAACTTTTTTAAAGTGGACCTCATATTCTAAATCCTAAAGACGAGGCCACATACAATTTTGCAGTTGATTATTTGATTTCAATTTTAATATTGACTTTATTTTATATTCTTTTTTTAAAAAATAGACATTTTCTTTATACTTTTTTTATTCATCTTTAATGTGTACCCGTGAAATCCAAACTACTTAAGTCCAAAATTATCTTATGAATTGGCGCTCATCGTCCAAATAAGATTTTGGCCCCATTCAGCGGAAAGTTAAATGTTTCAAAGTTATTTTTAAGAAAATATAAAAACAAAATGGATTCTTACAAAAAGATATAAAGACCTCCAGCAATTCTCATATAAAGATAAGATTTGAACTTTTGTCAAGTAAGCATGGCCTACTTTCAGATCGGCTCAATCATACCGTGTTGTACTCCAATTAGGCTAAGCAGTGCCACCCACAAGTTAGCCCACTTGTCCATCCTAATTTTATATTTTTAAATTTGCTTATATAAACTAAAAGAGACTTTATGGGCTTGCAGGGTTTTCAACTTGAAATAAAGTTGAAATTACTAAAATAAATACATAAACATTGATGTTAAGTAATATCTTTTATATTTATATTTGTTTGTTTTATATTTATTTTCTCATTAAGTAATATCTAGTAAAATAGTCACAAATTGGATGTGTTTTTCTTTCTGGACCCGGGCTTAGCACGGACATGCTTTGCTAGTATTTTTCATATGCTTATAGTCCAATTGACACAATCTTACATTAATTTGATCTTAAATATTAACACATGGAGAAACGGTTGAGTTGAGGGATTGGGTCATTGTCGAATGGTCCATATTCACTGATTTTATTGTGAGAATATAATTAAGTTGTGATTTAACATATTTAAAAAAAGGAAAATGTTTAAACCAAAATAGTGTACTATTGCAACATTAAGGACCTCCACGAACAAACAGCAGTGGCTATGTACTTCTCGGACGGTTTGGATCTTCACAAAGTGGACCACATGCTAACCACTTTGATTTGATTTGATTTGTCATCTAGGCTCTAGCGTGAAATAATCTTTTTTCCCTAATGAGAATGGCTCTTTACCCAAATGGTAAGGAGTAGCTGTTCTCATCTGATTGCAACCCCACCTTTTCCCGTGTGTGGGAGTTTTTTGTGTGTGCGGGACTTCTTCTCTATTTGAGTGAGTTATTTTTTCCTGTGTATGCGGGCTCTTATTTAGTCTCCGCCCTCTTGGCTCAGTACCAAATATAAAAACAAATCCTCTTCCCTAACGTAAGATGTTCCTAGCTTGGACAGCGTAAAGATATCCATTACATAGTTGGGCTCAGAACTGAGAGTTAGGTTTGGGTCAATCAAACAAGACCATATTAAAGTAAGGTAGAGGTTTTGCAGACGTGGAGTTGGAGTAGGAATCGAGTCGAAAGAATGTCTAACTTGAGCTGCAGCTTCTAAATGCAAACACTAATTGTTGGATGCCCAGAGGTATCTCTACATCTATATATTAATACTGTCAACTTGTTTTATTTTTAAATTGCACACCTTCTCATAACAATAAATCATAGATTTTTTTTATTTTTATTTTGGATATTCATCCATGCAGAAAGGTTTCTTTATTTCTGTCCTTTTTTTTAATTAGCAAAAAAAAAATCTGTCCTTTTTTCTCCTAAACTGTAGACATAACAAAGTACACATGGTTTTAATAATTTGTTTTACATTTAACTTTTGAGGACTTTTATGACATGTTTGTATAACATTGAGCATTTCTTAAAAGCACAAAAAATATTTGGATTTTTTTTTTTTTTTTTTTTGCGCTTGCCAATTTTTTTGTATGGTATAGCATCTTTTCATATGAAAAGAAATAAATACATATATATAGATACACATGCGCGCGCGAGCACACATATACGTATATATACTCCTTAACTCAGCAAAAAGATAATTTCCTGTGAAAATGGTATGAATAGCTTTTCCATAATATCTTGAGAAAAAGAATCAGTGGTGTCGTCGTCTGTGGAATGTCATTGTCTCACAAACATGTCCTCAAAGTATCTAATATTTCCTTATTCACTTTTTTAAATTTCCTTTAAGTATCTAATATTTCCTACGTCACTTTTTTAAATTTCCTTTATTATGACACTCATTAAAGACTCCTTGCGCAACCAATCTGCCTTTGTAGCGATCAAGACTCCCATCAGAATTAATTTTTACAGAATAGATCCATTTGCTGCCAATCACAGATGTTTTTGCAGGAGTCGGTACCAAGTCCCATGTCTGGTTTGCTTCAAGAGCGAGCAATTCCTCATTCATAGCATCCTACCAGTAAGCTATTTTGGAGGCCTATGAATATGAGGTTGGGATAGGAGCACTATCTAAAGATGAAAAGAGAGCAGGAAATCCATAACGGTTATGGGCAACAGAAGGACGACTAGAGCGTCGCAGAGAGATGACAGTATCAAAAGGAGCATGATTACCTGCTGATTCAGGAGGCGGCACTGGGAGAGGATCAGGAGAGGGAGTCACCATAGGAGTAACGGTGTTGCGCCGAACATAGACTTTGGGAAGAGCTGATGGAGAAGCCGATTCCTGGAATTGTGGCAAATAGGACTCAGCAATAGGATGATGATTCAATCGTAAGGAAAAGAAAGGACTCTGTTCCAAAAAGATCACATTGCGAGATATGCGCATGCATTTCTCAAGCTGATCATAACACAAAAAACCTTTGTGTTCATTACTATAGCCAAGGAAAACGCACTTGGCCGCTTGTGGTGATAACTTAGAGCGCTCAGTAGGAGGAAGATGAACAAAGCACAAGCAACCAAAAACACGTAAGTGAGAGTATGAAGGGGTATGACCAAAGAGAACTCCGTAAGGAGTAGTCTTTTCCAGAACAGTGTTGGGAAGACGATTGATAAGATATACAGCAGTCTGTGCAGCATCACACCAAAATTTGGGAGGGACTAAAGAAGCAATTAAAAGAGTGCTGACAGTTTCAAGAATATGTCAGTTCTTCCTTTTTGCAATTCCATTTTGCTGAGGGGTATGTGGATAAGATTTTTGGTGAAGAATGTCTTTATCAGAAAGGAAGGCAGAGAATTCATGAGACATGTATTCTCCACCTGAATCTTATCTAAGAATCTTGATAGCTCTTTGAAATTGGGTTTGAACCATGTTATAAAATTTTTGAAAAATGGAGAAGACGTCAGATTTCAAGCGCATAAAGTAAATCCAAGTATACCGAGAATGGTCATCAATAAAGGTCACATAGTACTGAAAACCCGTCCTACTCAAGGTAGGAGCAATACCTCAAACATCAGAATGAATAATGTCAAATGATGCTAATGCACGAGAATTATGAACAGAAAAAGGCAAAATGTGACTTTTACTTAAGTAACAAGTTTCACACTTTGATTGAGAGAAAGAGGAGATCATTTTATTATCAATTGTAGAATCCAAACAACCAATCTTAAATAAGGAAAGCAAATGGGCATTGTTCACATGACCAAGATGGTTATGCTAAACAATCCACAAATTATTGAAATTTGTAGAAGAAGAAGAAGCAAAGAAAGAATGGTGTCAAATGTCCAGCAAGAATAGACGTCCATGTTTACTCCCTGTCGCGATCACCTTCCCAGTCTGTCGCCCCTGTATAATACAACCAGAAGAAGAAAAGTGAACAAGATAGCCATCATCAATAAGTTGTCCTACAGAAAGTAAATTGGCTGATAATTTTTGGAACAAAGTACACATTGGGAAGGGTGATGGATTGGCCAGAGACACTAGATAAGGTAATCGTACCAACTCCAGAAATGAGTAGTTGATCACCATTAGCAGTGGTTATTTTCTCTTTTCCAAGGTAAGTGTGGGAATCTGTAAAACTATGTTCTACAGATGTCATATGATTTGAAGCTCCTGAATCTAAGAACCATGTAGATGAGGTGAGAGGAGAAGAAAGAGAGGCAGAAGAATGGAATGCAGGAAAAGCTATAGAGGAATGAGTTTGATACCGACCACCAGAAAAGCCCATAGACGCATAAGCAGAGGTAACTGTGTGTTGGATCAGCTCTTGAATCTGGGCCGGAGTCATGGATATGGCCCCGGATGAAGTGCTTCGTATATCAGATAAGGGTGCTTGAGCCTGAAATGCTGCAGGAATGTTCTGTCTGGGCATATTGGAGGGACGCTTCTTAGACTGTGTTTCATTCCGTCGCTGTAGGCTGCGATAGTCCTCAATAAGATGACCGGTCCATTTGCAATACCTACAAACCAACTTCTTGCGGCAAATTTTGGCAGTATGTCCGAAGCCTTTGCATTCATAACATTGAATCTGCTTCGGAGTTGGGGTTGCCAGAAGAGCCGAGTCAGCATGAAGAGGTGCAAGGAAGGCTTTTGGTTCTTCCAAAATAGTACGTCGAGAGGTGAGACGAAGTTCTTCGCGAAGGACCTCTTGAAAACAGGTATCAAGATTAGCAGAATTTTCTCTATTCATGAGAGCCGACCTGACCGATTCAAATTCGGGTCGTAGATTCATAAGAAACTGGCTAATATGAGTTTCTTCTTGCAACTTGAGAGTCTCAGATAGAAATCCGGAAGAGACCGTTTGGATCAACATGGAATATCTTTCAGTCCATAAGGTGAGGAAACCATTAAAGTATTCCTGCATAGATTTATCCCCTTGATTATACTTTGCAATTTCACTATCCAAGTGAAACTTCCGGGCCTTATTGGTTTGATGATAGACTTTCTTGAGATGAGCCCACATGTCAGCTGCAGTAGTGTAGGCTTGAAGAGCCACAACAAGAGATGGATCAATCGAGTTAAGAATCCACGTGATCATGTTAGCATTTTCTTTAGACCAGGTGGTTAAGTTTTTGGAATCAATGATACTTGTAGTTTGTGGCTTAGTGATCGACCCATCAAGATAACCGAAAAGCCCTTGTTCTTCAACGAAGTTCTTTAAATGAAAAGACTAGGACATATAATTCTGGTCGTTAAATTTAATCGGGATAACATCATACTTTTCCATGGCAGAATATAGAAGACAAAAAAGATCAACAGCAGTTTGAAGAAGAAAACAACCAGCAGCAGGTCAACAGTAGTTGGAGAGGAGTTTAAACAACCCCCAGATCCAAGACAGCACTCCAATAGTACTGGATGAGGCTTCCAATCGCACACAGCACACACATGTGCAATTGTTTCAAAAAATAATGCCAGAAACAGTCCAGACGAACTGGATTTGGATGGCTAGATCTCTTCGTGGGGCCCACAGAAAGATTTGATTGATAATCAGATGAGAGGCTAGAAACCAGGATCAAAATCCCTTTCCAGCAGTGGAGGTCGCATCAAAATCCATTCAGTATCTAGGATTTTGAGCGGCTGTGATGAAAACTATTTCAAAAAGTTGAATAATCACAAGATGGATCAAAAGGCCTACCTCTGATCTCTGAAAAATTCGGAAAAAATCTCCAAAAAGACAAGAAGAGATGGGCGACCAAGGCTGGAGAGAGACTTGTGGATTTTGTGATGATCACAGGTGGGCCACTATGATCACGATGAGAAAACAGTGAGTTTTCACTCACGTTTTTGCTTCCAAAAGGCACAGATGCGTGATCTGTATTGCTGAGATGATGTAGATGACGTCTCCAAGAGATTATGGCTCTGATACCATGTCAGATTGAGGAAGAATGAGAAGGAAAAGATTGGAGAGAAAAGTCATTCATCCTTGGATGATCGACTGCTCTATTTATCATTATGTTAGGCCTTAATCAAGGCACTAAGTATGTCAAGAGTACAAATTAGAATAAACAAAAGAATAGAAAGAATCAATCCTAATCTATACAAGGAATACAATTAGATAAAAATCAGCTAAACACAACTATACAATCTTTGACTAAATCAACCCACATGTGGGAGGCTGTAATGGGCCTTTGTTGGGCTGAGCCTGGGGCCTGTGACTATACCGCCTTGTTATCTTCTACACCCACAAGAAAAAATATTTTTGTCTTTAGGAATGTTGGTATAAAATATTTTTGTGTTTAGGAGTGTTGGTAAGACTTTTAAGAATAATAAAAAATTATATGTGTGTGCGCGTAAAAAAAAGGAAGGAAAGTTAAAAGAAAAACTTTGCATGTTTCTTGATATGGATATTGAGAATAAAAATAAAAGAAGCCGGTGAAAATTGTGTTTGCAGGATACAAGACTACAGAGACTGCATGCTGTAAATTGAAATGGACCAAAATGTACCGAAAATCAGCCAGAATGGACTGGAATGAAAATTAAAAAGTTTTGAACCCAATTCCGCTTCGTCTGAAGGACCGAAATGGGAAGTTTTGGTCATTATGGCAAAAAATGAACTGGAATTGAATAACTATGTTAAAGACTCCACAAATAAAGAGTTATTTTTTGTTTGCTTAAGGTTATTTGTGTATTAAAGAAATAAAAGAATACAAGGCACAAAGGCCCCAAAAGAGTAATAGGTTGTGTACAAAACATCAAAATAGAAAAAGGAGCATCACTCTACAAAACAGAGCATGATACTAAAGCTTAACTTCAGTGACCAATAATGCCGAGATTGTACAGGAGACGGTGCAGTTGCTGTCTTTGGATATGGTTTGGGAGGCAGGTAACCTTGTCCGAGAAACACTCTTTATATATAGATTTGTTGCTGGCTTTCAAACTAAGCAATTCGGATGAACGGATGAGCATAAGGGCCAAGATCGAAAGCTTGAAATCCACTAAAGAACTCTTGAATTCGCTCCTAGAAAAAGACCTTCAACCTACTTGGAGGGATGATTTTGTTGTTGAAGGTTAGAGAAAAAGATTATTTTTTATGACAAGTCTGCCCATTAAAATGATGGGTGTGCAAAGAGAAGTGGGGTGTGCATTAAGAAGCTCTCCAAATATGCTCATATGTATGATTATTCAAGGTTACAACATAGATGTTTTAAAATGTTTTTCTTTTGTTCATTTCTTATAATGAAACATTTTAAGAATGATGCCAAACAGGCCCCATTCCTCATGTATCTATTTGCAATTATAGAATATAAAAAACACAGTTTTGACCCAATAGATGTGCTTGTCAAAAATCCAATCAGATCTAAGAGATTTTTCCTCTTTTTAAAAGCATAATTGGAACAAAATTTTTCCAAAGAGACATGAATGCCTAAGAAATCATACTCGTTATTTTATTTTCTTTTACAATTTTACCCATATAATATTTATAACATGACAAGTTTGCACGTACTACTTGATGACAAATATATTTATACTATTTTTGCCATAAACAACTTTGCCCCTTTAACTTTTACCAAATGATAAGTTGGCCTTTTTTATTTGAATACGGGGTGTCAAATAATCTATTTAGAAGATGGTCTAAAGGAAATAATTATAGTTTAAATAGATTTATTTAAATATACTCCAAATAGATAAAACTTGACAAACTAGCCCTTAGAACTTTTCCAATTTTTAATATGTTAAACAAGTAAGATGCATGTGCTTTGCAACTATTATTTGGAGTAAATCAATTTGATCTTCTGTTTTTATGTAACTCCTTCAAAAGACCTCTCGGAATCATTGCCAACTCTAAACGAAATCAATCCCCTTAAAATCAATATCCTAATTAACTAAAGCTAAAGAAAAACCTATTCACAAAGGACAATCCATTGAAATTGAGTACAACATTATAAATTTCAGACATTTTTAAGTATATAAAATAAAAATCTAATTTTTATTTTTCATATTAAAATTTGGAAAAAAAGTTATAAATAAATAAGAAACTTGAAAAAAATAATGAGCTGGAGAGGGGGGATATGCAAAAAGATTAAAAGAAAGGGGCCAAACTGTAAAAAACGTAGAAATATGTAAAAGAAAACGTTTTGAAAAGTAAAAAGGTCCCACCGAGATTTGAACTCGGGTTACTGGATTCAGAGTCCAATGTCCTGACCACTAGACCATGGGACCATTACGCTTGTGTTTTTCAAACGTTATTATATATAGAAACATAACAGATGACCCGAGATTTAATGGAATCCTCATCCTTGTGCCCCGAGATTTAATCCAAGGAGGAACCCAAACGAAAATGCTTGCTGTCCAGTCATTGTCTCCACTGCTTTTCTCTCAACCCCGAGCCTAATTTTACTTAAGTAGAATTGGGTTGATCAAATTGATTGACTTGGAAAACCCGCGATTAATTTTTAATCACATGTCCGAAGATGGGCCCAATTTTGATTGGGATGAAATTCATCCTCATCCTAATGCATGGGACGGCCTTAGTTCTCGAATGTTTGATTTCATATGTGCGACCCAATTTTAATTTTGGCTCAACTAATGTTAATTTAGACGCCGATAAAATTTGACCTTCCAATTCCAAACTATATATATATATATATATATATATATATATATGGGGAATGTTCATGTGCATCCATCCCTCACCATAGGGTGAGGGACACTTCCATAAATGTGGATTTTCAAGTACAAAAGTGGGTTTTCAAGTACATAGGGTGAGGTACATTCCCTTGTCTTTATGTGTAAAAAGGGAAAGTGTCCCTCACCCTATGATGAGGGATGGATGCACATGAACATTCCCCTATATATATATATATATATATATATATATATATATATATAGACGGTCCCATATATGTATTTTCTGCTTTTTATTATATTTATTTATTTTTACTTCCATTTGTGTATTTTAGTCACATTTTTTTTAAAAAACCAATCTGATAGTGGGCCCATGCAAAACTGAAAATAAATTTGTCCCAAAAGTGAGAGTCTTTGAATTTTAAGCATACATTAGGAACAATAGACATATATTTTTTATTCTATTGTGTGCATCCTTTTTTTTATTTTTACTTTTATGCTTTGAGAATCTATCATTTTTAGGAGTTATTAAGTTTTTTCTGACTAATTGTATCTCTTCTTAAATGCATAAAGAATACACTTTTCATTTAACTTTGGCAACACCTAAATTTATTTTAATTTCTTATTCCACATAAATTTTTTGTTGCTTTATTACCTTTTATTTGCTAGTTATGTTTTTAAAACTTTACCCCTATATGTTGATTTTGTCCTTTTTTATGCGTGCGCGCACACACACTAATGCATTGAGCGGGCTCATTAAGCTAGTAATTTGTAGGGTTAATCATGGCCTGTTTGGTTAGAGGAATTTCTGACAAGGAATTGGACTTGTTGGGGTTATGATGTGACATCTTGTCCCATGTGCATTCTAAATGCTCTATTTGATGCAAGAGATTAGAATTCTGAACCACTTGACACTTTTAGCCTTGTGAATTCCCTGAGTTCCAGTGTTTTAAGTGCTAAGGGGGGGCTGAGCATTTGGAATTCTATGATGGGGGGCATCATTTAATGAAATTATCATAATTCTTCCAAACAAGAATTCTCACAATTTTTCTAACCAAACAATCCCGAGCTGCTTGTTTGGAAGTATTGTGAGAATTCATGTTTGGGAGAAATTATGATAATTTCATTAAATGATGCCCCCCACTGTAGAATTTCAAATGCCGAGCCCCCTCTTAGCACTTGAAACACTGGAACTCAGGGAATTCATAAGGGTAACAGTTTCTTTTCATGTGGTTCGAAATTCTAAATTCTTGCAACAAACAAGGTATTTAGAATGCTTAGTGACGAGATGCAACATCATGTCATAAATCTCCATCAAGCCCAATTCCTTGTCAGAAATGACTCTAACCAAATAGGCCCATAGAATTCGTGAGGCTTGGCCTAGGAGGATTGTATCGCTGGCGATGCCTAATCTGATGATTAAGCGCACCTAAAGTTTCATTTGATGACTGACCAAGGAAAAATAATACAAAAGTGGCCAATTTGCTTATGAGGTGAACCCATTGTTAATTAGACACAATAGGTAAATGGTTAATCAACTCGTTATTATAATATATAGAGGATTATATTGAAAAAATCCCCTTAGATTCACTGTAGATCATAAAGGATCAAGACCCAACACATATGAATCGACAATAGTAGTCTCAATGGCACTTTATGGTTCTTTTTTTCTTTTTTTTCTTCTTCGTTTCGCCGGACAACAATATCATCGCTCACCTACATATACCTCCACTCATTTCTTTCTTCTTCTTCATAATTAAGCAGCAATATCGCTGCCAAGCGGATATATCCCCACACGATTATTCTTCCTCTTCCTTGTTACAACTCATTAGTTTAACCCACCATCAGTTTTTTATAATTTGGCGTAGCACCTTTTCTTGTCGGAAGAGTGAAAAATTTCTCTGAGCCAAAAAGAGTTAAAAGTCATGCGAAAAGCCTTGTGCAGAGTTGTACAGCACAGACCTCTGCTAGAGCACTGAAGGCAATGCTTTTGGTGCTTGGGGCTTTGTGACGTGTTGATGAATCTTAGCCAAAAGGCCGAGATAGGTATGACTTGTTGATGAGTCGGACGAGACCAGATTCTGAAATTTTTTACATTGTGGACATTAAAATATTTTTGCATAAGCTAAATGTGTCGTGGACTGCGGGTCCTACATTTTTGGATTTTGTGATCTAGACGTTTTAGGCCCGACTGTCATGGGCCCTGGGTTCCAAGACCATGGGAACAGGTCTAGCTGTTGTAGGCAGATTGGTTTTGATATTGGTCAGGCTAAATTCAAAATTGCTCTAATTGACAATTATCTCACTCCACTGAAGAAGAAATCATATTATATAAGGAAGGGAATTTTTATTTATACGGTTCAAATGCTATTTTGTAAAAGAACTAGCTGGTTAGAGATGGATGTTTGAATCGAACTCGTTGAGAACCTTGTGCGTTTCGATGTGGGATAGACTTGCGAACTCGCTGTGAATGCTCTCAGATCTACTTGATGATCAATCAAGGGTTCCCATCTCCCTTTATATAGAGCAATTCCTACGAGTTACAACTCACATCTCCCGATCAACGTGAGAATTCCGCTAACTGAGAGTTTGAACTTGATCAAAACTCTATCACAAAGAATTTGATCATTATCTGACTCAACCTGATTAAGACTTGTTGGGAGTCCATCCGTGACACACCGCTGGGCTCGATCTGACATGGGCCCAATGGCAGTCTGGACATACAATTTTCCAAACACTTTGAACTTGTATACAACATGAAGGAATCAGAAAATCTTGATATATAATCTATCCACAATAATTACGTATGCTACTGGACAGATTCAAATAGCTATATTAAAATTAAGGAATCCCTGTGTAGCAGCACATTATGGGAGGATCCAACGGCTGTAATTTCGAGGTATCAACTTCGACCCCAGATTTGCCATACCATCCTCGAGGCTCTAGTTTGTTAAAAAAAATCACACTTTGGGGAGCCATGATGATTGAGGCAAGGCATCAGGAACAATGTTATCCAACCACAGCATGACTACATATTGCCAACATGGCAGTCGAGCTCGTAGGGTTTATTTAGATGCATATCTATTTTCTAGCATGGGAGGGGAGATGAAAAGGCGTCATTTGGACAAGTGGAAATAAAAAACATTAGCTTCACCAGGTTATCTGAGCCCTCTTAATTTTTAACCACCCTAAAATTAAATGTCATTTTAGCTATAGATTTTTTTTTTTCCAGATTCATTCCAATGGGAAGTGAAGATTCAATGAATATTAACAGAGAGTACCACATGGCCATGGTCGCACCGATCAAAGGCGGGTTCAAGTGGGCCCATGTCATAGGAGAACATCCTTAGAAGCATGGGACATGATAGGGGTCATTGTGATTTTTTTTTTATTTTTTTTATTTTTGGTACTTAGCCAATGGGGCTGGAATCTAAGAGAAAGTCCACATACGCATGAGAAAGTAGCATATACATGAAAAAACAGCCAACTTAAGTGAAAAGGAAGCCCACACACGTGGGAAGAAAGCCCACATAAATGGAAAAGGAGCCCGCATAATTAGAAAGAAATCACGTATCCAGAGTTTGACCACGAGCGGCCAAGTTAGAACCAGCGCTCCTTACCACTCGGGCAACAAGTCGTTCTTAAAAAAATAAAAAAATAAAAAAAGAGGAATTTACGGTATAGAGCCCTATAGGACCCTATACCACTTCGGAGGTGCCGTATTCACTATGGACACGAATAAGACTCCCTGAGTGCGTTTTCGTATTTTTTTTTTTTTTTGTCGTTTAGTGGTATGGTCGATATCGACCATATAACTGAAATGCATTTTTCTCTGTATGGTCGATATTGACCATATAACTGAAATGCATTTTTCCCTGTATGGTTGATATCGACCATATAACTGAAAGGCATTTTTCCCTGCATGGTTGATATCGACCATATCACGAAATAACATGAAAAAAGACGAAATGTGTTTTCTTCTTTGGTTGTTGGTGCTGTTCCATGACCAGGTGGGTCTGTTCAAAATGAAAATCCATACCCAGGTGGGTCTGTTCCAAATGGGGTTGAATGTAGATTTTCTCAACAAACTCATCAAGATATTAGTACTGAGATTACATACTCTGATGGGTTTGGTTCTGATTTTGATTTGAAAATAGCCTAAGTTGGGATTTCTAAGATTTCAGGAGAAACTCATCAAGAAAGTTGCAGAAAAAACGTGTTGGGTTCAAATAGGTTTGATTTGAAACTTGTGGAGCAAGGGTTCTTACATGAAATTGGTGCAAAAAACGGAACTGATTGTAAAGAGGAATCTTGAAAAATATGATATAGCCCTCAGCAGTGGCGATGAGGAATATGGGTTTTCTCATTTGGTTGCTGGTGCTGCTCCATGGCCAGGTGGGTCTGTTCAAAATGAGAATCCATACCCAGGTGGGTCTGTTTCAAATGGGGTTGAATGTGGATTTTCTCAACAAACTCATCAAGATATTAGTACTGAGATTACATACTCTGATGGGTTTGGTTCTGATTTTGATTTAAAAATAGCCCAAGTTGGGATTTCTAGGATTTCAAGAGAAACTCATCAAGAAAGTTGCAGAAAAGACGTGTTGGGTTCGAATAGGTTTGATTTGAAACTTGTGGAGCAAGAGTTCTCGCATGAAATTGGTGCAAAAAACGGAACTGATTGTAAAGAAAAATCTTGAAAAATATGATATAGCCCTCAGTAGTGGCGATGAGGAAGAAGGGGTCGTGAAAGGTTCCATCCCCTCCTCCTCCTCCTCCTCCTCCTCCCCTCCCCCTTCTCCTTCCTAAAAACCCAACTTCTATTTGAGTTCCTGCATAATGGTCGATATCGACCATTCGCTAAACGACAAAAAAAAAATACAAAATCATACTTTGAGGATCTTATCCATAAATACTGTGTTTCTAGGATTTCAAGAGTGGTATGGAGTCCTAAGGGGTCCTACGCCGTAAATTCCTCGTAAAAAAATTTGTTGGGAGGGCCAGTGCAAGATATGGATTTAAATATTCATTTATTCAAAAAGAAAGTTTTTTTGGACTTTTTAGGGAAGGCCATGGACCTGCCAGCCCCCCCTAGTTCCCCCATGCTCAGATGCATCAGTTCACTTCCAAGGTGGACCCTATTCCCTCCAATTGTGCTTATTATAAAATCACCATCATCCATTCAAACCAAAACCCTCCCTAGTCCCTACCCTCCTAAAATACAAAAACCCTCTCTTCCTTCTCCCCCAAAACCCCACAACCCTAAAACCCTAGCCCAAAAGCCCTAACCCAAAAACCCTAGTCATGGCAGCTCTCAATCTCAACAACAGCAGTAATCTCGTCCTCATCTTGGACTTCGGCTCTCAGTACACTCACCTCATCACCCGCCGCATCCGCTCTCTTTCAGTCCTCTCCCTCTGCATCTCCGGCACTTCCCCTCTCTCCTCCATCACCTCCCTCAACCCCCGCGTGATCATCCTTTCTGGTGGCCCGCACTCCGTCCACTCCGCCGACTCCCCTCCCACCTTCCCCGACGGCTTCCTCGACTACGTCCAGTCCAACGGCATCCATGTCCTCGGCATCTGCTACGGCCTCCAGCTTCTCGTCCAGAAGCTCGGCGGAGCAGTCAAGCCCGGTGTTGCTCAGGAGTACGGGAGGATGGAGATTTCAGTTGAGAGAGGAGGGGGTCTGTTTGAAGCGGCTGGGGAGAAGCAGACGGTCTGGATGAGCCATGGGGATGAGGCGGTCTACCTGCCCGATGGCTTCCATGTCACTGCCCGGAGCCAGCAGGGGTCCGTTGCCGCCATAGAGAGCGTGGAGAGGAGGTTGTATGGACTTCAATACCATCCTGAGGTATTGCTTGGATGTGTGATTGAGAAAAGTTTGAATTTTGGTTTTTTGTCTTGTTTCTCCTTAGGATTTTTTAATTCATAAAGTTGTGACTTTAGCACTTGATAGGTCACTAACATTGCAAGTAACTGGGGCAAAAAAAATAAAATCAAGATAAAGAATCAAAGAGAATAAGCAGAAGAACCCAACTTCCAAATGAACAAATCCAAACTTAAAAAGAAGCATATATGTGTTGTCAAGTAATGAGTGAAGTAAAAATAAAAGCGAATTTTGTTGTGGAAAATTTTGTTCTTTTGTATATTCTGTAATGAGCTGTTAATTTCGTCGTACTATGTACGGAAAAATGGATTATTCTGTGGGTGGTGATTTGGGTGAATCTTGTTTAGGTGACACATTCACCGCGAGGAATGGAAACGCTGCGGAGATTTCTTTTCAATGTTTGTGGAGTAACTGGTGATTGGAAAATGCAAGATGTGATGGAAGAAGAGATTAAGGTGATCAAAGACATGGTAGGGCCTAATGATCATGTCATTTGTGCACTGTCGGGAGGTGTTGATTCCGCAGTTGCGGCCACCCTTGTTCACCGGGCGATTGGAGATAGGCTTCACTGTATTTTTGTTGATAATGGCTTGTTGAGGTGAGATCCAAGATACCTTATAATTCTCAGATGTTGTGTTTAGAATTGAGTACCATGATTCTTTTGTCTATCTTGGGCCCCATGAATCTTCCCAATAAAACACTCCTTAACTCTTTTGTCAACAGCCTCCAAATAGAGGGTTAAGAAAAAATAGCAAAAGAATACAGCAAGCATCTATTAATGCATTTTCTTCGTTTGTCCAGTTTATCTTAATTTTTGAAGAATGGCCTATTCAATGGAAATGGCAATGACCTGAATATTGTTATAAAAAAATGAGCAGAATATTACATTGCACAAAATATTACAAATTTTACTCAGAGGCCATTAGTTTTTTTTATTGATGTTCTGGATTACCATATTGTACAAAATATGTTTACTATTTATTTTTCATTACAGATGACTATAAGATACTAAAGAAGGTAATACCTAGAACTCGAAGTGTAATTAGTAAAATTAAAAAATAGAATTTAATATTATGGATAAAGTTGAGCAAAGAATCAATGTATAAAATATATGCTAATATTGAAAATGTGATATTGTCCATTCAACTGATGGCCTCAAAATGGACGGTATAGTTCAAAAAACCATATACTATAATTTTTAGTTTGTGGAAAATCAATGCTTCTATGAGCCAATGTCAATACATAATGGATCAATTCTTTCAAGAGGCAATAACAGTTAGATATTTGACTCAATAGATCAAGTGCTACTCTGCTTGTGGAGATATGTATGTCTAGAGGGGCACACTGCTTGTGGGCAGTGGAGGGCAGACCTGATCCAGTGAGTAGTCAAGTAGTCCATGTAGTTGAAGGTAGGATCTTCTTCCTTTCATCTCTCTCCCTCTCTCTTTGTTTTTTATCCTTTATCTTTTTCTTCTTTTTACATTGTTTATCTTCAGTTTTATCAAAAACTGTCAACTGGCCATCAATACAGATTTTCATGGATTTGTTGTAGTAGACAGAAAAAAAAAAAAAAACCCTGTAATACTTTTAAATGAAAGTGGAATGGAACATGAGCAGAAAAAAATCTAATGAACTTCGAAGGTCCCACAGTGGTGCACAGGCCAACGTGGTGCGTGCATATGAAATCAGACATCCACAAGGTGGACCCAAGTGCCACAATGATTCGAAAAGTCAAAGGGATTCTATGAATAACCAAATCTGTAAAGAGCTGCATGTTTCCCTCAGTTTTTTCCCATCTTTTTTGCATGATCATTTCTATTTGGACTCCTGTAGTGTGGTAGGAGAGTTTGAAATCATCTAAGACAATAAATGATTTCTTATTTTACTGCTTTTTTTTTTTCATATTGGTTAGCCTACTGGGACCACCTCTCAAATAGGCTGACATTAGACGACCAATGTTAAATCATTATTTATGTGTATAGGATTTTATTTTTTATTTTTGAATTTATTTTTGGGGGCCTTGCCTCCAAGTCTGATATCCAAACCATGGAACCCATATCCAAACTGAAAGCTGGATGATACTTTTCCATTTTATTATCTATCCTATGATACGTAATCTCTGTAAATAAGAGAGTTGTGCATGCAATTCTTCTTTTTTTTTTTTCCCTTGATATTTATCTCTTGAATATGGTACACATGCTTGCTTAGGTATAAGGAGAGAGAGCGTGTGATGTCAACCTTCCAAAGCGACCTACACTTACCAGTTACTTGTGTTGATGCAAGTGACCAATTTCTTACTAAGCTAAAAGGTGTTGTGGACCCTGAGGTCAAAAGGAAGATTATTGGAAAGGAGTTTATTAATATATTTGATGATTTTGCTCACGACTTAGAGCAAAAATTGGGGGAAAGACCAGGCTTCTTGGTTCAAGGTACTCTTTATCCAGATGTTATTGAATCGTGTCCACCTCCTGGAAGTGGAAAAACCCATTCCCACACCATCAAGAGCCATCACAATGTTGGAGGGCTTCCCAAGGATATGAAGTTGAAACTCATCGAACCACTTAAGCTTCTCTTTAAGGATGAGGTGCAATCTCTAAGCTTTTTATGTATAACTTTGTTGTCCGAGCTTTGCTGAACTTTTATACATGTGCCACATTGGAAGAGGAGTGTGAGATTCAGGTTGTTATCATATTGCCCTTTATTCGTGTGCCCTGGCCCATAAATCAAGAGGGCTGCACATATATGGGATAAATAGATGCAAAAAGGCTCTCCATTAGTCCACATTCAGTTACTTCTGTGACCTGCTAGATATGCAGACCCCATCTAGATTGTGGTCATGTTAGCAATAATATGATAGGATCTTATTTCCATGGCTTGAATTTGAGGCAGACATGTGGCCTTGTGTGGAGGCTGGAGTCGTGAATGAGCTGAGAAGAATATTTAACTCTTGTAAAATTAAGTCATGTATCCCTTACAAATATTCTTTTGTGGTGCTTGGATTTTGGTTCTGATTGTTTCATTGTGGTATTTCCTTAAAGGTACGGCAACTAGGACGCATCTTGAATGTTCCTGAAGCATTTGTAAAGCGCCATCCTTTCCCTGGACCTGGCCTTGCTGTACGTGTATTGGGTGATGTTACTGAAGGAAATGCCTTGGATATTCTCCGCCAGGTTTGTTTGGTGTATACTTTCATGTGGAATGGGATGTGCAATTGTGAATGCACTTTGGCATTTATGCTTAATAGCTGTGTTTCCAGGTTGATGAGATTTTCATTCAGTCAATCAAGGATGCTGGGCTCTATGATTCCATTTGGCAAGCTTTTGCAGTGTTTTTGCCAGTAAGAACGGTTGGGGTTCAAGGAGATCAAAGAACTCATTCTTATGTGGTTGCTCTCAGAGCCGTCACAAGTGAGGATGGGATGACTGCAGATTGGTGAGTTTCATTTCTCTTTATTTTTCCCTCTTTTTCCCTCTGAGGAATGATCTACTGCATCCACCTACACCCTCATATGGCGTGGCTGCATTTTGTGTTTGCCTACAATCATGTGTGGTTAGAACCTTCTTGTTGTAACCAATACACTATCCAGTGTGCTCGACGTTAATTATATATTTAAAACCATCCAGTGGCAATTTTTGAGCATCGTGGTTAATTAATCTAGGTTTTCGTGATTGCTGTTGTGACTTGATTATTTAATCATTACTTTTAGTGGACCCCAGGTAGTTGGGACTTGGGATGAGGTTTGATAGTGATAGTGTTAGAATAATTTTTCCAAATTACTCTTGATAGATCGGAATTCAAGGTGGTCATGACTGACAGCAAAAACAGGTTCTTACATTTCCAAAGTTACGATCCAGATTGTCCATTTTGGTCACTATTGATCATATGGAAGGACTTAGAATGACCTTATCAAGCTCATTTTGATGGATTGCTGTCTTCTCTAAGAACTCCCTTGCATGTGGAATTTAGACACCCAATGAACATTGTCATTGTGCCAGTCAAACTGGATCAAGTCAATGAAACTGTGGTCCCTCATAGGAATCTCATATGTTGGAATGACCCCTGGTTGCCAGTTCAGCTCCCATTGGAGCTTCACAGAGACAGTGTTTGCCAATGATTTCCCCACGTTGCTCTGATGAGCTATGTGGTGACTCTATTTTTGTTTTTGTTTCTCCTTTCTAACAACTTTATTTACATCTTATATGAGTTATCAACCACCAATTCTATGTGATCAGCATGATATTATTTCAATTATAAATAACATCTCTTATGGCGTACATTTAGGTCCTTTCTTTTATTGATAAAAGAATGCTTCCATTCTGCTATTCATTTGAGGCAGCAAAGAAACACCAATATCACCATTGGCCGGATTCCTTTTTTCCCCTTTTCTGAGCAAATCATTATCAGCACTTACGATGTTGATATTTGAGGAGAAAGAAAATCTGACCCTATATTCTACTCAATATGATTTGCGATTTCCTGATGAAACATAACAGATTCATCTGTTTTGCCAAACTTTTCAATCAGCAGCAATTTAAGGTGCTTCCATTTGCTAATTAACAACTTTAGAATTTACTTGCTTCCAGTTATATTCTGCATGATATTTTTCCTCTATTTGTTTTCACAATTGAAAAATGATTTCATGAAACTAAACCGAGAAAGCTTGCTTCTGCTTCCTGCTTCTTTCTCATCAGTGCAACTGATTTAGTAGTCAATAGAAAAAAAAAGATTCCTTATTTGTTCTTTTTTCTTTACACTTGCATTTAGGTACTATTTTGAGCACAAGTTCCTTGATGATGTGGCACGAAAGATATGCAATAGCGTCCGTGGTGTAAATCGTGTTGTTCAAGACATCACATCGAAGCCTCCTTCAACGATCGAATGGGAATGACATTGGATTAGTGTATCTCCCTTGTTTATGTGGGATTTGACCTATTGTTGATTTTATTTTTGTTGACTGGTGGTTGCCTACCTGTTTTTCTCCACATTTTGATTGGTCCATCGAGCTCATCACCAAGAAGAGGCTCGGGTTTTGTTAGAATTGTCACCAGTCGAAGATTTGATGCATGTTGGGTTAGTGTTGAGTGCTATCATAGTTCAGAAGTCAGAAGTCAGGTATGATCCATTGTATCCACAGTATATTGATTGTGGAGACTTGTATATGGAATCAAACATGGTTCTGTTAATTTATAATGGTAATTATTGTTCTCCTTCTCCCTAAATCATACTTACTGATAGTAGATGGATTTTAGAATGAATATAACTACTACATCTCACTGCAATGGTAAGACGCCGTAGTTTTCATGGAAGTCCAGGATTCGACCCTCGTCTCCCCCTGCTCCTCACATGTGCGAATTATCACTCCTCGAACCTATGAGTTCACTTACACATGTTTGTGAGTTCCATCCTCACATGTGCGAGTCTCCCACAGGACCAGCCCCTTTAGCTGGGATACCAAGAAAAAAGAAAAGGTGTTTGATGCCACTGGTATGTTGTAAAGGAGGAATATTAGCGAGACACCCTGGATCACCTTAGTCCCATTGAAGTAAGAGAAACAAAACAAGAAAATTGATGACTATGACAACAACATTGATAATTGCACATTTGCTGATTTTTAACTAATGCCTACAATTTTTTCTTTATTGCTGCCATTAAATTGAGTCTGATTATGATGTCATAAGTATCGAAACTAAACTAACCGATCGAAATTTCAGAATCCCTCGTGCAAGACCAACACAAATGACTGCTAAATTAGGATCCAGCTCAGTGCCATGGTAAAGAAAATTCTCATTTGGGAGATGTCTGGAGATGAGTTTGTCTGGTTTATGTTTGAGTGGTGACAGAGTTTTATGCTTCTGTCAAGTGTCATCCTATCTAACATAATCCTCCTTCTATATCCGTGCTTGAGGCGGGCACTAAAAACTATTGGCCCAAAGCCCGGTTAAATTCTAGGCTAAACAATCTAATGGATTTTTATTTTTATTTTTATTTTTCGTTAAAGAAGACATGATTGGTTTACTTGTAGACCAAATGTAATAATTCAAGTGATGTTTGGCCTAACACTAATATCCCAATATGCGGGTGGAGAACGATTTTGAGCTGCTTTTATTGCTGGGTGAACTGAGTCTAAACACTAATGCCATGTCTATGAATCATGCGATCCTCTGAATGAGTAGGCGAGTGAGAGAAGTAGAATTTCAAAGTGAAACTCAACTATATAAAATCTGAATTGCTGGGAATCACAGGGTGTTGCTATGGATAGCACACCCCCCTCCCATAGCTCCCTTTAGGGTTTGATCCCGGGGGTGGTAGCTTTCCTTCATAGTTCTTGGGCACTAGACCAGCCAAGCAAAATTAAAAAACCCTGAATAAGTGAATGTCCTCTTCCTGCATATAGGATGTCTAAAGGTTTATTCAATAGGTATTAATCCACCATATGATGAAGCATTTATTTATATATTACTATATTGAAAAGTATTTCCGCTACCTCTACTAATGCCTCTAGGTTTTGGTAACAACTAAATAAATTTAATATGGTATCAGTGCTAATTGGTCGTGAGTTCGAATCCCAGGAGGAACGACTCGGCGCAGAAAAAAAAAAAAGAAAAGAAAAGAAAAAAGCGTGTCGCAAAAAAAACGTGTCGCCAAAAGTATGCCGACCGGATTCCACCTGAGGGAGAGTATTGAGTATTAATTTTCTTTAGCTAACCATTGCTACCAAACTTGGAGGGCATTAGTAGATGTAGCGGAAATACTTTTCAATCTTTTCCTTCGATTGGAGCCCACTTCTCAATATACTAATCATCTTCTCAATCTTCATATGGCCGGACCAACTCATAATAGAATAAAATTTAAACACAATTTATATATGATCAGTATTCCTTTTGAGCGACTCAAATTTTCATTAAATGAGAATAATATAGAGACTCCGTACTAAAATGTTTATATTTCTACCTTGTCCTATCTTGAGAGACGCTAGTCAAGAAAGAGCTGCCTTTGGATAGATTCAAGAAATCTTTATCATTTGGACCAGATGCTCATGCTAGGGACAGGCACTTTATTTTATCTGATTAAATCCTTTTCATCACCGAAAGTTCAGAATCCGTAAGATCCTGCTCTCAGGTCAGTAATATGTTAGATGATATCATGAAAGCATCAAAATCAAACGAATATGCAAACTTTAGAAAGGGATTTGTTCTATAATCCCTATCTTGTCCTAATCAATTAGAAGCCCTTACATTACTGATTATTATTCTTTGGTAGTCATTTATGTAATTAATTATACTTTCTTTGGTCAAACTTTATTTAGGAAAAAAAGGCACGATTGCCGCTTTATGGAGAATAATTTTCGATAGAAATGCTACTTTATTGTGCTAAATCTTAACCCTACCTAACAACCCAACTCAACCATTACTTTTTTTGGAAACCTAGCGACATGGGGCTAGGACCTGAGACTCATGAAACAACTCACACAGGTGAGGTGATGAGAACTCACACATGAGAGGGGAGATATACACAACTCACATATGCGAGGTGATGGAAATTCGCACATGCGAGGGGACATAAACACAACTCACACATGTAAAATTATAAAAACTCACACATGCGAGGAGAATAAACACAACTCACACATGTTGGGTAATAAAAACCCACATGTGCAAAGAGGGAGAAGGCCGGGCTCAAAATGATAGGTTAGAAATTGCCTTAACCGGCCTATAAAATTCATTACATAATGCTCATTATTAGTAACCATGGTTTCTGAAGTAAATAAAATCAAAATGATTATATTATTTTGTTACATTTGCATTTATGAAGAAGACTTAGCTCCTATTGTTTGATGTGTGAAATCTCAGGAATTCTACAACTTGTATATCTAAAAGTGATTAAAATGAACAAAGCTAGGTGAATATCCAAAGCCATCAAGCAACCCTGTAAATACATAGAGAAACACAGCCCCTATAAGCAACTAATTAATTTTAGATAATTGATGGTTATGTTACCCTCTCACTTATTAAGGATCCAACCCTATCATTGTTATGGTGGTCAATTCCATCTATTTAGGATCACTTTTGTGAATTTTACTCTTTTTTTCTCTTTTCCTTTTATTTAGTGTTTTTATTTTTATTTTTTTTATATATGCGAGAGACGTTCACCTGCGAGCAGACTACATATGGCTAGTATGCAGTGTACCTCTGTGGCAGAACCAAGAATATACATAGGAGGCGCCATTGTGAAAAAAAAAAAAAAAGGATTTCTTGGAGGGGCAAAAATGTGAAACTTCTAAAATTTTCATTAAGATACAAGTTTAATCAATAGGAGATCAAGGGAAAATGGAAAGGTCTCCTAATAGATAAAGGGTATCTGGAAAATCAACCAAATCAGATTATCCTAGCCCGGATTTAACGGCCTTAAAATTTAATGGCATAGGTTTTCTTGAGATTCAATCCAATGGCGAATGAATATTTAGTGAGTTAAAAATTGAGCATGATGCTACCAATTAATGAGATAAAAAGAGTATCAAAGGGGCCGCAGTGTTGAAAGGTGTGCCCAAGTGGGTCCCATAGTGCTAGACTGCACTTACATTGCTTGTAGGAGAACATTTTCCTTGTATATAGCCCCCTAAGGTATATCCCCTATAGTTTTCAGGATTTGTAAATAACCTCCTGTAAGTTCAAGAATTTAGTGATACATCCCTATTTGTTCATTTTAATACCTCCATATTCTCAAAATCAGTAGCCTTGCTACCACCATAATTTTCTAAATTGAAATGACAATTTTTTATCCCTCTTTATACCTATTTGCAAAATTTTGAAGTTTGGATTTAGCTTTGGTGGGAGAAAGCAATCCTATATAAATCCATTTTTATCAATACCGAACCCATTTCATCAAATCCAAAATGATCATAATGACAATCAACACCAGTATTTATAATTGATTATGATTGCATGAGTCCATGCACGAGCACGACCCACCATTGGATTGATGTAAATTCCGAAATACATGATTAGGCTTCGTATGCACGGGAGAATTATAAAGAGAGAGTCAGAGAGGCCATTGAGACTTGGGGATAAAATAATTGAATGTTTTTTAAAATGATGACACACTCATTTTTTTAATGGATATAAAATATTTTATATTGTTTATTCTCTTTCCATTTGTCTCCCTTCCTTCCAGGTGATCTTGGTTGGACATAGTGCAGGAGCATGAGTCAAGCATGAGCTTGACTCATCCAATTTAAGAATTCAGACACAAAATTCATGTTGCCATCCACATATCCGGATCGATGATGCCAGTTGATGTCAAAGCTGAGCTACAGATGAGGGACAAATTATGGAGTTGTTTAATTAATTAGTTTTAATTTGGGTCCAATAAGTGGTATCATGTGGTCAAAGCTATTGGTCTTTTTAATTGTCTTTGGTTGGGTCTGGGCTTAAAATAATGAACTTTTATAATTGTTAGTGCTTCCACCCATGTCACAAATAGCGTGAATATTCTGGGAATATTGTGGAACTGCATAGTTTTGAGGCGGAACAAATATTAAGTCACATTTGACAACCAAATCCACAACAATTTGGACTAGCGGAAAGCCTTATTTTTTGAGGATTTTTTTTTTTTTTTTTATATTCTACCTCCCTCATAGTATATGAAAAATTCTCAATAATTTGTTGATTTATATGCATCAATAATAGATTTTCTCTCTTATAACCGATGTAAAATCCTCAGCTATACCAAACGTGCCCTTCTTGTATTGTAGACAACTGAGCCTCCATAACTTTCTATCATCTTAAGATTTAATACATACTTGTATCATTATGAGCAACATTTTAGGGCTTAAAGTTGGGTTCCTAGTTAGGAGGTAGAGGTGTAAAACAGGTTGTGCCGTGCTGTGCTCAGGTTGGCAGGCGATCGCCTAGCACGGCCCACAGGCAAGAGCTGGGCCGTACCCTCTATCTGCCGGAATGCGCGCCATCAAATGAATGGTTCAAAGTTAGGAGAGACCATGAGTGGATAGGGAGGGTTGAGTCTAGCAGGTAGGGATGTAAATGAGTCATCGATTCTCCGATTATCTAGAGGTTCCCACCTATTAAAAATTAGATTTGGATCCTTATTTAGGCCCCAATAAGTAAATGGGTTCGGATTCGGTTCCACCTTGGTTCAAACCCATGAACACGATACCCTACCATATTATCTAAATTTTCAAAAATCTCTCCTCAAAACCATATTTTTTTAATATCATTCTCCGCCTAAATCCGGATCCGTCCCATATATAGTTCTAGTTCCGGTTCCGGAGCCAAGAAACTGGTTCCCTGTCCGGATTCGGTTCCACCTTTTCCTTAACATGGTGGACCCAGACCGAAACCGACTCGTTTATAACCCTACTAGCATATAACATTTTATAGGCTCAACTGAGGCATAAGGATCTTGAATATCAAAATGGTGTATGATGTCAATCTGTAACTTAATTTGGAAGTTACGTAGTCCTTAAATGACCGGACAGGTTTCAGATTGAGTATATAGTCCAACTAGTCAGGGTGTTTGAGGCTTTGAGCACTCCATTTGTTAATTACTAAGGTGAATATCAACAACAAACTCTCCCCTGATCCCAACCCGGCCATTAATTATAAGTTGGGTCTTAAAAATCAAGGCATTCCCAATCCGAGAAACATAGAACAAGTCAATGTGAAGTCTGAACTCAACTTGATACAGTCTCCACAGATAAATGTCCTTAAAATGACGAATTTGTCCCCTTAGAATGAACACACCACTGATTAGAGAGGAACATTGTGGGCACAAAAAGTGAAATTCGAGTAAGCTTGAGGATATTAATTTATGTCATTTCATGCCTACCGGTAATATTCAGGAGAGAACTAGTTCACACATATTATATGAGAACTTTTTTTGTGGGTCCATTTGGAGATAGGACCAAGGGAGATGAAAAGATCCATGTGAGATCACCCCAAATATCAAGTTTCACCCCAAACCCACGCCCCTGAACGACCCTTCATCCGTGGCCCACAAGTTCAGGTGGAACCTTTTCGTTTACTACATTGGTAGAAATGATGAACTCGGGTTTAGCCCAAGTTCAACAGCTGCCACACAATATGCCGAAGAATTTCTTCATTTGATAAAATGGTAGATACATTACAGGCACTTTCCTTTGTCAGGATTAAAACAGCTCCATCGCAAGAACTTCAATCCTCATCAGAAAATTTTCAGCCCCATTTCCCTTCAAGAGACAAAAGTTAAAAAGTTCCACATAGAAACAGACAAGCTCATCACAGAAACGACCCCACATCTTCTTGAAGAAAGAGAAGATGCTAGATTTGAGGCTAGTATTGCCTGGTCCAGTCAATCTGCTGTTATCCATGTTAGGGCGCCAATAAAATATATGGCTCGAGTTTGTCCCAGTATTAACATCAAATGATAGAGAGTTGAAACAGTGTTAATTAATTGAGATCTGAAAACAAATTTAGGAGAGACCCAGATAAACCCACTCACCTTGTTGATGGAGAAGCAAGAGGAGAAAGTGTTGAAGGCATCTCACTTGGTGTTCGTGCATGGCGCAATGCATGGAGCCTGGTGTTGGTACAAGGTCCGGTCTCTTCTGGAGAGTGCAGGCCACAAGGTCTCATGTCTCGACATGAAAAGCTCTGGAATCGATCTCTCGGACCCCATCACCATTTCCAGTTTCGAAGAATACAATAAGCCACTCTTTGATTTCATGTCAAATTTGCAAGATGATGAAAAGGTATGTCATGTGTTATGGATATCACAGACCCAGTAATGGAAGGAAATATAATTGATATAGTTGTATACATGTAAACCATTGAATTGATTTTGTGTACAAAGAATTATTAAATTTTTTTCTTGAATGCATGATGAATCCAACGGCGCATGTACTCATGAGAGTATAAGCCAATTGAGAAAAAAAAAAAAAAACTCACATGGATCAGACCAGGTAGTACTTATGTGTACCTGTGCAGGAACGCCTAAAAGGAGAAATTTTCCAATTACATGCTTTTGAACTTGTTTATTAGCTGTTATCTTTGTGAAGACTATCATTCAAGCTAGCTTGATTTGGGTTGGATCTACTTGGGCCCAATTTTGGGCTCATCAGTATTGATGGGTTCAACACTAGGTCTGGGTTTCACAGACCCTAGATCCCAAGTCCCAGCCTGCCCATAGGAGCCCAAGAGTGATGATGGTTAAGAGTATAAATAACGCCTGAGTCTGTTGAAAGCCCATTTTAACCTTATTAGTTGAAGTAAAACAACCTTCAATTTTCTTCTTTGCAGGTGATTCTGGTTGGACACAGCATGGGAGGACTGAGCTTGACACATTCAATTAGGGAATTTGGAAACAAAATTCATGTTGCAGTCTACATATGCGGACCGATGCTATCAATTAAAAACTTGGTACATATATTTTTTTCTAGTGTCATAATATGGTAAACTTGAAGCTGTTGTTGGGTTTGATGAATCCACAGGAAAAAGGACCTTGCCCATTGGTAAGCTGGGTTTGGGCAACACACCAAATGGTTCATGGTTGGATTCTGATTTAAAAGTAGGGAAGTAATCTCATTTTATGTACCATCATACTATGCTTTGACAGCAGCTATCTACCTGATTTAACACAAGTGGTGGCCACCTTTGCATATCCAATTTCACCCCTATCTCTTTACCAAAAGAAAAATTCCTCCTCCATCGCACAGAACCCTCTATATGATAACTGGCTCAAATTTCATTTCAAACAACATGTGATGTTTTTTTTTTTAATTATTATTATTATTATTATTATTATTATTAATATTTCGGTCTTGAGTAGCAACCTTGAGTATCAACAGCTTCAAGTTTTAATACAAGTACAAATCCCAGCCATGAATGTCATAAAAGTATTTTGGTCTTGAATATGATCAACAGGGGTCTACACATGTGATGTTCTTATGATATTCAGAAAATTGAAATGTAGCAACATCAATACATCATTGGGATAAAATCAGCATATCAAATGGCACGTAAGAAAGTGCACCATTATTGTAGTTTTAAATTTTAAACATGACAAAAAAAATTTAGTACTTGTCCAGCTCAAAGATCTCTCTCTCTCTCTCTCTCTCTCTCTGTTCTAGTGCATTGAATGGCTAAGTTGCATAATTCTATTACATATAAAAAATGTCATATTTGATCCGTTGTGAAAGATACTTTTATTTAGCATGTGTCAGTTAGCAGTTGATAACATGTCTCTTATTCCTGAAACAGGATATCCCAAGGAACATATGGGAAAAAAGACATGCTCTTGGGCTTGATAAACCACCAACGACACTCATGTTGAAGGAGTTTCAACGAGATTTTCTACATCACCTGAGCCCAGTGGAGGTAAATAAAAATTAATATTGAACAAATAATAAAATTATTTAATGCTGAGGGGGCCAAAAGATTTTCATCGAGGGCCGCCAAAAACTTAAGTTCTTCGTCTCCCCCCAATCCTTGACTCTGAACCCGGTCATTCTAAGAACAACAATATTACAAAAGCAGAGTATTTTCTACTGCTAACTCAGAATTGAGAATTCTATTCTTACAGAAACCCAATTTAAAACCGGTGTTTTTTGCAACTTCCCAAATTTATGCCTTGTTCTCATTAAATATTCATTCAAAGCCTCTTGAACTCTTTATTGATTCAGTCCAAATTGATTCGACTGTGGGTTCAATATTGTGCTAGTTGGGAGGTTTAGGATGGATATATAGGCACGGGTTCTACTTGATGCAGGTCCAACCAGCCAGGTCAACCTAGTTTTGGAAACATTGATTCCTAAGCTGGAAGATCTTGAGGTGTTTATCATCCATAATGAGCCACACTGAATCGAATTGAAGGTCTTGATGAATTGTTGGTGGGCCGTACATACAGATTTCTTATGTACATTTGGCAGTGGAAACCAATCATTTTTTCATACCAAAAAGCAAACTATAAAATGAGTCTGAAAGTCTCACATGGTAGGCTTGGATCGTTTCGATTTAGGACTCGGTTCTAGCTTCGATGCTGTTACGCCCAACCCCCTCCATGGAGCTCAAGGATGTGAGGGTCGATGATGGAGGCGACATGGACAAGGTGAAACGAGTTTACATCAAGACAATGAAGGACCGGTTGCTGAGGCCTGAGGTGCAAGATCAGCTTATCCAGATGTGGCCACCAAGTAAGGTTCTGGACATTGAGAGTGATCATAGCCCATTTTTCTCTGCTCCAAACCAACTCGTCAACTTACTCTTGGAAGCCATGGCTCACGAATAAATCTTTCATCTCTCTAGTGTTGCATGTTGGATGGGTAAGACCCGATTTATGTATGTAGAAATGTATTATGTTCTTCTTTTGTCTGTTTTGTGTGATGATCAGGATGTCGAGACTCTAACAACCGGATGAAAATTTATGGGGACGGATCAAGTCTTACTTTAAATTTATTCTAAATGGGATTATAATCTCTATTGGCCTAGGCCTGGTTTGTCCCTTGGCATTCGGATCACACTACTGCCCAAATTGTGTGTTTTTGTAGGATTAATTTCAAGACTTGAATCAGCTCAGGTCCAGTTGTATGATAAAGTTGATCAGACTATGGTGTTTCTCTTATCTATAACATGCATGCTATTTATAAGGCACAGACTCTGCACAGTTCACCATGGTATATGTTTGTATCAGTCTCTCTCCATAGATATTTACATACACATGTTTATGTCTCTTCTCAGAGGTACCTACCTCTCACAGCTTGTATGAGAGGTAAAAATCTAAATCCTTTGTAGTGTGCACTTGGATCAATGTAGGTCAATCATGGTAGGATAGTATCCTGAAAATGTATTATTATGGACATGATTTTACCCGAGAGAGAGAAGGAGAGGCAGATCACCTACACGTTGGATTGATTAGAATTTGGGACGTTACTATTTCTATAGGACAATAGCAAAACTATAAAAAGAAGATCCAATTGATGATATTATTATTGTAGGATGGTGTTGGTGGATGTGGGCACCACAATGACTTGCATTGATTGGCTATTGCACTGGATGCACGCAATACTACAAGGTCAGCATCAAATGAACTACAAAACTCAATCATATCATTTAAGAATCTCATGAGATCTTCACCAAGAATTAAACAAAACCCACTAAGCACTGCATCTAAAGTCACTAAGCCAATGGCAAAGGACACAAAGCCTGTACAAACTGTTAATACCAAGAAAGGCCCAAGAGTTGTTTAATCTCCCATCCTTTCCTTCATGCGTTATCTTAACCTTTGCCTTCATCATTATCACAAGTACAGACATTGTTGAGAAAGCCGTATACGACAATTATCTCTTGAGGGAGAAAGCCACCAATTATCTCTCTACAGCACAAAGCAATTATTAGCAGTTAAAAGTTGTCAGCATCAATCAGAACCGATGGATGTAAAGCAGAAACTGTAGTCTATAGGTAGTGAGGTACAGTGTCATTCATGCACCTGGATTTCATGCAACTTTGTTGGGCTCGATTGACATTCATTTTAGGACGTTATCGTTTCAATGACCAGTCCTAGCGCTGGGCAACGTGAATCCTGGAAATAAAAAATCCCTCTTGGTCCCTTTTCCACCGCTGAAAGTATATTTTTCGTGGTTAAAACTGTTGTCATAGTATAAATGATATATATAATAAGGACAGTAACCTTCATGGGAAAAATGTTGTTCATGTTTCCTCATTTTCTAACCTTCAGCTTGGAACCCGTGGATCCTACTACCCTTTGGAAATTTATTAATAAAGTAAAAGTAATGTAAAGTTTTCATTTTTTGGACAATGAATTGTTTCAAAAGTATGCATCTTGAAAATGCGCTTTTTTGCATCTTCAAAATACCTTTTCCTTAAAAAAAAAAAAAAAAAAAAAAGAAGTAAAAATGCAACCCCCTTAATTTTTCCACTAAATGATTAAAAAAAAAAAAACTTGCTTTTTATATAAAAGGTTAAAAAAATTTCCTACCAAGCAACAAAAAATAAAATACAATCATAACCTACTTATATTTTATTATCTCTTTATTTGATTCTTTTCTTTACCTTTATGTTTCAAAAAGTTACAAAACAGGCCCTAATAAAGGGTATCTATGGATCTATCTATATATCTTTTACTCACTCTCTGCTTGATTCATATGTTTTTTATAGTTCAATTTCTTGAAAGTTATTTCCTAGAAAATTTCATCTATTGTGGTGTTGTTATTCCTTCTTTTTGCATCCCTAATTTGGATGTTGAGTGCTGATTGGAACTGATTCATTGCGTTTTTCTTTTTTATGGTTATTTGCTTATTTTGTTGATCAGATTTTGTTTGGGTGTTGAGAGTTGAATAACTCAATTCCTTCATATTTTTGTATGCTTAGTGAGAACCCAACTCAAATTGAAATGGGATTTACTGATTGGTGTGGATCCAAATAGGTTATAGAAGGGACTTAGGCTTTCACATCTAAGAAGAACCGTGGAAGTAGGGTTGCTCATGGATCGAGCTAGCCGGAGCCAGACCTGGGCCCAACCCGCTTTGCGTCGGGCTTGAGACTAAGGTTCTAGTAGATGGGCTGGGCTCGGACTCAGTGATAGAGAAGTATCGAAGCCCGGCCTAGCCTAAATATAAAATAATTATAAGGGAGCAGTAAAGGGGGGAATCAAATCAAATACATAACCTCTCACATAAGGTGTTATGATCAGACCAATTGAGCTGCAACAGAGGACACGGTAGAAAATGCTTTTTTTATTTTAATTCTATAAGTCTAAATTGGGCTAGACTTGGGCTTCGTCATCTCCAGGTGGGTTAAATGGGGAATCAAATACATAGCCTCCCATACAAGGTGATATGATCAAATCAGTTGAGCTACAAGCCTACAGCATAGGACATAGTAGAAAATGATTTTTTTAATTTTATAATTCTAAATTGGGCCAAACTTGGAGGAACATGATCTACTAAAATTACCTTACATAACTCTAAAATTACCTTAGAAACTAAGCAGGGCCTAGACATTCCTCAACCCAGCCCGGCTCGACCCATGAACACCCTTACGTGTGAGGAACATGATCTACTAAAATTACCTTACATATAGTTATGTCTAAAATATCAATATACTCAAAGAAAAAAAGATCATCTTTTAAAGGCCACGACACTTATGGTGAATTGGCATTGGCACCTAGGGTTTATTTGTTTATAGATTCAAAGAACTTCCGTTTTAAAGAACTCTTGAATTCTCCAATATGATAGAATTCCTGAATCCTCCTTTCTACTTGAACATTCAGAAATTACAGCAAAAAGAAAAGGGTTAGAATTCAAAAAATTCCAAAGGTTATTGGAGACCTTTTAGAACATGCGATTTGAAATCCAGAAAGACAGGACATCAGATCACGTCAATAAAAAAATAAAATCAAACACACCAAATTCTTGTTAAAAATTTCACTAAAAATACATGTCCTTAGTAATTTCTCACACAACCCCAAGGATCCATCCGTGGGCCCTTACCAGTAGCCCAATGTAGAAACAACAATATATATAATCTATTCTTTCTCTTTAAAGCTGAATGTCGGTTGCAAAAAAAATCTAAAAAAACCCCTCAATTATGGCCTTAGGAGAATCCACATCAGCTTATTGGGGCCCATTTGTGGATGTGTCCTTTCAAAAACACATAATATATGCATTTTCAATACAAGGTATCTCTTCTGCTAAATATGTGCCTTTTCAATAAAATGTCTTTTTGGCCTATTTGTATGGATGTAACCAAATTCAAAGGGATGCCTTCCAACTCTATAAATTAAGGGTATTTTAAAATTTTTTATTTAATATTCAAAATGAGTATAAATGTATATGAATCATTTATTTTGTTAATGTTGGTGTGTATTAAGCGATGAAAAGTTTGATTTTCATAATTTTTTGATTGAGGTGGCAACCAAAAAAT
Organism: Camphora micrantha; assembly: GCA_003546025.1. Classification (NCBI taxonomy): domain Eukaryota; kingdom Viridiplantae; phylum Streptophyta; class Magnoliopsida; order Laurales; family Lauraceae; genus Camphora; species Camphora micrantha. The sequence continues at coordinate 59,312,465 of QPKB01000003.1, forward strand.
GAGATAAAAGTTTTTTAATTAATTTGTTATAAATAAATTAATTTATAAAAATGAAATATTAATTTTAATATATTATTCAGGATTTAACCTGCGCGATACAATGGCGCTTCATGCTAGTTAGCCATGAATACTCATGATCTTAGCCCTCTTCAACCTATCTCACGTCCTCACCTCAACGTAGATGGAGGAAGGGAAAGAGGTCAAGCTAGCCATCTCACTTCGTCTTCCTTCATGGCGCAATGCGGTACTGGAGCTTGGTGTTGGTACAAGATCCGGTCTCTTCTGGGGAGTGCAGGCCACAAGGTCTCTTGCCTCGACTTAAAAGGGGCTGGAATTGACCGCACGGATACCAACACCATTTACAAGTTCGACGAGTATAATCAACCACTCATCAACTTCATGTCCCACTTGCCAGATGATGAAAAGGCTCGACTTTCAACTTTCAAGTCCATTTGGGTGTCGATATTGGATTGATCTTTGGAAATCCCTCCCCACCCCCAAAAAAGCTATGGTACTACTTGCCTCTCTGTTAGAGTGGTGCACATGATGAAGATGGACAGAACAAATCTGGTCTAGTCCAGGACCCCAGGTGGATGTGATGCACACAAAGGGAAATGGACTGTAAATGAAAGGCCACCTCCAATCCATCTGAGGATGATGATTTTTTTTTTTCCCAAGACTGCTACCTCAGTACTATTTTTAATTGAGGATGTCATTTTCTTTTATTTTGTGTTGTGATTTGTGAAACTTTCCCCCTATTTCTTCTTCTCTCCACTCAAGATGCGTCACGTCATCATGGATAGATGTAGCGGACCCTGATTGGTCCAGTCCCGGTCACCATAGGAGAAATCTTCAAACGATTCCAATTCATATGAAACACTAAAAAATGAGTACTTTTAAAAACACAAACCGAAGTAAGCCTTCAAGCAAACTGGATATATATTCGGCTACTATTGATGGTTATATATTACCCTCTTTTATTGAGAATCCAACTCGTGTACCCAACTATTTAGCTGGGTCGGTTTTGTGAATTCTACTCTTCATTTTGATCCTAATAATGTTCTGCGATGCTCCATGTAAACGTGCATGTAATCTTTATAATCTTTATTGTCTCCATCTTCTTCCAATTTCCTGATCTACTAACTCTTTGATTTTTCTTACATGGATTGTATTCATGGTATGTGTACTTATCTACAAATCACTTTCAATGGCATTAACTGTTGTTTTTTTTTTTCAATCACCACTGCCTATAGTTTTTTTTCCTGAATACTCATTTCCAATTATATCTTTTGGGGCAACTCTATGCATCCTTCCTACCATTGGGAAATTCATTGCTTGACACTCAGCTGTGTGTGATAAACCACACCCTATCTGTTATTTTATAAAAAAATGCCCCTCTAATTTAATAATTTGGATAACTTGTTTGCATTAGAATACATAAAAATTGGATGTATAGAATTTTTTCCATTTGTAGTTAAAAATGAAGAAAAAATGTGAGTTTTCCAAAATTAATATCAAATAATCTTTTCTTCTATGGAAATAGAATCAAAGGAAGATTGGAAACTCTTTCTCTTGAAAGATAGAAAACGGTTGGTGAGCAGTTCACAAAAAAAGGGTCTTATTTCACTCTTATTAAGCCACGTTAGGATCTTTATCCAGCTCTTACATACCTCTTCCTCTTCTTCTCTTCCAAACGGTTCTTTTAGAGGATACACCCTTTCCCTTTTTCAAATGCCCTTTCTCTTCCTTTTCTTTAAAACTCAATGAGGGGATATTGGATTTGGCAAGACACAGAAAGAAGAAAGAGAAATGGAACTTGGAAGGAAGTCTACATGTATGGTTCTCACAATTGAAGGGATGATGGAGACAATCAAATGGGTGTATAGAGAAGAGAAGAGATATCCAAGTTTCAAAATGAAGAAAAATATCAGAGAGTAAGATACCGAAAAAGAGAAAACCAGAGAATATGGTAAGGAAGAAATGGGGAAGAAAATCAAAGGGGGTAAAGAGGGAAAGAGAAGAAAAAAACCCAAGTTTGAAAACCCAAAAAATATAAGAAAGGGAGGTACCCATTACGAGAAAAGCATGAAACTAGGGTTAGAGAGAGATGATAGAGGGAAACGGTTGTATTTTTATATTTGTTTTCTTTTTAAAGTTGGATTCTATTAAATATTAACCTATGCAATGCATGGGCCTTAATGCTAGTGGATAATTAAGGGTGATCATGATAGCTGGTTATTCATTTTCCATCTTCCTTCCAAGGCTCAAATGACTTAAACTTTTTTGTCCCTTCTTATCATACTATCTGGATCTTATCCAAAAAGGCCGAGAAAGGTATCTGCATTGCATATTCTGACAGAAACATAAATCACAGTTACTTCATCTTGAATACAACATTGAGAAAATTGGGTATGATAAATCCAATTCAAGGATTGAGACCCGAAACTAATGTGTCCATGTCTGATACTGCAAGGTGTGCGCCTCTTTGGCAACACTCAAAATTATGCCTGTGCCAGAAATGTTTTTTTTTTCCTTCTGGAAATGAGTCGTGGGGACCGAGCATGACTAATGCAATTCAAGAGTTCTTTTGCTTTCATTTGTGTTTTTTTTTATTAAGGTGGTCTTGGTTGAACACAACATATGGACATGTTTTGATAGCCCCACTGAATTAGATCTGTTGCGATTTTTAATTGAGACAAAGAGCAAATGACGATCAATTAAGAGGCAGGACCATTTCGATCCGATCGCCTACTAGATCATGGCCCCCGGTGTTCGTAGTATTCCCATTAAAATGATCAAATCGACAATTAAAATCATATACTTTTAACCATCCATATGATTGTTTAAGATCAAAACGCTAGGCATGTTCATTGATGCTGAATTTTAGTTAAATTCTAATCTAGACCACTTGTACCATCTGTTTCCTCCAGTAAATACTTGCGCACGCACTCACACGTCCTACACAAGTTCTTACCAACTTAGCTATCAAGGGAATTGATACCTGATTGTTTCTGTCTGAGGCACATGTCTCGCCACTGGGATATTAGTGGTAAAAATTCTTTTGCTGTTGAAACCAAGCTGGGCCAAGAGAGATTTGGGAATTTCAACATGAAAAGTCTTCCCCCCCACCTTAAACATGAAAAGTTGTCCCAAGAACCCTTTTTCTACACGGTCCAAACCACCCCCCCTAAAAAAACACGAAAAGTTGTCCCAAGAACCTTTTTTCTACACGGTCCACCCCCACGCAACATGAAAACTTGTCCCAAGAACCTTTTTCTACAACCCACCCCCCCACACACACACACAAAGAAAGAATTCCTGAGTCCTCCCCTGATCATACCCCTGTCATTATGAACAACATTTTTGAAGCTATTTTCATTGAAGGGCAGAGCGTTCCTTTTAGGGCACGATGGCATAATACATTTTCAGCAAAAGTGAAATGAGAAAATGTTTCAGTTTTCTGGGAATTTTATTTTGTCATTTGGTGCAGATATACCCAATTTAAAGCCATGTATTTTATTTTATATTTCCACAATTCATCCCGTATTTTTCTACTACTTCATTTAAAACCTTCCATCTCCCCCTAATATTTATTATTGACGAAATGGAGGTTTTAATTGCAAGTTTGGTTCAAATTGATTCAACCATGACTTCAATTGGGTTTGGCCATGGAGTTAAAATTACAAAGAAATAAAACCAGTAATAAACGAAAAACTATTAAAATTAGTTAAAACCGGTCAAAATCGGTTCGATGATGGTGTTGACCATGCATGACTTCAATCCTTTTTGCTTTAGTTGTAATTTATATTTTAAAACAACAATGAGAGGTAAAGCAGTAGAATGACTGTCCAGTCCAAATTGGTTGGCCTGTGGCTTCATTCTAACTTTATCCAGGACCAACTGATTCCTAAGCTGGAAAATCTTTAGATTTCTGATTTACAGTTGAAAGTCCAAACCGATGATCAATTTTTTCACACCAAATATAAACTATAAAACGAGTTTGAAATTCTCAAATGACTGGCCTGGGCTCCTTTTTTATTGAGGACTTGACTCTAGCTTCGATGCTGTTACGCCCATTCCCAGCCACAACGCTGAAGGATGTGAGGTTCAGTGGTGGAGGAGACATGGACAAGGTGAAACGAGTTTTCATCAAGACAATGCATGACCGGATGATGTGGCCTGAGGTGCAAGATCAGTTGATCCAGATGTGGCCACCAAGTACGGTTCTGGACATTGAGAGTGATCATAGCCCATTTTTCTCTGCTCCAACCCAGCTCATCAACTTGCTCTTAGAAGCCATGGCCCATGAATAAATCCCATCTTTCATTCCTCTATTGTTGCATACTGGTTGGGTGAGAACCGATTCATGGATGTGGAAATACTTTCCTTCCTTTTGTCTATTTTGTGTACATTTGTGGACTGATTTCAAAACTTGATTCAACTCAGGTCCAGTAGCATTAGAATTTAAGACCGACCCTGTGATTGATCAAGTCTCTCATATAACATGCATTGCATATATAGGGCACAAAGGCTGTGTGCGCGCGCGCGCGCGTGTGTGTGAGAGAGAGAGAGAGAGAGAGAGTTACATGTTTTGATTGATACATACTTTTTCAAAAATCTTAAAAGCAGACCCCAGATTGATGATATAATTATGATGACTATGATGGGCACCACAATGACTGCAATTCCTGGATGGGCTATTGCACCTAATACAGGCAGCGTGATGATATGCAATACTACCACGAGGTCAAGATCAAATGAACTCTATCCACAGCAAGATATTCAAAACTCAACATCATAAGTATCCTACTAGATTTTCACAGAGATCTCACCAAAAAAAAGGGATTGAGGGACTAGTGTGGTGGTGTGTGAGTATTTATGTAATAATAAAAAAAAAGAATATATTTTTTTTTTGTATAAAACCTACAACAAGCTGGGCGTAACCCGTCCCATTGGCAAAATCATATCATCAGGTAGATTATTGTAAGAATGCCACTGATGCAACAAAAGCTTCTAATCTCTTAATGTGAACAACTATGAAACAATCAGTGCCCAAAAACTTTCATTTCAAGCAAATATTTCTTACAACATATACAATTTTTCATATATCAATAGTCCATGGGCAGCTCCCAATCAACATCTGTATCCCTCATTCTTCTTGTACTTTTTTTGCCAACAGAACTATTACTGCTCCTTTGATGACGAACAGATCGAAATGACCAATTACCGAGATTGGAGTATCTTCTAAGCTCATCTCCATATGATTCCACATTTCTAGTTTCCCAGAAACCCTAATTTAAGCAAAATGAAAAAGACACAATTTTCATTTTCTTATTTAGAGAGATGTAGTAAAAGAGTCATGTTTCTTCTTAAGCTGTAACTCAACTGGTAAGGGACATGAGTGCGAGTGCATGGACTCAAGTCTCCAGTGTAGCAAAAAAAAAGGAAAGAGTCCCTTGTTTTTCATTTCTTACTAAGAAAACTGTAATGTATGAATTACCAAAAGATAACAAAAGTTTTCTTTCTTTTCAGGCAAGACTTGCTAGGAAGGTATTATATCCTTAGCAATCTTGTTAGATTTCAAATTCTAAGAAATATTAACATTACTCATTTTTTTAATACCATTTAACAATTATCACTTACAAGGTGGTTCTATTCACATTCATCTATTCACATTTAACAATTACCACATTTTGATGGATTGCTGTCTTCTCTAAGAACTCCCTTGCATGTGGAATTTAGACACCCAATGAACATTGTCATTGTGCCAGTCAAACTGGATCAAGTCAATGAAACTGTGGTCCCTCATAGGAATCTCATATGTTGGAATGACCCCTGGTTGCCAGTTCAGCTCCCATTGGAGCTTCACAGAGACAGTGTTTGCCAATGATTTCCCCACGTTGCTCTGATGAGCTATGTGGTGATTCTATTTTTGTTTTTGTTTCTCCTTTCTAACAACTTTATTTACATCTTATATGAGTTATCAACCACCAACTCTATGTGATCAGCATGATATTATTTCAATTATAAATAACATCTCTTATGGCGTACATTTAGATCCTTTCTTTTATTGATAAAAGAATGCTTCCATTCTGCTATTCATTTGAGGCAGCAAAGAAACACCAATATCACCATTGGCCGGATACCTTTTTTCCCCTTTTCTGAGCAAATCATTATCAGCACTTACGATGTTGATGTTTGAGGAGAAAGAAAATCTGACCCTATATTCTACTCAATATGATTTGCGATTTCCTGATGAAACATAACAGATTCATCTGTTTTGCCAAACTTTTAAATCAGCAGCAATTTAAGGTGCTTCCATTTGCTAATTAACAACTTTACAATTTACTTGCTTCCAGTTATATTCTGCGTGATATTTTTCCTCTATTTGTTTGCACAATTGAAAATGATTTCATGAAACTAAACCAAGAAAGCTTGCTTCTGCTTCCTTGTCACGACCCGGACCCGAGGACCTGGCTAACCCTAGCCGTGAACTCCATACTTACTCCCGTAAACCCCGAATTAACCGAAGTTAAAACGAAATCCACAAGGGATATCAATCTCAAGTACCTGTCAAATATAAAACTTTTTGCGGAGACAATATATATTTGACATAACAACTTATCATTTACATGTATACAAAAGACTGTCTTTATACATGTATCGTTTTCAATATACATTTGTCAAAAGCTGCATATACAAAATACTATACAGACGACCATTAATTACATTTCCAAAATGAATCTATGAACAGTTTACTCAAAACATTATCCCAAAACATTTATCAAAAGTTCGATCGCACTCGGATACCCAATCAGATGGTATCTCGCCGATTCCACTCTATCAGACCTACTGGAGGAACCGGAGCGGTCTCCTCCGCTGGCGCCGGGGGCGCTGCAATGCCGGCAGGGGCAATCGGGCCTGTAATGCCATCAATAACACTAATGAACACAACGGTTCAACAATGTATAACCAATTCTTGCAATAGTATACCAATACATTCATATTGCAATAATGACAATTTCAAGGCTAGAGAAATCTAGACAATTTTACAATAACAGTAATAGACAATGACAGTCAGTATACATGTACAAATTGGCAACTACCATAGCACTCATTGCATTACATTTCATTCATTTCATTTCCATCTTCCCTCAAAGGAAGGATTATCATTCCATCTCCCCTCAAAGGGAGGATTCATCTTCCAATGGAAGGCATCAATCAATATCCGAAGATACGATCGGAATTTGGTGGGACTTACTAGTGTTCGGGCCAGGGACAACTAGCATCACCACGGAGCTCCGGAACACCCCAATATCCATCTGCTGCAGCAGGATTAGTCATTCATATTCATTGAACTCATTTAGAGTTCTAATACAATCGCTAGGTAGTGCCAGACTCAATGATCAATACATTAAGTGAGAAATTCTTTTTATGGATCCAATTAAACTCAATGATTCCTTTCATGACAAAAGAAAGGAATGACAGTAATATCAATCTCTTTAGATTGATCACAATGACACAATGAGAGTAATATTAATCACATATGGTTTTACTCAATCCCACTCCAATCCTATCTCAATCCTAAACAACCATTCGGGTGTAACCGTTGGTTTCTAAATGCACGTGTTATTCTCGATGGACATCACGTTTGTATTTTTAGTATGTGCATTTCAAGTCCCCTTAATTATCACCCATGGAGCTTAGGCCATATCCCATTGTATGGTTCATCCAAGGAACCCTTTTCATTCTCATTAAAACACCATGAATTCTTCATGATTTGATTAGCCCATGATTAGTCTTAGAAACTAATCGGAAACGCATTTATACTTAAGAGTTATACTCCAAATTCTCGTAAAAATCCAAAACTCAAAATTCACCGGACTCTAACAGATTCACTAAATAACGTCACTGGGCCAGTAACAGGTTCGCTCGAGCGGACCCAGGCAGAATGTTGGTCGCTCGAGCGAACCCATCGTTCGCTCGAGCGAACTCACACAGCACCATGTTCGCTCGAGCGGACTAAATGTTCGCTTGAGCGAACCCTGCAGAACTCATTTCGTCCCCAAACAGAGCTTAGTTCGCTCGAGCGAACCCCCAGTTCGCTCGAGTGAACTGTGCAGAATTTCAGTCCGAATTCTGTGCAGTTCACTCTTCTTCTCCTCTCCTTTCTTAATCACATTTCTACAACCTGCAAGGCAAAATGGAACCTCCTGTTCCCCCTCATACATCATCCATTCACATTCATTCATAATCACACTTCTAATCATCCCTTAACCACTTCATTAAGCATTCATAATAATCTCAAAATTCATGTAAAAGTGCATATAATCCATGCAAACTCTATAAACAACTACAATGATCAATATTAATAACAAGCAAAGTTTATACTTGGCTCTTTGGAAGCTATTAATTCAAGTCCTCTTTTCCCTAGCTTGGGCTTGGACACAATAATCCCTTTTTAAACCCTAATCAACAATAACATCCAAATGAACTCCCATGAGTCATTTGTGCTAAAAATCATGCCTAACCATTCATTAACAACTTGGAAATCATAAGGGAATGCCATTACCTACTTGTAGCTCAAAGGGGAAAGGTTCTTGAGGTTTCTCTCAAGCTCCACACTTCAACAATGGTGGATTTGCTTGGGGAAGAAGATGAAGTTGATGCTTCCTTCTTCAAAGACCACTCAATCACTCTCAAGCTCACTCTCAAACAAGAGGAATGGAAGAGGAAAAGAGGAATGGAGAATGCTCTAGGGTTTTTCTCTTGCAATGGAATGAGAAATGAACTCATTCCTCTCATTTCACTCTAATATATGCTCTCTTCACATCACAACCCCCTTACATTTAGCATATTTTCATTTTGAGTCAAATGACTCTTCACTTGGCCCATTTGATGTCAAATGGAATCGCGTTTATTATGAAAGTTGACGTACTCTTCGAGATACGCACGTTGGTATCGAGAATTTTCATATTTGACGAAATACGTATAAATCCGTATTTACGAAAAAAATCCTTAGCTTACCTTGTTTGAATCTAAACTCATTTTAATCCATTCTATTTCATTAGGCTTAATGTGTCATTTGAGACTGATTTATCTCTCTTTGGTCATTAACCTTAGTTAATCCAATTATCCATGCTTAATTAGCATTAATCTCAATTAATTAGCATTAATCACGATTAGTTCAAGTCGGGGTATAACATTCCTGCTGCTTTTTCATCAGTGCACCTGATTTAGCAGTCAATAGAAAAAAAGATTCCTTATTTGTACTTTTTTCTTTACACTTGCATTTAGGTACTATTTCGAGCACAAGTTCCTTGATGATGTGGCACGAAAGATGTGCAATAGCGTCCGTGGTGTAAATCGTGTTGTTCAAGACATCACATCGAAGCCTCCTTCAACGATCGAATGGGAATGACATTGGATTAGTGTATCTCCCTTGTTTATGTGGGGTTTGACCTATTGTTGATTTTATTTTTGTTGACTGGTGGTTGCCTACCTGTTATTCTCCACATTTTGATTGGTCCAACGAGCTCATCGCCAAGAAGAGCCTCGGGTTTTGTTAGAATTGTCACCAGTCGAAGATTTGATGCATGTTGGGTTAGTGTTGAGTGCTATCATAGTTCAGAAGTCAGGTATGATCCATTGTATCCACAGTATATTGATTGTGGAGACTTGTATATGGAATCAAACATGGTTCTGTTAATTTATAATGGTAATTATTGTTCTCCTTCTCCCTAAATCATACTTATTGATAGTCGATGGATTTTAGAATGAATATAACTACTACGTCTCCCTGCAATGGTAAGACGTCGTAGTTTTCATGGAAGTCCAGGATTCGACCCTCGTCTCCCCCTGCTCCTCACATGTGCGAATTATCACTCCTCGAATCTACGAGTTCACTTACACATGTTTGTGAGTTCCATCCTCACATGTGCGAGTCTCCCACAGGACCAGCCCCTTTAGCTGGGATACCAAAAAAAAAGAGAAAAAGGTGTTTGATGCCACTGGTATGTTGTAAAGGAGGAATATTAGCGAGACACCCTGCATCACCTTAGTCCCATTGAAGTAAGAGAAACAAAACAAGAAAATTGATGACTATGACAACAACATTGATAATTGCACATTTGCTGATTTTTAACCAATGCCTACAATTTTTTCTTTATTGCTGCCATTAAATTGAGTCTGATTATGATGTCATAAGTATCGAAACTAAACTAACCGATCGAAATTTCAGAATCCCTCGTGCAAGACCAACACAAATGACAGCTAAATTAGGATCCAGCTCAGTGCCATGGTAAAGAAAATTCTCATTTGGGAGAGGTCTGGAGATAAGTTTGTCAGGTTTATGTTTACAGAATTTTACGCTTTTGTCAAGTGTCATCCTACCTAACATAATCCTCCTTCTTTATCCGTGCTTGAGACCGGCACTAAAAACTATTGGCCCAAAGCCCGGTTAAATTCTAGGCTAAACAATCTAATTGATTTTTATTTATTTTTTGGGCCAAAGAAGACATGATTGGTTTACTTGTAGACCAAATGTAATAATTCAAGTGATGTTTGGCCTGACACTAATATCCCAATATGCGGGTGGAGAACGATTTTGAGCTGCTTTTATTGCTGGGTGAACTGAGTCTAAACACTAATGCCATGTCTATGAATCATGCGATCCTCTGAATGAGTAGGCAAGTGGAGAGAACTAGAATTTCAAAGTGAAACTCAACTATATAAAATCTGAATTGCTGGGAATCACAGGGCGATGCTATGGATAGCACACTCGCCTCCCATAGCTCCCTTTGGGGTTCGATCCCGAGGGTGGTAGCTTTCCTTCATAGTTCTTGGGCACTAGACCAACCAAGCAAAATTAAAAAACCCTGAATAAGTGAATAATGTCCTCTTCCTGCATATAGGATGTCTAAAGGTTTATTCAATAGGTATTAATCCACCATATGATGAAGCATTTATTTATATATTACTATATTGAAAAGTATTTCCGCTGTCTCTATCAATGCCTCTAGGTTTTGGTAGCAACTGAAGAAATTTAATATGGTATCAGTGCTAATTGGTCGTGAGTTCGAATCTCAGGAGGAACGACTCGGCGCAGAAGAAAAAAAGAAGAAAAAAGCGTGTCGCAAAAAAGCGTGTCGCCAAAAGTGCACTGGCCGGATTCCACCTGAGGGAGAGTATTGAGTATTAATTTTCTTTAGCTAACCATTGCTACCAAACTTGGAGGGCATTAGTAGAGGTAGTGGAAATACTTTTCAATATTCTCCTTCGATTGGAGCCCACTTCTCAATATACTAATCATCTTCTCAATCTTCATGTGGCCGGACACAATTTATATACGATCTGTATTTATTTTGAGCGGCTCAGATTTTCATTAAATGAGAATAATATAGAGTCTCCGTGCTCAAATGTTTATATTTCGACCTTGTCCTATCTTGAGAGACGCTAGTCAAGAAAGAGCTGCCTTTGGATGGATTCAAGAAATCTTTATCATTTGGACCAGATGCTCATGCTAGGGACAGGCACTTTATTTTATCTGATTAAATCCTTTTCATCACCGAAAGTGCAGAATCCGTATAACTACAAGATCCTGCTCTCAGGTCAGTGATATGTTAGATGATATCATGAAAGCATCAAAATCAAACGAACATGCAAACTTTAGAAAGGGATTTGTTCTATAATCCCTATCTTGTCCTAATCAATTAGAAGCCCTTATATTACTGATTATTATTCTTTGGTAGTGATTTATGTAATTAATTATACTTTCTTTGGTCAAACTTTATTTAGGAAAAAACGCACGATTGCCGCTTTATGGAGAATAATTTTCGATAGAAATGCTACTGTATTGTGCTAAATCTTGACCCGACCTAGCAACCCAACTCAACCATTACTTTTTTTGGAAACCTAGGACATGGGGCTAGGACCTGAGACTCATGACATAACCCACACAGGTGAGGTGGTGAGAAGTCACACATGAAAGGGGAGATATACACAACCCACACATGCGGGGTGATGGAAATTCGCACATGCGAGGGGACATAAACACAACTCACACATGTAAAGTTATAAAAACTTACACATGCGAGGAGAATAAACACAACTCACACATGTGGGGTAATAAAAACCCACACGTGAAAAGAGGGAGGAGGCCGGGCTCAAAATGATAGGTTAGAAATTGCCTCAACTGGCCTATAAAATTCATTACATAATGCTCATTATTAGTAACCATGGTTTCTGAAGTATATAATATCAAAATGATTATATTATTTTGTCAAATTTGCATTTATGAAGAAGACTTAGCTCCTATTATTTGATGTGTGAAATCTCAGGAATTCTAGAACTTGTATATCTAAAAGTGATTAAAATGAACAAAGCTAGGGAATATCCAAAGCCATCAAGCAACCCTGTAAATACATAGAGAAACACAGCCCCTATAAGCAACTAATTAATTTTAGATAATTGATGGTTATGTTACCCTCTCACTTATTAAGGATCCAACCCTATCATTTTTATGCTGGTCAATTCCATCTATTTAGGGTCACTTTTGTGAATTTTACTCTTTTTTTTCTTTTCCTTTTATTTAATGTTTTTATTTTTTTATTTTTTTGTATATACGAGAGACGTTCACCTGCGAGCAGACTACATATGGACCTCTGTGGTAGAACCAAGAATTTACATAGGAGGGGCCATTGTGAGAAGAAAAAAAAAAGGATTTCTTGGAGAGGCAAAAATGAGAAACTTCTAAAATTTTCATTAAGATACAAGTTTAATCAATAGGAGATCAAGGGAAAATGGAAAGGTCTCCTCATGGATAAAGGGTATCCGGAAAATCAACCCAATCAGATTATCCTAGCCTGGATTTAACGGCCTTAAAATTTAATGGCATAGGTTTTCTTGAGATTCAATCCAACGGCGAATGAATATTTAGTGAATTAAAAATTGAGCACGATGCCACCAATTAATGAGATCAAAAGAGTATCAAAGGGGCCGCAGTGTTGAAAGGTGTGCCCAAGTGGGTCCCATAGTGTTAGACTGCACTTACATTGCTTGTAGGAGAACATTTTCCTTGTATATAGCCCACTAAGGTATATCCCCTATGGTTTTTAGGATTTGTAAATAACCTCCTGTAAGTTTAAGAATTTAGTGATACATCCCTATTTGTTCATTTTAATACCTCCATATTCTCAAAATCAGTAGCCTTGCTACCACCATAATTTTCTAAATTGAAATGACAATTTTTTATCCCTCTTTATACCTATTTGCATAATTTTGAAGTTTGGATTTAGCTTTGGTGAGAGAAAGCAATCCTATATAAATCCATTTTTATCAATACCAAACCCATTTCATCAAATCCAAAATGATCATAATGACAATCAACACCAGTATTTATAATTGATTATGATTGCCTGAGTCCATGCACGAGCACGACCCACCATTGGATTGATGTAAATTCCAAAATACATTATTAGGCTTCATATGCATGGGAGAATTATAAAGAGAGAGTAAGAGAGACCATTGAGACTTGGGGATAAAATAATTGTATTTTTTTTAAAATGATGACATACTCATTTTTTTAATGGATATAAAATATTTTATATTGTTTATTCTCTTTCCATTTGTCTCCCTTCCTTCCAGGTGATCTTGGTTGGACATAGTGCAGGAGCATGAGTCAAGCATGAGCTTGACTCATCCAATTTAAGAATTCAGACACAAAATTCATGTTACCATCCACATATCCGGATCGATGGTGCCAGTTGATGTCAAAGCTGAGCTACAGGTGAGGGACAAATTATGGAGTTGTTTAATTGGTTAGTTTTAATTTGAGTCTAATAAGTGGTATCATGTGGTCAAAGCTATTGGTCTTTTTAATAGTCTTTGGTTCGGTCTGGGCTTAAACTAATGACCTTTTATAATTGTTAGTGCTTCCACCCATGTCACAAATAACGCGAATATTCTGGGAATATTGTGGAACTACATAGTTTTGAGGCGGAACAAATATTAAGTCACATTTGACAACCAAATTCACGACAATTTGGACCAGCGGAAAGCCCTATTTTTGGAGAATTGTTTTTTTATATATTCTACCTCCCTCATAGGATATGAAAAATTCTCAATAATTTGTTGATTTAAACGCATCAATAACAGATTTTCTCTCTTATAACTGATATCGATGTAAAATCCTCAGCTATACCAAACATGCCCTTATTGTATTATAGACAAGTGAGCCTCCATAACTTTCTATCATCTTAAGATTTAATACATACTTGTATCATTATGAGCAACATTTTAGGGCTTAAAGTTGGGTTCCTGGTTAGGAGGTAAAGCTGTAAAACAGGCTGTGCCGTGCTATGCTCAGGTTGGCAAGGGATCGCCTAGCACGGCCCACAGGCAAGAGCTGGGCCGTACCCGCTGTGGGCCGGACTGGGTTGTGATAGCCCATATACCTTTTTTTTTTAAATATTAAAATTTATATTTAATGCTACATCTGGATGAGAAACAAAAACAATAATGCCCTTGGGTTGGAGGAATGAGTAGCTTCCCAATGCTAATACCCATTTTTGTAAGGTTAATGACATTGATTACCATCTTGGGAGTGATAATTTACATCCATTATCCATATGAATTAATGTTAATACCCATATGAATTAATACCATAATCTCATCCTACCATAATCCAAGGCCCATAGCTCATTGACCTGGCCCTGGGAGGGGCCCAGACGTGCCGGTTTGTACGGTGCTGTGCCACGGGCCACGGCCCTAGACCAGCATGGGCCATGACTGGATGGGTTGGGTCAGGCCGGGCCTGTCAAAGTGTGGGCCGTGTCGGGCCTGGGCAGCCCAGCCCATTTTACACCTCTAGATGAATCTCTTGGCATGTGTGCTATACGAAAGTGCTAACACTTCTCAACTATAGTACTTCATTTACAAAAAATAAAACCAGTAATAAATGGAAAAAAGTCAAAACCTGTCAAAATTGTCATCTCATACAGGTATGAGAGAATTATGCTCTCTGTGTTTTTTTGTCTTCATAAGAGTGAGGAATCCTACATTGCCGCGCCTCTCAGGAAATTGAATTCTTCTATATCCAGGTAAAGTACTTCATTTTTTAAAAAACTTTTGTAAGTCACATTAAGCATCAGAGCTATAGGCTGTGTAGAAAATCAGAATAATTTTTCTTCTTGTCATGGGATATAATTTAGGACCTGTTAGTGAAAAATCAAAGTATCAATGATATGTTACAGCATGGAGGCTGTGTCCACATGATTTGAAAAATGGTTAAAAATCATAAGTATATTTAAAATTAATAAAAATGGAAAATCCTAGAATCTGCACCTTTAATTTTAGGGTCTGTTTGTTTGAGTATGCATAGGAAGTCATGGACATATGAACTCTACGAAAGTATTATTAAAAGTTGTGGTGGCTGGATACTATTTTCTACATTTCCTTGATTCATTTTCCATGAGAGAGGAGATGATTTGATTGTCATTTTTAAGTCATTTGTTTCTTCAATTTGAGCTATTCTTAAAACTAGAAATCTTACAATTTCTATTATCATCATTATCAAAGTCTTGTCCTGACTATATATGTCGGGAAATCTTACAATGTCTAATGGATTCAATTATATGAAACAAATTTGCCCTTTTAGAGATCACCTACCTCACTGTGGCTGAATGACAGTCCTTACATTGTACCAAGATAATGTTTTCAACCAAACATAAATTATTCTAGAGACTGCAGAGGCGCATAACAATCAAAGTGACAGGGGATGGGTAAGTTAAATTGTGTTGTAGGAGTGTCCTTAATATCAATCCAATGAAATGTCTAAGACCTTAACTTTCAGCTTCTCGTCTGTATATCGTCCAAATTTATTGTGATGACATGTAATGGCGGCTAAAGTCAGAATTACCATCAAATTATTAAATTAAGTACTATTATACTATATTAAAGTCAAGTCTTCTCAAGAAAAATCTTGACCGTACCATTGATTTCGACCGGGAGTTATATACTTTCTCTGTAACTAACCCACATTATCCCCCCACTTCCACATTTTGGAACCACTCTAGTTCTTTCCACTTTTCACTCATATTTTAAACCGCTCCATTTCCATCCCAAATCTCATATACGCTTTTACTATATATATACTCCACTTTCCTATCCACCCAACTTCTCTTACTCCATTTCTATACTACATACTCTTGGATTATAAAGAAGAAGCCCTCTCATAATCATCATCTTTTTTGTTGTTTTTTGTCGGGAAGTGTTTGAGGATGATTTTATGTGATTCAACTTTTTTCTTAATTGATTTTTATTGGTAAGTATGCACGTGCTTAGCACGGGTTAGAGTGCTAGTCACACACTTTAAGAGAAAGGTGTTTCCAAATGGGTTGGCTTTATCGAATGTGTGGGACAATATGAAAAACAGGAGAACAAATAAGATGGAAAGTTACACAGAACTCTGGAGTGTGATATTGCTGTTCGTTTATATGACAACTAGTGATGGTGTTGTGTGTTGCATGTCGTTGTTACTTAAATGACAGTATTAGTTTATATTCAAATGTAGTCTTTTTATTCATGTTTGAAATTTTTTTTTTAAATTATTATATTTGATTCATATAGTTGTATTTGGTTTTGATCGAACCAGAAAGGGGAAAAGATTAATCCTTAAACAAGGACGTCTAATAATTATTTTGATATTATTCTTCAGAAAAAAAAAAAAACATAAATTATACGGCTTCTTTCTTTTTTTTTTTATAACGTAGGGTTTTCAGCCCTTTGGGCAAGAATAATCCCTACAGGCCATAAGAGAAAGCTGGATAAAATTCCCCTGTGGCTCCAATGTGGTAGTGCAGTTTCAAACCCACAGCCTCCGAGTGCAAACCGTGGTCCTACGCCAACCGAACTATCGGGTTAAATTATACTCATTTGCAAATACTTATGATTTATGCCACGTGTTTGGCAAGACCTTTCTCCAGGTCCCATTTTCTTCAATATAGAGTTGGATCTTCCTTTAAGTTCTCAATTTATGAAATAAGAGTGGAAAGGTAAAGTCTTCTGATTCATTTTTTCCCACTTAAACGGCTAATCTAAATAACATTTTGGTATCTGATGGAGCCATTGGCCCCAGAGTCATGACTCATGTCACTGTACCAACCTACTTCCAAAGGAGGTAAAGAAAACTTGTAAGCATAAGAACGCAGACTATTTCATACTTTGACTGGAGAGTTCTCAACGTGTTTTTATACATTGGTGACTTTTCTTACTCATGAGATCCAATGGCTTTCATGAGACAATTATTGTAATGCCATCAAACGAATGGTTCAAAGTTAGGAGAGCCAATGAGTGGATAGCGAGGGTTGAGACAATTGCTGTAATGCCTTCAAATGAATGGTTCAAAGTTAGGAGAGACAATGAGTGGATAGCGATTGTAATGCCATCAAATGAATGGTTCAAAGTTAGGAGAGACAATGAGTGGATAGCGAGGGTTGAGACAATTGCTGTAATGCCATCAAATGAATGGTTCAAAGTTAGGAGAGACAATGAGTGGATAGGGAGGGTTGAGTCTAGCAGGCAGGGATATAAATGAGTCATCGATTCTTCAATTATTCGGAGGTTCCGACCTATTAAAAATCAAGTTTAGATCCTTATTTAGGCCCCAGTAAATAAATGGGTCCGAGTCCGATTCCACCTTGGTTCGAACCTATGGACATGAGACCCTACCATATTGCCTAAATTTTCAAAAACCTCTCCTAAAAAAACTATATTCTTTTATTATCATTCTCCGCCTAGATGCGGATCCATTCCATATATGGTTCTAGTTCCGGTTCCGGAGCCAAGAAACCGGTTCCGGCTGGTCCGGATCCGGTTCCACCTTTTCCTTAACATGGTGGACTTGGACCGAAACCGATCCGTTTCTAACCCTACTAGCAGGTAACATTTTATAGGCTCAACCAAGGCATAAGGATCTTGAATATTAAAATGGTGTATGATGTCAATCTGTAACTTAATTTGAAAGTTACATAGTCCTTAAATGACCGGACAGGTTTCAGATTGCGTATATAGTCCAACTAGTCTGGGTGTTTGAGGCTTTGAGCACACCATTTGTTAATTACTAAGGTGAATATCAACAACAAACTCTCCCCTGATCCCGACCCGGCCATTAATTAGTTGGGTCTTAAAAATCAAGGCATTCCCAATCCGAGAAACATGGACCAACTCAATGTGAAGTCTGAACTTAATGTGATACAGTCTCCACATATAAATGTCCTTAAAATGACGAATCTGTCCCCTTAGAATGAGCACACCACTGATTAGAGAGGAACATTGTGGGCACAAAAAGTGAAATTCAAGTAAGCGTGAGGATATTAATTTATGTCATTTCATGCCTACCGATAATATTCAGGAGAGAACTAATTCTCATATATTATATGAGAACTTTTTTTGTGGGTCCATTTGGGGATAGGACCAAGGGGGATGAAAAGATGCTAGATTTGAGGCTAGTATTGCCTGGTCCAGTCAATCTGCTGTTATCCATGTTGGGGCGCCCATGGAATGTATGGCTCGAGTTTGTCCCAGTATTAACATCAAATGATACAGAGTTGAAACAGTGTCAATTAATTGAGATCTGAAAGCATATTTAGGAGAGACCCAGATAAACCCACTCACCTTGTTGATGGAGAAGCAAGAGGAGAAAGTGTTGAAGGCATCTCACTTGGTGTTCGTGCATGGCGCAATGCATGGAGCCTGGTGTTGGTACAAGGTCCGGTCTCTTCTGGAGAGTGCAGGCCACAAGGTCTCATGTCTCGACTTGAAAAGCTCCGGAATCGATCTCTCGGACCCCATGAACATTTCCAGTTTCGAAGAATACAATAAGCCACTCTTTGATTTCATGTCAAATTTGCAAGATGATGAAAAGGTATGTCAGATGCGTTATAGATATCACAGGCCCAGTAATAGAAGGAAATAGAATTGAATTTATTTATATAGTTGTATACATGTAAACCATTGAATTGATTTTGTGTACATAGAATTATTAAATATTTTTCTTGAATGCATGATCAATCCAACAGCGCATGTGCTCACGAGAGTATAAGCCAATTAAAAAAAAAAAAATACTCATATGGATCAGACCAGGTAGTACTTATGTCTACCTGTGCAGGAACGCCTAAAAGGAGAAATTTTCCAATTGCATGCTTTTGAACTTGTTTATTAGCTGTTATCTTTGTGGAGACTATCATTCAAGCTAGCTTGATTTGGGTTGGATCTACTTGGGCCCAATTTTGGGCTCATCAGTATTGATGGGTTCAACACTAGGTCTGGGTTTCACAGACCCTAGATCCCAAGTCCCAGCCTGCCCATAGGAGCCCAAGAGTGATGATGGTTAAGAGTATAAATAACGCCTGAGTCTGTTGAAAGCCCATTTTCAACTTATTAGTTGAAGTAAAACAACCTTCAATTTTCTTCTTTGCAGGTGATTCTGGTTGGACACAGCATGGGAGGACTGAGCTTGACACATTCAATTAAGGAATTTGGAAACAAAATTCATGTTGCAGTCTACATATGCGGACCGATGCTATCAATTAAAAACTTGGTACATATATTTTTTTCTAATATCATAATATGGTAAACTTGAAGCTGTTGTTGGGTTTGATGAATCCACAGGAAAAAGGACCTTGCCCATTGGTAAGCTGGGTTTGGGCAACACACCATATGGTTCATGGTTGGATTCTGATTTAAAAGTAGGGAAGCAATCTCATTTTATGTACCATCATACTATGCTTTGACAGCAGCTATCTACCTGATTTAACACAAGTGGTGGCCACCTTTGCATATCCAAATTCACCCCTATCTCTTTACCAAAAGAAAAATTCCACCTCTATCGCACAGAACCCTCTATATGATGACTGGCGCAAATTTCATTTCAAACAACATGTGATGTTTTTTTTTAATTAATATTTCGGTCTTGAGTAGCAACCTTGAGTACCAACAGCTTCAAGTTTTAATACAAGTACAAATCCCAGCCACGAATGTCATAAAAATATTTTGATCTTGAATATGATCAACAGGGGTCTACACATGTGATGTTCTTATGATATTCAGAAAATTGAAATGTAGCAACATCAATACATCATTGGGATAAAATCAGCATATCAAATGGCACGTGAAGAAGTGCACCATTATTGTAGTTTTTAAATTTTAAACAGGACAAAAAAATTTAGTACTTGTCCAGCTCAAAGATCTCTCTCTCTCTCTCTCTCTCTCTCTCTCTCTCTCTTCTAGTAATAAATAGACAAGATTTAGAACAATCAGACATTACAGAAAATGCAGAAAAAAAAAATGAAACCAAGCGTTCACTATTTTTCAGTGAATTGAACTCTGATAGACTTAGCTTTTTATAGACTGATGTTAGTACATTCAAAGATGATAGATATAAATGCAACAGCTTCCATTTTATGCTCAACAGTAGATGGCAGGTGGCATAGAATATCAGGGAGGTTGTTCCACCTGTTTGCATTTGACTGAGCATCTATTTCACTGAGCATTATCTGGTTGATTCTGATCTGGGTCAGTGTTGGTTCCGACTTGGGTTTGTGTTGACCCACTACCTTTATCACTCCCCCTCAAGCTAAAGGGTGGAGGAGGTCCAACATTTAGCTTGTCCCTGAGATGATAAAACACTTCTTTGGTGAGGGGTTTTGTGAATACATCAGCGAGTTGATCGACAGAAGAAACAAAGCGTGTCACAAGTGCACCAATTGCGACTTTTTCAAGAACAAAATGGTAGTCGATCTCAATATGCTTTGTCCGAGCACGTATCACTTGATTAACTGTGAGATAGAGTGCACTCATATTATCACAAAAAAGAATAGGAGGTCTCTGGAGATAGAGGCCTATATCCCTTAATATGTAGCAAATCCAAGTCAGCTCTGCTGCAGTGGTGGAAAGAGCTCTATATTCTACTTCAGTACTGGACCTAGCCACAGTTGGTTGTTTCTTAGCCGCCCAAGAGATGCAATTAGCACCAAGATACACACAATAACCGGTAGTGAAGCGCCGAGTCAGCGGGCAACCAGCCCAGTCAGCATCGGAAAAAACTATAGAGATGTAGAGAAGATTGAGCAATAATTCGAAGTCCATAATTTATTGTCCCTTTGATATAACACATAATTTCACAGCCTCATAATGACCAGCATTTGTTGTAGCCATGAACTGACAGACTAAGTTGACAGCATGTGTTAACTCCGGTCTTGTGAGGGTCAAATACTGTAAAGCCCCAACTACACTGCGGTATGAGGTCCCATCAATTTCTGAGGTCTTGGTGAGTTGGAGATTATGGTTAACAGCTAATGGAGTGTTAACGGGCCTAGAATGAAGCATTTTTATTTTTGTCAAAATTTCAAGGGCATATTTAGCTTGAGTAAGGAAAATTCCACCATTAAAAGGAATGACTTCAATACTGAGAAAATAGTGAAGCGGACCAAGATCCTTTATTGCAAATTCCATGGCCAAAGTCGCAAATTAACCGGGAGAGAAGGGATTGATTATCACTGGTGATGATGATATCATCGACATAGAGAAGTAACAGTATGGTGCCTTGTTCACAATGCTGGACAAATAAAGATGGGTCAGCCGAGCTGCAAAAAAACCAATCTGAAGTAAGTAGAAACTAAATTTGTTAAAACTGGCCCATGGAGCTTGTTTTAACCCATAGATAGCCTTTTGAGAAGACAAACATGTGAAAGATATGTGGTGTTAACAAACCCAGGAGGCTGCTCCATATAAACTGATTCCTGAAGGAAACCATGCAGAAAGGCATTTTTCACATCAAGTTGATGAATAGGCCAACCTTTAACCACAGCAAGGCTTAAAACAATGCGAATGATAGTGGGTTTCACAACTGGACTAAATGTCGCATCATAGTCAATCCCTTCTTTTTGGCTATATCCTTTTGCCACCAATCGAGCCTTAAACCGATCAAGAGGCCCATCTGATTTCAACTTTGTTTTAAACACCCATTTTGAGCCCACAACATTCATATTATGAGTACGGGGTACGAGGACCCAGGTTTGATTTCGAGTCAGAGCATCAATCTCTTCGTGCATGGCAAGCACCCAATTTGGACGAGTTAAAGCTTGCCGGACTGAGATTGGTTCAGCAAAGTCCTTTTTTGTGACTGGCAAACCTGAATGTTCTAGAGCAGACTTAATAGTTCTGGGCAAAGATGGGGTGGCATCAACAAAGCATATATAGTCCGATGATAAATATTTGTAATTAGGCTTTAGAGTGCTATCCTTAGAACGTGTGGTCATGGAGTGACCCAATGGGATAGGTGGTTGTGGTTCATTGTTTAAATCTGAATGAGGAAGTCCTGGTGGAGAATGCATGCTTGTAGTGGCGGTGCCCAGCACATTGGTTTCATTAAACATATGTGACAAAGTAGTGTCTGCAGGAGACATATGTGGCATAGTGGTGTCTTGTTGAGAAGGAGGTGGCACAACAGTGCCCAACGTGGCTTCATTTGACTGTACTGTAGTAGAGATAGAAATAGATTGTGTGATGTCAACAACCTCTGGAATTTGGCATGTGGGCTGGTGATCAGAATTTGAAGTTGAAGCTGCCATCGGATGCACATTCTCTGTATGACCAATAACGCCTTGTAGCAGTGTGTCCCCATTTTGTAATTGATGATCAAGTGGTAATGTAGTACAGGTGGAGCTTATGGACTGCTGACAAGAAGTTGGAGCATCCTGCACTACATCACTTACAGAGGATAGAGGCGGATCCACCAAGCAAGGACATGTGCCATTGTGTGACTGTGTGAGTGTAGTTAACCTGTCCATAGTGTTGGTCTGCTCCCCCTGAATAAACGGTGAGTCATGTTTCTCAGGATTTTGTCACCGATCAAACTCCTCATATGTGTTGACAGTATTGGTCCCTTGCGAAGTACTAAACAGAGAGCGAGGATCAGCATAAAGGAAAACATGTTCATCAAATACAACATGCCTGGATAAAAACACTTTCCTGGATGGGGGATGATAACACCTAAATCCTTTGTGAATTGTGATATAACCAATGAATACACATGGGTAGGATTTTGGTTCAAACTTGGATGATGCCTGATCTCTTAGATATGGAAAACATCTACACCCGAAAACTTTGAGAACAGAATAATCTGGATGCTTCTTGAATAGCCTGTGAAAAGGACTTTCCATTTTAAGAGCTTGTGAGGGGAGCCGATTGATAAGAAATACTGCAGTTAGGAAGGCTTCGACCCATAGAAATCGAGGCAGTTTAGCATGAAACAACATTGTGAGACCTGTTTCTACTATGTGTCGATGCTTCCTCTCGGCAACACCGTTTTGTTCTGGTGTACTAGGACAAGACACTTGTCTTTGGATTCCACATTATTCTAAGTGCTCAATGAATTTAGCAGATTGAAACTCGCCCCCTCCATCACTTTGGAAGATTTTTATTTTCCTTCAGAATTGATTTTCCACCAAATTTTGAAATTTGAGAAAAGTAGCAAAAAATTTAGATTTCTCCTTAAGTGGGTATAGCCAGGAAAATCTACTGAAATCATCCAAAAAGACAACATAGTACTTCATCCCTTGGAAAGAGAATATTGGTGCCGGCCCCCACAGATCACTATGGATCTTAGCAAGGGGTTCAGTTTCGAATTTATTTCGCAAAGGAAAAGACAACCTGTAGCTCTTGCCCAATTGGCAACTACTACATAATGTTGGAATTTTTTTCCATTTATTTACATCTATCACATGTTGAGAATTCAGTATCTTCCAGAACCTTGAGTTGGGATGACCCAACCTTTGATGCCATATGTCTTCCGTAGCTTTACCCGATCTAACGGCTGAAAGAGCTATCGCAACAGCTTTATTTAGTGCATATAGATTCCCATGTTTATGCCCCGAGGCCAGAATTGTGCCCGTTTCTTTGTCCTTGATCACAAAATCTGAGTCAGTGAATTCACATGTGCATGCATTATCTTTTGCCAATTGTGAAACAGAAACAAGGTTTTTCTTCATTTTTGGAACTACAAGAACATCATTGAGTTTGATATTTCTATATTGCACACAATCCCCGATATGAGAAATATTTAAACAAGAGCCATCCCCCACCATAATTTTGTCAAAGCCAGCATAAGGTACTAAATTAGTAAGATTACCTGGATCATTAGTTATATGTGCACTTGCTCCCGTGTCCATGTAGAGGGTGGGGTCAACATCCTCAGCGGCCAATGCTTGTGGTATATCATCATGGGCTTGATAAGTATAACCCACCTGTACCAACACTTGGCAGCAGAATGACCTCGGCGGTCACATATTTGACAAATGAGTGGGGCTCTTATGTTGGTGAACCCAGTTGGAGCAGCAGTAGAATTCTGAGTCACAGGTGCTGAATTTTTTGGAACAGAGGTGGTGGAATGTTAAGCACGGTTGGGCTGCTGAATGGGACCAAAAGCACGGTAGGTGGGGTTTGAACCTGCTGAGTGCTGCCCATTGTAATTACTAGGTGTGAATGCACTTGGACTATTAGATATGTTGAAGCCACTGTTTTGGCTGGCGGGAACAAACCACGGCCCTTAGAATTAAACCCATTGCTAGAATTTCCTCTGCCTTGGCCACGGCCACGTCCACCGGTTGGTTGATTCGCGTAGAAGGCCATGTCTGTGTCAATTTGCGAAGGTGCAAAATTCATACTTTGCACACGCAAATCATAACTTTGGACTACTGTAACAAATTGAGAATAGGATGGGAATGGAGGTTTTGACAGCATAGAAGTGACTAGAACATTATACTTCTCCCCAAGCCCACGAGACAAGTATATTACTTTGTCATCATCAGGTATGGGTTTGTGAATTGCAGCCAAACCATCAACCACCTTCTTGAAAGATTTTAAATAATCACATAAAGACTGAGAACCAAGTCTCATGTCTTGCAGTTGCTGTTTCAACTGTACTTCTCAGTCCTTAGTGACTTGGAGAAGATTTTCTTCGAGTGCATTCCAGATATCCCGGGTTGTATTACAGCCAACTACATAATATAAGGCTTCTTCAGACAAAGTACCTGTCATCCAACTTCAAAGAAGAAGATCGCAATCTTTCCAAGATGTGAAGGCTAGATTTGGCACTGTCTCATCTTTATCATTGACACTACAAGAAAAAACATGTTTGGTGACATGAAAAAATGTCATTGAAGGCCTAATTTTTGTCACCTATTATCATTGGTGACACGGGATGGGGGTGTCATTATATCCATGACACTAAAAGTCAAGGGTGACAAAGTTTGTGCACTTGTCACGGAATGATGTCGACAGTGACAAAAATATGGTGTCGTGGAAGAAAGATTTTCCATGACATAGTAGGGTGTCACTGAAGCAATGGTGACAACAATACGGGTGCCATAGAAAAGAGATAATCTGTGACAAGAATTGTCACTGAAAATATTTACCCTGATAACCAAATGCGTGTCACCGATAATATTACCAGGTTGGCATACAAGGGTGACATACTCTTTTTGTCATAAAAAAAACACAATCAAAATATTTGTGCCACCCAAATTATCATTTCGCACATGCTTACAAAGTTTCAAATATTTGTATCTAGATACACCCATTAGCAAAACTTATATCATAACGACGCAAAATATCATTCAAATCAAATATCCAACAAGTCAACATTCTATCATCCAAGTTCACAACCCTTCAAAATATTCATCCTTTAACAATAAACACTTCAAAGTTAATAGTTTTAGCATAACTACAAATCATCCATACACGGTGTGTCGTATCAAATGACAAAAATAATTCAAAACAAGTGTTCCAGTTAACTACAAAAAGTCTTCAACTCCATCTTAGTCATCTTGGTTAACTGCCAAAAAGTAACTCCATCTCGATAGTTACCTACCTGTATAAAATCGCAACAAAAAAAATATAATTATTCAACATGTTATGAAGCATACAACTCAAAATAAATGTATGAGAAAATAAAATGTTTCTGACCATTCTTTGTAGCATAACTACAAAACATCCATACACGGTATGTCGTGTCAAATGACAAAAATAACAGCGTATAAGCGAACATAACAAATTCAACAATTAATTAGCATGGAAAGTTACTTACTGAGAATTAGAGCCTTCCCCGACAAGACCTCCTTACATATAAGCGAACATAACAACAAAAAATGACCACATTGAAAATCACCATATTTGCCCATCATCAGTCAATTTGCCCCAACAATCCTAGAAATGGAAAAGAAATAGTTTCCATGATACAAGTAATGGAAGCCCTTTGGTAACTCCACTCAATGTTTGATGGTATGGTTGGGGCTGATCATAAATTGAGGCAAAAAATGCATAATAAATGAATTAAATCAATGACCAATATCATCAGGCTCTTTTCTTCACTGGATTATCTTTCAGCACCCAGATAAAAAGACATGTCCTTTAAGCTATAAACCTTTACATAAAACCCCTCACAAACTAAAACCCAAAAACAGATAAGCAATGCTTCAATTCCAACAGTCACCATCAAAGAGGATCAAAGGTCCAGCATATTCCAATTAGGGAGATATCCCACTCAAAAGGCCTAGAAATAAAAAACGCTAATCAGCAGCAACAACACAAAGAACCACCATAGACAAATTCACATCACATGTGCAACAGATAAGAAGAGGAGAATTAAAATAAATAATAAAAAAAGACAGAGTTGTAGTAACAGCAGCAGCAGTACCTTTGAGTTAATTATTGGATGGCAGTTGGAGAAGGATGAGATGAGAAAGAGGAAAGGAATTCCTCTGGATTTGTAGTATTGAGCAGTTAGTTGGTGGAAAGATCAGAACAAATAGAGGCAAGAGAATGAATTGGCATCATGCAGCAATCTGAGTTTCACTCTCAACTGGCAGATGATTAAAGCCCATGCAGATGCTATTAAAAATGGAAGAAAAGAAAAAAAAAAAAAAACCTTGCCTGAAATCTTTTAGCAGCTTGAGGATCACTAGGGTTTTTATCGGGATGGACCTGTCTTGCCTGCAGCAAAAGTGAGAAAAGCTTTAGTTGAGAGTCTTGATTATGATTTAGTCTATCATCAAAATCGATTAAAAAAAAAAGGGCTACAAAGAAAGGGGGAGAAGAGAATACTTGAACAAAAAAATTACAATTTGTTTCATGATTCTAACATGTTAACATGGACACCACAATTATGCTCCAATCTGATACAACTCTCACAATGTAATCGTGGCCAAATTCTCAATATCATAGACATAAATCAGATATAAATTACAATGCTATTATTTGATCCATTTAACCTTAAGAAAACCCAATCCAATCCAAATCTTAGATATTTTATCCAAATTCAGAAACTAGATTTCTATTTCTATATCATCAGAGAAGCGATTCTTCCAAAAATCCGGAATCTGCAGCACAATTGAATTCAAAACTCATTTCTTACTTCCTTTTGCAACGTCCTAGCCAAATCCAAAACATATTTCTCATTCTATTCCCTAAATATTAAGAATTGCAAGTAAAATACCACACAAATTTAAACAACAATCATGCAAATTCCATTCAACCACTACTCCATCAAAAGTGCATGATTTCAAATTGCACAAAACGATCCAGGATCCAAAAACAAAGATCCAAAACAAAATAACAGAACAAATAGCACTTAGCTCGAGCCAAAAACAATTCAAGTAGGGAGGGAAGGCGAGACCTTGAGGTAGTAGGCTTTTCAGATCTCTTCTTCGGTGGCGTAGGGGCTGTTCTGTTTTGAGGGAGCTTTTTTTGCTTGTTTTTTTCCCTATGTTTGTTTGCACTGGGTGGCACGCTGATCCGCAGACGCGAATCCGGTCTCGACTCCGACGAAACCCAGAATCTTAGGGCTGGAGATTACGCTGTTCTCAGTGCAGAGTGAGAGGGCACAGTGGCGTGGGCGCAGTGTGGAGCAAGAGGGAGAGGGAGGGAGGGAGAGGGAGAGAGAAATAGAGAGAGAGAGAGAGAGAGAGCGTGGGCGCAGTGCAGAGCGAGAGGGAGAGGGAGAGAGAAATAGAGACAGAGATGGAGAGGGAGGGAGAGGGAGGGAAAAATAGAGAGAGAGAGAGAGAGAGAGAGAGAGGGCGGTGGCGTCACTGGTGCGGGAGGGGAGGAGGGGAAAAAATTGGGGAAGGAGAAATAGAGAGAGAGCGTGGGCGCAGTGCAAAGCGAGAGGGAGAGGGAGAGAGAAATAGAGACAGAGATGGAGAGGGAGGGAGAGAGAAATAGAGACAGAGATGGAGAGGAAGGGAGGGAGAAATATAGAGAGGGAGAGAGAACCGGGAGGGCGGTGGTGTCGCTGGTGCAGGAGGGCAGAGCGCGGGAGGGGGCGGGAGGTGAAAATAAATTGGGGAAGGAAAGAAACTGAGTGAAAATGAAAAGGGGTTTTCGGTGGGTGAGAGGTCTTTAGCGACCGCTGTGGCGGCCGCTAATGCTACTTTTAGCGCCCGTCACCGGCGGCCGCCCGCTTTTTACTGCGTAAAAGAAGAAATTCTAGTAGTGATCGGACCTATTTGGCTTATAAACGAGCTTAATTATCTAAAAGCACAATTAACTAAACTAATTACAACCTTGGAATTTTGGGATGTTACATATCCCGTGAGATATGACAAGGATTAGGGCTCAGCCATTTGCAATCTTAATGGAGGAGGAATCATCTATTGGAAAGCTAGCGTAGATGGTGGTGTTGGAAGAGGGGAGGGATTGGGAGGGATGGGAGGGGAGGGATTTCGGTTTTTGGAGGGAGGGGAAGAATTGGGAGGGTGTCATTTGGTGGGAGCCAGCGTGGATATGGGGTTTTGACCTTTTTCAACATGGGCTGCCCTGGACCGTCGTCAAGTGCAAATAATCTGTCACAAAAATGTGACGGCCACTTTGAGTCGAGTCCACAGTCATTCATGTGTCGAGAATTCTTGTTTTGACGTAGTGTACGTCGTTTCGTTCACCTAACTTATCTTATTTTTATTGCCTCCATGAAACGACGTTGTTTTGCTCTTCAACAAAAAAATTTAAGCGCGCCTAAATGAGGAGGAGGCCACTAGCGCGAAATTTAGATTTTTCAGTGACAAGTTTGTACTTGTCACCCAAAATTTTGTCTTCGGTGACAAAATTTTTGGTCACCGAATCTCCTCTTTATTTGGCACCTTAGTTAAAGCTTTTTCGTGACAATCAACAAATTTTTTTGTCACCTTTATGTGCGTACCGTGTTAACATTGATTTTTTGTCACCAAAGGGTGTCACTAATGGTGTTTTTTTGTTGTAGTGTAAGTACAACTTCAACTGGTGGAGCATTTTTGAGATGACCTTCAACTCCAAGGCTTTTAATTAATGGAAGGATTTGAGCCTTCCAAATGAGATAATTTGAAGAGTTTAACGATACTAATCAGATAGTGAAGAAACTTAACAGAGAGTAGCGGTGAAGATTGTGAAGACGTCATTGGTTTTTTTTTTTTTTTTTTTTAAAGGAATGTACTGTCTGAATCACAAGACTAGCTCTGATACCATAATAAACAGACAAGATTTAGAACAATCATACATTACAGAAAATGCAAAAAAAAAAAAAATGAAACCAGGCATTCACTATTTTTCAGTGAATTGAACTCTGGTAGACTTAGCTTTTTATAGACTAATGTTAGTACATTCAAAGATGATAGATACAAATGCAACTGCTTCCATTTGATCTGATGTGGGTCAGTGCTGGTTCCGACTTGGGTTTGTGTTGACACGACCTTTATCATCTAGTGCATGTATGGCTAAGTTGCATAATTCTATTACATATAAAAAATGTCATATTTGATCCGTTGTGAAAGATAACTTTTATTTAGCATGTGTCAGTTAGCAGTTGATAACATGTCTCTTATTCCTGAAACAGGATATCCCAAGCAACATATGGGAAAAAGGACATGCTCTTGGGCTTGATAAACCACCAACGATGCTCATGTTGAAGGAGTTTCAACGAGATTTTCTATATCACCTGAGCCCAGTGGAGGTAAATAAAAATTAATATTGAACAAATAATAAAATTATTTAATGATGAGGGGGCCAAAAGATTTTCATCGAGGGGCCACCAAAAACTTAAGTTCTTCGTCTCCCCCCAATCCTTGACTCTGAACCCGGTCATTCTAAGAACAACAATATTACAAAAGCAGAGTATTTTCTACTGCTAACTCAGAATTGAGAATTCTATTCTTACAGAAACCCAATTTAAAACCCATGTTTTTTGCAACTTCCCAAATTTAAATATTCATCCAAAGCCTCTTGAACTCTTTATTGATTCAGTCCAAATTGATTCGACTGTGGGTTCAATATTGTGCTAGTTGGGAGGTTTAGGATGGATATATAGGCACGGGTTCTACTTGATGCAGGTCCAACCAGCCAGGTCAACCTAGTTTTGGAAACATTGATTCCTAAGCTGGAAGATCTTGAGGTGTTTATCATCGATAATGAGCTACACTGAATCGAATTGAAGGTCTTCATGAATTGTTGGTGGGCCGTACATACAGATTTCTTATGTACATTTGGCAGTGGAAACCAATCATTTTTTCATACCAAAAAGCAAACTATAAAATGAGTCTGAAAGTCTCACATGGTAGGCTTGGATCGTTTCGATTTAGGACTCGGTTCTAGCCTCGATGCTGTTACGCCCAATCCCCTCCATGGAGCTCGAGGATGTGAGGGTCGATGGTGGAGGCGACATGGACAAGGTGAAACGAGTTTACATCAAGACAATGAAGGACCGGTGGGTGAGGCCTGAGGTGCAAGATCAGCTTATCCAGATGTGGCCACCAAGTAAGGTTCTGGACATTGAGAGTGATCATAGCCCATTTTTCTCTGCTCCAAACCAACTCGTCAACTTACTCTTGGAAGCCATGGCTCACGAATAAATCTGTCTTTCATCTCTCTAGTGTTGCATGTTGGATGGGTAAGACCCGATTTATGTATGTAGAAATGTATTATGTTCTTCTTTTGTCTGTTTTGTGTGATGGATCAGGATGTCGAGACTCTAACATGCGGATGAAAATTTATGGGGACGGATCAAGTCTTACTTTAAATTTATTCTAAATGGGATTATAATCTCTATCGGCCTACGCCTGGTTTGTCCCTTGGCATTCGGATCACACTACTGCCCAAATTGTGTGTTTTTGTAGGATTAATTTCAAGACTTGAATCAGCTCAGGTCCAGTTGTATGATAAAGTTGATCAGACTATGGTGTTTCTCTTATCTATAACATGCATGCTATCTACAAGGCACATAGACTGTGCACAGTTCACCATGGTATATGTTTGTATCAGTCTCTCTCCATAGATATTTACATACACATGTTTATGTCTCTTCTCAGAGGTACCTACCTCTCACAGCTTGTATGAGAGGTAAAAATCTAAACCCTTTGTAGTGTGCACTTGGATCAATGTAGGTCAATCATGGTAGGATAGTATCCTGAAAATGTACTATTATGGACATGAGTTTACCCGAGAGAGAGAAGGAGAGGCAGATCACCTACACGTTGGATTGATTAGAATTTGGGACGTTACTATTTCTATAGGACAATAGCAAAACTATAAAAAGAAGATCCCAATTGATGATATTATTATTGTAGGATGGTGTTGGTGGATGTGGGCACCACAATGACTTGCATTGATTGGCTATTGCACTGGATGCACGCAATACTACAAGGTCAGCATCAAATGAACTACAAAACTCAATCATATCATTTAAGAATCTCATGAGATCTTCACCAAGAATTAAACAAAACCCACTAAGCATTGCATCTAAAGTCACTAAACCAATGGCAAAGGACACAAAGCCTGTACAAACTGTTAATACCAAGAAAGGCCCAAGAGGTGTTTAATCTCCCATCCTTTCCTTCCTGTGTTATCTTAACCTTTGCCGTCATCATTATCACAAGTACAGACATTGTTGAGAAAGCCGTGTACGAGACAATTATCTCTGCAGGGAGAAAGCCACCAATCATCTCTATACAGCACAAAGCAATTATTAGCAGTTAAAAGTTGTCAGCATCAGTAAGAACCGATGGAATGTAAAGCAGAAACTGTAGTCTATAGGTCGTGAGGTACAGTGTCATTCATGCACCTGGATTTCATGCAACTTTGTTGGGCTCGATTGACATTCATTTTAGGAGGTTATCGTTTCAATGACCAGTCCTAGCGCTGGGCAACGTGAATCCTGGAAATAAAAAATCCCTCTTGGTCCCTTTTCCACCGCTGAAAGTATATTTTTCGTGGTTAAAACTGTTGTCATAGTATAAATGATATATATAATAAGGACACTAACCTTCATGGGAAAAATGTTGTTCATGTTTCCTCATTTTCTAACCTTCAGCTTGGAACCCGTGGATCTTACTACCCTTTGGAAATTTATTAATAAAGTAAAAGTAATGTAAAGTTTTTATTTTTTGGACAATGAATTGTTTCAAAAGTATGCATCTTGAGAATGCGCTTTTTTGCATCTTCAAAATACCTTTTCCTTAAAAAAAAAAAAAAAAATAAGAAGTAAAAATGCAACCCCTTAATTTTTCCACTAAATGATAAAAAAAAAAAAAAAAAACCCTCGCTTTTTATATAAAAGGTTAAAAAAATTTCCTACCAAGCAACTAAAAATAAAATACAATCATAACCTATTTATATTTTATTATCTCTTTATTTGATTCTTTTTTTTACCTTTATCCTTCAAAAAGTTACCAAACAGGTCCTAATAAAGGGTATCTATGGATCTATCTATATATCTTTTACTCGCTCTCTGCTTGATTCATATGTTTTTTATAGTTCAATTTCTTGAAAGTTATTTCCTAGAAAATTTCATCTATTGTTGGTGTTGTTATTCCTTCTTTTTGCATCCCTAATTTGGATGTTGAGTGCTGATTGGAACTGATTCATTGCGTTTTTCTTTTTTATGGTTATTTGCTTATTTTGTTTGGGTGTTGAGAGTTGAATAACTCAATTCCTTCATATTTTTGTATGCTTAGGGAGAACCCAACTCAAATTGAAATGGGATTTACTGATTGGTGTGGATCCAAATAGGTTATAGAAGGGACTTAGGCTTTCACATCTAAGAAGAACCGTGGAAGTAGGGTTGCTCATGGATCGAGCTAGCCGGAGCCAGACCTGGGCCCAACCCGCTTTGCGTCGGGCTTGAGACTAAGGTTCTAGTAGATGGGCTGGGCTCGGACTCAGTGATAGAGAAGTACTCGAAGCCCGGCCTAGCCTAAATATAAAATAATTATAAGGGAGCACTAAGGGGGGGAATCAAATCAAATACATAACCTCTCACATAAGGTGTTATGATCAGACCAATTGAGCTGCAACAGAGGACACGGTAGAAAATGCTTTTTTTATTTTAATTCTATAAGTCTAAATTGGGCTAGACTTGGGCTTCGTCATCTCCAGGTGGGTTAAATGGGGAATCAAATACATAGCCTCCCATACAAGGTGATATGATCAAATCAGTTGAGCTACAAGCCTACAGCATAGGACATAGTAGAAAATGATTTTTTTAATTTTATAATTCTAAATTGGGCCAAACTTGGAGGAACATGATCTACTAAAATTACCTTACATAACTCTAAAATTACCTTAGAAACTAAGCAGGGCCTAGACATTCCTCAACCCAGCCCGGCTCGACCCATAAACACCCTTACGTGTGAGGAACATGATCTACTAAAATTACCTTACATATAGTTATGTCTAAAATATCAATATACTCAAAGAAAAAAAGATTATCTTTTAAAGGCCACGACACTTATGGTGAATTGGCATTGGCACCTAGGGTTTATTTGTTTATAGAATCAAAGAACTTCCGTTTTAAAGAACTCTTGAATTTTCCAATATGATAGAATTCCTAAATCCTCCTTTCTACTTGAACATTCAGAAATTACAGCAAAAAGAAAAGGGTTAGAATTCAAAAAATTCCAAAGGTTATTGGAGACCTTTTAGAACATGCGATTTGAAATCCAGAAAGACAGGACATAAGATCACGTCAATAAAAAAATAAAATCAAACACACCAAATTCTTGTTAAAAATTTCACTAAAAATACATGTCCTTAGTAATTTCTCACACAACCCCAAGGATCCATCCGTGGGCCCCTACCAGTAGCCCAATGTAGAAACAACAATATATATATTCTATTCTTTCTCTTTAAAGCTGAATGTCGGTTGCAAAAAAAATCTAAAAAAAACCCTCAATTATGGCCTTAGGAGAATCCACATCAGCTTATTGGGGCCCATTTGTAGATGTGTCATTTCAAAAACACATAATATATGCATTTTCAATACAAGGTATTTCTTCGGCTAAATATGTGCCTTTTCAATAAAATGTCTTTTTGGCCTATTTGTATGGATGTAACCAAATTCAAAGGGATGCCTTCCAACTCTATAAATTAAGGGTATTTTAAAAAATTTTATTTAATATTCAAAATGAGTATAAATGTATATGAATCATTTATTTTGTTAATGTTGGTGTGTATTAAGCGATGAAAAGTTTGATTTTCATAATTTTTTGGTTGAGGTGGCAACCAAAAAATGAGATAAAAGTTTTTTAATTAATTTGTTATAAATAAATTAATTTATAAAAATGAAATATTAATTTTAATATATTATTCAGGATTTAACCTGCGCGATACAATGGCGCTTCATGCTAGTTAGCCATGAATACTCATGATCTTAGCCCTCTTCAACCTATCTCACGTCCTCACCTAAACGTAGATGGAGGAAGGGAAAGAGGTCAAGCTAGCCATCTCACTTCGTCTTCCTTCATGGCGCAATGCGGTACTGGAGCTTGGTGTTGGTAAAAGATCCGGTCTCTTCTGGGGAGTGCAGGCCGCAAGGTCTCTTGCCTCGACTTAAAAGGGGCTGGAATTGACCGCACGGATACCAACACCATTTACAAGTTCGACGAGTATAATCAACCACTCATCAACTTCATGTCCCACTTGCCAGATGATGAAAAGGCTCGACTTTCAACTTTCAAGTCCATTTGGGTGTCGATATTGGATTGATCTTTGGAAATCCCTCCCCACCCCCAAAAAAGCTATGGTACTAC
Organism: Camphora micrantha; assembly: GCA_003546025.1. Taxonomy (NCBI): domain Eukaryota; kingdom Viridiplantae; phylum Streptophyta; class Magnoliopsida; order Laurales; family Lauraceae; genus Camphora; species Camphora micrantha. The sequence goes on from QPKB01000003.1 coordinate 59,347,570, forward strand.
TTGCCTCTCTGTTAGAGTGGTGCACATGATGAAGATGGACAGAACAAATCTGGTCTAGTCCAGGACCCCAGGTGGATGTGATGCACACAAAGGGAAATGGACTGTAAATGAAAGGTGCACCTCCAATCCATCTGAGGATGATGAATTTTTTTTTTCCCAAGACTGCTACCTCAGTACTATTTTTAATTGTGGATGTCATTTTCTTTTATTTCGTGTTGTGATTTGTGAAACTTTCCCCCTATTTCTTCTTCTCTCCACTCAAGATGCGCCACGTCACCGTGGATAGATGTGGCGGACTGTGATTGGTCCAGTCCCGATCCATTGCAGAAATCTTCAAATGATCCCGATTCATACGAAACAGTAAAAGATGAATACTTTTAAAAACACAAACCCAAGTAAGCCTTCAAGCAAACTGGTTATATATTCGGCTACTATTGCCGGTTATATATTACCCTCTTTTATTGAAAATCCAACTCGCGCACCTAATTATTTAGTTGGGTCGGTTTTGTGAATTCTACTCTTCCTTTTGATCCTAATTGTGTTCTCCGATACTCCATGTAAAGACGTTTCTTATCTCAATGCATGTAATCTTTATAATCTTTATTGTCTCCATCTTCTTCCAATTTCCGGATCTACTAACTCTTTGATTTTTCTTACATGGATTGTATTCTTGGTATGTATACTTATCTACAAATCACTTTCAATGGCATTAACTGCTCTTTTTTTTTTTTTTTTTTTTTTTTTGAATCACCACTGCCTATAGTTTTTTTTCCTGAATACTCATTTCCAATTATATTTTTTGGGGCAACTCTATGCATCCTTCCTACCATTGGGAAATTCATTGCTTGACACTCAGCTGTGTGTGATAAACCACACCCTGTCTGTTATTTTATAAAAAATGCCCCTCTAATTTAATAATTTGGATAACTTGTTTGCATTAGAATTTTTTCCATTTATAGTTAAAAATGAAGAAAAAATGTGAGTTTTCCAAAATTAGTATCAAATAATCTTTTCTTCTATGGAAATAGAATCAAAGAAAGATTGGGAATTCTTTCTCTTGAAAGATAGAAAACAGTCGGTGAGCAGTTCACAAAAAAGCGTCTTATTTCACTCTTATCAAGCCGTCACGTTAGCATCTTTATCCATCTCTTGCATACCTCTTCCTCTTCTTCTCTTCAAAACGGTTCTTTTAGAGGATACACCCTTTCCCTTTTTCAAATGCCCTTTCTCTTCCTTCTCTTTAAAACTCAATGACTGGATATTGGACTTAGCAAGACAAAGAAAGAAGAAAGAGAAATGGAACCTGGAAGGAAGTCTGCATCCATAGTTCTTACAATTGAAGGGATGATGGAGACAATCAAATGGGTGTATAGAAAAGAGAAGAGATATCCAAGTTTCAAAATGAAGAAAAATATCAGAGAGGGAGATACCCAGAAAGAGAAAACCAGAGAACATGGTAAGGAAGAAATGGGGAAGAAAATCAAAGGGGGTAAAGAGGGAAAGAGAAGAAAAAAAAACAAGTTTGAAAACCCAAAAAATATAAAAAAGGGAGGTACCCATAACAAGAAAAGCATGAAACTAGGGTTAGAGAGAGATGATAGAGGGTAACGGTTGTATTTTTATATTTGTTTTCTTTTTAAAGTTGGATTGCATCAAATATTAACCTATGCAATGCACGGGCCTTAATGCTAGTGGATAATTAAGGGTGATCATGATAGCTGGTTAATCATTTTCCATCTTCCTTCAAGTCTCAAATGACTTTTTCGAGAGTTTTGAACTTTTTTGTCCCTTGTTATCATACTATCTGGATCTTATCCAAAAGGCCGAGAAAGGTATCGGCATTGCATATTCTGACAGAAACATAAATCACAGTTACTTCATCTTGAATACAACATTGAGAAAACTGGGTATGATAAATCCAATTCAAGGATTGAGACCTGAAACTAACGTGTCCATGTCTGATACTGCAAGGTGTGGGCCTCTTTGGCAACACTCAAAATTATGCCTGTGCCAGAAAAAAAAAAAATTTTTTTTTTCTGGAAATGAGTCGTGGGGACCGAGCATGACTAATGCAATTCAAGAGTTCTTTTGCTTTTATTTGTGTTTTTTTATACAGCTGGTCTTGGTTGGACACAACATATTGAAGGCCAGAGCGTTCCTTTTAGGGCACGATGGCATAATACATTTTCAGCAAAAGTGAAATGAGAAAATGTTTCAGTTTTCTGGGAATTTTATTTTATCATTTGGTGCAGATATACCCAATTTAAAGCCATGTATTTTATTTTATATTTCTACAATTCATCCCGTATTTTTCTACTACTTCATTTAAAACCTTCCATCTCCCCCTAATATTTATTATTGACGAAATGGAGGTTTTAATTGCAAGTTTGGTTCAAATTGATTCAACCATGACTTCAATTGGGTTTGGCCATGGAGTTAAAATTACAAAGAAATAAAACCAGTAATAAACGAAAAACTATTAAAATTAGTTAAAACCGGTCAAAATCGGTTCGATGATGGTGTAGACCATGCATGACTTTTTCCTGATTTAGGTAATTCTAAGTAATTATTTTACTAAGGTTTTAATTTGGAAGGCCAGATTGACCAAAATAATGGCTTGGGACGAAACCTTATAGTCCTCTATAATAGACTTTAAAACATCGTTCCCATGAGAATTTGGAAATTTTGAATCGCTTCTTATCAATGATGAGAGTAATTCATCCATCAATGGTATGTAAGCTTTGTTGGGAAGTCCTACATTCCATATCGCTTAAGTAATAGGCTTGACATGTCTTAATATATCGGTATGAACCTTTCACCTATAAGCTTAAGCTTTTGGATTGGCATATGGTTTATTACATAGTATCAGAGCGGGTTCCGATCCCCTTGACATAAGGGGAAAAACTATCTAACATCATCCAAACATCCAAAAAACTCAACAAACAAGAGAAGGATTCTATATGCACAATACCCAGAATCAAAGATGAAAACAAGAGCCAAAGAAAGTTGAGATAGAGAAAAGAACTATACCTACCTACTAGACTGGGCCTAGATTAACTATGGGTCAAGTTACCTATATCTATCCAACAAGCACAACTCACTAAGTTTAGGCCTAACGTAGCTCCTACTTAAACTAACCACTTATTTAACTAAAATACATTCAATTAACATAATAACTAAATAAATAATTAATTTAATATTTAAATATTCAAAATGTCACAAGGGGTACATGGGCATGTGGTCAAACCAATTAAATAGTCCCGATCTGCTATCACAGTATTTCATAGGAATCATGTAACGTGTGCTGAAAACTCCATCAGAGAACCACATACAGATGATCTAGATGGTTCAAGATGAATCTCATCTCCTCCATATATATATATATATATATATATAATTTAAATATTCAAAATGTCACAAGGGGTAAGTGGGAATGTGGTCAAACTAATGAAATACTCTCGATCTGCCATCACTGTATTTCATAAGAATCGTGCAACGTGTGCTAAAAACTCCATGAGAGATCCACATAGAGATGATATAGACGGTTCAAAATGAATCTCATCTCCTCCATATACATATATATATATATATATATATATATATATATATCCCTCCAATTTCAGTTCAATAGAAGTATGTCCCACAGTCTAAAGCACATGATGAAAATGTGATTAATGCCATACCAATAGTGATGCCACATAGCACTCAATCACATTCACAATATTGTGTTAAATCATACGATGGGACTCAATCCTATTAGAGAAACATCTGGGGACGGAATTCATTTTGAACGTTATAAATTATCTCTGTGTGGGCCACATAACGGAGTCCTAGCATGTGTTACATGGTTACATGTAATAGCTGTGACAGGGGATCCGGATTCCGTAACTTTTAGATCCTTGGCTGCATACCTTGCAAATTTATTGGGATAACTTATAATGGTGGCTAAGGTAAGAATCAACATCAAAGTAAGGACTCTTACTAATTTAAACCATTGAAGGTTATAGAGAACCCTCGAGTGTGAGCTAATATTATTCTTTCGGGTAGCTCAACAGCTGTCACATTATACAGCGAAGAATTTCTACTTTCATAAAAACGGTAGATACAGACACTTCCTCTTGTCAATATCAATCCCGTACGTGTCCCTTCAAGAAACGAAGTTAAAATATCTACAGAGAAACAAACAAGCTCATGAGTCATGACCATAGAAATGACACCCCAATATCCCATCCTCTTACAGAAAGAGAAGATGCCAGATTTAAGGTTAGGGTTGCCTTTTCCATTCAATCTGCTTTAACCCAACCATGGAATATATGGCTCGGATATTTTGAACATATCAAACTGAGACAGATTTGAAACAGTAGTGACTTGAGGAGAAAGATCTATGTGACTACAAATTCAAGGATAGATCCAGAGAAACCCAGTACTTACCCTGTATAAGGTAAGGTCGGATTCGGAGGACTCTCTGCGGTTTTGATGGAGAAGCAAGAGGAGAAAGTGTTGAAGGCATCTCACTTGGTGTTCGTGCATGGCGCAATGCATGGAGCCTGGTGTTGGTACAAGGTCCGGTCTCTTCTGGAGAGTTTAGGATACAAGGTCTCGTGTCTTGACTTGAAAAGCTCTGGAATCGACCTCTCGGACCCCAACACCATTTCCAGTTTCGAAGAATACAATAACCCACTCTTTCATTTCTTGTCCAATTTGAAAGATGATGAGAAGGTATGTGTCATAGCCATAGGTATCACATATCACACGCACAGAAAAAATCATGGCGCGTAGAGATTTAGCCAAATTTTTATTTATTTATTTATTTATTTATTTTATACCATCCGTGGCTTTCCAATCCTTTTAGCTGGACCAATCCCTCGAGACTGGAAAGCTGGGTAAACTTTTAGTATCCCTGTGTGGTAGTACGTGCAGGGAAAGCTGGGTAAACTTCTCAGTAGCCCTGGTATGGTAGTTCGTACAGTTTCTAACCTATAATCTCCGGGTGAAAACGGACCAACTGAGCTACCCCTTTTGGGGTTAGATTTAGGTGATCGGTCGGATGGCAGGAAATAGAGTTGAATTGATTTAATTGTAAACACCATTGAATTGATTTAATTGTAGTCTTGTAGAATTATTAATTATTTTCTTGAACGGACATGATCATTCCAACGGGGCAAGTAATGAAAGCAGAAGTAGATTTTGAAAGAGTTTTTTTTTATATATGGAGATCCGGACCAAAATGGTATAACCCGGCCCGTTTGACAGTCCAGATCCTCAATTAGGTGCAGACCTGGGTCCACTTACTGGCCTAGCCTGAGTCACGTATTAATTTAAACAATACAACCTTCATGTTCTTCCTTGCAGGTGATTCTGGTTGGACACAGCTTGGGAGGGCTGAGCTTGACTCATTCAATTCAGGAATTTGGAAACAAAATTCATGTTGCAGTCTACATTTGCGCAGCAATGTTGCCACTGGTACTCTCTCTCTCTCTCTCTCTCTCTCTCTCTCTCTCTCTCTCTCTCTCTCTATATATATATATATATATATATATATATATATGGTAAACTTGAAACTATTGATGGGTTTGACGGGTCCAAAGGAAAGAAGGCCTTGCCCATTGCTAAGCTGTGTTTGGCCCACACCTAATGGCCCATGGTTGGATTTGCCTTTTAAGGAAAAACAAAATACTGCATATTATATTAATTTGATAGTGTAAATATCAGATGTAAAGGATAAAATATAAGTTTCAAATTACATTCTAGTAGTCATTTTTAAATTGCCGATTTCAAACCTCATGCATAGTTACTTGTAAATAAACTTTAATGGTTTAAACTTAGATCTACCTATTAAATGATTCAAAATGCCAACATTTTATAAAAATGAGATGACTTGGCCGAGCCTCCCCTATTTCTGGCTCGGTCCTTCATCAAAAGGAGATGACTCAGGAGAATCAAGAGCCAACTCGGAGAATTTCTCGACTTTGATAAGACTACAAAATTAGAACTCTCCACATTCCAACTCTTATCATAGTTGGTGTGGGACACAAGCAATTCACAAGAGGCAAGATTATAGTAAGATTTTTAGATGTGGGAGTTGATAAAATCACATATGTACATTTTAAAATATATATATATATCCAATATACTAGTCGTATAAAAAGAGTTGTGAAAGCTTTCTTTAAAGGGGGATTCTGCGAGAGGTCCCTCAAAGTATGACTTTGTTGCAAACAATCCACAAAAAAAAGTCATGCAGCCAAAAATCCTCTAACAGATTCTCATACCTGATATGCCTAATTTATCCTTTCTTTAAATCATATCCCATAATTAATGGGATATCCCTTAATAATAGTCAACTATCATTCAATGGGCCACGATTAATGGAATCATGAGATTTTCAAAATAACTTCTAAAAACACACAAATAAATTTCAAAATAACTCAAATAAAATTTTAAAAAAAATGCAATAATTTCAAAAAAACGCAATAAATTATAAAAAAAAGGCAATAAATTTAAAAAAAAATGAAAATAAGTTTAAAAGATCAAAAATAAATTTCAGAAACTATAAATAAATTTCAAAAGACTCAAATAAATCTCAAAAGATCCAAAGAAAATTCAGAAAATGTAAATAAATTTCAAAAGACGCAAATGAATTTCAAAGGACGCAATAAAATCCAAAATACGTAAATAAAATTAAAAAATGCAAATAAATTTCAAAAGGCGCAAATGAATTTCAAAGGACGCAAATAAAATCCAAAATATGTAAATAAAATAAAAAAAATGCAAATAAATTTAAAAAAAATGAAAATACATTTTCCAAAACTAAGATAAACCAATTTTCCAAATTTCAGAAAAAAATTTCAAAAACTCAAGTATTTTTGTCAAAACTCAGTTAAAATTATTTCAAAAAGTACAAATAAATTTTAAAAGACACAAATAAAATTGAAAAACACAAATAGATATAAGAAAATACAAATAAATTTGCCAAAAAATAAAGAAATATTCATTCAAAAACTCAGTTAAAATTTTCAAAATCGAGATAAATTTGTCAGAAAGTCGGCTATATTTTTAAAAAAATCAAATAAATTTTTCAAAAACTCAGATGGATTTGTTCAGAACTAAGATAAATTTGTTCCAAAACTTAAATAAATAGTCAAAAACTCAGATAGATTTGTTTAGAACTCAGATAAATTTGATAAAAACGCAGATAAATTTGACAGAAACTCAGATAAATTTGATAAAAACTCAAATAAATTTTACAGAAACTCAGATAAATTTGATAAAAACTCAGATAGATTTGACAGAAACTCAGATAAATTTAACAGAAACTGAGCTCAATTTGACAAAAAATTAGATAATTTCCCTTCTCTGTAAGCCTGCATCTAAACTCTTCTCTCTCCTCTCCCTCACCTTTCCTTGCTCTCTATCTAATTTGACTGGCTGACTACTGGGCTTCTTCTGCAAACGGGTCGGGCCGACCTGGACTGGACCCAACCCAAAACTCCCTTCTTCTTCGTTCTTCTATTCTGGTTCAGAAACCAGAACTGGCTTCTTCTTCCTTCATCGCTTTGGCCACGGCAGGGGCTGCGGCTCTTCTCCGGTCACACGCAGGGGCGACTCCGGCGAAGAGAATCTCCGGCGTCTGTTCATGGCGAGGTGGGCCCCAGCCGAAAACAGAATCCAAATCGAAGCTTGGCTGCGATTTCTCCTCTCCAAACGCTTCTCCCTCTGGTCAACGACGGCGACGCGTGGTTCCGGTGGCAGCAGGCGACACCAGATCTTCCGATCAACTCCGGCGATACGCAGCAGCAATCAGCAACTCGTGTGGACCACCTGGTGATCGTCTCTCTCTAACTCCGGTTTCCTGCTTCTTCCTTTCCAGATCTGCGATCTGTCACGCCCTCTAAGATCCCCTCCGGTCTTCTTCTTCCTCAGTCACGGCAGCGGAGTTGCTTCTTCTTCTTCGATCGACGGCAGCAGCGAAGTTGCTTCCTCTTCTTCTTCACCATTTCTCTGCAACAAGAGGATCTTCTTTCTCTTGACGAGAGAACCGTGGCCCTCCAACAGATCTATCGCTCTTCACCTCTCTTCCTCTTCTCCGATCAACCCTCTGATATGAGTCTCCTGTTCCTGCAACAAGATTCACGTGCAGAAGTCTGGATACAAGAAGAAGAAGAGGGAAAATGAAAGATTTAAAATTTAAATTTTTGAAATTTTATGCCTAATCAGTTAAAAGGGCAAATCAGTCATAAAAATGTATGAGGTGGCGTGTCCAGGGACCTCTCTCCATGAAGTGACATATCTAGGGACCTCTCATCCAAATATGTCCAAGCTGCATGGACTACAGGCCTTAGGAGAAAAGTTGGTGGACTAGAGGCCTTACAAGTTCTATATGAGGGACCTTTCGCTAATTATCTCTTCTTTAAATTAGCCTGTGCGAATTGCTAACATTTTCTCTCAGTGTCAAAAACAGGATATTCCAATGGACATATGGGAAAAAGGATATGCTCATGGGGTTGATAAACCACCAACGAGTCTCATATTGAAGAAGGAACTTCAACTTGATTTGTTATATCACCTGTGCCCAGTTCAGGTAAATAACAATAGTGAACAAATAATGAAATTATTTTATGATGAAGAACCAAAAGACTTTCCTTGAGGGGGCTACCATGTAAAAGGGAGGGAAAAACTTATCAGATTGATATGCCTGATAAGGATAATCCTTCCCACACCTTGGCTAGGCACCCAGTCATCCTTACAGAACAGCAGCATCACAAAAATAAAGTAGTTTCTACACCTAACTCAGAATTGTGAATTCTATCTACTCTCACACACACCGAATTTAAAAGCCATGCTTTTTGCAACTTACATAACTTTTATGTCTTGTTCATTCAAAGCCTCTTGAACTCTTTTCTGCTTTAGTTGTAATTTATATTTTAAAACAACAATGAGAGGTGAAGCAGTAGAATGACTGTCCAGTCCAAATTGATTGGCCTGTGGCTTCATTCTACTTTATCCAGGAGCAACCGGTTCCTAAGCTGGCAAACTTTTAGATTTCTGATTTACAGTTGAAAGTCCAAACCGATGATCAATTTTTTCACACCAAATATAAACTGTAAACCGAGTTTGAAATTCTCATATGACTGGCCTGGGCTCCTTTTTGATTTAGGACTTGACTCTAGCTTCGATGCTGTTACGCCCATTCCCAGCCATAATGCTGAAGGATGTGAGGTTCAATGGTGGAGGAGACATGGACAAGGTGAAACGAGTTTTCATCAAGACAATGCATGACCGGATGATGAGGCCTGAGGTGCAAGATCAGTTGATCCAGATGTGGCCACCAAGTAAGGTGCTGGGCATTGAGAGCGATCATAGCCCATTTTTCTCTGCTCCAACCCAGCTCATCAACTTACTCTTAGAAGCCATGGCCCATGAATAAATCCCATCTTTCATTCCTCTATTGTTGCATACTGGTTGGGTGAGAACCGATTCATGGATGTGGAAATACTTTCTTTCCTTTTGTCTATTTTGTGTACATTTGTGGACTGATTTCAAAACTTGATTCAACTCAGGTCCAGTCGCATTAGAATTTAAGACCGACCCTCTGATTGATCAAGTCTCTCATATAACATGCATGGCATATATAGGGCTCAAAGGCTCTGTGTGTGTGTGTGTAGAGAGTTACATGTTTTGATTGATATATATCTTTTTCAAAAATCTTAAAAGCAGACCCCAGATTGATGATATAATTATGATGACAATGATGGGCACCACAATGACTGCAATTCCTGGATGGGCTATTGCACCTAATACAGGCAGCGTGATGATATGCAATACTACCACGAGGTCAACATCAAATGAACTCTATCCACAGCAAGATATTCAAAACTCAACATCATAAGTAACCTACTAGATTTTCACAGAGATCTCACCCAAAAAACAAAAAAAGGGATCGAGGGACTAGTGTGGTGGTGTGTGAGTATTTATGTAAAAAAAGAAAGAATATATTTTTTTTTTGTATAAAACCGACAACAAGCTGGGCGTAACCCGTCCCATTGGCAAAATCATATCATCAGGTAGATTATTGTAAGAATGCCACTGATGCAACAAAAGCTTCTAATCTCTTAATGTGAACAACTATGAAACAATCAGTGCCCAAAAACTTTCATTTCAAGCAAATATTTCTTACAACATATACAATTTTTCATACATCAATAGTCCATGGGCAGCTCCCAATCAACATCTGTATCCCTCATTCTTCTTGTACTTTTTTTGCCAACAGAATTATTACTGGTCCTTTGATGACGAACAGATCGAAATGACCGATTACCAAGATTGGAGTATCTTCTAAGCTCATCTCCATATGATTCCACATTTCTAGTATCCCAGAAACCCTAATTTAAGCAAAATGAAAAAGACACAATTTTCATTTTCTTATTTAGAGAGATGTAGTAAAAGAGTCATGTTTCTTCCCAAGCTGTAGCTCAACTGGTAAGGGACGTGAGTGCGAGTGCATGGACTCGAGTCTCCGGTGTAGCAAAAAAAAAGGAAAGAGTCCCATGTTTTTCATTTCTTACTAAGAAAACTGTAATGTATGAATTACCAAAAGATAACAAAAGTTTTCTTTCTTTTCAGGCAAGACTTGCTAGGAAGGTATTATATCCTTTTAGCAATCTTGTTAGATTTCAAGTTCTAAGAAATATTAACATTACTCATTTTTTTAATACCATTTAACTATTATCACTTACAAGGTGGTTCTATTCACATTCATCCATTCCGAATTGTTTATATCTTAATCATTTGTTTAAAGGCGAAGTCTTGCGGAATTGATGCCAAAACAAACAAAAGCAGATTAAAGCAGGAAAAATAGGGATTTTTTTTTTTTTTTAAATTGATGAAGCATAGAGAACAGCTCAATATAATCATTCCAACCAAAACTCCCATCGCGTGGTTGTCAAACTTGTAGATCAGTAATCACCTATCTAGTGGACCCTAAGTGGATGGTCTGCAATTCCAACAACCACCCTGATCAGATTGTTCCATCCAATAGGTAGCCTTCAAATGCAGGGTGGAAAAAAAGGGGTATTTTAGCAAGGCAACATTCCACAATTGCAAAAATGGGGATTGTCTCAAAGTATGGTTTTTCAATTTGTAGGCCACCTGTGGCAGGGCCAACCTGATTGACAGTCCCAAACCACTGTTCTCCTGCCACATCTACAGCCCGGCTTTATGAAAGTTATAAAATCGCTTGCATCAAATCACTCCCGTGTTGTAACTGTTACTTCAATGTCATCAACATGCATGCATAGTGCGACTCATGCCCAGACATGCCAACAGAAATGATGAGCAAGCACATGCAATCATCAGACAATGCATAAGTCTACACTTGCTATTCATCACATCCACATGGTAACCATTACTAGACAGTATTCATACCTTTGAAAGCCTCTGCACATGAGATGCTGCATCTTCATGCACTACCACTGTGTCAGAAGTTACTCCGAGCACATCATCAACAGGCAACCCATATGTGCTGACCTGAAAGAGAAAAACATGAAGTACATTTAAAATTATATGATGGGTCTCTTTTCATCCACAGAGCTGTCCAATGGGCTATTTAAAGCCGGGCTTAAGGAAATTAAAAAATAATAATAAGCCAGGCCGCAATCCAGGGCTGTCCAATATGATCAAAACAGAAAAGGTAAAAAGAAGAAAAAAAGGCCAGCCCAATCTACTTAAAGGCTGGCCCCAAAGCAACTCAGCCTAGCCCATTGACAGTCCTATCAGTCAATTTGTAAGAGAAGAAAAATAACACACCAAACTAGCTGGAATAATCGAAATCCCGAAAGAGTCGAGCTCAAGCAACTCTACTGCGCCTGAGTTGATGTTAAAGGTATAGCCTCGCACCTTAAAAGGGAAGGAAAAAGTGCTTTAAAGATAATGCATCATGGAGTACATCCATACATATAGCAGTGTATTTGTGTGCATGTATGCAGGATGTATGAGGCTTTGGACTCACCTTCCCAACATTTTGCCGACTTGGTGTTACAACATTGTATCCTACCTAACAAACAAAAACTGTGAGCTAGATCAAATTCATTGGCACATAAAACAACTATTAATTGACATTTTTCAAATGAATAGTCCAGTAATCTTTGATACCATGCTAAATAACACAGCTGCAGAAAGAGGAAAAAGAATCCCGAAATAATTTATGTTCATTCCTCAACTTGAGGAGTTCGGTGTTTTGGCATATCTATCAGCGCATTAATGTGGTGCACCATGCTTAGATTAGTTTTGTGTTTACATATCCTCGGAGAAATCCCAAACCATCTAGGATTCACAATATTCCAAGGTGGGAGAAGTGCATTAGATATAACATTGTACAATCAAAAGTATGACATATTTACAGTGTCCTGAGAAGAAGATTCATGCAACTATAAGGATGACAACAATATATGATATTTTTGCTTCTAAAATTTAGTAGGGAAAAAAGGTCACACGGACAAATTTTATGTAGCAAAACGAAACAACTTACTAAAGTGTCCAGACCAATCATTTTAACTTCATTCTCTATAACGCTCTCATCTTGCACAAGCACGACATCTCCTACCTGTGTAGAACACAAGATTGAATTGGATGAATGTATTGGGTAAAAATGTATGCCTAATGCAGAAGAAGAAACAACTGGGAAGAGTGAGACATTTATGCCTACTGATATATGATTAAAACATTATTTATAACAGGGAAAAAATTACCAAGCAAAGTAGATTGCCCATCAGTAAATAAAAAAAGATGATGTTACAGTACAAAATAATTCTAAAAAAAAAACAAACAAACAAACAAGTGCATTATGTAAGTGGCCATTAAAATTGCGTTCCTTTGATTGAGCATGTGGATGGGGATGATCGGAAACATTCTAGAGGTAGGCATCAACATCACAATCGGGTGTTCACCAAAAAAAAAAAAATCAGTCTATAAAGATGTAGTTTGCTTGGGCTGTTAGTATAAACAAGTGAGGGCCAGAACCCCACAACCAAAACTAAGAGAGACCCACTTTTCTGATGATCTATATTCTCTGTCTTGCACCCATAATCAATGCCCCGCTAGAAAACCATAGCAATTAGCGACCCCATAATTTGCTTGCTCATGCAGAGTGCTTATTCTGTTGGCAGAAAAAAAAAAATATTCGAACTGATGTGGTCGTTCAATCAATAAGATTCAGCTCCATCACTCATTCAGAGTGGGTCCTGCCGGATCGATTATTTGGATCACTAACAGGCCCAACCAGTGCAAGATGCATGATGTGATAAGAACCAGCCGACATAGGATGTCTCTGATGCATCTTACTTCTGTGTTCAATAGACTACTTAATGAGGGTGGATATATGTGGAGTCCTCACACACGTTTTGAACCCACACCAATGCGTTGGAGTTGCCTAGGAGTCTTCACACAAAGCTAAGAGGGTTTTATTTCACCCAAAGTTGGAATATAGGAAAATATTCATCGAATACTTGGAAGAACCTTTACAACCTTTATATAGAGTAGTAGGCTAGTAGCCAACAATCTTGGCTCTCAATAGAGGTTTTTTTTAATATTCTCTCAATAGAGATTATACTACTTTCAAATTACAGTAGTCAATAATCTGACTCTCAATTAAGATAGTAATATCTAATTAAGGCTCCCAAAGATATTGACTTGCGCATCTTTCTAAATTTAAGCAAGTCAAAATAAAGTTGTTACTCTCATGATAGAACTCGCTAAGACACAAGATTTGGCCACAATTCCCTTAGTTAACATGTGACTTATTATTCACTTAAGTTATGGGCCCTGACTGGGCCTATGTTGGTCTTCTTGGGCCTTGTTTTATGAGTCTTAAGGATGCATTTGGCTCATGGCCTGCACCACTACTTTAAAAAAGAGTGTACACTATAGGAGCAGCCACTAGAATCACACTCCTACGTCCTACCATTCAAAGTAGTCCCCGACATGAAGAGTCTACTGCGGATAACCCTAATCTTAGAGAAAAAAAATAAGAAAAAGCGGACAATGAACATAATTAAATTTCAGTGATCAAATAGGTGCTGGGAGAGGACAGGGATGGTCTACATTGATGATACAATTTTTCTAATAATCTAATTTACCAACTTGGACCTCTATTTTTCTAGCCAGAATTTAGATTGTTAGGATCATCTGATTAGTGATTCTTAAGATAGAAGGGCAATAAAAAGAGACAGAGGCGAGGAATGGGCCATATTGGGCCATCATCATTCATCACCAATCAGTATTGAAGATTTTCAACCAATGTGACGATTACATTAAAAGACATGGTCAAGGCCAACGGAGCAGACAGCATGGATCAATGATCTACTCATTTATTTACTTGATTTGGACCATGTGATTTGCAAACATAACACTGATTTATAGGTTGTCCAAAATGATTCTGAAGAAAAATGGGAGTAGCCCATGGGATGGACAATGCAATTCAGTCATTGACAATTAACAGTTATGACTGGTATAGGTCATCCATTTTGTTGACCATTTTTAAATTAGTTTGGATAGTCTACCTGGTCCTTGCAAGGGAAGGAATTTCTCGATCTTCCATCATATTTGATGTATATAATGTTTTAGTGTTTTATCTGTCTTTCAGTAGCTGTAATTTTGTTCTTTTTTTCTGGTGGGATAAATTTTACCCGTTATAAAAAATATATATATCTACACCTAATCAGGACTATCTATTTTAAGGGCTACTGATCAAGTATAATAAATATTATATAGAATGTCGAATCACTTGATACTAGCACATTACAAACTAGGCAAGCCTCTCGGAAAGAGGGATGTACTTTCTAAAGCATCCAGATTTGAATCCTGTGACTGAAAATCACTAGGACACATGTTCATATCTCATTCTCAACAATTTCAAAATGATGCATTCTAACGCATCCATGATTTGATGTTACGGAAACTGGCTAGCATGCACTATCACAAATACCATTCTCGGCAATTTCTCATCGCAGAAAATAACAGGACATTTCAAATTTTGGGATTTCCTCAGACATAATCAAGAAAAGCTTACAAAAATACAACAGTTTAAAAATATTTACATAGAAAAATACAACATTTTTTTTGTATTCCCATCCCATGTGAGTTGTATCTAGTATGTACACTAATAATATATAAGAGATGGTTATCTTGAAACTAAAACTTGATTGACTATAATACTTATAAATATTGCCCCATAACATCAGAAATTTTAATGTGCAAAAGGGCGAAACACCCATAATAGTCTTATCATAATTGGAACAAATATGCAAACATTTAATGGCCAATTAATATAACGTATTAATAATCACCTACAGTTAGTGATCTTATTCTTAAGACTTTCAATATGTAACAGGGCATGAAAGCAATAGTGCAAAAAAAAAAAAAAAAAAAAAAATAAAAGAGAGAGAGCACTAGAAAGAACGGATTTGACATTCCTAACAAATAATTCTTTACCTGGCATATATCCTCTAAAAGAAACCTTTCCATTTCCCCTGATAGCAAGCTTGGCCTCACTTCTACCAAAACTACTACCCACTGCAAAGAAAAACATACATATAAGAAACAAAACATCATAAGCAACATTAGTGGTTCTAACATTAGTGATATCAAACTATCAATCACAGTAAAATTTCTAAATTAACAAAGGCCCTCAAACAAATTAATACTAACAAAAAATAAGGAAAAAAGAAGATCCCTAAGATATTATTGTTTAGGTGAAAAGATGTTTAGTGGAAGTCAAATGGAAGATGAATATTGTTAACACTCCACTGAGCTACCACTTATCCCAAAACCCATAGGTGATAGGAAGGGTAGAATCAATGGTTTTAAGATCGTTTTTTAGGGACGGGCCAAGCACATCTCGAGTTGGGGCCAACACTATTTGAAGCCATCTCCCAAGTGGTAGATTGCTGGAGCCCATTCACCCCTTAAAAACGATCTTAAAACCATTGATTCTACCCTTCCTATCACCTACGGATCTTGGGATAAGTCGTAGCTCAGTGGGGTGTAAACACCTTCGAGTGAGTCTTAGAGGCAAGGTCTTGTGGGCTCTTTGACACGGAATTGACAATCAAAGGGTGGGCATATAAGACTATGGCCCTAACAAATGCGACTTTTTGTTCTTTCACCAAGGGATTTTATAGAACTTCTACAAACTGAGAAATAATGCAAAAAATAATGATAATATACGAAAGAACATAATTGAGATTTGAGAAAGATGAGAAGAATATATGTGTACTATTGAAGAGAATAATGAAAGAGTAGAAGGATTCGAGACCAATGTTTGTGGAAGAAAGAAAGAGCACGATCAAGGAAAAGAATGATATAAGGATATAACTAATATTAAGGAATGATGAATTAGAGTCAAGAAAAGACAGAGATGAGGATTGATGAAAGAATGGCACGAGAGGAATGAAAATAAAAGGAAGGGTAAGATGGAAGAAACAAGCAATGAAAATGCAGAAATTGATGATTGCTTGTGTAAGAACAAAAATGGAACGATGTACATAATAGAGAGAGAGAGAGAGAGAGAGAGAGAGAGTATTCCAATGTCATGAAAGGGAAGAGGGATCCATATATAAGACTAGACACTCATAGTAAAAGAAATAAATGAACAGAACACCCTTGCATTAAACAGGTAACATCCCAGCCCACCCAAAAAAAAAAAAAAAATGGAATGGAAGTATCATTATCTGCTAGATGATCCCTAAGGGGCATGGTCAATACCAATGCAAAAAATCTTTGATTACAAATAGCTAGGATGCTCACCATGTGGAGCTCCTCATATATGTGACTGTTGACCCACCCTTTTGATGCTAAATTATTTAGATTTATAACAAATAGAAGTTGTGAAGTTCAGATGAAGAGGATGCCTAAACAAAGTGAAGGGGCTAAAAATCATTATATAGTCAGTGCAAAAAAGAGCCTTCAGCCTGTAACTGCAACAAGATGCTTAGTTGCAAAACGTGCTTGTTTATGTTGAAACATAAAAAATGAGAAATAAGTGCAAAAGGAAAAAGAACTGATATATATAGTTTAGTTTAGGAAACACCATGTTTTAGTTTCAATTTGTAGATTTAAGTACTTGCAAGTGATTGCAGGTGTGAAGTCAGTATGACAATCAAAATATTTTATAATTTTAAAATCAGTAAACAAAACAATAAACATTCACATTATAAAAACAAAAACAAAAATCACAGAAAAAAGAATTGGAAGAAAAGACATAAAATATCATTTAAAAATAAATTGTAATTGTGAAACAATCATATTACATTCACTTTATATCCAAATCAGCAGACCTTTTATGTTTCTTGCATTTAAGATCCATTACAAATAATAATAATAATAGTAGTAGTAATAATAATAATAATCTTAATTAAAAAAAAAAAAAAAAACACTCTACCAAAAACCCCTAGATCGGTTAAAGCGGTAATACTACACTGCAGCTTTAATCCACCTTCCACCATAAAGTCATAACTCAAAAGTCACAAATAGGTTCTTCTATTCAAGACTCAAGAGAACAACAAATGAAAAATGAGACCCTAAATATTGTCTCTGCTTACCAATCACAGGTTTAGAATGGAGTAAAACCGGTATGAAATAGGTAGGTATTTGAAAACCTAAAGCGTATGTAACTTGTGGCAAGGAGTCGAGAATCAAACTGTGGACTCGCCTGATATGGACCAGGGCTCAACTGCCAAGTCGCAAGAAACTCAATCAAATGCAAACAAGTTTCAGCCCTTCTTTTTTTTTTTTTTTTTATCAGATATAAATGTTCATTTGGTATTGGCAAATTCTTCATCCCTTCTCAATACATGAAAATTGCTTCTTTCTACTTTCACTTTCTATTTATCTCTGCCTGCTCCTTTCTTCTCTGTAATTATACAAAATACCTAAGTCTACTGTTTAATTTGTTTTGTGCAGTGAGAATCAAGTTTACCGAGGGTTCCTTCAAGTTATTAATGGCATTTTTTTTTTTCTATATCAAGTTTTCGAGTCGCAATAATAATAAGTGAGTATAGACAATTGATTTCCTGTTCAAATGAATCGATTTACTGTTTCAATATATACTCTTTCAATTGATTTGCTGTTTAACCTAATTGCATTTGCGCATAATAACAAGTGAGTGGTGTGCAAAATCACAACAACGAAAATTGAGGCCAAATAAGAAGAACAACACTTACTGATCGCGTGTCAACCCAAAGCTGGGATACAAAACCCAAGCTAAGTGCAGATTCCATGCTAATCACTTGCTTCGCGAGCATAGCTGATCTTCTTAACACATCTTTTCTCCTCAATCCTGATATTCCAACAAGCTCTCCCCCCTTAGATTCCATGCCACTTCTCTGGGAACCTCCTGGAGGAACCAAATCACTATCCTCCTCAGTGCTGGAGCTCATAATTTCCTCTGTTTTCTCCAAGTCTCTCTTCAACTCTAGAAGATCAAAAGTTGGAATCTTTTCCTTTTCACCACGACCAAACCCCGCCGATTTCCTGCCTAAAATCTTCTCTTCCGCCGCGTCCTCGACCTCTCTTGTGCTGCGTCGTTCTTCAAACTCGAAATTGTCATTTAAGATTTCACGATTCCTGGGATTCCAGTTTTTCCTTGGACGTTTTGATTCCAGCTTATCTCTTTCACCTCTAATTTTCTCCGAACTGCCTGAGCTACCAAAATCCAAAGGTCCCGAATAATCTTTGTGGCTAATCTTTGCCCGCATATCATTTCCAAAGCTTCTCGCATTCCATCTACATCTATCGCTGTAGTTTTCCCGCCCAGATAGACCTGAATTCCTATGTATGTAAAGGTATCTTTCACCTCCATTTTTCTCAGCATTACCTCCAAACCAGCTACTAGTAAAATCTCTGCTGTCAATCTTTCCCAACATCTCATTTCCAAACCTCCTTGAATTCAAACCACGATTCCAATTGACCTCCTTCTGCTGCTCAGAAGAACGAATCCGGCCCGAAATGTCAGGAATTAACGATTTTGAACGGCTTCTTGCGTTGAGAAGAGATCTAGAAAACGCTAATTCTCGAGTTCGTGGGATGAGTTCATACAAATATAGGGTTTTTTTAGGACTCTGTAAGGATCGAGATAGAGGAGGCAAAATTGCGCAATCCGGCATCGCAAAAACCCTAGATTTTGGGATGCAGAGACTGTTCGAGGGCCGAGGAATCCAGGCGTAGGAGAGATTTCGAGGAATGTGGAGAAGAGAGTCTGGAATTGGTCAATGGACGGCTGTGGTAAGAGATCGAGACTGGAGAAGGTGGAGTGCAGTTTACAGAGTGCTTTTGAACAGAGTTTGCTGGTGATTTGCAGCTCGCGCAGATAGACACGATAATTGAATAGGAATTTTATAGGTCTTTTGTTGGGGGCCTGTGGGCCGTACATGGTGTTGAATGGGCATATCTTCTTTGCAAATGGGTGTGTCCCAAATCTGGACCTGAATAATATAGGCATGATAAGGCCTGTATGTAAACGCACTTAAATTAAATTTTTTTTAATTATTTAAATGTCCACTTGTTGGAAAATACATGTTACTTCAAATAGCTCATCTTTGTCAGATCATAATGAAATTCTTCTTTTGTTTCACTAGATTGGATTAGTGGTCCATGACATGTGTTATAACCCACCAGAGATCAATTATTGGACATCTATTTCAGATAAGACACACCTTTGTTACTGGGATTTTATATTTTTAAGGATAATCGCTGCGTTAGAGTATGATGAAGTACTTTTGCTAGTAACATGTAGTGCGCATGCATTTCTAAAATCCAAACTGCTTATTTGTACCCGCACACATTATATTTTCTGCATTTATACACTCATGCCTGTTTCTTTACTGAATTTATGACTATAATTTGGGAGATTGGGTTTTTTTTTTTACATAATATGACATCTTGTGTCCTAACATTTGAAATGATGTGTTTCTTTTATTAGAGTTTCAAATCCAACTACTCAAAATACCTTTTGGAATTCTTGGAATTCCACTATTTATACAATTTGTTGGAATTTCAAATCCTCCATTAAAAAGAGGGATTTGGAATTCCACATAAAGGGACAACTTTTGGAGAATTTGAAATTCTCCCATACGTGAATTCTTATAATTCTGATAAAGAAATATGCCCTCAAATCGATTTCGGTGGGAGTAATTTCAATGGGGACAATGGTTAGATTGATTACTGATTTTACACATTAACTCTTCCCAAGGGAAATAAAAGAAGTTGATTGTGTGTTTAAAATTTAGTACATCCGACATTGGCCGTCTTATTAATTTGAATAGTAATTTATATTTAATCATTATAATGGGTGTTAGGATTTATAAGCGATTTAAATTTTCAAAAGGTAGGCCCCACTTGCACGTTAAATGAAGGTGTTGCTCCGTACTACAATGTAGCAACTGCCACCGACTCTATTTGTATTTCTATATACTCTTTATTAAGCACTTCATTGACAAGTGCTCTTGATTTGATGCTTAATTTTATTTGACTTTACTTTAGCTCGATTCCATGGTTATTAAAATCACTTCATTTCAATCAAAATGGACGAAAAATCTTGTTTCAGCCATGAAGTCAAAGTAAATTGCACAGTATAAGTCTTTTATTAGACTTTCGGTCAATTATTTTATTAGAATGAATTAAATGCATATTTTATGGGGAAAATGCTTATGTGAAAGTAACTCTCATTGTCTTATGATGTATGATGGGCCCCACCTATTACCAATCTAGACTGTCCACACACATGGGATCCCCCTTAATTATATCAAAGTTCATGAATTTGCAACTATCTGAATGGACTCAAATCTTTTTCTCTAATATAATTTGTTAAACTTATGGGTCACTAATGATTTAAGGGTTAGAGGCGTGGGATTAAACCCAACTAGAGAGCTGGGCCCATTAAAGATGACTATTTCCATCTCCCTAGTCTTGGTGATCAGTGGAGCTCCAATGGCGCCCATCATGGTGTCTTTCACCGTAACTCATAGAAGAATTTTCTTATTTTATAACTTTATTTTGAGTTTTTACTAAAAAAACACTTAATGTGACCAATACACCAAATAAGGAACTTTAGGCAAACATACACCTAATAGATATTCGTACAAAAAAACCAACATTTTAAACCATTTTTTTGGGTGGTCACTATTGTCCTTCATTTTATATTTTGAGGATCGACAGCGACCCTTGCTATAACAAGTGACGGTCGCTGTCGACCCTAGACATTCATAAACTCATCTTATTCCTTCTTCCTCTTTTCCCTAAACAAAATCCAATAACGATGGAGCATATACAAACACACATTCAGATGTGTGCTCTTCTAATGTTGAGATTACTTTTGGGGCCCATTTGGGTGTGTCCGTGTTCATGAGGGGTTGTGAAATGTAGGGGAAACTAATTTGTGACAATCTATTGATAGTTAGCTTTGCGTAGGGCATCACTCTCTCCACTAAAACAACTAGAGATGACTTGAAAGTAGGTGTGTGAGTGTTCACCATTTATTGGGCCCATTTGGTGATTTTACTTGTAAAGTTAAGTCAAGTTAAACATAAAATCAAAAACATTTTTTACCACAATTCCCTCAATCTTGAAAAAAAAAAAGTAAAAAAAAAAAAAAAAAAAAAACTACATTTATTCACTAGAAGACAAAAAAACTCCATTTCCCCATACAAAAAGTCAAAAATATTTCACCACAAATAACTAAAAATAAAATACCATCAGAACCAACTTTTATTTTATTCACTCTTTTTATTTCACTTCATTCCACTTTATTTTGAAAGTAAAATTTAAAAACTCGCCTTGTAATCATTCTTATCAAGTATCTCATTGAATATAACGGTTGTATGAATCCTAAACTCGGTAAGAGCTTTAGTTTCAAGTGAGTCTTTCACATCAAATCAAGATGAGATATGTGAGGCTAAGGTTTTTTTAATTATTATTTTTATTTCTGCATTAGAGGGACCCAAACTTGCACACTGTCCCTACCCACCTGCACTGCAGCCTGAGACAAAGAGTTTATATTATTCTTCATCTTTCGTTTTTAGTGATCCTTTTGCTTGAGTACCCAAACATTAATCACTAGACATTTTGTGTGAAACTATGCGAAAACCACTCAAGTTGACCATGAGCGTGTTTGTCTTGACATTGTGAGTTATTAATTAAGAGTTTGGGGAAAAAAAAAGAAGGAAGAAGATAGTTTATGCCTGTTCACGGCGAACAACGACCTTCACTGTAGTGAGGGTTATCGTCAACCCTCAACACATAAAATGAAGTCGACAAGTGACCACCTAAAGAAATGATTTAAAATGTTGTTGTTATTGGCTTTTTTTTTTTTTTTTTTTTTTTTATGGATTTCCTATTAGGTGCATGTTTGGTTAAATTTCATTGTTTGGTGTACTAGCCACATAAAGTATTTTTCTGGATAAAAGTTTATTTTATTTTTTATAAAATGTTGCTCAAATATTTTACTAAAATCTAAATTCGAGGAAATATTTCATTTTGGAGCTGGGAGCCAAGAATGTCCCAAAAGAAATCGACACCTGTTCTCACTTCTTGATCAAAAGAAAATTTTAGTGGTGTAAGATTCAACGGGCTTTGAGTGGGGTGACCATGTCGTATTTGCTGAAACGCGGGCCATGTCACTCGGAGTCATTACAAGTTGGAAAACGTGGGAATTTTTTTTTTTTTTTTAATGTTGCCACATAACGTAACCTTTCTCCGTCAACGCAGGCTGAATGCATATCTTAAAGTGGGCCCCACCTTGGGCACCCTGTTAGGTTTGAGTTCCGTGCTCATCTACACGTTCCGGGTCTCTTTCACCAACCTTATCTCTGCATCGATCACCACCACCAGGGATATTTACGTAAATATAAAAAATCGTAGGGCTATTCTCGTCCAATCCTGGTGGCGGCCTCTTCCAGTTCCCACTTGGAGCGCCAACCGGACCGAGTAAAAGCAAATTCCCACTTGCTTCTCTATCCACCCACTCATGCCAGTTTGGACGTTACTCCTCAGCCACTGATAGCAGGCCACGTTTCATCTCGCATCCAAACAAGCATGCTATAAAATAAGATCCACGCCGAAAGAGATCGGGAAAGCGCTCTCCATCGAAATCGATCGTTTCTGCGAGACAATTTTCCAAGGTACAACATCTTCATCTGCTTTACTAGGGTTTGGATCTCTAGGGTTTGGATCTCTCGTCTCGATCTGTTTTTCAAAAATCTCATCTTTTTTCGCGTCTTTGTCTTCCGTTTTTAGGGTTTTATCTGTTGTTATTGTTATTGATTTACATGAAACTGTTAGGATTTCATTTTCTGAACTTTTGAATCGTTCGAATTGGGTATTTTTTTTGTTTCTGATCATGTAAACTGGCGAAGGATTCTTTTTCATGCATAGCGATTTTGTTGGATCCGTTGTTTTTTTTTTTTTTTTCTGTTATGTTGGCATGTTGATTGTGTTTTGATGTGTGCGACTGCTGAATTTTCTTTCTTTTACATGGTTGTGTCCAATCGGAAGGTCAATCTTAGACCAATTTTGACTTGAGGTTTGGGATCTGTACCGATGCATGTATGGAGATCTGAATTGAGAGTTCTAATCCATGTTGTGCGATCCCTTTGTATGGAACTTTTGATTTTATTAGAAATCATGATTATTATGTTTAGCCAAACTTTTTGAAGAAGAAAAAACAGATGAAGTTCAAACGAAACAGTCATTTTTGCACATAATTGTGGACCTTCATAGGTAAATATGGGCGGGCGTTATCTTTTGCAGGGTTTGGATCTTCACAAAGTTGACTGATAACATATGGATTTGATTCAGTTTTACTTGAAGTTGTTGTGCGATCAGCCTGTGTATCATTACCCGGTTAAAGATACTATTTTTTAGAGGAAAATTAGTACTTAAGCTAGGTGTAAGGAACAAGGACCAATAAAAAACAATATTTTAGTCCAAAGCTGTTTCAGGAATCTAGCCCTTCCTTTCTTTTGGTGAATTTGTTGGTGCCATTCCCTTTCGTTTACGGATGAATTAGCGATGGGCTTGCAGCTTGAGTAATTCAGTGAGTTCTATAAATGATGATAACTTGGTGGTATGTGGGTGTGATAACTGATAAGGGCCTTTGGAATGTTATGCATGTATCATGGGCCTGAGTAATTCATTGAGCGGATTCACTGGTTCTTGCAAATTTAGTGATGAGGTGAGTTGATGGTGATGCAGGCCCTAGGGTTAGGGCTTGCGGTGGAAGTGCTAAAAGCACAATGGGTGCTGAAGCACGTGTCCGAAGACACAATCAATCTCCGCAGAGATAATAAACGAGGACGCACCTCAATGGGAAATCCAATTTCATTAATCAATAACTATGAGAAATAATTCTCTACAATGCCATATAAATAGTAAAAGTAAACTTAAGCCTTAAGAAACCTAATAAAACTAGGAAACTAAATAATATAGGAAATCTATTCCTAATAACAATATTTAAAGAAACTATTGACATAAAAATAAATCCTAGATCCATGTGGGCCCTACACATGTGGCCATGACGTCTACGTTGCATCAGATGGGTGGGACGAGCATTGTGTTTGAAGCTGGATTATGGGGCTGAAGGTCAGGAATGGATGTGAATTGAACTGTGAGCATGGATGGTGGGCCACATATGTTTTAAAGAATTACAGCTTTGAGGGCAGATGATTTATGTTTAATTTATACAATTAATTATATTTTGAAATTTTATACCTGTCATTGTCGATATGAAATTTCAATTATTCGTGCATGCTTATACATGCTCATGCTTCAAGCATGGGTGGTTGTGCTAGTTACCCATTGAAGGCGATTAGATTTAGAGGTATGTAAACTTAGTGCTAGGTAAATGAATTCCTAGGATCCAAACAAGGTTATTGTTTAACATAAACACAAGAACAACCATCTTTTTTTTTATAATAGTTTTAACAGGTATGACTTCGTTATTGTTGTACCCTTGGATTTGAAAATTTCTTTATAGCATCTCAAGGGGGCACCTTTTATCCCCTCCCTCGTGCAACTTTATTTCCAAAAAAATTTATGCAAATTGACCTAGTTTTATGGAAATAACAGAACGAATTTTTTTAATCTTTAATAACAGTTGCTGTAGGAATAGAATAATAATGATATATCATGATTTTTTTTTTCCATGAAGGGCGGGGGTTATTTCTTTTTTCTTTTTCGTTAACAAATCTGATTATTGTTCAGCCAACTGCTGAATGTATTGGTTACTAAGGTTTTTCCCCTCAATTCTGCTGATAATCCTTCATCTAATGTTTTATTTCTTGAATCTGTAATACAGATATAGCAGCTCGATCTTCATGAGTTCAAGAAGAACAGTGGCATCTTCTGTTTCCTGCAAATTGGGAAACTTCTGGATTTTGGTCTGCCTCCTCCCAGGATTCCTGGGTGCTCCAGTTGTCTTCGAGAATTTCCAGTTGCTGAAGGCCACTGTTAGAGATCCTTCTTCATTGACTGCTGTTTTCAACGCTTTTGGAGAGGGCCAGCTTTAGCCAGCAACTCACCTTTGCTGTCCACAACATTCACCATCTGTTTTGATTTAGAAAGATGGTTTATCCTCAGATATCTGGATTGACTGGGACTGGGATCAGGACATGCAAGTCCTTCCAGAAAAGGTTGTTTGTTCATGTGGAAAGCCCTGCTGTTCTTTCAGAACATGAAGAGTTTGATTTTTCGGATGTATTTGGTCCCTCACCAGTTCAAGCTGCAGCAGAAGTCAGTCCGAATTCAGGAAGTTCTGATCAAGTATTGGATTCGAAAGATGTGGTTTATGATGATCCAGTTGTCATAGTTAACCGATCACATTCACTGGTGGGGCCCACAACTTGTGTTAGCCAATCGTTGAAGTTGAGCAAGCTCACTTTACAGGAGACAGAGAGTTCTTTGGAACTTGTAGTAGAGTCTGTTAATGGAGAGAGACTAGTGGAAGTTCAGGAAGCAGCTGTCAATGATGCCGCTGAAAACCCTCTTGACAGCGGCAGCCATCAATCGGTGAAGACTCAAGGTGTAGGATTAGAGGATTTTGAAATTATGAAGGTTGTTGGGCAAGGTGCATTTGGAAAAGTGTTTCAAGTTAGGATGAAAGGTACATCAGAAATATATGCAATGAAAGTCATGCGGAAGGATAAGGTCATGGAGAAGAATCATGCTGAGTACATGAAAGCTGAGAGAGATATTTTAACAAAAGTCGATCACCCTTTTGTTGTGCAGCTCAGATATTCTTTCCAGGTAAACTACATATATCATCAATCGTAAGCAACAAGCTTTTCACGTGTCCCCAGTAATAAACTTTGGACAGCACAAAAAACTTTTTAATAGTACGCATTCTCTTTACTATTGCTGATGAGATTCATAATAACGGATGTGGAGATCTAGTGGCGTGGTGTTCCTTTAGAACTAACAACTTCTGAATATTGCTTGTCAATGAAATTATCATCATAATAACCTTATCTCATCTCATCAACCTGAGTTGGGATTTGTGGCATGTTTAAATCCAAAATTAACCTCTCTCAGATGAGACTTGTATATTGCACAGAGGATGTTCAGTGCATGTCTTGATGATTTTTTAGCTCTGTAAAATCTTGAATGGTTGGCTAGTTGTAGATACCCCTCCATACTTACAAGTAGTTGTGTGTACTGTTATATTTCCAATTTAATAATCAACAAATTATAATGGCTATGATTCATGAAGTAATTGCACATTTAAAGGAATAATTGTCCTTAAGGAGACAAGATATCTTATGGCTTCACTCCATGTGGTTTTCAAACAAGTCAATTGGTCTACAAATGAGTTGGCTGATTTCTTTGGCAAAGCAAGGGGTGGATGGGGTTGATCCTTTTGTTGGGATTTTGTTGTAATTTTTGTTCTTGTTGATTCTTTGATGAAATTTATTCTACAAGACTCCTATACTATGCCATTTACCTCCAGATCTAGTTCTATTATCTCTTGTACTTTCTTTCTTTCTAATACAAGTAGTTGTGTTTTTTTTTTTTTTGGTAAGATAAACAAGTATCTGTTATCAATAAAAAGAACTTAGGGAATAACTTTCATTGCTTATGCACAAAGGAAAATCAATCTGTAGATAAGTTACTACAATTTGCATACATCAAATCATATGTCAACCAACTTTGCTTATGGTATCATCGACTTGAACATGCAGAAAAGCATGACATAATCATTGTTTTGCATTGCATACTGGATATTGAATTTCATTATGTTTCAATGTTAACTCTTAAGCCTGCGAGAAAAGAAGCAAATTGTTAACTGAAGTTTTTGGTATTGTATTGTATGTATGATTTGATGACGGATTGTGTTTTGTAATTCAGACAAAGTACAGACTGTATCTAGTGCTGGATTTCGTAAATGGAGGACACCTGTTTTTTCAGCTTTATCATCATGGCCTCTTCAGGTACTACCTTGGACTCATAAAAAATCATGGGGCAAAAACTATTATTTAGTAGAGTTGTAAATGTGTCAGGTTTAGTCCAGTGCCCGTCCAGATTATATAGCAGACAAATACTAGATTTAGGGCAAGTTTATGCTCGCTGGACCAGGTCACCCAGCTCAAAACCAGAAGTATACTACTGTTATTCTCTTGCAGGATGTTGTATAATATTTAACCTATCAAAAGATACATTAGCATGATCTTTATTTGCCATATAGGGTTATCCCAGGTTTCCAACCCAAACCTGGTTATATGTAACTGAATCCAGGTCCAAGGAGGACAGCTCTAGGACTGATACCTGAGCCCAGACCTGGCTCTGTCTGGGTCCAGTTGGACCTGACCTGTCTGACCGCTCGACAGCTCTATCATTAATAAGTACGCTTACATGTGTGGTTTGTTTTCAGAGAGGATCTAGCACGTATATATACTGCTGAGATTGTTTCTGCCGTTTCCCACCTCCATGCAAATGGAATAATGCACAGGGATCTCAAACCTGAGAATATCCTTCTTGATGCCGATGGACATGTAATCTCCCTCTCTCTCTCTCTCTCTCTCTCTGATAATATGCTTTCATTTGTTTAGGCTATGCTAACTGATTTTGGCCTCTCTCTCTCTCTCTCTCATATAATATGCTTTCATTTGTTTAGGCTATGCTAACTGATTTTGGCCTGGCAAAGCAATTTGAGGAGAACACAAGATCAAACTCAATGTGTGGAACAGTGGAATACATGTCCCCTGAAATTGTTCTTGGAAAGGGCCATGACAAGGCTGCTGATTGGTGGAGTGTTGGGATCCTATTGTTTGAAATGCTAACCGGAAAGGTTAGTGTGCTTATTTTAATTTATATGACTTGATAGCAATCGCAGAATTTCATTGCCTCATTTATATCTCCTTTAGCATGTGTGCCTGCCTGAATGCCCCAAAGAAGTTGAATGGCTGGATTCTTTTGTGCTCTGGATATCATAACAAACCTTGCTTTCAGCAATTTCTTCTCATGGGAAATTCTCTTTACAAGTTTTAGGATTCCCAAATCTGTGCAGACTATATTTTAGAAAATCAACTTTTAATGGTTGTATAGAAAATCTCCTAGAAAGTAAAATAATTTAAAATTAAGAAAATATTTGGTTAGCTTAAAAATGTAGAGATTTTATGTAACATTTTATTATTAGAGTTTTCCCTTTTCTTTCTTTCTTGTCCACCTTAATTTTGCTTTTATTTTCCATAAGTGCCAAACAGCCAAAGTCTCTACTTTTTCTTAGGGCCTGTTCCAAAGAGGATAAAATAACTAGTGAAGAATTTTGATTTAGGTGGAGAAACGAATAGAAACATAATTCCTCTCATTCAGAGAAGTTTAGTGATTAATAAAATTCTCTCATTGAGTTGAGTTTTTCTCTCTCGATTGTGTGTTTGTGGTGTGAGACCAAGACTATATTGATCCTATGGATACCTATCCCTAAGCCATTGGCTTGGAAGAATAATTGGTTATTCTTCCACACCCATGCTGTGCCAGGAGAATCAGTACTTTTCTCTGGTGGTGTTCCCCCACTTTGTTTGGATTTGAAAGGAGAGTAAAGTGCATAATGGAAGAGCATTCTGGACCCTTCATTTCAAAAAAATAATTATTCTTTGTTCAATTATATAAAATAAATAAGAAATATTAGTAAAATATTGTTTGAAAGGTTAAATGTCACCTTCATTAATAAAATATTCATTTAGTAGTGAAAATGTTTTCTGCACCCCATTGTAGTGAAAACCTTTTATTGTACTTTTTTGCAAAAGGACGTGAAGAGGAGAATCCTTTTTCTCATAAATGAATCCAAATGGGAAAATAGGTTTCTTAAGAGAAAAGTTTTCTCCTTCACTTTTATCCACTTCCATCTGGCCCTTTGGTTATTACATCTTGACTAGTAACATATACATGCTTTCATTCATGTTTTATTTTCTCCCTGAGTAAGTCCATATATATGGTACCAATTTTGGTTATTTCACTTTGGTTATTTTATCCACTTTTTTCATTCATGGTGGACTTGCGTTGTGTGATGCAAACAATTTTGGTCCATTGCCAATAATTTTATATTTTTTCTTCATTATATTTCCCTACTACAGTACTACCCTTGTTCATACTTAACAAGAATGGGGTTTGGCATAAAGGATCTCTCTATAGATGTGTTTTGGGCATGTGTGATTCCATACTATGCAATCATGAATCCTATCTTTTTGCTTGGATTCCTAAAGAGGGTGCCCTATGTTAAATTGTGCAGTACACAGAATATTACTGTTTGAAAGTCCAGGATTTGAACCCTAGAAGGGGGGTGAATAGGGTGAGCTAGACTTTAGTGACCAATTATGCCAAATTTTAACTTTTTTAAAATCAATTAATCACATGTGATGATATAGAACTTAAGTGCGGAAGCTAATAAAAACAATCATCACAAAGCATTCACCATAACACAATCATTTATAGTGGTCCTGCCTCAATACCTACATCTACTACCGGCTTGTGTACTTCCTACACCCCACCGAATTTCCTCTATATATGCTTTTCAGTGGGCTAAGCAATAACCTCTACATTATGCTTTCCAAGGCTAAACAATAACCTCTTGGGTTTTATGGTTCACCCTTAACCTTACACTTATACTTTTCCAAGGCTAAGCAATAACCTATAACCCTAAGGTTCTCTCTCTAAGTTGTGTCTAAAATACACTTGAAGAGATACAATTTTAAGCACAACAAAATGCCTCTAAATAGGCGGATATGAAAGTGAAAATCTAACTCATACGTACACTATATGAATGCAAAGATGAATGCTCTCTGTTTATGTATGATGTCCTCAATCAATTTGAAAATAAAAGCTCATAAATGCATGCCAAAGGCTTTTAAAAGTTTTAGCTCATAAAAACATTTATGATTGAGGCAAGAATGCTAATCACATGTTAAAAGCAACTTGTAAAAGATATACTTATCTAGTTTAAGCAAGTTGTGAAATTTTAATAACAAAACATGTGATGCATAAGGACTTCAATCAGTTTAAAAATGTACCTGAATGATTGTATGCTAAAAGCATATGAAAGTGCAAAACACAAAAAGATATTTAATTGAAGTGAAAGGACAAATCACATGTAATTTAAAAACCTACTTGAAAATGATATGCCTATCACTGCTTAGCAAGTTGTGTGAAACTTTAAAATCAAATACATGTGATTTGTGGGTGTTGTTGAATCCAAAACATAAGATAGATTAAAGTGATTTTCTTGTGATGAAAAAAAACAACCACCAAAGATTCAACCAAGTGTATGAATCATGTTACATGTAATTTTGAAAGTTAATTCCAAAACATGATCCACTTAGATATACCAATTTGAATCCAACTTGGTGTGAATCAAGGTGATGCATCCAAAACAATAAATCAATTCAAATTATATTAATGTTAAAGACACAAAAAGTCATAGTTAACATGCCTAAATAAATTTACCAATAATTTAACCAAAGCATGAAAACATATTACAAGGAAAACTAAGCTTACTTAGATGATTTAACTCTATGAATCCAAGTTTTAGCTTTTCAAATGACCCACTAGCCTTTCCTAGCTCTCCCACCTTCCTTGACACTCGAAAGGGTTGGCTCAAATCCCAAGGAATGGCTCAAATTTATAGCAAAAAGGCCTCCAACGGCTCAGGTTGGCTAGCCGACCTCCAACGGTCACATTTTAACGGTCAAGACCTTTCACAGGCGGCTAGCCTACTGCCAACCCCCTGCTAACCTCCTACTGATTCCCCTAATGGCATACTGGTGACCTACTCGCAGATTTTTGCAACGAAAATGATATTCTAAGTAGGATTCTTAGGTCAAGGAAGCATGCTTGGTTTCATGTTTAAATAAATCAAAAGAATATTTTCCAAAACATGAACTTATCAATTGTTTAAAACTTTGAAATTCTAAGATCATAGGCATGCATGATAAAATAATTTTTCAATTACTTGTGCATCCAAGTTTAAAATCTAAAACATGCATGTAACATAAGTTCTGAAAGTTTAAAAACAGTGCATGTGAAAATCAAGATTTCAAGTGTTTTAAAATCAATGCTTATGTGAAAATTCGAATGATGCTAAAATGAACATGCATCCATTAACTCGCAACACACAATTCCTAACACTGTCATCAGTCTTGTACAAAAAAAAAATATATCATAAATTTTGTCATCAGTATGAACAATCTGTCATTCCAGTATTTCGTGGAAATGGTGGATGAAATGTTGCAGTACTTTTACCTAGCCGTTTGGACATCTAATGTTATGCCATAATTTTGTAAAACACACTGTTTGGAATATGAGGGCAGGCCTTAGCACAAAGGTAAGGCTGCTCTATTGCAACCTAGGCGTCGCAGGTTCGAAACGCGGAAACAACCTCTCTGCTTGTGGGGGTGGGGGGTTAAGGTTGCATACATCTGACCCTTCCCAGACCCCTCGGTGGCGGGAACCTCGTGCACCGGGCTGCCCTTTTTCGCGCTGTTTGGAATAAAAAATATACATTTTTTTAAAGCAACTATTGCAATACTTGCTTAGACACTTTCTAGTATTCATGTTTGAAAAATAAATCAGAGTTTCAACCAAGTGGCTAGTCTTACCCATTCATGTTTTTGTTACCTTTGCAGCCACCTTTCATGAGTGGCAACAGAGAGAAGATACAGAAGAAAATAATAAAGGACAAGATTAAGCTTCCAGCGTTTCTTTCAAGTGAAGCTCATTCTCTGTTAAAAGGGGTAATCTACTTTTCCTTTTCGTGTTCCGTATTTGTCATATCCTCGATCTCTATTTTCAGTTGAAAGGGGTGCAATCTGATGCTTCGGGCCATGGGTCTTACGGGTCTCACTCATCTTGCCAACATGCCACAAACTTCCTGTTGGAATTTTGTAGCTGTCCAATTGATTTTTTAATAGTGCTTAGTACACTGCTTGGAGAGGGTAGGAGCTCCCAATCTGGATTTTTGTGTGCATCACCATTCACAGTGGGGTCCATCAGATTGTGATGGTCTGGATTGTTGATGGTGTATGGTTCCCACTTGTACAGGCACACTAGTCATCACATTTTGATGGCATCTCAGTAACATTTATTTTGTTCATCTGTTCAATCTGATGCATGTTATGTAAATGCAAAAGGACTTGTTTGGATCTTCGTTAACCGAGTGCAAGTAGTTCAGTTTGTATCAACATGAAGGTTTCTGCGTTTTGATAGCCTTACCTGTTCAGTAATTTCCAGATGTCTTGCTGTTTCAAAACCAATTACAGCAGGGGCAGGGCCAGAAAAAAAAAAGTAAAAAATAAAAAAAAAAATCCAGAGAAGTGGGCCAGGGTGCAAAAAGGAAATTACTTCCATTACAAATTGCAAATTAAATGACTTATAAAATTGCTAGTGCAGTATTTTTTTTCTTTAAGCTTCGCTCCATGTTCCACGAACTTATTGACTAGAAAATAGGCCTCACCTTGCTAGGAAGCCTCTAGAACACAATGGATGGGTAAATAAGATTGAGAGAGATTAAAGTTTAGCCCACTTGCAGGACCCACCTCAATTCATGTCAGCATTGGGGTTGTGAGGGATTGAAAGCTCACATTTGAGATTAAGGGCAGACCTTCCCTTGTTTTCACCTTCTCTTGAACCATGTCAATTCCACCTTAGCTTGATTCAATCCATTCATAACACATTACCTGTGAATAAATAGGTAGGGGTCATTATTTAACTCCAATCAGAGTGATACTGTTGGGTCGACCAATGCATGAAAAATGAGGATTGCAGGCAGTTAGTATTACGGGTAAATAAGTGCAGGGAAGCTAAGTTCCAATGATCCAAGTGGGCCAAAGGTCTGTGATTTACATTTCATTTGGGGCAATATTCACTCTAATATCATTCTCATAATTCTCTTTTGATCTTGCAGTTACTTCAGAAAGAAGCAAGCAGGCGGCTTGGCAGTGGACCAGATGGCAGTGAGGAGATAAAGCGCCACAAATGGTTCAAGCCAATCAACTGGAAGAAACTGGAGGCCAGGGAAATGCAGCCGAGCTTTCGGCCAAATGTTGCAGGCAAGCTTTGTATTGCCAACATTGAGGAGCGATGGACCAACATGCCTCTGTTGGATTCTCCGGTAGCCAGTCCAAGAACTGGTGACTTTAATTTTGTGGGGTTCACCTATGTGAGGCCTGCATCTTTTCTTAACAAGACTGGTTCTTTCTGCTAGTATAATAAGCTTCTGAGATTCATTTTATTACCTTTCTGACAGATCTGGTTTGATTATGTAGCTTCATCAAGTACAAAGGCAGAACAACTGCTAAATTTCCTTTCTGGTTGTCATTTTCATGGGTGCATTGTACTGCAATATGCCTTGCCGTCGACTATGGGGATTTTTCTTGTTTAAAATGTTCCCACTCGAGACATTTCCGAATTTTATAATTAATAACTAGTTAAGTATGTATTCATCCTTTCTGCATGAACAACTGCAAGGTTGACCACAAGGTATGTCAATGATAAATTTTACTTCCATGTTAGTTAATCTAGCAGTTGACTGAGGATAGGTGGAGCCTTGTAACTTTTAGTTCCAAGTTTGATCGATTGGCCTGGTATTGGTGTTGAAGTTACCAGTGGGTGATGGCTAGGATCATCCCAATGGTGTTTCATGGATTTTGTGTGGTTAATGAATTTTTTAAGATAGTTTGGAATTGCAACATGGAATTCATGTAGCTGAACCTTCATATTTTAGAGAAGGCATTCGTGCCGATGTTGATGCTGTTAATGCATGATAGATAGATGATGTTGATGTGGTTAATGCATGGCAGGGTAGGCAGGGTACAATAGATGCCAACAGAGTAACATTTTCTTGAAGTTGCAACATGGAATTCATGTAGCTGAACCATCATATTTTATCAAACGTGCCTCTATCAAAATGGCTGGGACTGGATTTTAAAGCCTGTGGGTGAGTCCCATGGCCATGCCTAAGAAGTAAGTGCGTCGGACATTAGAACAGGCTAGGGCTTTTATTTGATGTTCTGTTGACCAACCCCAATGTCCACCCCTAGCATATTATATATATATATATATATATATATATATATTGATGAAAAAATGTTGATATATGATCACCTTTAATAACATATTATCATTCATAGATGAGTTGAACCCAGTGCTTTGTTGGGTTTTTTAGTTTATAAACTCTCGATTTCAATGAGATTTACTTGAAAATGGGAGAGAATTCCAAACGTCATTGATTAGCGTTAAAACAGAATTAGTATGGATGTTTTTCCCAACAACCAGTCTTTAGTGCCTGATAAATAAGCCCAGAGGCTTAGGCTGACATTTATAGAATGTGGCTTCCAGTTAATTATGTTGGAAGTACTCTTATTGCTAGTCATTAAAAAAAAAAAAAATAAAAATGAATAGAGAAGTTTCAAGGAGTGGATGGATGAAAATAAGGTTAAAGAGATTGAGCACTGTTAAAGCAATATCTCAGGAGAGAAGGATAGCTTAAAACACAAAACTTGTTATCTCATCACTGTATTCCCACTGTCATGTATACTCAAGACCTATTCTTGTCTAATCTTACACCCAATGCCTACCCCAGAAAATTCCTAGGACTCAATTTGATTTAATATCGATCAGGTTTCCTGAGTCCCTGACTTCACATGAATGTTTAATAAGAAAATGAACAAAATGTGATCAGTATCCGGAAATGGAGCCAAGGCTTTTTTTAACATGTGATCCACCAAGAATGGAAGAAGATAAAAGGTAATACTCAGCCAAGAGAACAGAGAAGGAAGACTTCAGTGGTGGTCTCCGAGAAGCCCTCGGAGAACAATAGGCTAACTAAGTAAAGCCAATATTTCAATATTTGAGATACATGATATTGAGACAATTTCCTAAAAAAAAATTTAAAGGTATTCTAGAGAATTTGGGAGTCTTTTAAGTTTGCTTTTAGGATATTTTTAGATGTAAACAAAATAACATTACAATAAAAAAAAGGGTGGATAAGAAAAGAGTTTCAATACATTTGGAGGGAGGGTAAATTAGGACTCATGGAAGAAAAAAAAAATCAAAGGGATACAATAAGAGGACAAACAATAAGAGGACAACAAACCACCACTTGTTTTTTATCTTTCACCTCCTTAAAAAATTTAATAGCACCACTTGTTTCTTTATCTTTCACTTCCTTAGAAAATTTAATAGCTCCTCTAGGTGTGCATTTGAGGTACCTTATTGTTTAATGTAATTGAATTTTTTGGAATTATAAGACTTTTATTTTCATAAGTGATTTAAAATGAAGAAACAAAGGTGGATATCCATAAATGACTATCACATAATGTCCCCTAAAAAACTGAAAAAAAAAAAAAAAAACCATAGGAATTCATCTTATAAGCAGTTCGAATTGAAGATCCGAGGTGAATACACGGATATGACATCAAATAACATCTCCTTTAATGAAAGTCACCCAAGCGAATATGGGAAATGAATACCTTCCACATTGAATGAAGAAAAATATACTAAACTAAGGATATAATGATAAATGCGTTTTGTATTTGTACAAAACTTTTAATGAAATTGTACTATAATGAAATATATAATATGCGAATTAAACATATATTATGTTTATTTTGTTAAAAAAAAAAAACTTTTTATATATTTTTGAAAAATAATCTTCAAATAAGATTGTAAAATATTTTTCACAAAATAAACTTCAATAAACTTGCAACCTCACATATAAAGTAGAGCTAAACGATTTCTCATTGACCATATCAAATATTCTAGCTTGACAAATAACAGACATAAAAAGCAAATGTAAAATATTATTCAACAAAGTACACATGTGAGCACAATTTTTTTCTAAATTTTTAGTCCTATACTTTTCATAGAGGGTGTAGCAGATGATTCTTGTGATCAATCTAAATATGGAGGCAATAATCTTGGAAACCATAACAACATCGAAAGAAATCTCAGGACAATATTTTTAGAGGACAAGATTCCACTTCCAAGAAGCATATATGGATTTGATCACTCTTACTTTGCAATATAAAACCAATAGTGCCCATTTCCAATCATCAAAAGAGGAGGCGGCCTCAGAATGGTTGCAAATTCTCATCATAGATGAAAGATCAAACAATGTAGGCAATATCTTTGCATATCATCATAGGCCTCTCATCAAATAAAAGAAAAAATTCACAGCATCAAGAAACCCCAAACACGAATATTGAGAATAGTTTTTGAATGATGATGTTTTACAATTTCAAAAACAAAAACAAAAAAATCCTCAAAGAGAAAAAAAAAAAAAAAAACCCAACAAGACCCACAGTTTGAAATCACTCAAATAACAAAGAGGAGGCCTCAAAAGGCTACAAACTCTTACACCCAATGTCTGTTTTTTGCACATCATAACAGGCCTTCTTAACCAGAGAGGTAGAGAATCAGCACTAAATCTTTGATATGCATATACTTCTAAAGAATGAAATGGCCATCTTTTTCAGTCTAGTTATGACTAAAAATGTGATGGGACTCTGGGAGAGAGGCTCATAAGATAGAAACCCTAGTTTTAGGATTTATACTAAAAGTTCATGTGGAAACCCTAGCCCGTGCATAGGCACTCAATAAAATGATGTAGCACTGACAGCATATTCCACTCAATCGGACTGTTGATGGCCGTTGGATGTAATGTATTTTCATTACTTGCTTCACCCCATTGAGGCTTAAATCTACTTTGATTACAGGATGGGATATATGAAGGAAATATGATTAGGTCATCTATTACAATCCAATGGTGGATGCAAATCTGATCATAGTCAATTTGCGGTTGCTTATGCCTCATGGAGTGGCCCTTTTTTTCTTTTTTCTTTTTCGAATGGTTGTGATCTTTAAAATGTGAGCATTGCCATATGAAGATTTTAATTAATGGAGAACTTTATTTAGCTTATGAGATTTTATCACAGTTTTAACTAATTTGTTCAATCCAATGACAAGCATAATGCATTGCTTCTATTTGAGTTGATATATGTTGAGCTTGTTCATCTGGTTACCCAAAGATAGAAGTCTGGATCCTCTGAGCTCCCAACTCGAAGAAATTTTGAGTTGAATGAGTACAACTCTACACAAATATTCATTTATCGAAAATTTGAACCGCTCAAAACAAATGTCCACCAGCTTATAGGGTATCCCTAAATTTTTATCTTTTATCAAAACCCCCATTTGGTGATTTTACTTGTAAAATCAAGTGAAGTAAAGCATCAAATCAAGAGTGAATGAAATATAACTAGGTTATGTTGATATTTTATTTTTAGTTGTTTGATATTGAACCTTTTTTACTTTTTGTATAATAAAGTTGAATTTTTTTGTCCTTTAGTGGATAAAGGTGATTGTTTATTTTATTTTATTTTTAAAAGATGGAGGAAATTTGAAATAAAGTAATTTTGATGTGGCCTCCTCTCCGAAAAATGAAAACTTTATTTGACTTTTACTATTATAGTAAAGTGCCAAATAGGTAAAAGGAAAAATCAGACACTTTCACTCTTTTCAAAATCCCCTTCGGTAGAAAGGGTTGTTTACATATCCTACCCCTTAAGAGGAAGGGTACTCCATATCCTACCCCTTAAAAGGAAGGGTACTCTAGAGTTCAAGGGCCAGCGCTTGTGGGGGCCACCTAGGGCCCCACATGGGCTTGGGACTTGGGGGATCGGGATCAAAAAGTCTCCCCCATCTCAGCCCTTACATGATGACAGAGGCTCTGATCATCACCGGCCCCACTTAATCCACAACCAATAAGTTTTTACCTTTCAAAAAAAGTGTACGCTTGAACCAACAGTCCAATTCATTCGGATGAGTGCCAAACCCCGGGACCCATGACTATCAAGGTGGGGTCCCTATTTTATGGTCCACTAGGATGGAGCAAAATGTGGGCCCCTCCGCGTGTTCCTGTGTTTAAACCCACAAACTAAAAAAATCCTTCTCATCCAGCAACTTAGTTGGCGATATCGTCAACTTCTTGTATTTAAATCTACGAATTTTCTTTTTCTTCTTCTTCATGAAACACTCTTACGAACTTACAGAAGATGTTGTTCACTGTGACATTTTGTTCTCTTTTGGTTGTTGTTCTTAGCTGTTGATTGAATAATTTTTCAAGCCTAAATTTTGTAGTAAAAGAAAATCCCCTAAGGACCTAAAGAGATGAAGAAAATTCGTGGGTTTAAACACAAATAGTTGACGATATCGACATTAGTTGGCGATATCGTCAACTTCCTGTGTTTAAACCCACGAATTTCCTTCTTCTTCTTCGTGAAATACTCTTACATGCCTATAGAAGATGTTGCTCACTGTGACATTTTGTTTTGGTGTTGTTTTTTTGTTTGTTTGTTTGGTTGGTTGCTCTTGACTGTTGATTGAATGATTTTTCTAACCTAAATTTTGTTGCCAAAGAAAATCCCCCAAAGACCCAGAGAGATGAAGAAAATCTATGGGTTTAAACACAGGAAGTTGACCGTCAACTTCCTGTGTTTAAACCCATGAATTTTCTTCTTCTTCTTCGTGAAACACTCTTCTCTCTTTGGGTCTTATTCGTGAAACCCAACAATATGCTTCTTTGGCTAAGACAGGGCTTGTGGATTCCAAATACAGGGGCAACTTTCTTGTACGACTTGTCAGGGATATGTCAAAAGACCAACTCAGGGACCCTGTCATAAAAGGTCATGCAACCACTTGGACTTGAGTAACACAGTACCAGTATTAGAAACAACTGATTGCCGAAAACTATGGGTGTGTTTGGCATTGTGACATTCAGATGTTCCCATGTTCATGAGAGATAAGGGTGTAGAAAGCATGTTTGGTATGTGTAAATGATTGTTCCGAATTTTGTTCTAATGAGAAATAATCTCAAAATCTTAACCCGCCAACATAAGAAAGTTGGAAAAAAAAAAACTTTATTATTTTAAGAAATAACTTGGACAAGCCAACATAAGTCTATGGAATTCTTCACAACAACCAAATAAAACAGTCACGGGCTGAGTACAGCCAATGAGTGGTAAGTAGCTGAGTTGGCCAAGAGGATTTTATGCCTTAAAAGGTATAGAAGTCTTGTGTTGGACACATATTTTCATCGAACACCTCCCATAGTTTTACCCTGACTCAAGGCTGAAGGCTTCTGAGCTGGGTTGAGCGAGAGATAACCTGAGTTATAAAATAATAGATAAGCTCGCTACAAAATAACCTTGTCTAAAGGAAAAGTTTCTTATTGTAAAGAACCCAACCTTTAAAACTTTCAAAAAAAAAGAAACGAATATGCATAGTTTTTTAAAGTCATTTTTTCTAAATTTCTACTAATTATACCAATTTGTTTAGAATAAAAATGGAATAAATAAATAAATTGTGGAAGTCTGCCAAAGTTTTAGCGGGGCCACTCTATGTTTTAGCGGCGGCCAGTTGTTGTTTTTTTTTTTTTTTTTTATAGTGCAATTCCGCTATAAATATAATTTATTGGTTGATAGATATATGTTTGGTCAGCTTTGAGTGGTCTTTGAAATCATTTGAAACATTAATTGGTAATCAGATGGGCTCTCATCTACTCTCGATTACCTAAAACATTGAATGTTTTACACATGTAATTCGAATTGGGCTTAACCATTTTAAGTGGAAAATATTTTAATTGGCCATACCAGTGCACATCTTTTGCCCAACTATAGTGTTCTTTGTTAAGTCTACTTTTTGGAGTGTTTACTTTCTTTAGGATTTATGTGGAAGTCTAATTGGACCAGCTTTACCACATTTGCCTCCTTTTAAAGAAGCAATGAGAATTACACTTTTTGTTTTCCTATTATGATATATTAAGCTAGATGGTTTTAGATATAATTTTGAGTACTTTACTTTTTAATTTTATAAATTATTTTCGATTTCGACCATTAGCAAGTTATTTTCGGTTTCTACAACTACTAACATACTCTCCTCTACTTTCCACTAATATACTTTCCTTATTTATGGACTGCCATTTTCTCCCTTTCTAGCATATACAAAAATCATATCTCTTCATGCATACCCGTGACTAGAATGGGTTTTTTTTGCTAATATATTTTACTATATAGCAATTTAATTTTTTTAATTATTTCAACTAGTTTATCAGTCAAGAATTTAATTGAAACAGTACTATTTCAAATGGATCTTTACGAATACAATAATTGGTTAGTCAAGAAAATTTGGTTATACACCCTTGTTTTTTTAAGCAGTTAACCGCTATGAAAAGCTAATGCTTTGGAAATGGTGATTAACAAGTTTTTGGTTAGATTTGGGTTGTCCCAATCCAGACTTTCAATAAACTCAACTAAGGGTCGTTTGACTTAAACCAAATCTCCAAATGTGATGGAAAATGAAATGGAAAAAACGATTTCTCAAAATTTGTTGTCAATCTCTCAGTTTACCAAAGACTATGACTGTTATTTTATAATTACATTTTCTGGTTTTTATGTGAAGGAAAACATAACGGGAAAGATCCTCCTCCGCAGAGAGTGACCAATAATGGCCTTGATCCTCTTCATCTAACATCATGCACTAAAAATAAATTGTTTGCTTCTCCATCTAACTTCAGTAGTACTCGCATCTCTAATAGTCTATGGCATCATAGGTTAGGCCATCCTTCACAACAGGTCCTCAAGCAAATTGTTACTTCTCTCTCTAGGGTGGAATTTTTTCCTTAGTAAGAGTTTGTTTGCACTGCCTGTCAAATGGGGAAACGGTCGAGGTTGACTAACAGCTTTATCTTCTGAAGAATCATACCAAGTCCTGCCACTTTAAGTACTTGATAAAGACTAATCCATGCCTCTGAGTGAGAAGAGTCCACCAGCTTTGGATGTTCAGATAATTGAGCTTCTGAACATTGCCTCAAATCCATTTGATACCGTTTGCTGTGCGTCAGTGTGGGTGATCTTCCTGTGACACGGATTTTTTTTATCAGTAACAAGAATAGTCTTTAAAAGGAGAAAAACAAATTACAGGAGAAAAACAAAATACAAAGGAAAGAAAGGGAAGAGAATCCCGTAACACAATTTGTGGAGCCTCCTTGCCCTGAGATCTATCCAACCTTGTTGCCTACTACCACCCTTTGAATTTCATCGATTTCTAAAAAGAAATGCATTCTAAAACCGTTGAACTTTTAAAAATCATGGTTAAAGGGGCACTATAAATACTTTACAATGCTCCCCTTCGGGTTGAACTCGGCGGATGCACTTTTGACCACATCCATATTTCTTTTTTACGCCGAGTCTTTTCTTTTAGAATTCGAACTAAGATCAATTCACTCTGATACTATATGTTAATAGAGGCATAATAAATACTTTTTAATACTCCCATTAGGTGGAGCCCACTCCTCAATAATTAGAATTATATGGTGGACTTGAAATTATGGTGGACTTGAAATTTCACTTACATGTATATTATATTTAAATCTTTCAATCTCCCACCACTCGACTGGACCTAGGCTAGTTTGGTACTTTACTAGTACAATAAAAGTCAAGTCAAGCATTTATTTCTCAGATAAAATGTCACATAAAAAACACTTTAATTCAAAACTCCCTTCATCTTAAAAAAAAAAAAAGTTCAAAAAACAACAACCTTTATCCACAAAAATACAAAAAAATCAACTTTTCCATATAAAAAGTTAAAAATATTTCACAATAAACAGCTAAAAATAAAATATCATCATAATTTATTTATATTTTATTCTTTTTTCAAAATCAACTCCACTTTACTTGACTCTATTAGCAGTCTCCATATGGATACACGGTGGAAGTGTGTGAGAAGCCCGGAAAAAGAGCATGCACCGTATGTCATAAGTGGTCCTCTAATTTTGTGAGTGCCAAATGGTGAAATGATTTCACATGCACGTGTCAGTGGGGAGGCAGAAAAAGTGGGGCCATGGTCCCCAAAAATATTTTAAAATCCCTTCAAAAGGTTAGCCATATAATAAAGTGTGCTCCTCTTCATATTTATTTTTTTTCTCCTTTTCCTTTAATATGATGGGCACTACGGCAAAAAAAAAAAAAACAGAATCGATGACTTATTCATGCCAATTCAAGTGCTAACCGTGTAAAAGGGTTGAATTCATCATTGAAAGGGGGATAAAAGGTGGAAGAACACTTTTCTTTAGTATATTATCTATGATGGCAAC
This sequence comes from Camphora micrantha, assembly GCA_003546025.1. Classification (NCBI taxonomy): domain Eukaryota; kingdom Viridiplantae; phylum Streptophyta; class Magnoliopsida; order Laurales; family Lauraceae; genus Camphora; species Camphora micrantha. The sequence continues at coordinate 59,390,243 of QPKB01000003.1, forward strand.
ATTCTTTGGTTTATTTTAATGTGAAGAGGTGTTTTGAGTGGAAAATTTACTTTCGTGACTCCGTTCGTATCATGTCTATGGTAATTCATACATGTATCAACATATGAGGAGGTTACCTTTATTTGATCAAACTCGCTTTTCTCATATGTTATGATATTTTAACATTAAATTGATGTTCTTAAAATTTAGAGAAAATTAACGAAAGGTCTCTCATAGAGGTCTTGTAAGGTTTTCAATACATCAACTTTTCTTTTAAGGTCCGTAGTCAATTCATCTTGGACATATTTCGGCGAGAGGTCCCTAATTACGCCAACTCATATATTTTCGTGACTGATTTGCCCTTTCAATTGTTCAGGCATGAAATTTTGAATTTTAAAAACTCAAATCTCCCATTCCCCCTCGTTCGTTCTCTCTCATTTTCTATTTTCCCGAAAAACTCCACTGGAAGAAGAAGATAGTCAATCATCGCCTACCACTGCATCATCTAAAGTTGCATCATCTAAAGTTGCAGAAGGATCATGGGCTATCTACACCATCTGTAGTTGCAGAAGGATCATGGGCTACTGCTGCATCATCTGAATGGCGAGAGGTCTGCGCGTCAATAAAAGAAGAAGGGGTGATCGGATGTGACAGCACGTCGGAAGGGTTGCTCGTAGATTTGACAGCATGCTGGAAGGGGTGATCGTTCCATCAGAGAAGGGGTGATCGGATCTTCAACAAGTCTCTGCTTGCTCACAGTTCTGCGCATCATTAGAAGAAGAAGAAACAGAGGATTGGAACTCTTGATTCTTACCGTTGTCATCGCCTGATTTTGCGCCCGTCAACGAAGCATAATAGAGACCACAGTTCTGTTGTCTCTATTACGTAATGGAGAGGAGACAGATTGAGGTGGGTTTTGTTCTCGGCTGGACCCCACATTGCCAAGGACAGCATGTCGGAATCGCCGCCGCTGCAACTACTGCTGCCTCACAAGGATCGGAGGTCCAACTTCGTCGCTGCGCTGTTGCCGTGGAAGGAGAAGACAACATGGCTGTTCCTATATTCTGGTTGCAGAACAGACCGGTTGAAGAAGAGGAATATCACACGTTCTTCCTTGGGTCATCAAGTGGGCTCCATTGTGAAATTTGTCTAAGTTTTTATCAATGTTTATCTGAGTTTTAACAAATTTATCTGAGTTTTCCATTTTTGTCAAATTTATTTGAATTTTGCGCAAATTTATCTGTGTTCTGAAATAATTTTCTCTGAGTTCTCGACAAATCTATCTTAGTTTTTGGCAAATTTATCTGAGTTATGGGATAAAATTTATCTGAGTTATAGACAAATCTATCCGAGTTTGTGACAAATGTATTTTCATTTTTTTAAATTTATTTGGATCTTTTGAAATTGATTTTCATCTTTTGAAATTTATTTATATTTTTTTAAAATTTATTAGGATCTTTTGAAATATATTTGCGTCTTTTTAAATTGATTTTCATCTTTTGAAATTTATTTGTATCGTTTGAAATAGATTTTCATCTTTTGAAATTTATTTGCGTCTTTTTAAATTGATTTTCATTTTTTGAAATTTATTTGGATCTTTTGAAATTTATTTGCGTTTTTTTTTTTAAATTTCTCTACGTTCTTTTGAAATTTATTTGGATCTTTTGAAATTTATTTACGTTTTTTTTTTTTTTAATTTCTCTACGTTCTTTTGAAATTTATTTGCATTCTTTCAAATTTATTTGTATTTTTTGAATTTATTTGTATTTTTTTATTTTATTTACGTATTTTGAAATTTATTTATATTTTTGAAATTTATTTTGATCTTCTGAAATTTATTTATATTTTTTAAAATTTATTTGGATCTTTTGAAATTTATTTGGCCAATTAAATGGTAGTTGACCATTATTTATGGGAAATCCCACCAATCATGAAATATGATTTAAAGAAAGGATAAATTAGACATATCAAGTATGAGAATGTGTTAGTGGACATTTAGTTTCATGACTTTTTTTTTTTTTTTTTTTTTTACTGTTTGCAATAAAGTCATATTTTGAGAGACCTCTGACCAAACGCCACTAAGATTTATGCAGTTACATTGTTATACGCTTTGATTGATTTACACAGGTTAACTAACCTTAGTTTGTGGTGACAACTACAGATTTTAGCATGGGACAATTTTAGGGTTCATTCAGGGATAAAAGCATATCAAGAATGGAGGCATAAATTTCCTTAAGGGGAAATACTATGTCAATTTAATATTTTTTATAAGAGAGGGTAAAATATGTCAAAATTAGATATCTATGTTGGAGCATGCCTTTTTAGATGTCTTACTTAGCACTGCAATGTCACATGCACAAAATGAGTCTGACATTCGCTTTGATGATAGAGAAATCACCGTTAAAACAGAGGAACTCAACAGTAAGCCTACTTGGTGACAATCCGAGCCACTCAAATTAAACACCTCATAAATGTACGAGATATCTATAAATTTTATTCTAATAGGAGTTTAGTCCCACCATACATTCGATTATTTAATAAGAAAGTGATTAGTTTGTAGTCCCGCCATGCTAAAGTGATGGCTGAGGGTATTCATTTCTTATCTTCCTTGATTCAAATTTCATATAAATACAAGACTAAGAGGAGGTTATTCAATGTTTATAATTGGATATTCACTTTTGGTTCTTTATTTTTAACCACTCATATCAATACAATTCTAAGTGCTCAATTACATGAACAAAAAAGCCTTAAAATGTTTTTTTTTTTTTTTTTATCATTATTCAGGAGACAACTATATCAATTTTACACACACACTCTGCATTTGTAAAATTTACATATGTTGAACATATGATTGTTTTTGGACTATTTTCATAAATGCACAATTCATTTTACTGAGTTTTCTTTAATTATTTGTACATTACGAAATCAATGTACGTGAGCATGGAGAGGAAAAGAGAGTCTCTCTAAAGGCACGTTTGGCAACAGGTATCGTCAGGGAATCCTTGCCATATTTCACGCGTTCGAGGATTTCCCACATTTGGCTTGGCGAGGATATTGAGAGGAATGACATGACATATCCTCTAATGGTATTACTTGCAAAATCAGACTACCCTCCCGCTGTCGGACCGAGAGAATCCACGCAATGGCGGAGAGGCGGAGCTACAATGTTGTGAGACATTAATGTGGATTAATAGGTTTTTTGCTTCGGGAATGTACCTTTTGGGTCCCACAATCAAGATACAAACCGTTAATTATGTTTAAACAATCCAAAACGGCCATCTCACCAAATTTCAGCTGCTGATTCCTTTTAGATCTTGAGATATTTGCAAAAACGTCCAAACCTTTAGATTGCAATCATTGAGATTCTGTGGCAAAAAACGGGATTAAAACCAGTCCATTCATTCCAATTTTATGGTTCCTATGGCCCCAATATCAATCATGATCTGAACTGGTAGTTATTTCTGGAAGGTCAAACACGATTAGTTGACCAAATTTCAACCGTTGATCCTTATCATATCTTGAGATATTTGCAAAAGAGTCAATAATAATTTCTTATTCCTGTGGGGCCCTCTTTGCACGATCTAAACCGTTCGAATTCTCTAGATGACCACAAACAACGTTGAAGTGAAAGTTGAGGTCTTGATTTTTCATGGATTTTATAATTTTTTATAAAAATGTTCATAACCCTTGGATCATACATTCTACAATTTATAGGAATCTTCTATCCATCCAAACATGGAACTCTCATTGGGAATCCTACTTGAGGAAGTGTTAGCTTTTTGGAGATGGAGAGAATCCTTTAAACAGAGGATGCTTATATTTTACCAAACGTGCCATTAATTATTTTTCGGGGTAAATTAGCCAAAAGTCCCTCAGATTGGTCTTGTTTTCCTCTAAGGCTCATACTCCATACATCTGGACATATTTTGACGAGAGGTTCCTAGATACGCCACATCAGACATTTTCATGACTGATTTTCCCTTTCAACTTTTTAGACATAAAATTTTGAAATTTCAAATCTTTTATTCTCCCTCTTCTTATTCAGCCCGGACCTAGACGAAACCTACCCTAGAGCCCTTTTCTTCTTCTTCAAGTTACAGGTTCTGTAACAGAACCTCTTCTTTGTCTGTTTTGGTTTCCATAACTGGAATTGAGAATTGTTGCTTTCTCCTTCCTCGAGTTCGGCGATGGCGCAACAGCAGCGAACAACGATGGCAGGTGCCCCTTCTCTGGTAAAGTTCTCTAGCGAAGAAAATGGGAGAGTCCGGATCCAGGTTATTTCCATCCTTAAAAAAATGAACACCCTCTCTCCATTGTTCACCTATTTCCATCGAAACCCCAAGCTCCTTGAAATCCCCAGCAGAAAAAAGGGAGCAGGGGACAGAATAAAAGAGAGAAAAAAAAAAGAAAGCAGTAAAAAAAAAAAAACCATAGAGATACCAAAACAAAAGGCAGTAGAGAAAAAAACGCAGAGCATAAAAAAAAAAGAAGAAGAAGCAGAAAGCAGCAAAAAAGGAATAAAAACAAGAAAAATAGGAGAGAATAGTGAAGAGAAGAAGACTGAGTTGGGAGAGCATACCTGGCACCATCGATCCTCGACTTCGACCATTGTAGCTTACATATTCCAGCAGGAATAGTAGCAACCGCAGCTAGCATCTCCATCGCCCAATTAGCAGCGTCTCGCTGGTGCCCTCACGCTAGAGCCATTCGCCTCTTGTGCGCCGACCCAACCTCTCAGCTCCTTAGCCATCTATAACCTCCCCTCATTCACTCCTGTCGTCTGAATCTCATAAACCGGTTTGACTACGCCGCTGTTGCCGTCTTGTCATCGCCGGAGATAGCAGACCCACCGTTTCCAAGGAAGAAAGCTAGGCGATCTAGTATTTCTTGTTCTCTGTTACAAAAATAGAGAAAGGTAGAAGACCGGTGAGTTGTCGAGGATCCAAAATATCATCACATGCATAGATCAGTCTTTGTTGGAGAACGAAAAACAGAGTCCCGATATCTTTGGGTTCGTCTTACCTAGAGAAGAAATAGAGAATCTGTCACGACCCGAGCCCGAGATCCGGTAACCCCAAGCCGTGATCACATACTTACTCCCGTAAATCCCGAATTAACCGAAGTTAAAATGGAATCCACAAGGGATATCATTCTCAATACACCTGTCAAATACAAAACTTTTTGTGGAACATTCATAATTGACAATATCAACTTAGAATTTACATGTATACAAAATAAAGTTCTTATACATGTATCATTTCCAATATACATTGATCAACACTACATATTCAAAACATTATGCAGATGATAATTAATTACAGTAAAAAATGAATCTATAAACAGTTCCTTCAAAATATTTCTCAAAATGTTTCAATTTCCATTTTCGCACTCAGATACTCAATTCATATGGTATCCCGCCTAATCCACTCAATCAGTCCTCTTGGAGGAACCGGAGCGGTCTCCTCCGCTGGCGCCGGGGGTGCTGCTGCACCGGTAAGGGCAATCGGGCCTGTAATGCCATCAATAACACTAATGAACACGACGGTTTAACAATGTATAAACAATTCCTGTAACAATATATTAACACATTAGTATTGCATTAAGAACAGTTCAATGCTAGAGAAATCTAGACAATTCTACAATAACAATAAGAGACACCATGTCAGTCAATATATATGTACGAAATGACAACTACCATAGCATTCATTGCATTACACTTCATTCCATTACCATCTTCCCTCAAATGAATGATTCATTTATTTACCATCTCCTCTCAAAGGGAGGATTCATCTTCCAATGGAAGGCATCAATCAATATCCGAAGATACGATCGGAATTTGGTGGGACTTACTAGTGTCCGAGCCAGGGACAACTAGCATCACCACGGAACTCCGGAACACCCCAATATCCATCTGCTGCAGCATGATTAGTCATTCATTATTCATTGAACTCATTTAGAGCTCTAATATAATAGCTAGGTAGTGCCAGACTCAACGATCAATAACCTTCAGTGAAAAATCCTTTTATAGATTCAATTCAATACAGTAATTCCTTTCATAACAAAGGAAGGAAATAATCATAATATCAATCTCTTCAGATTGAATCACAATGACACCATGAGAGTATTATTAACCACACATGGTTTTACTTAATCCTATCTCAATCCTAATCAACCATTCGGGTGTAACCATTAGTTTCCAAATGCACGTGTTATTCACGATGGACATCACATTTGTACATTTAATATGTGCATTACTAGTCCTCGTAATTATCACACATGGAGCTTAGGCCATTATCAATTATGGTTCGCTCAAGGAACCTTCTTAAAACACCATTAATTCTCAATAATTTAGTTTAACCCATGATTAGTCTTAAAACTAATCGGAGAAGCATTTATGCTTACGAGTCGTACTCTAAATTCTCGTAAAAATCCAAAACCCAAAATCCACTGCACTAACTATCAACGTTGGGCCAGCTTCAGGTTCGCTCGAGCGGACCCACCGTTCGCTCGAGCGGACCCAAACAGAACTATGTTCGCTCGAGCGCACTTAATGTTCGCTCGAGCGAACCCCTCAGAACTTTTATCAGTCGAAACAGAACCTTGTTCGCTCGAGCGGACATACTATTCGCTCGAGCGAACCCTTCAGAATTTCACCCGAAATTCTGATACACTCTCCTTCTTCTACTCTCTTTCTCTATCAAATTTCTACAACCTGCATAGGAAACTTGGAACCTCTTGTTCCCCCTCATACATCATCCATTCACATTCATTCATAATCACACTCCTAATCATTCCTTAATCACTTCATTAAACATCCATAATGAATCCAAAATCAATGTAAAATGCATAAAATTCATGGAAATACCATGAACAACTATAATGATTAACACTAATCACAAGAGATGCTTATACTTGCCTCTCTTGAGCTAATAAATTCAAAGCCCTCTTTTGCTTAGCTTGGCTTGAGACTTAACTTCCCCAATTTCAAACCTTAATCCATAAAACAAGCATATGTATTCACATGAGCCATTTATGGTAGAAATCACTACAAAACCACTAATAGGACTTGAAAATCCTATAAAAATACTTAATCACTTACTTGTGGTCCAAGCAAAGAGATTTAGAACTTTCTTTTAAGCTCTATCACTTATCAATGGAGAAGACAACTTGAGGAAGAAGATGAAGATGAAGATGCTCTTCCTCAAAACCACTTCAATTACTCACAATCTCACTCTCGATGAAGAGGAATGGAGAGTGCCTAGGGCTTTTCTTGAGTTTCAAGAGATGAAAATGAACCCATCTCTCTCATTTCATTCTAATATAACACTCTTCACACCAAAACCCCCTTTTCTTAAGCTTATTTACATCTAGAGTCAAATGAAGCTTCACTTGGTCCATTTGAGGTCAAATGGAATAGTGTTTATTATGAAAGTTAACGTACTTTTCGAGATACACACGTTGATATCAAGAATTTTCGTATTTAACGAAATACGTGAAAATCCGTATTTACGAAAAAATCTTTAACCTATCTTGTTTGAGTCTAAACTCATTTTAATCAATTCAATTCCCTTCAAATCCATTCCATTTTGCTTAATGCATCATTTGAGACTAGTTTGTCCCTCTTTGGTCATTAACCTTGATTAATCCAATTATTTATGCTTAATTAGCATTAATATCACTTAATTAGTCTTAATCACGATTAGTTCCGGTCCGGGTGTAACAGAATCCAGTTTAGATTCATTGCAGAGCGTTCTGATTGGAAGAGGAGCAGTCACCATTGCTACTCCATTGTTGTCAACGGTACGCCTTCTTCGTAGAGGAGGATAGGCCCGGGGAGAGAGAAAATAGTCTCTCGATTGTTATGGTTACAGAACAAGGAAGAAGAGGCCTGGTTCTAGACTAGGTCAGGGTATAAGAGGTTGGTTCCAAGTTGGTTCGGGTCAAGCTGGAATCGACACGGAAGATAATTTATTTGAGTTTTTGTTGAATTTATCTTAGTTTTTATCAATTTTATCGAAGTTTTTTTCAAATTTATCTGAGTTTTGTCAAATTATCTGAGTTTTTATCAAATTTATCTGACTTTTTGTCAAATTTATCAGAGTTTTTTTGACAAGTTATTTGAGTTTTTGGCAAATTTATCTGAGTTTTTGGTAAATGTATCTAAGTTTCTGACAAATTTATCTCTATTTTGAAAATTTTTACCTGAGTTTTTGAACAAATCTTTCAGTGTTTTTTGCAATATTTATATGAGTTTTTTGCTAAATTTATTCGCGTCTTTTCAAATTTATTTGCCTTTTTGAAATAAAATACTTAAGCTTTGGAAAAAAATTTAAAATTTGGAAAATTGGTTCTTCTTAGTTTTGGGAAATGTATTTACGTCTTTTGAGTTTTATTTACAAATAATAATTTTATATACGTCTTTTGAAATTTGTTTGCGTCTTTTGAAATTTATTTACATTTTTTTAAAATTCTATTTAGATCTTTTGAAATTTATTTGCATCTTTTGAAATTTATTTATGTTTTTTGAAATTTATTTGGGTCTTTTGAAATTTATTTACGTCTTTTGAAATTTATCTGTATTCTTTTGAAATTTATTGTGTTATTTTAAAATTTAATTGCTCTTTTTTAAATTTGTTTGTATTTTTTTTAAAATTATTTGAAAATCTCATTAATGGAACTTCATTATTCGTAGTTGATTTAATGGTAGTTGGCTATTATTAATGGCATATCCCACTAATCATGTGATATGATTTAAAGAAATGGTAACTTGGACATTTTAGGTCTTCGAGTTTGGAAAAATTATCTACTATACTATGAAAAAAGATCGTGGATCTAAGATCAGAAAGTAAAGTGTTCAGGGACCTGTCGCCAATGCCCCTTATTTTTTTTATAATTTTGTGGGCTTTGGGATTCCAAAGTTTTTTAATAGAGTATTACAGTGAATTTTAGATACATTCAATGACTTGGATAATGAACTAGGGCATGCAAAAGTAAAAAGTAAAATAAAATAAAATGGGATTAAGATATTTTTATCTTTTTCAAGTATCTTTCAAAATATCACATGTAGAGTTTATAGCTATGTGATAATGCTTGACACAACTCAAAACTAGTGCTATTGTGACTTAAAAATTCAGGGGTTGTTTGTTTGACTTCATTTATATATATATATATATATATATATTACGCATTTATAATGGTTATCCATACTTACGTTTAATTGCAAGTTATGCATGTGAATGCGCAATTGAGGTGTGAAAAAAGGTATGTAAATAGCACCATTTCACATAAAAATCTAGGCACTTAAAAAGTTTGTAAAGTGGTTTACATATGGTGATGTTGTGAATTGCATGTACACATGGGGATGCTCAGCTCCTTCTGGTTCAAATCCCACTAACAACAATTTTTTAGTTTTGTGGGGCCCAAATTTATGATCCAATCTGTTCATCTTATTTCTATGGTTATGAGCGATCAATAGATAAAAATTCTCATTTGAATGCTATGTGAGTTTTGAGAAATATGTGAAAAGACATTTGATATATCATATAAAAATATAATTTTTAGCATTTTTTGGGCTCCCAATTCTTGATTTGAACTGTTTATTTTCTTTATATTGCTAAAAACAGGTAGGTGGAATTTTTTATCTTAATTCTACATGGATTTTGAGATATGTGTAAAAAGAAAACTTAAAAAAAAAAAAAAATCCATGGTGCACCTAACACCTTGAATGTTCTGATTTACACATGAAAACCGTGATTTTCGTAAATATGTTAATGTATTTTACGTGTGTAACACTTGCATATTTAAAATCCATTTTTTTTTATCGCATGCATAGAAGACAAATGACCCGGTAAAAACGTCATACATCTTTTTACGTGTCCAATCATAACAAAATCACTTACAACGTAATCCTATAGCTAGTAGAGGTGGAGTCATGAAAAAAAGAAAAAGAAAATTGAAAGAAGATTACAACCTTTCACGTGTCATTTTGTACAGTTAATATTGTTTTACATATGAAAATATTGCTAATGAATATACAACGTGTTATTTTATCACATTATCAAAGATTACATAAGTAAAATGTTGTAAGCAAAAGCCAATATGATATGTTCGAAATACATGTTTTAGCCTAAACAAATTAAAAGAATAGGAGTTTAAAACATTAAATGATGTCCATACCATTTTGTATGGACAAACCATGCTATGGTCCCCACAGAGCAATCTCTAGGTTAAGAATTCTACCAATGTCCTTGATTTGTTGAGGATATTGACGGCTCATGCAGCAGTTTCCAATATTTATGACTCATGCAGCCCATTCATTGTTAGAAAAGCGACGAGTGATTGGTGGGTGACGAGCTCTTGCCCTGTTCTCTCCTCCATCGAATTCAAATTTCAAACTTGCAGTCTACGTCAGTTAATAGCCATTGTAGAATAAACTATTAGGAATTTATGAAAAAAAAGAAGAGGATTTTATGGAAAAAAATCCCATAATTTGACCATTATTCATAAGTGGTCACCGCAGATTGTGCAGCACAAACTCGATCTTTCCACCACTTTTTTTGTACTTTTTTCTGAGCAACCATGGCATCATTCCTCACGCCGTCTTCTTCTTCATCTCCTTCGTATTTCTCGATAGCCTCCACTTCATTTTTCACCAAACCCTATAGGTTTTTTACTATTCATATAGGTGGAGAAGCTATAAATATAGGTTTACCACTATTTTTATCGACGGAAAAGCTGTGAATATAGGTTTACCCTACCGAGCAGCCTGTTTTTCTCTCGCTTTTTCATAGATAGGTTCATACGTTGAGGGTAAGCTATACATGATAATGTACGAGCGTAAGATTGTTATTGGAACCATTCTTCCATGTTCTGTTTACCATTTTTTTTTATTTCCCGCCTCTTTCACTTTTCAAGATAAATATTAAAAATATGAAAAGAAGAAAGAAATAAGCTGTATGTCGGTCAGTAGCAATCTTTTTATAAAGCATGTGATACTGTTTTTTCAAGATGATTTGGAGAAAATGAATGGAGTGGAGGACATATGGAAATAAGTGGGGGAAGAGGAAGAAGAAACAAAGGGAGTTTATGCTTTAAAAAAATCGCATAGAGCGACGCTAGCATCGATCGTGCGTAGCTCCTATCATACACGATCGACGCTAGCGTCGAACCCATCATCATTATAAAAAAACGAAAGATATCCTAACGGACTTCGTTTGTACTGTACAACATGCGGGGACCATTCGTGAGGAATGACCAAAGTTCAGAATTTTTTTCGTAAAATTCTCAATAAAAATTATAAGAAAGTATGAGTAAATTATAAATAGAGGAAAATATAGATGGTTCTCAGCCCTTCTCTCAACTAGCCGGGTGTGGTGAGCACAGTACCTCATAAAAAAAAAAGAAAAAAAGAGACTAGGACGATTTTTCCCTGAGCTCTACAATCCATTCAAATCCATGCTTGTTGTCATGGGGTTCCGTAAATTTCAGGAGTGGTTTACCTCTGGGAATGATCCAGATAAGTGCTCCCAAGGGCACTGTGCGCGGGAGAAAATTTTCTGTGATGTCTGTGTTTCACTGAACTATTATTTCAATCACTTTTTGCAGTTCCCTATCGAGAATGATAAGCCTTCCTCGCAAATGTGATTGTTGTAGAGGTGAGAGATAAGTTCAAAGCAAAGAAATTTTCCACTCTACCCAAGCAACACTGCTTGAATCCAACCTAGCATTCGAAATTGGGGCTGACCTTTTTATAGTTTTAGTTCAATACTGTTTTGGTATTTCTCACTCAATATGTAAATAAGTTGGACCGCCCCCAAGCTGGCACTTTAGAGGTTATTTGTTCACAGTTTCATGAGGTATTATATATACGGTAATATTCTGGTGAGAACTAATTCTCACATATTATATGAGAACTTATTTTGTGAGGCACGATTGTAGGCCCCATTTGGAGATGAGATCAGGGGGAATGGAAAGATCTATGTGAAACCACTTTAAGTATTAAGTTTGACTCCAAACCCATGCTCCTAACCCCTTCATCTGTGGCCCACAAATTTAATGGCTTCATATTCAAAAAAATAATCAATCATTGATCTAACGGTTCAATCCATTCGAATGTGTACCAATCATTGAGATTAGTGACTATCAGGGAGTTTCCTATTGGTTGCTAGGTTTGGATGGATTGCTAGTTGGGCACTGCAAAAAAGTTTTCATATAATAGGTGAGAACTAGTTCTCAGTTTTCTCAGTTAAATATTTCTCTTATATAAACGGTAAATGGTCCCAACATGTTAGATGACCACGTGTATGTATATAATTAATGACGGATCCAAAATTTTTATTTGGATAGTGCATTCAATAATCAAGTTAAAAAGTCAATTAATAAAATATAATTTTTAAGATATTACTTAAGGACTTTCACGAATCCCGTACGCGCGTCATTACACTTAGTTCTGCCAATGTTAATATAATGCTGTAAACGTTATAAGACCTTGTCTTGCACATTGCTTTTCACATCTTTTATCTCAATGTGAGAGCTTTTATGGGTAATATGTGACAAGTATGGCTTGGCCTATTGAAACGACTATTTTTTTTTTTTTGTCCTAAATACAGTTGACGTGCCTAAATGTTAGGGACTCAGTGCAGACCCTTTGGCAATGGACGTAGGCCCCATTTTCAAAAGTTAGTTGCGATCCTTTGTGAGACTGAGACATAGCCACGTAGGTAACAAAACAACCACTTATCTTACAATTTAAATTATGCAGGTGTATATTCAGTTGTCACTTGTCTTATCTATTACACTTTAGTCTGATATCGATTGCAAGTTGACCTTGTTTAGATGATAGAGAGATGGTTTCAGTATATTGGCACAAGAAAGAGTAGGGGAAAGAAGACGACAAAATTCAAATAGAGTAAGGGAAAACAAGAAGACAGAATACATATGAAGTGCGAGCAAAATGTTGAACCCTCACCATTTGGGAATGGAATGGCACTTGATCATGGAACTTAAAATTCAATTTTTAAGAAATAAGAAACTTGAAGGATTATATTACAAATCAAAGGGGACATCATGAATTTATAATTTAGGGGTTTTTACCAAAGAATATTGTAAAATTCAATAATTATCAAGTAATGACAAGGAATTAAAGACATCATGAGTTTATAATTTAGAGTTTTTGCCAAAAAAATATTGTAAAAATCCAATAATTATCAATTGATGACAGGGAATTAAAATTTTACCAAAGAAATATCCAAAGCCCAAGGGACTATGAAATGACAGATTGCTGATTCTTGTAATTTTTGCTGCCCCCTTTTTTTTCGTCACCATTCCCTTGTACCTTATAGAAAAAAACTTGACTATAATGTTTTGAGGCTAACTCCACTTTTTTCCTTCTTTTATCTCATTTTTAACTTCATTTTATCATTTTTATTCCTTACGCACTTAAATGTATCACCAATTATCTTAATAAAGAAGAATCTTGATCATAAAACAACAAGAAACCTACCTCAAAATCAGTTTGGAAGAAGAATCCACCTTGAAATCCATCATGAAGAGGAATAATATAAAAAATCAATTTTAATGAAATACCTATCTCAAATTTTGATTTCAAGAAAGAACTAATCTCCAAATAAGTTTTAGGTGTAGCTGGCTTCCTGTGGGAAAAGTGAGGATTGTGGAAATGACTTTCTATACTACAGTAAATTTCATATTTATTGAGGCCATATTTTACTATAGATAAGCTTAAAAGTGAGCTAAATTTTATGCTATTTTTCGAAAAATAAACTCTTATGGACGGAGTGGTGGTTGGTAATACCCTTTTCTTATTTTTTTCACGAAAGAGGAGATTTTTCGTTGCATGTACAGAAATATGCCGCGAAGGAGAAAAATGTGAAAATAAGGGAAGGGAGGGAGATAAAATTATTGTGAATGGTGAAGTTCGGATTTTTTTCAGATAAGAATGTGATTGGAGAGAAAAAAAAAAGGTCTGCGAAGTTTTATATAAGTCGTGATATTTTGACAAATGAGTAATTTTGTCATTTCGCAATCCCATGGACTTTGAACAATTTTTTTTGATATTATAAAAGTTTAACTCTTTATCATTAATTGGTAATTAATGAATCTTTACATAGTTTTTATTTATTTATAGATATCCCTAAAACTTATGTTCAAAGCTACCTATAAAGAAAAAAAACCACTAAAAACACAATATTATTTGAAGCCTATTTTCCAATGTGTGCATAATGTTGTAAATCCTTTTGATTAGCTAGATGCTTTGGCCAATCTCCAGCCAATGGTACATGCAATACAAATATGCTAGATTGAGTAAATCGAGTCTCACACTTAACGAAGTTTCTGGTGAGAATTCTGGGACAATGGCTATGAGCCTATGAGCATTGGGCATGCTATCCAAACAGGCTAGTTTAAAAAAAGCGGGATCCACATCATATGAAGGATGGCCTAAACAACAAAACATGATCATTTTAAAATCTTTACCGCTCATTCCAACTTAGCAATTGCCCCCACAAAAAACAAACAAACTAGGTGACGACAGACGCCCTGAAAGCCCTTACCTGTCTGTCACATCCCATTCCCCCTCGAAGTCTAGAGGTGGCAATCGGGTCGGGTTGTGCTAAATAGGTCGGACCCATTTATTAAACGGGTTAGACAAGCCTAATCCGTTTCAGACCCGTTTATTAAATGGGTTGAAAACCCCTAACCCGCACCCACCACGGGTCAACTCGACCTGACCCTCTTAAACCCACATAACCATTGTGGGTTATACAGGTCAGGTCGACTCGCATAACCCACATCCTTCTAGTGAATCAATCGACTCAACCATGGTTCCCTGCCCGACCAAAACTGACTTTTAAGGTTAAATTTGATCTAATCTCATTTCAACAATCATTTGATGAGCATTACCTTGCTTTCCATTAATAAAAAGGGTGTGATTGAATTAGTTAAAATCCATTTATTCTATTTTAGCATATGCATTAAAACAATCAAATTCAATTTTAGCTTAAATAAGTGGGTTCTGCTGGTTAACCCTAACCTGATCCGTTTAATTGTGGGTCAAAAATATTTGACCTGTGACCGACCTACCTATCAAATGGGTTGGGTTAAGCCAGTAATGCGCGGGTGGAGTCGGGTCGGTCATGTTTTGCCACCTCGGCCTCAAATCCACAAACAGCACCGATTCCACTCGCTTGAACCTCGGAGACGCACGCGACAAACACATGGCGGATAATTAGAGAGAAAACAAAGGAAGAAAGCGCTAAAGTAAGCAACCAACCCAACCCCCCCACGATCGATCCCTACTTCATTTCCAAATCCCCCTCCCAACCCAACCAAAAGACGAAGAAAAAGCAAAAGCCAGGACCAAAGCCAAAGCCAAAATCGAAATCCCAAAAAGCCTGCTTTCCTAATCCAGAATGTAGAAATCCGAACATCTCTAACCTTTTCTCTCTTTCTACCTCTCTCTCTCGCCCGCCATGGAAGCTCTGATCGAGCTCTGCGATCTCGTCGCCCAAAACCCCTCCCTCTTCTCCGAAAAACTCGCTTGGATCTGCAGCCGCTGCCCTCCCTCCACGCCTTCCTTTCGCCTCACCCGATCCCACCTCAATGCCATCCTCGCCACCGCCAGGTTCTTGTCGAAATGCCCCTACCAAAAAGACGAAGAAAACAACACCACCAACGCCAACACCCCTCGCGATCCCAAGTCCGCCATCCTCGACTTCCTTCGATCGATTCCATCCTCATTCAATGCCTCCTTCTGGCCTCTCTCCTTCTCCCTCGACGCCATCTCCTCCTTCTTCTCAGATCTCCTCCCATACGTAGCGAAGGCAGCCGAACTCTCCCCTGATTTCGCCTCCGAGGCCGGCGCCGTCATTGCAGACGTCGTCATCACCGCATCCGCCCGCAGCAGCGACGCGGATGGGATCGCTAGGGTTTTCCTCACGGCTCTATCGCGGAACTGCCCTCCGCTGCCCTCCCGCGAGGCGGACAGGCTCGTCGGCTGCCTCCTGGAGCAGTTTCTCCAGGCGGAGGGCGCCGCGGCCTCGGTGTCCGGGTCCGTGTCTTCGCTGCAGATCCTGCCGTCGTTGTCATCTGAGACGGCATCGTCCTCGTCGCAGAGCTCGCCGATGGCGGTGAAGCAGCACCAGCATTTGCAGCCGAACGGGGATGGGAGCCCTGTGAGTGAGGCGTCTGTGTCTTCGTCCAGCAGCGCATTGGCAATTCCGTCTGCATTGTCGAAAGGGAAGGAGGAGAGCGTTGATGATGACGGAGGTGGGACGGGGGAGTCTTCTAAAGGATCGGTGGCGAGGGCGAGCGTGGGGAATGGGACGGCTGGGCCCGTGGATGGACAGCTGCGGCAGCAAGTGGCCGCATTCGAAGAGGAGTCTGTGGAGGGATTGGAGAAGCAGGAGATCGCGTTCAGGCTGTTTGTGCATGTCCTGGACAAAGTATCCGTCAAGGCTGGAAATTTGGAGCAGGTCAGGACTGCGTCTGCGAAGCAGCTCAAGTCGCTGCCAGCTTTTCTCAAGGTAAATGGTCTCCCTCTATCTATCTGGAATTGGATACATATGCATGTGTTTATATTATTTTTTGAATTTCCAATTTCAGAACATCTCATGATTGCAGTTTGATCTTGATGTTGATGACTATACTTTAAAATTCAATTAGTTTGACTGCGAGTTGTGAAAACTTATTTTACAAGCAAATAACAACAAAACTACTAGACTGGAGTGTTAGCAATGCATTTACTGTACACATGGGGATGGTAATGGTATGCTTGTCTTTACTTTACACTATGTTGTTCTTATTGCTGTATAGGAATTTTATTGTATTTTCGCATTATTGAAATGAGTACTGATAAAAAAGTTATTTAAAACAATTTTTTTCAGGAAATATTAACAAGTTAAAATTTCTTTTTTAGAATTATGCAGAAAAGGCCTAAAATCAGCATGCGTGCCTACTTCAAATGTGCACGGCTAATGAGCTTTTGTTGTGATTCCCTGGAAGAGCTTTTGCTTGTGTAATGGTGCTTCTGGACTGAACTTCAGCTTCTTGCTCCCTGCCTGTGATTACCTGAAAGAGCTCTTGCTGATACTGGGGATCAATACATTCTTGAGCTGCAAGAACCCTATCTGAAATCTGCAAACCATCCACAGATTGTCATTTCCTAACATTTCAGATGAAATGTCATTATCTGGCATCAGATCTCTAATCAGTATGAAGAAACCCCTCTCCATGGTTCGTGGGAAGTCAACATGATGGGGAAGTGGTTTTGGCGAGTAGGTTTAGAGGGGTAGGGTTTGAGGAGGGATGTTCTTCCAAATATACATTGAAGAATGATGTGGATTGCTGTGCCTGTGGCATTTGGATGGCAGTTTTTAGTGTAAAGGATAACATTTTCCCAAGGACCCGTTTTAGTTTTGGTAGTGGCATAATGATGCAGCCCGACAGAAGACTAGGGCCCGCAAGCCCTCCTGATGGACCCACTTGATGGGATCCACATGATCTCTAAATTGGAAGAGATCCCTATCCTAGCTAAATTAGTAATCTTAAGTAGTTGCTAATAGGATTAGCTTTCTAAAATTCTATTTTGAGTAGGATTAGTATTTTATTATTCTCAATGTTCTCATTAATTTAGAAGTAGTATCTTCTATATATATAGAAGAACCCTCCTCTTGTTATGGGACATGCATTATTCAATTAAATTACTCAACGTGAGTTTTTCCCATGTGTTCATGGCTGTGAGTGCTATTGTGTGTGTAATCCCTTTGTTGGATTCGATCAACCTCATCTGAGAGGTTGGTCTATTCGATCGAAGGTCCAGGGGCTGCGCCACATAAGCAATGTTTTCAAGGTGCTAGGCGCAAGGTGAGGCATGCGCCTAATTTAGCTAGGCGCAAGGTGAGGCATGCGCCTAATTTAGCTAGGTGCATGCTCAAGTAAAAAAGAGAGAATATAGTGTAAAAGATTTATTTAAGCGAACCACCACATGAAAAGATAACTGATGTAATTATTTGCACAACTTAAAATGTTTAAACATTACACAATCATGCATCATTAAAAATTATGAAAGAGGAGATACGTCCATCCCCTTTTATGGGAAGTAGCTACCCACCTACCACCATAGTAATTATATTTTAACTCGGCTGATATTTGATTCATGAGAAAACTAGATCAAATCCTTCACTTCTTCCCTCCACACCTCCAAAAGTGGGATAGTTCAATGGATAAGACATGGCAAGAGCCTGTGGCACATTGGAAGGTGCTCGCTATTGCAACCTCAAGGTTTTGGTTTCATGTCATGTTGCCAAAAAAGGAAAGAGAGGATGAGGCATTTTCTTTGCCAATTCAGTGTGTCCCACCAGATGAATGACCTGGACTAAAATGATGGGCAATACTGATGTGTCTTCTGCTTGCAACTTATCTTCGTCATCATCATCCAAGCCTTGTCCCAACTATGCTGGGGTCGGCTACATGTTATATCAGAACTCATGTTTGGGTTGTGACAAAATTTTGCGCTGAATGCAACCTTCCTTCTTTACCCTACTACTTGCAAGTCGTGATTCCAGACAATTATTTATTCTGCTGTTTCTGCAGAATTCAGCTACTTGGATCCTCAAAAGACTGCAAATAAACTCCAGGAACACAAGGAGACTACAAATCTCTGTAGATCTGAGTTATGGAGCAATACTCGAGAGATCTCCACGTTTCCAACTCTAAGCTGCTTTTTTTGACCGATTTTTTCTACTTTGTTACTGTCTTATGGAAGACCACGTTTGTGCTACCATGTCAGGCGCTGATTTAGAGTACCATGCTGATTGGTTTTTGCTATAAGGCCACAGAGAATCTGGATAAGATTGACCCCACTTTCCAAGATTGGTGCTAAAGCCTAAAAGTATCAGTGAAAATTTGATACCTTGCTAACTTGGAAGCCGTATGCTGGAAAACTTGAGCTAGCATGCTGAACAGGGTTGACACTAAACTGCTTGGTCTTAATATAGTATCTAACTAGTTTGTTTGACCGACACTTAAGTGTTTGGTTTGGTGCCTTCTATGTAATCTGTAATCCAGCAATGTGCTTTCTGCATTGTCTCGCTCATAACTTGAGAGTCTGATGTCAGGTTGGCACAGATTTTCCCCCTTCGTTGTTGGAAAGCTGTCTTTAGGGCTTTCCATCTGTGCTAAGATCGTGGGCAGCTTCACCGTCCGTCAGAAGCAATAGGCCTTGAAAGTGAACCTAGGCTAGTGCTGGCCTTGCATCCTATGATGGAAAAATACAGCAGGGATACGCCATGGACATGGTAGGGACATGGATTTTACACATAAAAAAGTGAAGTATCGGAAACACGATACGTTGCCCATTTTGAAGTATCTGTGCATCATAGTTTGTATCCGCTTCTATTTTCGAAAATTTACAGCTACATTGTCAACATAGTGGTTTTAATGAGTTTCTTGGTTCAAAATTCAAAATGATGTTCTAATCTAATTATGGTCTTGTCTCTCATGTTTATTTAGGGTTGACAATTGAGGGGCTTCTCTATATGTAATACTTGGGAAATGCCCATATAGTGTGCTAAAATAGGGTGCCTGCAATGTTTTCTCCTTTAATGAGTTCACAATACTCGTGGATTCGATCATTCTATCTCAGTTCTGTTCTTGAAGGTAGGTTTGTGGTGATACTCTAGATGCTTTCTTTATTATGTTTTGGTTGGATTTTGAGCAGATACGAAAGCGTGACTGGACAGAACAGGGTGCATTGCTAAAAGCGAGAATCAACACAAAGTTGTCTGCTTGTCAAGCAGCGGCATCTGTGCAAATCAAAAGTCTCCTATCTCTTGATTTCGATGGCAAAGCTGCAAAGATAATGTTGCGTGGGACACTTGCCTTGCTCCTAGATGCTGCTGAAGCTTGTATACTGTCTTCTTGGAGGAAGTTAAGGATCTGTGAAGAGCTCTTTAGTTCATTACTTAATGGTATTGCACAAATCGCTGTTACTCGTGGAGGCCAATTGCTACGCGTGTTGCTTATACGCCTTAAACCACTTGTGCTAACCACATGTGCTCAGGTAATGTTATGCTAACTGTAAGGTTCCTCTCTCTCTCTGTTTTTTTTTTTTGACACAGGCTGGTACATGTACTGTATGCATTATTCTAAGTTTCATTGGCCTGGTTTGCATATAAAATGCAATATATTGGATGCTTTCTCATACTGAACTTGTTGATACAGGCTGATACTTGGGGCAATAACCAAGGGGCCATGTTTGAGAGTGTCACAAAGACAAGTTGCGAAATAATCGAATTTGGTTGGAGCAAGGACAGGGCCCCTGTGGATACTTTTATCATGGGATTAGCTGCCAGCATTCGTGAGCGGAATGATTATGAGGATCAGGTTTGCTTCATTGTACATATTCAGAATAACGTGATAAAATTATTAGTAGTGAATTTTAGAAGCTCTCTCTAGAAAATATTTCACTAATAATTGATATCTCCTTTGTTCTGTATATTGGATATCTCCTTTGTTCTATATATATATATGTGTATATATATATATATATATATATATATATTTATATATGCGTCTGTGCCTGCCCTAATGAACTGAGCTTCAGCCTGTAACTGCTTTGTATATTGGATTTACTACATTCTTCTAAATGGTTGTCACTTTAATACTTTACATTTCAACCGAAAATCATTCAATGATTATGGATATTTCTTGGCTGTCTAATTTTATATCAGCTCCATGCATTTTATGCTGTTCTCACTCTTGATACATTGATGGGTTCTTGGGCAACCTATATGATGTATCATGTGTAGCAGTTTGGGGGGAAGTGAAAAATATATTTACCCAAACCTGATTCTTCTTATTAGAGTGATCTTAAACCCTTTTGGAACGACCAATGGACTAGTGATGCTTATCAGCTTCAATACTAGGTGATAGCTGTTGGATATTATCATGAGGATTGGCTTAGGCACACACATTTTGAGGTTATCAGTTGGAGCGTTGAGGTTGTTAGAAAACAAGCTACCTTATCAAAGAATGAATCATACAACAAAAAAGAAAAAAAGTGGACAATTCGTTGTAGAGAATAGAGATCTCTTTAATCTATATTTCATAATGATGCAATAAAGGAAGTACTGAACCATGCATTGAAGAAGATGCCTTAAAAAATGAACTGATAATCAGTTAAAATGTTATTTAAACCCTCCCCTTCAGTGTCACAGAGTAGATATTCAACTTGTCCTTATTTGTTGGAAGCTTTCTTTGGGATGACTTTTGGCGAAGATGTAAGTTGGTGCAACATGGGCAAACAAGTGGTGGACATTATTGTTGCAGCCAGGTAATACCCAGTCCTATAGGAACTGTAATAATGTAGTATTGTTGATCATAATTTTCCAACCTGGTTAGCTGATCAAACTCGGCCAAATACCAGGTCAAGTAGACCAGGAAACTTGATGTATAGTCAAGTAAATCATTTATATTTTGTTTAGAAATAGATATACATTTGTATTAGTGGAAATATTTACAATTTGCAAGAAATCAAACGATATGCACATTTTTTTTAAAAAAACTCCAGTTAAATTTGGACGTCAACTGTTGTTTAAAGTTTCAGGTGTTATGTTACTATATCTACTGATGTAAGGGTTATTTACAATTTTTGTATGTTGTTTCAATATGTTAGAATGAAAATGTACCTTAGTTGATGCATTTAACTCAAAAAACCAGGTTGAGTCTAGAGTTGTGAGTCAACTAATACTCCTTTAGGGGGTTCTGATATTATAGTTTTTGGCAGTTGGCACACCATGTGATCAGATTAAGACAAACATAAAAAACTTGTAGTCTCCATCTGCCATCAGAACTTTTTGCCTGATCAGCCTCACTCTTGGCCATTGTGAAAACCATTAGACAGCCTTGTAGTTGACCACCTGAAATATAAGTTCTCTTATTTGATCATCATCTCTATGAGTTGAAAGGAATATTGAAGTTTGAATACTGAGATAATATACTGAACGACCATCAAAGTTGTCATATACGTGTCCACCCCCCGGGACTAAATTAGCATGTATGCATGGTCTCCTTTGTGGATGGGTGTATGAAATTTGTGTCAACTGGGCTTGATAATACTCTTTTGTCTGTGTCTTTTCCCAGGTTTACTTTTGGATATGCCAAGAATTAATTATATTGTATATAAGAATAAGTTATTTTCTCCATTTCAGAAAAAAAGTTAATAGTCAATTTGTTTGTTGCATAATATTTACTTTTATTTTTTAAAATTTCAGGAAGGGAAGGAGAAGCAAGGAATACCTGTTGTCCAGCTGAATGTTATTCGACTGCTAGCTGACTTGAGTGTTTCTGTGAATAAGTATGAAGTGGTAGACATGATATTACCTTTATTTATTGAAAGCTTAGAAGAGGGCGATGCTTCATCTCCGAGTTTATTGCGTCTTCGAGTATGGAACTTTACCTTTTGAGTGTTTTTGTGCTATTTAATACTTCATCTTTATTTTGCCCAATGATTCTCACTATGATTTACCCCACCCCACTTGTAATGAGGTAAGCTGTGCCAAATGATTCTCACATAAGATGTTCCCCTCTTGTAATGAGGTAAGCAAGATGGGTCAAAGTGATGATATTCATCATAAGATTGACGTGATTCCCATCACTTAGGTATTCTATGTTTGTTGAGGCGGCAAAGACCATTTTAATTTGATAGTGAAAATATCATTTTGGACTCAGTGTTGTTTGCGCCATCGAATAAATTTGGGTTGATTATCTAATATTAGTTTACCTCATGAGTCAACCTGAAGTGATTCCCATATATATCACGTATGAATTGGTTGTTAGAGTGCAATTCCTTTGTAAGAGATGATATACTATTCAAAGTATGGTAGTTTCTTTTTCTGCAAAGTAAATCCTGATAGATGGCATCCATATTTCGACAACTATTGAACTTGGAACTCAACAACTCCCTGAACGAAAGGTGATAGAACTGAATTTTGTGTAGTTGGGGGTGATATTTATCTCTATTAGACCACTCGAATAATATTTATCTTGGATCAGTACCTTTGGCTGCGACTAATTTCCTATGATGCACAGATACGGCAAGGACACGTCATAAACATGGCAGGGACATGGATTTTACACATAAAAAGTGAAGTATCGGACATGATACGACACGATACGTTGCCCATTTTGAAGTATCCATGCATCATGGCTAATTTCATCCTTCAGGGCGGCAAATTGTTGGATTTTATCTTCCTGTTGTAACTTGTTATAAGGCTGAACTAAATATACCTTGACGTGTGTGGTACTTTGACATGTGCGGTGTTGTCTGTTAAATGGAACTGCGCATGCTCAGTTGAGATCCAATGTCATGGGTTCAATCTTGTTAGGAAGTATCTTTAACTTTTATGTGGAGGCGCAACATGTTGAATTTGTTTGTACAATGTATGGTTATCATATTGCCTTTTTTGCAAGGAATCTCCTATGTTCTCTAAATTTTCATGAGGACATCTTTTTCTTAGTAGGACTGTGGATGTAAATAGCGGCCGATACGTAGTGTATCAACCGCAAAATCGGGTGTAACGGTGGTCACCGCTACGACTTTTGGTACTTACCAGCGCTCACAACTGTAGCGGCCGTAGCAGCCGCTGCATTAACGTAGCGGCGCTACGTAACGGGTCCTGCTACAAAAGTTAAAAAAAAAGAAAAAAAAAACAGAAGAAGAAAAGTCCCTACCCCGGTATATTCGTCCAACTAGGTATATTGAAGAAGAAAGAACAAAAGAAAGAAACTGCTAGTGCAAGAAGAAGAAGAAAGAGAGAACCAAAGAAAGAAAGAAAAAAAGAATAGCAGCTCCAAGGAGACATACCTGGAGAGCAGGAGGACAAGCAGCAGCACCATCTAGCACTAGCAGCAGCCACCAACAGCCACCACAGCAGCAGCAGCATTGAATCGCGGCACTCTTCCCTTCTTTTCCATCTTTTCCTTTCCCTCCCTCCTTTTCCCTCTTTTCCTTTCCTTCTCTCGATGCCTTTGTTCTGGCGAAACCAAAAGGGCAGCGAATGCCGCCCTCCTGACTTTTTTAAAGGGTAACATTTGGACCCAATTTGATCCACAGCCCACCTAATGATAGATTCAAATAAAAAATTAAATGGGCCCCCAGCAAAAGGAACAACCTTAATTGGTGGGCTCCACATTGAGGCCCAAGTATTAAAATAAAAAAAAAACCACTCCCCAACCATATATTAGTTAATTGAAATTAAGGACTTAGTGTTTTCAAAAAATAAATAAATTAAGGACTTAGCCAAACTTCATTCTAATTAAAAATGGCACCTAATCAAAATTTCACTCTAATTGGAAATATGCCCCAATCAAGATTTCACTCTAATTGGAAATAGGCCCCAACCAAAATTCACACCAATTGAAAATAGGGCCCCAACGAAATCTCATATTAACAAGAAATAGAGCCCTGGCAAATGTCACTTTACTAAAAAATAGAGCCCAACCAAGTGTCACTCTAATAGGACATAGGACCTAGTAAAATTTAACTCTAATAGGAAATAAGGGCTAATCAGATTTCACTTTAACTGAAGACTTCTCTCTCTCTCTCTCTCTCTCTATATATATATATATATATATATCAAAATGTGAATCTAAAATGTTATAGTCTAAGCATAATGGTGATGATATTTTGTTTGATTATTAACATTTTTTCAGTTTTTAACTTAGCATAGCTTACCAACATGAATATATATGAAAAAAATATATCAATATTATCGTTTTATAATCATACAACGATATAGGATTTCATGCAATGAGAGGACCGCAACGTCCCCATATATTAGTTACTTTTGCAAAAAGACCATATATTCTAGCATTTGCCAATATTCTGGATTTTCTGGATTTTTTTTTTTGGATTTTTTTGACAACTTTTTTGAATCGCACCGCTATGCTGCTATGCAGCGCCCGATATGTAGTGTTTTGGTAGCGGGCCACTACTTCGCTGCTACTGCTATTTTCATCCATGAGTAGAAGGGGTTTTCTGCCTTATTTGTGACGTAGGACAAGTTCAAAATCAAGCCGGAAGGACAAGGGTAAGTGCTATTGTTTAGGTAGGAAGGGTTTTAGTTTTAAATTTTGAATCGGAGATTGTTAAGGATAAATGCTAATTTTAAATTTTGAATATGAGATTGTTTAGGAAGGTCATAGTAAGAGTTTATATAGGCCATTCTTATGTTTCTAGTGAGAAAAGAATACAAAAGTTCACTCTCTTTTGGGGTTCTCCCTAGTTCTTTCTTGTGGACTCAGGGTTATGTTATTAGGTTGAGGATGGTGTTTCTTCATCCTTAATCCTTTTGCGCTACCATTATAAAAAAAACCTTGTGTTTCTGCTACCCCAATTGGTATCAGAGCGAGATTTTCCTTGGTTTAATGGCCAACGACAGATCAGATAGGAATTTCACTGGTGGTGCTCGCAAAAATCAAGCCAGATTGTAGCAGTGTTTGAGGCTTTCCAGCATCGAAATTAGTGGTGTCTCTCATTGTGAGAATGTTGATTTGCAACCAAGTAGAAGATCCATCACAGTGCCGCAACATATTCAAGACTAGATGCAGTCAACCAAAGGCCTTGCAATGGACAAGCTACAGATGAAGACAATGAAGTATTCCACCCCTCACAAGTTTGGTTGGGTCAACAGAAACCACCAAGTGAAGGTAAGTGAGCAATGCCAACTCCCTTTTTCAATTGGAAAATATTACAAGGATTAGGTTATTTGCGATGTGGGTGGCATGGATACCCGTCATATATTATTGGGAGGCCATGATAGAGATGCCACGTACAAATGTAAGGATAATGGCTACTTTTTCGTAAAAGATGGCAGAGAAACCACTTTTGCGATGAGTCGATGACAAGGGAGAACTAGCCCAAAGCTTCTAAAGTGGAGGGGAAGTCCTTCCTAAGCATTAGCGACATCATGAAAGTATGAAAAGAGACTGGTGATGATGTAAAGCCTACAGAAGTACGAGGCAAATTAATACCTAGGAATAGGATCGACAAATTAAGGAGATCATGCCAGATGATCTTTCTTTTGGATCCTCCTATATGGTAAGATCTCATGCCAGGTGCTAGTTTGCCTAAGATATTATAGTATGACCCCAAAGGATAATGAGATTCTGTTGGGTCAAGTGATGCAGATGGACCGTAGGCCACATGTGTAGGGCCCAAGTAGATTTAGGATTTTTTAATTCAGTAATTATATGTTAGTTTCTAATTTTATTTTAATTAGGATTAGGTTTCCAATGTTATTCAGTTTCCTAGTTTGATAGGTTTTCTTAGCCACCAAGTTTTCTTTCTTATTTATATGCATTGTAGGATGAGAAATTATGAGAGAGTTGATTAATGAAAATTGGGGTTTTCCATTGAGGTGCTTCCTCGTTTATCGTTTCGGTGGAGACTTATTGTGTCTTTGGACACGTGCTTTGGCAGCCATTGTGCTTTGAGCATTTCCCACGCAAGCCCTAACCATAAGGCCTGCATCATTAAGTAGAAAAAATTGATTTAGAAGGATCAGGTCACAGAGTATATTATTTTCCAATAACAACACCACCTCTGGGTCTTGTCTTAGATAGTTCGCCTATAATACAAAAGAACTCCCTAAAAGACTAGGATTCTCATAAAATCCAACAGAGGCAGCTGCAACAGCAACAAGGCGCTTCTTCTATGACTTCTCACTTGTCATCACAAATGGGGCAAGTTTTTTTTGTAAATGTGTTAGGAGCCAAGTTGTTTATTGCTAATGCAGAAGAAACCTAGACTAGATATCCAGCCAGATCATGTTTTGTAGCAACAAGTTATTCAATAATTTATGTGAATGCATGATTCTACCAACTACAAGGGCGTAATTCACAATTGCAGGATATAACTCTCCAGCAGGGACACCTGCAACAGTGAAATTTACAACAACAGATATTGCAGTCTATGACTTCATGCCTCAAATGCAGTGGGACACATCCGGCGGTAGCAATGACAACATATCCTATATCTTTCATCTAGTATGAAGTGATCTTTTGATAGTGTACACTGTGCTCGATGCAGTACATTTATCATTAGCAATGACTACCTGATCATTTAATGTTGCTGATTTGTTTGAGTACCAAGCTCCGGAGGAACCAAAACAAAGCTCACTACCTCCCAGGGCTCTTCTGATTTGCACAAATGTATAAACAGCATTCCCACTTCACTAAATATTGTGATAGTAGATAGATCTAGATTCTAGAAGTATTCAAAAGAACGCTGTTAAACATACAGATACATGGAGTTATGCCAACAGGAACCTTCTCCAATTTTTTTTTTTTTTTAATCAACCATAACTGGTATTAAAGAAAATAAGTGCAGAAAAAGGTAAAGATCATATGCTAGGAAAGAAAAAAGGGAAATGAAAATATATAAAGAAACCCAAACTACAAGAATGACCATTTAGGAAAGTAGTTCCCAAACTACAGGCGGACCAAGGACTTAAACCAAGTTAAATGCATTAAGGATGAGGATGAAAAAGTATTAGTAAAGGAAGAGGAGATAAAGGAGCGTTGGAAGAGCTACTTTTACAAGTTATTTAACAAAAGCAGCAGTAGTGACGTACAATTGGGACAGCTTACCATTTCTAGAGAAGAATCGAATCATATGTTCTATAGGAGAATCAGTAGGGAAGAAGTTAAAGAAGTATTGGAAAGGATGAAGAATGGGAAAGCGGTTGGGCCAGATGGTATCCCTATTGAGGTCTGGAGGTGCTTAGGGGAGGATGGCATAAGTTGGTTGACAAAGCTTTTTAATGTAGTGCTAAAGAGCAAGAAGATGCTTGATGCATGGAGGAAAAGTATTCTTATACCCATATACAAGAACAAAGGATATATTCAGAACTATGCGAACTACCGCGGGATTAAATTGATGAGCCATACGATGAAATTATGGGAGAGAGTTATTGAGAGAAGACTAAGAAGAACAACAAACATTTCAGAGAATCAATTTGGTTTCATTCCTGAGAGATCAACCATGGAGGCTATCTTTCTCCTGAGAAGGTTAATGGAACAGTATAGAGAAGGTCAGAGAGATTTACATATGGTGTTCATCGACTTGGAGAAGGCCTATGACCGGGTTCCTAGGGAGATTCTATGGAGAGTATTGGAAAAGAAGAGAGTGTGTGTCGCATATATTGTGGCAATAAAGGATATGTATGATAGAGTCGTGACATCTATAAGAACGACTGGCGGAGAGACTAAAGAGTTTCCTATCACGATCGGTCTACACCAAGGCTCAGCGTTTAGCCTGTATTTGTTTGCCCTAGTTATGGATGAGATTACAAGACATATCCAGGATGAGGTGCCGTGGTGTATGCTATTTGCAGATGACATTGTTTTAGTGGATGAGACGAGAGGAGTGAATACTAAGCTAGAATTGTGGCGGAAAACTTTAGAGACTAAAGGGTTTAAGCTAAGTTGATGCAAGACGGAATATATGGAATGCAAGTTTAGTCAAAGTAGGACACCTGGTAATAGAGAAGTAAGTTTGGGCACACAAAAGATTGTAGAGAAAGAAAGTTTTAGATACTTTGGATCTATGGTGCAACAGGATGGAAGGATTGATACAGATGTAAGCCACAGGATTCAGGCCGGGTGGACCAAATGGAGGAGTGCTTCGGGCGTCTTGTATGATCGGAAAGTCCCCCTCAAGGTTAAAGGAAAATATTATAAGGTGGCGGTACGCTCAGCGTTGTTATATGGATTAGAGTGTTGGGCAGTAAAGCATAATCATGTTAAGAAGATGGAAGTTGCGGGCATGAGAATGCTAAGATGGATGTGCGGGATCACAAGGAGAGATAGGATTAGGAACGAGGAGATTAGGGGCAAAGTAGGAATAGCACCGATTGGAGATAAAATGAGAGAAAATCGACTGAGATGGTTCGGCCATGTTAGAAGGCGTCCAACGGAGGCACTTGTTAAAAGGTGTGAAAGTATGGAGATTGTCAGGAGTAGGAGAGGGAGAGGAAGACCCAAGAGAAGTTGGAAAGAAACTATTAAACATGACCTTGCCTATATAAATCTAATGGAGGACATGGCCCTAAACAGATTTGATTGGCGTCATCAAATCAACCATACTTCTCTCCTTGGCGTCATCCATAGAGCTGACCCCACTTATTGGGAAAAGGCTTGGTTTGGTTTGGTTTGGTTTTGCTCCTTGATTTGCTAGAACATTATCCCTTATGTTAGCTTCCCTTCTAATGTGATGAAATGACACATTCAGTAATCTTTGAAGGTTGGAACTTGGAAGATTTTGTTTCATGGTACTATGACGCTTCCACGGGATGGTCGAATTTAAGGCATTCAATGAGCTTTCTATTGTGATTGTGCTGGGAAAGGAATAATCTTTTACAATTCTTAGCACCTCCAAAGTAGCCAACTGTTTAGCTTCTTTGGACTCTAAAACTCATATTGGCTTTTGTAGTCTCAAATCAACCCTCATATCCCTGCTGACCTGGTTTATCTCTAGCTGCTCCAGCGACATTAAATTTTAAAACCGCGTAGGGGGAGCCCACTGGATTGGATCTTCTCATTTC
This sequence comes from Camphora micrantha, assembly GCA_003546025.1. Lineage (NCBI taxonomy): Eukaryota > Viridiplantae > Streptophyta > Magnoliopsida > Laurales > Lauraceae > Camphora > Camphora micrantha. The sequence goes on from QPKB01000003.1 coordinate 59,419,840, forward strand.
TCCTGTCTCTTATTTGCATTCTTCCGATCACATACTAGTATGGATCATTTCTCCATTCCCCTCTTTTCTTTGCCCTCCTTTTCTGTATTGGGAAGTTCTAAGTATCATTTTCTAGCAATCACGTTGATGGAAATAAGGGAATTGAATTTGTTAGTATTATTTTAAGTATTTTCTTTTTTGTTCCATGTCATTTTCTAACTCTGTAATTACTGCTATATTTCTCTGCTGTTTTCATCTCTCTTTTTCTTCTGGTGTGAAGCCACCCACCCCTCCTCTCTCTCTCTCTCTCTCTCTCTCTGCTTTGGGTGATCAGAATTGAGTAAATTATTAGAGCAACTCGTGCTGTCATCGAAGTCTAACCCTAAACTACATCAAATATCCAAGGTTATCTCATGTCATAGGAGAAGGTTGAAATCCTTGTTGGGGTGCTTCATTGCAGCAGACCACTTGGATTGCGGAGATGTGTCTGTGGAATGTTTCTCATTTGGATTTTTAACATTTTCTTTTTATTATCTCTAATGCAAACCGGACATAGAATCATATATTTTATTCGAAAAATATTTCCAGCGTGTATTAAATGAGATTTTATTTATCTTGTTTTCGGATATTTATTTTAAGAATGATAAAAGGATTAACTTGAATTAACCATTCAAAAAAAAAAAAAAAAAAAAGATTAACTTGAATTCGTTGAGAAGTTATTGAAAATACAATGTATCCTGGTATGCATGGGTGATACAATGAGTGATTTTCTCAAAATATCCTGCTGATCTGAACGCATCAAGAATTTATGTATGGACAAGAGCCCATAGCACAGTTTGAGAGGTGCTCATTGTTGCAACTGCACGGTTGTGCTTGAGGTCATGTTACCAATTATAAATGAAAAACAAGCATTATATATATCTCCTATTTTTATGATAAGCTCCACCAAGGAATTTACTGCTTTGTACTATGTTATTATGTACAGGCATGACTGTTTTGTTGAATGATGCAGCTACTTGATGCAGTTTCCCGCATGGCTAGTTTGGGCTTCGAGAAGTCATATCGTGAGACGGTTGTTTTGATGACAAGAAGCTATTTGGATAAACTTTCAACTGTAGGGTCAGCAGAAAGCAAAACGTTGGCTCCTGAAGCCAATACAGAACGTGTAGAGGTTTGTAATCTGTATATAGCCTTTGATGTTGTGGCTGTTGGAAGTAAGCTATTGAAGGATCCACACTGAGCTTCCTAGCAAAAGCAACAAAGTTATTAAACTTGCATTTTTTCTTTTTATTGTCTTTTTTCTTATAAAAGAGGGGTGCTAACTGTACAAGCATTTTGTAGACTCTTCCTGCAGGTTTTCTTCTGGTTGCTTCTGGTCTTACCAGCTCTAAACTGAGGTCTGACTATCGTCACCGACTTCTATCTTTGTGCTCTGATGTTGGACTAGCTGCAGAGTCAAAAAGTGGGAGGTAAAAAAGTTATGCATTTGAGACAAAAAATGGTATATCTTTGAATTCATTAGTTTAATTGGGTTGTAATCTGATTTTTATGGCATTCATATCTCTGTTATAGATTAATGATTCTTTGGAGTCACAAGTTCCAGTTCTTACAATGCTTTCCTTTCCAAAGGTGACTTGAGACATGCTGTTCACTGCTCTTATACTCGCCATTCTGGCATTGCAGGAGTGGAGCAGATTTTTTGGGTCCTCTACTTCCTGCTGTTGCTGAAATCTGCTCTGATTTTGATCCAACCTTAGATGTGGAGCCTTCACTTTTGAAATTATTTCGTAATCTGTGGTTTTATATTGTTCTTTTTGGGCTGGCACCTCCTATTCAAACAAATCAGCTGCAACCAAAATCAACTTCATCTACTTTGAACAGTTTAGGAAGTACGAGTACTGTAACTCTTCAAGCGGTGGCTGGACCATACATGTGGAACAGTCAATGGTCTGTAGCTGTTCAGTGTATTGCTCGAGGAACACCACCCCTTGTAAGTTGATTTTGGAGTCAATATGACTAATTTATGTGTATTTTCTAGCATAACATATTGTTTGCCATCTTTATGCAGCTATCAGAAGTTGCAAGGCATTGACTTTAGTGATTTGTAATTTGTTTTAACTTTTAAGCATATTATCTTTTGTCATTGTTGGATCTTTTCTTTTAATACAAGAGCGTGTAGTTGGAAACTTGCATTTCATTATGCATAAAAGAGAACAGTACACCTGCACTCTGTGCAGACATAAAATCTTTATCTTGTGTATGACATGATTTTGAAAAAATTCTGGGTCTGTTTTCTTTTGATTGTCATCCAAGTAAAATATGGGGCAATTTATTTTTGGATTTGAAGTGGAAATATTTGGTCCTTTGTTTTTGCATGGTATCCTATGGTTTTTAGTGGGGCCTGTGGTTTGGTGATCTGGATATGTCTTATTAGCCCCACCTTGAATAGATCATCCTTAATAGAGTCTCCACAATCTGTTGACCCAGCAATTTTTTTTGAATATTCATTGTCCACCAAATTGATGTGTAGTAATTTAAAAAAGGGATAATAGCAGAGTACCTACTTGTACTTTGCTCAAAATACAGACTACCTCCTTGGACTCTGGTATTTTGTACTAAACCTACTTGTATCTTAAATCACAATGCAAAAAGAGACAGCTGTGACGGAAAATATGGAATGACGAATTTATCCCTCCATATATGAGATGTGTCTTGGCGTTTTTGATCATTTTCCCCCTTTTCGCTTTCGGCTAGGGTTCTTTGTTGGCGACTTTGGGAGAAACATCGTCTCTCTTGCAACAACTTCCGCTCATATGCTCGTCGCAGAGAACAGATCTCCATCTTCATCTCCGGATACGGCCAGATTCTCTCATCTCCATCCTCTCTTCCATCTCAGACCCACCTTATTTTCCATCTAATTTCACCACCAAACAAGCCCTCCTTCTCTCTCTGTTTCTCTCATCACCCTAAAGCAACCCATCCAACAATATCCAGCCCATCTACCCATTCAGCCACACCATGCCAAACCAGGCCACATCGTCTCAAATGGAGCACCCATCGCCTGCAACCATCCTAACAGATCTAACCACCAGCCTCAACAAAACTCTCTCATTCACCAAAACAAACCAACTTGCAACTCCATGAATCCAACCAACCAAACGGCCCTCCACCTGCATCATATTCATACCCAAACCGAGATCCTCATATCTCAACCGGCAGCCCTCATCACCGAGATCCTCTCAGGCGCATCCGTGCCCTCGTGCAAAGATAAAAAGAAGAGACCATCAAAAAGACGAAGAAGTAAATCACTACTCAGTAACTACTCAACTACTCTTACAACAATGTCACATGAATACTCACACACCCCTCTCTCTCATCTTCTCTCCCTCTCTCCCATACCATATCTGTTACAGCAATGATACCGTCCTTTTCTCAAATGCACTCAACTTAAGGAGATTCACCCCCTTAGAAAATCAATTTCAGGATGCATCCATGAGAATGCATAAATTCTACCTACTTTCATCAATGTAAATGACCATGGAAACTGCTACAAGTGGAACCATATTGTGAATACCATGGCTATGATGCAGTGGTGAGGAACCATATTGCGAATACCATGGCTGTGATGCAGTGGTGATGCTAAATTGTCACCGACTGTTACTCTAATGGTCGGACAATCAAATTCTATATTGGTGCACATGGTGTTTGGTGAAATGCTCAAGAGAGGGATTGGTGTTGATAATGAAGTGTAGGGGCAAATAAGTCTCATTCATAGCCTATTTGGGTGAGTAAGTTGCCACTAGTATGCACAAGACACCATTTATACATCTACGCCGTTAATACTAATATAATCCGTTCATTTTGCATGTTAATTAGAATTTCAGGTAGGCTTAGTACAAAATACTAAAGTCCGGGGGGGTAGTCTATATTTTGAGCAAAGTACAGGTAGGTATTCTGCTATTATCCCTTTATTTTATTATATCTTTCAATTTATTATTGTTATTATTTTTTGAGAAGAATTGGCGAGAATCATGTAGCTGATATTTCTTATTAGCCTCACCTTGGATGGATCATCCTTAATACAGTCTCCACTCTGTTGACCCTAATCCTTCGGTCATCATCCGGCAAATTTTTTTGTTTTGAATATTCATCGTCCAGCAAATTGATGTGAGTGGATTTATTTTATTATATCTTTCAATTTATTATCATTATTATTTTTTGAGAAGAATTGGCAAGAATGACGTAGGTGATGAATAGTTGGGACAAGCTTTGATGATTTTTTGAGAAGAATTGGTAAAAAATCAAATGCAAGCAAGTTCCGCTTTCAAAAGTTAAAGGGCAGATATGGAGCTAGTAGACGCAAAATCTTTGGGTCTTGGATGGTCCGTCAGATGAATTATCTGGATCATCATACCTCGGTTCCATACAACATATCAACGTATGATGATACTATAAATATCCTTGTGTTAGGGATCGTATAGTTTCCCTCTATTTTAAAAACACTTACAATTTATTATACCTCAACTGATGTCGATTTTGGAATTTCTGTTTCTTGCTTCCTTCCATATATAAGCAAGACGTTTGACATTGAAGCATCCTTACTCTAGGTAGTTAGCTCAGTGAAATGGCTTGAAGATGAATTGGAACTCAATTCTCTCCACAATCCTGGGAGTCGTCGAGGTAGTGGCAATGAGAAAGCTGCTTTAGCTCAAAGAACTGCTCTTTCTACTGCTTTAGGTGGCCGTGTTGATGTTGCAGCAATGGGCACGATTTCAGGTCTGAATGAAATTATTGATATAGTTTCTGACAACTAAGCAAAAGTTAGTGGACTGATTGTTTTGTTGGCCAATGGCATGGTACTGGGCTCAAATTTCAGATCCAGTTGTATTGAAATGTTGTTCAATAGAATCTCATCAGTATAATTGCAGTCTAAAAAGTACATTATTCTTCTATATCCTAAATGGAGTCGTGGAATTTTTGATTTCATATGTATATTTTTTGACCTTTTCCCCACAGGTGTGAAGGCAACCTATCTCCTTGCAGTAGCATTTTTGGAGATCATTCGCTTTAGTTGCAATGGTGGCATCCTTAATGGTGACTCTAGTTTTGCTCCATCTAGAAGTGCCTTCAGTTGTGCGTTTGAATATCTTATGACTCCGAATCTTCTTCCGGCCGTATTCCAGTGTTTGACGGCAATTGTCCATAGGGCTTTTGAAACAGCTGTGGCCTGGCTGGTAACTTCTTTACCTTCTATTTTTTTTTTTTTTTTTTTTTTGAAATAATAATAATTCTTTTTAAAAACAGAAAAAAAAGAATAAAATGATTAAAAAATGTCAAAGGACTGAAGGAGAACAAAACAGAGAACAACCAGGGAGAAGACCCCCCACTAAACCTCACCACAGGTAAAAACCCATAAGCCCACTCACCGCCTGAGGGTTTAAATGTGAAACACTCTGGATAACACTAACAGGTTTCTCCTGTAATCAATCACAATTCACTAAGCTTTGAAGATTTATGAGCTCATGTTTTTTTTTTTTTTTTTCTCTCTCTCTCTCTCTCTCTTCTCTGGCTTTGTTTTGTTTTTTGTTTTGTGTTTTTTTCTTATTATAAAATTTTCCGGCCTTCCTCTTTCCATAACATTCATTATTTAAGACTCCCTTTACTAATAATTGCATATTACTGTAATTCTTAGTACTATAAATACCCATGACTTAACCAATCTCCACCATTTTATGCGCCACATTTTGGTGATCATTTGCTATTATCACTTTCTGTTTCTACAAGTGCAATACTACCTTGATCATCAATATCTGGGGCAGCACTAGATCCAGTCATGATCCGTCTTTCTTACCTGATCCGCCTAGCTAGTACGTTCAAATTATGAAAAAGGCAAGGCCTCTTATCAACAAGCTTTATTTTTCTCCATATTTGATGCAGGGATCTGCTATTTGCGAATTATCATTGCAAAAACCATCATTTAGTTGTCTCTTTCATACTCGAGAGTGAATCTTGTTGGCTGTTTTGGGTATCAGAAACTTCATCTTGAGAGTTCTTTGCAACTTTACTAACAATGATAACATTAGAAACAGTGCTATCATGTTCAATCTGACCATTTGATCAAGAATTTCTAGCAGGAAGTTCATCCTAAGCTTTCCGTCATCCACATGAGTGCTGCCCTCTCACACTGACTCTACTTGTAACTCACCATTTACTCTCCCTTTTTAGTGCTACATTTGAATTATACTAGTAGAAAGGATGATTAGGACCTAAAGCACTTGTCATCCAATGAGATGCAAGCCAGGTATCAAGAGGATGACGCTTGGGCATGCCTATATTCCCATGTGAGGCGCCTTAGGTTACAAATCTATGGAATTGTTTGAAACAACATTTCTGTTTGGTGCTTGAACAAGAGTAAAGTAGTTTCAGTTTCACTAAGTGCTATACATCCGGTAGGCATTGCATATAGAAAGGGATAATCTACTCATTTTCAAAATGACCACCTTAAGTTAGTTTGACTTTTCAAAGATTTCTTCTTAAAGGCAAAGGATTCTTGACTGATTGCACATTGACAACCCTAAGATGAGCACGTTCTAGTTTCCTGGACGTGCCTCACATCTATTTTCTCATTTACAGGAAGCATCGCCATACAATCAGGGATTTTTTTGGTTGAAGATGCTCCCTTCTAGCGACAGAAGATTGGAAATATGCTTCATAGGTTCAGGAAGACTCGGTTAATCAAATTTCGCCTTGAAATGAATTTTGAATACATGTAGAGGAATAGATCTGGGGAATCAATTTAAGTATTCCATGACTTGGATCCACTTCTTTTGGTTTTTATTGATAGCACTAACATACTCCAAGTGGGCACTCAATTATCGAATAATGACCTTACACCTAGCATGCACTATGATCCCAATTAGCATTATCCATATTGGTTTCAAGATTGGACCAATGACCATTGTCCTCGATCTAATCTGCATAGAGTACCATCATGAAAGGAAGCCTTGCATTGGTCATTCTTTTAAATTCTTTGAATGAATAAGTAGAATTTCAGTTGTGTAATGCCTCTAGCCTCTTGTCCCGCAACAATCTATACCCTAAAGAGCAACCTGTTCAGCAAATATATCATCAACAAATTCATCTGATGCAGATGCTATGATGCAAGGCCCTCGGGTTGTATGAGGAATCCTCACTCCTCAGAAGTTGGGAATCTGTTGAATAAATGCAGCTTCGAGGGACTTTGTGGATTGGATTAACCACACTACAATATGCTCTTTAACTCTCTCTCTCTGGGGAGAAAATGCAGTCCAGGCCGAAGGTGCAGGCCTATTATTGGAGCCTGATGTGCAAGATGCATGTCTATGTGTGAGCTTAATTTGCTAGACGCACTTGCAATGAATAAAAGGGAAATAACAATTTGTAATGTATAGCTTATTTTATAATATCACAATTTTTAACAAAATAAAAGTAATTTGCCTAAATTTGTTTAAAAATCTTTCATGTATACCCTTATTCAAAATTGAAAATAAAAGTATATGAAATGAAAGAGGCAAGGAACCATGATACCAACTATAATAAATTTTTTTTTTTGAATGATGATACCAACTATAATATTAGTAATTCATAAATTATAACAATGCATCAAATGAACTACCATTGTTATAACTCATAAAAAAAATCGAAATACTTTACAACAGTAAAATTTCAAGAGGTTAGTAGAAATTTGTACTGTGTTTTGACTACATCCATTGATTTCAATCAATAAATTCCATATTGTTTTTTCCGCATGCCCATCACTCTTTCAGACTTTCAGTTGTTGCCTTTGTTGACATATTCTTTATTGTTAGTTTTCATCCACTACCTTAGGTATAGGTTCTTCTTTGTTATTATCTGTTCTTTTCTTGACTTAATACTTGTCCTTGGCAAAGGATCGCTCTAAATTACTAACCAGGTGTGTGCTTATTGTCACGACCAATGGATTTTTTAAAGACGTCTATCTTTCAAGCAGTTCTCCTTTTACTGCATTTGCGTCCTGAGCATCAATTATTACATATTCACCTACAAGCACCAATTGTAGTGTATTAGGTTTATGGAAACATAGCATGGAAGCATACCATAATTACATTCCATGCAATCTCAACTAGAATTGAAGACAAGATGAATCTACAGTGTTCAACGATAATCACAATGAGGCAGGAATATGCAAGAGTAAAGACATGTTAATACGGGATCATTAAAGCAAAACTAAAACCATAAAGAAACACCTAAGTGAAGCTGGTAGTCCTCATTGGCTAAGGTGTCACGCAAAAAGTTTCTCAGTCCTCCTTTAAATGTGAATGGGAAACAAAGTTAACACAGAAATTATAAGCAACCGTCATTTAATTGTAGGTGGAACAAAAGTAACTGGGATCCAAAATCAATAGTTTGATCATAGCCTTCAAAATCCATAGGTTGGTTTCAAAGTGATAGTTGGTCACTTACAAAATAAAAGACTAATATGTAGATAGTTCAAAATAGATAATCCTTACATAGTGGCATCCCAATTCCTAACTATGCTAGATTTAAACAGCTTAGTGGCGTCGACTCAAGATTCCAAATAGAAAAATACTAGAAAAACAAGAACCATTAAGGAACTACTCCAAAATAGTCCAAATACAAACTAAGTACATAATTTCCATGTTCTAAGTTGAGTAGTCCTCTAAGAGTTCCAAACATCTTACAAACATATAAGCTAAGACAAATAGGGTATGTAGGTTTGGTTTATTGTGACTTCTTGCACTTGCATGAATTAGTCAGGGATACTAGGTTTCATTCATGGTTTAGATTACACCAGTTTTACCCATTCACATCATCTGGGCAAGTGGCTAGGGATTAAAATATAAATTTACAGACATTTGGCAGTTTTCATTGGCAACCTTGTGGTGCTTTTAACTTTTTTGTATGATGTCCGAATTTGATGATCTATATATGGATCTCATGCGATTCAATGAGATGAGGCCATAGGATCACAGATCTTTGAATTCTGACATCATTTGACGCTCGAAAACCGAGCCAAATTCTTGCTGCCTTTTCCTGAAAATTGCCGTTTTACCTCTTGTTAACATCCAATTATCCCATCTAATCACTAATCGCGTATGGAATGACAATCCTACAAAAAACTAGGGTTTTCTAAGCCATTCCTAGGGTCTAACAAGACTTCACATGACATCGCATAATTTCGAGTAAGCATTCTAGACATGGTTTGATACATGTGAAACAATTCATGTAGATTGTCCAAACTTAGGAATTGGATCACCATCCACATGCAAGTACCTATGCTAATTTAACCCTATGATATTATGAAACCCTATACACCATTAGATTGCCCTAAACCAGGTTTGGGCAATCACTGAGCTCTCCAAATTTGGTTTGGGTCTATTCTTCTTAGCACTTCTGATGGTAAATTTGGTGCCTTAAATCCCTATGGCATCATACCTTTAGGTTAGAAATATTCTACGCATGCTTCCTGGAGTTTCGTTGGTGAATGCTAAACCAAAACAGTCAACTGCTACTGGTCTCATGTTTATTCATCATTAATGAAGTTCAAAATCCAAAGATACAAGTCCAAATCCTCAAACCCTAGCAAGTCTATATGTGAGAAACCCAAAACCACCGCCCCCCCCGCCCCCCCCCCCCCTTCACACACCCACCCCGAACATGTCCTTCAACTCATGTTCATTCACCATTTTGTTTAGTACTAGTAGTGTTAGTTGTTCTATCATGTTATGTTGATTCTTATGATTATGTAAATTTGCTTTTGTGCTAATCTCGCATTGTTTATCCTTGCCTTTGACGTCATACAATCATTACTTGTCTATACTCTTATGTGCGTGATTGTATGTGGTATGTTGAAGACTTGCTTGCTTGCTAGGTTTTCATAAACTTAACCCAATCTATAGCACTTTACAGGTGAGGAGGTAGTCCAAAATCCCGAGAAGGATAGTGTTTACGAAGGGGAATCTCGGGAAACAAACAAGTGGAGTGCAGATGATGTAGCCTAGATATTGTCAAGCATGTTTGCAAATAAACATATAGTTTTGCTTTAGTTTCTTTTTGAGTTGGATGAATGTAATAAGACTCTAGAATTGGTCATATATGGTTTGATTTGGTTTATTATCTGGTTAGATTATTTGAAGTTAATTAATAAATTAGGATTTATTAATATTTGTGCTTTATTATGAAATATCTGATGTTTGAAAAAAAAATAGTCCGCTGTGATTCGATTTGCCCTAATCTAAAAAATGCAGAAAAAATACATTTGCACAAGAAATGTGGGCTCTCTTGTAATGAAATTCAGGTTTCGGGTTGTGATAGTTTGCTCTCTTGTAATGACTCTTTGGGTTATCTTTCTGGGGATGTGGAAATCAGTCCTGTTCTGCTTGCATTTTGATCATTCTCATTAGTATCTCAGCTTCTTTTCATGTTTGCATTGCATACATCATCATCATCATCAAAGCCGTGTGCCAACTATACTGGGGTCGGCCACATGAATTCTGTTTCTCCATTCTGATCTATCCTGAGCGAAATCCTCATTTAGGTTTGCATTGCATACATATCATATATTATTAGTTGAGTTTTAATTATTCAAAAACAATATGTTCCCTGACATACGTGATAGGAAATGAAAAATTGAACTTTGCTTCTCAACTTTTCATCATCTGATTGAATAAATTGTGGATTATTATTATTATTATTTTTGTTTTGCTTACTTGGCACTGTGGCCAAGTTGGAGAGGAGTAAAGCCACCCACCAGGGATCTATCCTGGGTGTGTGGGATGGGAGTGGGAGCCTTTACCACTAGGTCATCCCTGAGTTCCCAATTGTGGATTATTTTTAGTCCCTAGTAGTTGTGAATAATACATGAATAATTTTTGTTTATATTACTTAAAAGAAAAAAAATAAGTTTTCATGGAAAAGAAACCTTCCCTCCACCCAAAGAAAGAAAAAGCAAAAAAGAGAGTTTCCATTTAAGAGAGAACCTATTAGAAGTTATCGGAAATATATTTATTATTTTCTGATAGAAATGTTGTTTTATTTAAATGATATCCGGATACGACATTTGACTTATGGTACCTGTACCAATATGGTATGATACAGATCCAGGTACGGTATACAGCAAAACATGGCTACGATACGGTGCACAAATTTCAGGATACGGCATGGGATGACTGAAAATGCCCTAACGTCAAAACCGTCTTCAGAAAAAATAACTGCAGAAATCTGTTTCCTCCTTTTCTTTTATTTCTTTTAGCGCTTTTTTTTTTTGTTTTGCTAGGTGGAGAAAGGAAAAAGAATGAAGAAGAAGAAGATGAGAAGGGCATACCTTTCACCGACGACCAGCGACGACGGCAGACGACCGGCGACGATGGGACGAAACTAGATGACTGGCATCTTCTCTTCCTCCTTCCTCCTTTCCTTTCCTTTCTCCCTCTCCTCCTTTCTCTTCCTCTCTCCCTTTTCCTCTTTTCCCTTCCCTCTGTTTTCTCGATGTTTCTGCCTCGAGGCTCGAGAACGATGTGATGAAATGGTTGGGGGATTTCCTCTTCTTAACATGGCTCTTCAGATTTGTGGTCCCCACAGTGGGCCTAAAGATCCAAACCATCTAATAGAAAGGGCTTGGGGCTCGTTACCTAAAAGGACTTAACACTTTTATTTAAAAAAAAAAGGTTGGGGAATATTGCCTAAAAATGTCCAGATTCTTCTATTATTTATCCTTTTGCACTTTGCCCTTCCTACTTTGTTTAAACCTCATTGAAAATCTCATCCGCTCATTGGATGTCACCATATTTGGGCCCTAACTTGAAATAAAATAAGTATTCCGCTTAAAATAAATCCCTACTCAAATATCTACATATATATATATATATATATATTTCTAGGAATGCTGTACCCATATCTGTATCCTAAATTTTTTAAGTTAGTGTATCGAACCCTCGTCCCCGTGTCTGTGTCCTACCCATGTCCATATCTAGGCATCATAGTGTTTTTTTTTTTTTTTTTTTAATTGAGTTTTCTATTTTTTTTTTCCTGAAATCCTTATGGGATATTTGTAGGTGTCCCTGTATTTCTCTTAGATTGTAAAGGGACACCCTAATGAATTACCAATTAGAAATTATGCCTCAAGTTTTTTTTGGCGTCTTCCCGTTATGTCCTTGAAACTAAAATTAATTTTCGGTACATATGTTAGTTGAGGGCTTGCAAAAGACTGAAATGCTCTAGCAATGTTAAACCTAAGCCCGTTTATAACGTTAACAATCTAATCTTACAAACCATCTCTGAACAATAAGTTTCTTGATGTTGATATTTCCTAGTGTCCGGTTAGATTGGGTTTAACTCTCTGGATGCATTCTAGTCTTTTTGGAAGCCCCAGTTTAATTTTAACTTGTATATGAAAAAATATACTTAATTTTAGTTACTTGATTTGAACTTAACGGACCTAATGGAAGACATTAAAAAGATTAGGCTGTTATCTGATTGGAAATTCATCACATGTTTGTGGGTGTTCTTATAAAAGGTGGAGACTAATATACAAATTCCCCTTTCCTTTCTTTTTGAAACATGAAAACTGCCACACTCTACTTCACCCAAATTTGAACTTTGTGACAATTATGTGTAGGTTATTCCCCTTGTCCTTTATTCATGTAATAATCTTTCTATGTATTCTGGAATTGGTGTTCACTGGTTTGTGGATAATTTGACATATTTTTACCAGCATTTTTCTTGATCCATTAAGAATTAATTGCCCCTGCCATGTCTGCATTGTGGATAATTAGGTGCCATGGATTTTGATTGAGTTGTATTTTTGGATGCAGGAGGAAAGAACTACAGTTACAGGCAATGAAGCTGAGATACGGGAGTCCATTCTCTCCACCCATGCGTGCTTTCTTATTAAAAGCATGTCTCAGAGGGAAGAGCATGTCCGTGACATTTCTGTTAATTTGTTGGTTAAATTAAGAGATAAATTTCCACAGGTAACTCAATCTGTATTTTAATACTCATAGCTGCCATTGGTGGAGACAGTTTGGTTCTGGGCTTGACTTAAATTGGTTACCATATGCAGGTTTTGTGGAATTCGTCCTGTTTGGATTCATTGCTGTTCTCAGTGAATGATGCCACTACTTCTGCTGTTATCAATGATCCTGGTTGGGTAGCCACTGTCCGCTCTTTATTTCAGAAGGTTATTCGTGAATGGATCACGAATGCGCTTTCGTATGCTCCATGCACTACACAAGGACTTCTTCAGGTATTTCCAAATCTACATAAAATTTTTGAGATATATAGTTTGATAGGTAGATAAAGAAAGATCTATTGTCGGATCCAGCTGGTCTTTTTGTCGACGGTTCATTGTGTTCATGATTGTAGTGATATTAGCGCAGTAGAGTCTGAGACACTTTTCCTGCTAGTTCTTTGATTGCAATTAGTGGACGTGAAATACCATTGGACATTGAAATATCTGGCTGTCAGTCAGCCACACAAATTGACTGTTTGACCTTTTCTAACAGTCAGTCACACAAATGGACATAGAATCAAGATCTGTTGGTTTGTGAACAACTTAAAATAGAATCAAGATCTGTTGGTGTGTGAACAACTTAATAATGGACTTCTTGGGTGTAGTTTTTCAGGTCAAAGAGCCGTAAAAAATGGTCAAAATACATCATTGATCAGCCTAATAAATCATAATTAATACAGACGTCAGCTTATATTTGAACCTTTTAAGTACTTCCAGATCAAACAAGCCTCCAAAAATCGGTTAATGATCTCTCACTCACTCTCTCTCAGAACCTGAAAAAAAATGATCAAACTACAACAGTGATCAGCCTCATTGATACAAATGGACCTCAGGCCACATGTGGATTTAGGATTTTTAATTCAGTAATTATATGTAGTTTCTAATTTTATTTTAATTAGGATTAGGTTTTCAGTATTATTCAGTTTCCCAGTTTAATAGGTTTTCTCAGCCACCAAGTTTTCTTTCGTATTTATATGCATTGTAATAGGAAAAGTTCTTAGAGGGTTTGATTAATGAAATTGGGTTTTCCCATTGAGCTGCGTCCTTGTTTATCGTCTATGCGGCAACTTACTGTGTCTTCGGACACCCGCTTCGGCGCCGATTGTGATTCGGCACTTCCACGCACCCGCGCCCTAACCCTAGGGCTTGCATCAGTTGGTATCAGAGCGAAGATCCCCGTCGCTCTGATTACCCTCCTGTCATCGATTGGAGCATATCCATCCCAGCTTACCACAATCGACCGAAACCTATTCACTGGTGAAATCCCATACCCCATTCCATACGACCATCTTCCCGCAAAATCAGCCCCAATCGCACATTCTCCAAAGTCCAAACCCAACCCTTCACTGCCAATACCAAATCGAGCCCATCCCCATCTCAATCCATCCGCTGCCAGTCCCAAATCTCACCTAGAAACCCGCCCACGTCCTTGCCGAAACCATCCCTGTCCCCAAAATTTCCAAAAATTTCACTTTCCTACACCCTAATCAACCACTGCCACCCACATTCCCAAACTCCACTGTGCCGATCCCCCAATCTAAACCAAAGCCCCAAACCAGTCCCCAAGCCACACCCATCCATCAACCGAACCCCAGTCGATCAACAGTCCTATCCCCTCGGCCACCCCCAACACCACCCCCCCACCCCCACCCCCCCAAAAAAAGAAAAAGAAAAAAGAGAGGAGCAGAAGAGAAATAGAGCAAGCGTACTTGGCTTCAAGCAGTCCGCCATTGCAGTTGTCGAGCCCTACCATCGTTGCCCTCATCACCACCACTGCACGAACACTGCGGCACCACCATTGTCCATCATTGTCGATCGCTACAAACGTCGTCGCCGGAAGTGGGCTGACCATGCCAACCCATCACCATTCTGTTTGACATCAGCCCTCCCTTCTTTTCGAGGTAGTAGCAACAAAGTGAAACGATGGAAACCCTGTTGCTTTTTTTCTTTCTTTGCGGGCACGAGGATTGAGAGGGAGTAAATCTGGGTTGGATGCGGGCCAGATCATAGTCGCTCCAGGTCATTTCGACTGTAGGCCAGACTCGACCCAATTGGCGTATAAGCCCAACAGAAGTCTAGGACTTGACATTTATTAAACCGGGTTGGATCTAGGCCATTACACACTTGGATTGAAACAACCTGGGTTGATCTGACCCATTCCACCATCAATTAGGAGGTAGTGGCATCAGCCGCCATAGCAACCCTAACAGTCATTAAGATTGACTAATCCTTGGCCATTGATCTTCTTTTGGCAATGTCGAAGCCATCTCAACTTCGATTTCAAATCAGTTTTCGTTAGTGTACTTGTGGAGAGCAGATCTACCTATTAGGTGAGTTAAGATTTTAACTTGCATAAAAAAAATGCCTCCTAGGAAGCAAGTAGTAGTGGAGTTTTCATCTACATCCATGGAAAAAATTTACCCGAGCCGTTTCTCAATTATCCACATCCGTCAATCAAATTAAAATTGCAGTCAATCAAATCCAAGCAACTATTGCAAGGATGGAAATCAGACTTAACAATATAAAAAATTATCACTATGGGGATAATTATGGAGGTGAAGGTCACGAAAAAGAGGAGTGCAAGGCAGATTTCGATGCAGCCACCTTTAAACATGAGGACGACGTCGATCAAATTTAACGTGTAGAATTAGATCAACCTGCTTAAGATGTAATGGAAGAGGAAGGCAAAACGGCCATTGAAGACATGGATCTAATAATTGGTTTAGTGCTTTCACAAGAAGATTTATCCATTGACAGCATTCATAATGACTTTATCTTTGGGGGATCAACAATGGAAATTTGTAGTTGAACAACAGCTAGTCAGATATTGTGATTTGAGGGTGCATATTTATCAATTGAAGCATCCAACGGTTCGATCGCACCTCTGCTCAAATCACGGCCATTGAAAGAAGTTATACTTGAAGCTGTCCCCAGAAACTACTGTTCAGCCAATGGATCGGAAGTTTGTTTGATTAATCTTCGACCCAGGCGGACACTTACCGAACTCGAGGTCAAGGTCTTTCCAAGCCGGGGAAAATGATGTAGATGGACCTAGGCCACATGTGTAGGGCCCAAGTAGATTTAGGATTTTTAATTCAGTAATTATATGTTAGTTTCTAATTTTATTTTAATTAGGATTAGGTTTCCAATATTATTCAGTTTCCTAGTTTAATAGGGTTTCTTAGCCACCGAGTTTTCTTTCTTATTTATATGCATTGTAAGAGGAGAAGTTCTTAGAGAGTTTGATTAATGACAATTGGGTTTTCCCATTGAGGTGCGTCATCGTTTTTCATCTTTGCGGAAACTTATTGTTTCTTTGGACACGCTCTTCGGCGCCGATTGTGCTTCGGCACTTCCACGCAAGCCCTAACCCTAGGGTCTGCATCACTCTTAAATCATAATCAATGCACATGTCAACTTATGTTTGAACCTTTTAAGTACTTCTAGTTCGAACAAGCCTCGAAAATAGGTGAATGTTCTCTCTGTACTTGGTTAGCGAGAAATGGTGAAATGGGGTGGTTGCAAGACTTTAGTGATGAAGGTTGCAAGACTTAAGTGATGAAATAGTGCTTTGGAGAAATACTTAAGGGATGAAAGATAGGTGATGGGATGATTATGCAAAATGCACTTATGTTTTTAAATTTCAGAAATGAGTACCTATTGCCATAAGTCCTGTTCAAGAATTTTTTGTGCTATTCCTCGAGTCTGTGTAGGAAATTCCAAAAAAGGGTTTTGCATATATGGCTTTGGGACTGGGGAACATGTAATCATTGTATATGTGGGGGATAATCAATTTATGTATGTGATTGCCACTTTGATCAAGTTGCATTTTATGGGATGATGGTTACACTTGCCTTTATTATATGAGCAATAAGGAAGTAATCATTCAAAAAAGTAAAGTAGAAAAGAGCCTGTGGCACAGTGGAAGGTGCTCACTGTTGCAACCTTGAGGTTGTGTGTTCAAGTCGTGTTGCCAATAAAAAAACTAAAATAATAATAATAAGAGAAATAAAAAAGTACAAGACTGTTGTAGCGATGCACATGGTAAGATAGATGTATTGGGGTTGAAAGATAGGATTGAATACTAGCTACAGAAGGGGAAAAAGGAATTTTGTTTGAGATGGTGATGCGGGAGGATATGACTTCATACCTAAAAAGAGAATGAGAGAGGGAGGATAATGACCTCACATCGTGACCCCATGATGTGATGAAAATGAATGAAAATTGATATTATTATTGCTTGGTCGTTTGTTGCCATATATAATGATTAACCATGAAGAGGGATAGAATTTTCTTGGTAATACCAGTCAGCCAACTAGATTCTTTCCTCAGTCTGGAACTATCACTAAGACTTTTTTAAAGATTTAGTTAAGACCTTAAAATGTATGTAAGCGCGTGCACCTGTGTTTGTGTGTAATCTCATGTAGGTCTGTGCTACCCTAACTCAACCAAATCTGGGTTATATTAGCATTCTGGTTTATTATTGGTATTGATATTGACCGACACTCAGTTTACTAGCAAAAATCAACTCAGTGCTGTAAGAAACTACATAGAATTGATGCCAGAGGAAATTTTATTCTATGCATAGCGTTTTCCCTGTTTCTGATGAATACCACCATTACAATTCTATCCAATCCCTTAATTTCACTCATAGCGGAGTTTAACTTAAGTAGCAGTCCCAATTTGACTCAATCAGATTTGTGAACGGCCCAATCGGTGAAACAACCAATAACCAGAAAAATTCCAGCAATAATGAATGTGCAGAAACCAAGTAGTAAATAAAATCAGGATTAACTATGCAGGGAACAATGCAGAAAAAACCCAAAATCTGAGCTTAAGAGCCTTCCTCAATCTCCATGCACCATAAGACCATGAGAGGGGATAAAACACAGCATGATAATGCTATTTTTCATAGAATAAAACTGCTGAACGAGACTCACTCCAAAACAGTCGATCATACCACCCTTTTATACAGCATAAACCATCGCAAAACCCTAAGAACCCTACTATAGTTAAATCCTACCACAAATAGAAGTCTTGAACAAACCTAATTGGAATATATCCAGAAATTAATAGGAACAATAAAGGAAATCAGAAAACTCCATAATCTGGGTTGTCTCAGGCACTTTAGAGGAGATCTGGTGCAGGGCCCAGACAGGCCATGCTTTGGAAGTCAGCACTCAATGATCTTAAAGAGCACTCATTGGCGGACCTATTGATACTGGTCTCATGTGGATTGGGTCTAGTTTGGCCCACCAAACTGTGGCTTGAAAACTGCTGAAGGTGAGGCTTCTTTTGATTCTGGTTTTCCTGAAAATCTACAAAACAGCCCCTATGTTTCTGTCTGTTCCCAAAACGGCCCTTGAAATTCATATCATAGCATAATTTCTGGCTGTTAGGGTCCAAGTTTTCAGTCAAAATTGTCGGGAACCTTGTGGGCCACCTCAGGATGCTCCAATTCTGCCATATAGGATTCAACTGGCGAAATGATATCATCATCATCAAATTCTAGATCCACTAGTCGCTCGGTGGATGAGTCCATGTCACGCTCCAATTCTATAACTCGAGTTTACCACCAAGGGCCCCGGATTTGGCGCGTGACTTCCTGAATTTTACGGGAATCCAGGATCATAGGTCCACAGTGAGGTCCAATTTAAAACTTTTTAAACAGCATATTTTTTTTTTTGATAATAGAGGGTGTCCTAGCCCTTTGGGCCAGTCTAATCACTACGGGCCCAGGGGGAGTCGGGTAAATCCTCTTTGGCCCAGTGTTTAATACTTTTTAAATAGTATTAATAAGAACAATTAAGTGCGGAAGCAATAGAACCGATCGAACCCATGGTATCATCTTGCATATGTCAAATGAAGTGGTGCAAGTCCAAACTAAAATCTCAAGTATGAATATAAAGTGTGTACAAATCCATAATCCCCAAGCCTCACATAGATGACAGTCAAAACCCAAAATGAATATCACTCAACCCCCTGCTCAGTCTCTCCATCCACGGGCACCGACCCCACCTGTTTTCATCCGCTAGAGGCTCCTCGGCGAATGCCTTGCCCTACGGGGCAATAGGGTCAGTAATGATACCTAAGTACCAAATGATAATAGGTCAGATCCCAAGGGACTTGGCAGCACAGTATACCAAATAACATAGTACCGATGCATCAAAAGGAAATAATGACAGTAATAAGATCAATAGAGTAACAATGGTAACAATGCTAGGCAGATCATGCAATAGCATAAACATCATGGATCAATATAAAAAGGAAACATTCTAACCATCCATCTAATCAATATGGCACGCACATCCACACAAGCTAGTACTGTGGGAAATTATGACGCTGCCCTTTCGTACTACATTTGAGTTGCGGTGGGGAAATACATGGGATCATCGCACTGCCGTATCGTATTACTGGAGTCTGCCGACTGTATATTGGTATCATGTAGTGTCGTGTGATACTCCTGTGGCGTACGTCCGCCTTACCAGCACATCATGATGGCCTTTATAATTAGCCCCTACCAAGAGTGATCAGTTCCAAGGCTAGGCTTATGGATGTTCTTGCCGACTCATAGGAACGACATAATAAGGTCAGTGTCTAGCTAGGCTACCCTTGCGTGAGCAAGGTCTCATCGGTCCATACAAGGTCCAATATCATTGTCCAATCCATACCATAGTCCATACCATACAGTCCATCATCATGTCCATGTCCATATCCATAGTCCATCATCATGTCAATCCATATACAATCAGCATATAGTCCATGCATATAAGGTGCCTAATCCATGTGATCCATCCATCTACTCCGTGGTTATCATATCCATCCATCCATCCATTAGGCCATAGAATAGCCTGCCTGGCCACAGACATGGGTCAAATATCCTCCATACACATCCAAGGTCACCTTTAGGTCAACCCTAGTTCAATGTCCTCATTTCCATTATTAATCAGATTTGACATTAGTATGAACGACAGTAAACAATAAGGAAAGAGCATTAAGAACCTATGACATCGATATAAATCAATAGAAGGACATGTACAAGTGATCCAACCTAGGCCAAGGCCACACATTCAGATGCGGGGTCCCGACTTGCCCAAGTCAGTGCCAAAGCCTTAGATGCTGAGAGAAGTGTATTTGGTGCTTTGAAGATAATTAGCATCTAAGTCAACCAAGAAACACCGAGTTGGCTTCCATATTACAAACTTAAAGCCTACTGGAATGTCAATGCGGCCCAATGAAGATCAAATCATAAAACAAATAGAATCTGGAATGCACTGTAGGTACGCAGTGTATATGGTCGACCCCATGAAGGGCCAGTTGACTGGATGCACTTGAAATTTAAGGATCTGATTGTCAGGTCTGTGTCCAAGTGCAGTGCACTCGTTCAACCTTCGGGGTCCTCAGGGCGACCTTGTACACTGGAGTTCAATATTCCAGGCCTCAAAGTCAGGTCTTTGGAAATTATTTCAGCATTCTGGTTGGTTGATCTAGGGAGAAGACTGGTCAACTGGCTACACTGGCATGCCTAGGAACCTGCCTGTCAGGTAGTCTCCGTTGTGTAATGTACATGGTCGACCTGGTGTGTGGCCGGTCAACTACCTACACTGTGGTCGTAAATACAGACTTGACAGACCAACTTTCAGTTATTTGGGAGTTTGCAGTGTCTCTACCGGTCTACCAGATACACAAATTATGGATTTTCCAGAATTCTGTAACCTTCTTCGTTCATCCAAATATCTAACATAATCCATCAATTCCGTCCAAATTCAATACAAAACCATCTCCATCCACAAAAACTCCGTCAATCATCATCAATGGGCCATTGATCTTCCAAATGGGGAATTCCCATCCATCAGTGGCCAAAAACAAGAAAAAGAGCTTAGAGGAAGAAGTCGATGGACCATCTCATGGTGAATTGCAAATCTGCTCAATACATTTGGTGCTCGGTGGTGAAGTTGTTTGATTGCTGCTGGGTCTTTCCGAGGACTCTTCCAGAGCTTTTGCAGTCGTAGAGAGCCCCAACTGGGGTACCCAAGGGCAAGGAATTTTGGATGCCGACTTTCCTTGCAGTTATTTGGACAATCTGGAAGGAGAGGAATTTAAGGTGCTTTAAGGGTGTTGGTAATAGTGATAGATCTTTGGTGGAGAAAACAAAGTTTTTGGTCGTGCAGTGGGTGTCAATCAATCCGTCTTTCAAGAGCTACTCATCCGAGCAAATAATGATGCATTGGAAGGAGTTGACTTTCTCCCTTTCAGGGCCAACTTAGTCTGATTTGGTGGATTGTTCAAGTTTCTTTTGTTTTCCCTGTTTTTCTTGCTTTTGCTTGTCTGTATATATCTCTTGTACTGATTGTTTTTTATTAATGAAAGTAGCCATTCAAAAAAAGGAAGAAGAGATCTACAGTTCTAACATCAAATCAATCATCCATAGCTGAATTCATTGAAAGAAGGCATGCATTCTATGCTAGATGTATATGGTACTTGCCTTTGGTCTCCTAGGAAGGTCTCCTTGCTTGATCTTCAAGATGCAAGCTCAAAACCTCTAGATCCAAGCTCATAGGCTTCCAAAGTCTCTCAACATCCCCCAAAACACAGATCTCTACAGATCTAAACCTCCTGCACACAAGTCCCATGGAGAAAATGCATATGGAAGGAATCGTTTTTGTATGTGGTCGGAGTTTGCCTGTATTCATGTGTCCGTAGTCCTTTTTGTATGTGGTAGGGTCTGTCTTTACGGTTCCTGCTTCCAAAGGAATCGTTTCTGTTGTTTCTCTTTTCAGTACAAGTCTCTTGTGCTGTTTGTTTTTAATGAAAACCATTAAAAAAAAAAAAAGGCATAAGGAAGGAGAATTCTAAGAAAAGATGATAGATCTATTTGGAAACTAGGCTAGGGAATGAAAATCACCTTAGATTGTAGAAAAGAAGGAGATCTAGGAGATGAGAAGAATCCTCTTGCTTGTAGATGGCTGTAGCTTGGAGAGATCTCTTTATCTTTGATGGAAGATGGCTTAGATCTAGGTAGGAAACCCTAATTTTGATGGTGGGAGAAGAGAGAGATGGAGGGAATTTGAAATGGAGAAGAGAGGGAAATGAAATGAGAGAGGGAGAGAAGAGATTGGCGTGGGATAGGGGCTGGGTTTTATTTATAGGATTTGGTTTAGGCAATTTGACTAAAATGCCCTCCTATGGTTAGTTTAGTTAGAGATAAGGCCATGGGTATTTTGGGTATTTTGAGTTTTTAGCACAATCCTCCTCATTATCCTATTTACTACGAGGGACCTCTAACCAACTAACTTATCCTAGAAAGTCCATCTGACTCCCTATGATGCGTATAAATCTAAAAAAGACCCCTAAACAACTAAACTAGGCTGAATTCCTAGGCAAGGATTAAACTGCCCTTGCTAACCCCTCTTAATTAGCCTAAATAGATATAATATACTATAATTAGAATATATAAAATATAATTAGGGTCCACAAGGAGGTGGGGCCTCACTGTCCATCTCACTATAGAGAGTCCATCACTCATGTATGCCCATGCATAAAAATATCCTTTAATTCTCTAGATTTTAAGGTTTACTGAATCACCATCCAATGAATCTCCATAACCACACCATAACCAAATTTTGCTTTATTTCAAAATGTATTGTTTTTCCTTTATTTCGATAGAGCCCACAGATCACTTCCAGTGCTGTGGCACAAAGTAATTTCTTCCACTGGAGCATTGCTCCGTACATTAGTTAATGCAAAGATCATTCTCTGAAAATATGTTTTCTTGGAAAGTTCACACTCAGAGATTTGATTCTGTATTAGGTTGAGCTTAGATTGTATGATAGATAATGGTTTGGAAGAAGGCATCTCTGCTAAATGCTCAGCAGAAAATATTTTTTCATGGAAAGTTCACACTCAGAGATTTGATTCAGCAGAAAATATGTTTTCTTGGAAAGTTCACACTCAGAGATTTGATTCTGTATTAGGTTGAGTTTAGATTGTATGATAGATAATGGTTTGGAAGAAGACATCTCTGCTAAATGCTCAGCAGAGGGTTGGTTTTTAGTTTTATTTGGTTTTTTTGACCAATCATAGATGCATTATGCTGTTATTGTTGAACTAATTACTTTTGTGCTACCAACTGTTTATTTCAGGAGAAGCTTTGTAAATTAAATAAATGGCAGAGAGATCAGAGTACGACTGATGTTGTTTCTCTTTTATCTGAAATACGACTTTGTAGTGGAAAAAATGATGGCTGGATGGGCATTCGAACCGCAAATATTCCTGCAGTTATAATTGCTGCCGCAGCTGCTTCTGGGTCAAACTTAAAATTCACCGAATCTTTCATCTTGGAGATACTCTCTACTGGTATGCTAAGTGCTACAGTTAAGTGCAACCATGCTGGGGAAATTGCTGGCATGAGAAGACTGTACAATAGCATGGGTGGTTTTCAAGGTGGGCCTTCCCCGATGGCTTTTGGTTTGGGTCTCGGCATTTCAAGCTTCAAGGGTGGATCATCTCCGCGGCAAACTAACCTTGAAAGCGATTCATTTGGTGAAATTCTTCTTATGAAATTTGTGCACTTTCTCCAACAATTTGTTAACATTGCCGAGAAAGGTGGAGCAGTGGATAAATCAAAATTTCGTGAAACGTGTTCTCAGGCAACTGCATTACTTCTTTCGAATTTGGTAATCTCTTCATCCTTTGTTTTGGGGTTGATATTTGTCTTCTAAATATAGTTTGGTCCTGTGGTCCCCATCCGGAGTGTTTTTATCCATTTTATTAAGCTCTTAATTTAGAGCTGTGACGTCATTTCAGGAATCCGATTCAAAATTAAATCTAGAAGGCTTCTCACAGTTGTTACGTCTTCTTTGCTGGTGTCCTGCATACATTTCAACACCTGAAGCAATGGAAGCTGGAGTGTTCATCTGGACATGGATAGTTTCTGCTGCACCTCAGTTGGGATCTCTTGTCCTTGCTGAGCTTGTTGATGCATGGTTATGGACTATAGATACAAAACGTGGTTTATTTGCATCTGAGATGAGGTGTTCTGGCCCTGCTGCAAAATTGAGGCCTCACCTTACCCCAGGGGAGCCAGAAGAGAAGCCTGAAAGGGATCCTGTTGAAGGAATAACTGCTCATAAATTATGGCTTGGGTTCTTTATGGATCGTTTTGAGGTAAGAGAATAAGTTAAACCCCTTAAGTCCTGATTTATTTGCTACATTTGATTTGTAATTTTTCCTTGTCTAATTTAAATCTCTATCAATCATGCACATATGCATTCATGTGGATATATATGTAGATGAAGGCCTGTTGGCTTTATCTTCCCCCCTTTTAATATAAGTAATATGAAGTGTGCAGTGATGTTATAATGCAAAAGTATTCAGAATTCCCTCTTGTTCTGTGAGAATAAATTTTGAAACGTCACTCTGAAATTTAGTGGTTGATGTGTTTGCCCAAGTTTGGAACTTATATGACATGGTGTATTTATCTACTTAACACGAGCTTCTATTTTAAATATTTATATGAGGTAGTTAACTTTTTAGTTTCCTTTTTCGCTTTCGTTCCTTTCCCATGTTACACTTTTGCTTTGAACACTTGTGTTTGATTGCTTATGATTGTTGAGGCATTTTGTTTTATAAATACATGGAGAACTACAAGGGAGACAAGTTAGTGGTACAACATGGACTAAGCCGAGACAACCTTGAGGAGTGTTATGTGATTGACGAGTGCCAACTGTCACAGCCCCATTCCCTAAAATGGAGATTATGCTTGAGATTAATGGCCAATTAAAATTTTTGGCATAAATAAGTCCACGTGTTCCTCAATCATAGTCCCTTAAGGATCGAAGTCCGCAGTGAGGTATAGATATTTCCTCGGTTCGCACAAAGAATAGTGGAAGCTTCATAATGTAACAAGTGGCATCGATATAAAACATTTAAGAGCAAAGCATGATTAATATAATTAAAGTTGAAGTTTAAAAGTTAGACAAAAGTGTTTTTATACACCAATGGCCACTACAAAAAACTGGGCCAACAAAATACAACCAGAAGAACAAAAACAACTTTCCATGTATGCGTGAAAGCTCTTTGGTGCGGGGTCAGAACGACTACACTATGTCTTCACCCACTTGTGGAGGTCATCAGGTTGATTCGCCTGAACTTCCTCTGTCTCCTTCTCAGGATCGGTGGGCTTGGTAACAAGGGTAGCATCATCAGACCACAAGGTCGGCAGGTAGATATGCAGTAGTAATTAGAGTTATAGATAACATGATTATCAGAGTTTCAATACATAATGAATCATAACGAAAGACCTAACATGAACATCCTAACAAATAGTCAATCCACGTAAGCCAATCATCACTGGATAGTATTGTTGCCCTCCCTACTCGTACCGAGTTGTGGTAGAGTGAACGCACGGGAGAAACGCCCCGCTGGAAAGTGATACTGCGGTTACAAACATCAAATTCCTATCATCATTGGTATCCGATGGTGTACAACCGTCCAAATATATTGATATGCAATCGTTCAAAAAAAGGTCCTATCACAGTGGTGCCCCAGTTGTGTCAGACGTTACAGCTGAGTGGTGCCTAACACAAGAGTCCTAAACAAACGTTAGTGGGGGGCTAGGCTTCTCTTGTTGCACGAACAAGATTCGTTTAAACAAAAGAGAGACTACCCTTCGTCATATAATCATTCCAGACGAATCCCAAACGAACAGACGATACATTGAAACCACATAAGTAATCCTCTTCAAAGCCTTTACAATCAAAGCCACCTAGCCTCGGCACTTTAGTCAAGTCCCAACAAATAAACAGATTACAAAGGGGATCCTAAGTCCAATCCATCTAAGTTCTTTATGTGATCCCATCAATACAATACAATGCAATAACAAAGATATGGAACATGCACTAGGCACGTGAACATCAATACCGAAGTAATCAATTCAATTCCGATCATCAATAGTCAAAGAAGGTTTACAATCCAATCCTAGGTCAATGACTGCCTTCTTCGTATAAGACATCACTACGCGGCCCAAGGAGAAGATGAGGTCATGATATCCCATCAATATACCTTGGTGCATAATCAATTATTGGATATCCCATTGCCTCACTTCATTCTAGTTCGATGTAAAGTGTACCTCGTATGTTAATCGAACAATCCGTAAGGGTATGTTGGCTCAAAACATCCCTCACTCCTAGTCTCCCAATTGGTCCTCAAAACGTAGTGCCAAGGGTGCCCCAGCTAAGTTGACAAGGCCTACGGTTCAAAATGATCAGAACAATGGTTCATGCGTGGCCTACATGTCCAAAATGAGTAGAACAATGGTTCATGCTTTTTTTTTTTTTTGAAAAGGAACAATGGGTCATACTGAAGCTTCAGTAAGTATGAGTATGTACAGGCACTTGAAAAACTAATGAACAAATGATTTTTTTTTTTTTTTAAGAATAAAGAAATAATAAAAAGCACACTTTTGATTTATTTATTAGTTTTCCATCCAAAACCCTCTCCTATACATACTCTCGATCATTACCGTGAGGCCTCCCACAGTTCGCTATGGGGCTATGGGCTTCTCTATAGTTAGCCGTGGTTTCTCTACGGTGGGCAAACGGCTTGCCGTGAGCTCGCCGTAAGGAAATAGTAAAATTCCGGAGGCTCAGGTGTCATAGTTCCACGGTTGACTGTGAGATTACAGTCACAGAAACCGTAACTTGGGTTCTATTTCAGTTTCGAAACAGGGGGAAATTCCTCCCTTTCCCATACACATGATAATCAACATTTCGAATGGGCCAAGCCCTCTCCAAAACAATATAGACAACCTCCAATCCATCCATTTCAATTCCATTTGAATTACAACCTAACCTAGCATATGAATTTCCAATTTATTATAAAATGAGTACAGGGGTGTCTAGAGTTGAAATTAGATGCTAGAATCATAAAGAGAAGCAACAGATCATAGTATAATGTACATATCCACTTGCCTTTGATGAATGCATTCCAAAAATAGGGAAAACCTAGCTAGAAACTCACTGACAGAGCTCAAATCCGGGAAAACCATATAACTACCAACACAACCTACAAAATGCATGTAGAGGGTAGTAAATCGCTTCCCTAAACCATTTTTAAGCAAAGAGGGAAAAAACCCTAATTTCTACAAGCTTAGGAGCTTGCACAGAAATGTGGAGTTGGTGGGAGGCTTGGAGGAAGGAATGCTTGAGGTCGGTGGAGCGTGGGGAAGAAGATGGATGTGGTCTCTTGGGCTGGGTGGAGCTCAAAGCCTCAAACATTTCAATGGTTGGGGGTGGGGGGATGGTTAGTAGAAGAAAGAAAATGAAAGGGGAAATGAGAGAGCAGAGAAAGAAAGAAGCCGGGGTTGATGGTTTTATATTTGGGGATGGGTTTCAGGAATTTACAGTTCTGTCCATGGCCCACTATGGCTTGGGATTTGGGGCTCTTCATCGCACCACCGGATTGAAACGCAACTGAAGGGAAAAGATATGGAAATTGTGAGACCTACCCAATGCACCTAAAATCACAAAAACCCGAAATTACGAAAAACCAATGAAAACATCCCAAAATTGCAAACCACCCCTACTGTACCCAAACGAACCCGGAATAGCGTGAAACTTCGCATACGCGATTCTAAGAGCAAACCTGACTCGCTTGACTCTAATCCCACTTAATTACCTAAAATACAATTATTTAAGAATAATATGGCATTAGGGGTCGGGACCTTACACAAACTGCCAAGTACTACCTTTGGATTCTTTCACAAGAGACAGTTTGGCCTAGTATGTTTTATGGAGATGAATATTGGGCAATCAAGAAACATGAAGCATCCAAAGTTCATGTGACCATGCTGCTTTTACTCAGAACTTAGAAGGATGGCATTTTTACTAGAAAGGATAAGTAGGGGTATTTTATGGATAATTGCACTTGTGTGAAAAAATTAAAGGACATCGTGTAGATGGTTTGGGCATGTTTATAGGAGGCACAAACTGATTCTGTGAGATAAACCAATTGGGTACTAGGAGAAGAGGGAGGCCATTCAAGATGTTGGGTGAATCAGTGAGGAATGACATGTTAATTTGTGTAGTATTTGAGACCATGCGATTGAGTGGGGTTGTTGAGTGGAAGTAGAAAACTTGCAATGGCGACCCGTGGTTAGATGTGTTTCACAGTGTTGATGATGACTCGGGTGTATCCTTAGCTAGTCAAAGGCTGATTGTCTATGACAGCTGATAGTCTGACATGTATCATATTATATAGGTGGAGAACATCTTATTCTTCAGACATGCATATATGTATATGGCAAATGGTCCTGTGCATCCGACTGTACATACCACATAGTGGGGCCCACATTATGATCCATCCGAATGGACCATACCCCCGCTAGTCACCGTTCCCATGGGTTTGCACCTATCCGAATGGATTGTACTGCCCTGTTCGATCGAGGGTCAATTTTTTTATTTATATAAAGCCGTTAAACTTGCGGGTCATGGATGAAAGGGCTAGAGGCATCAGATTGAATTCAAATTTGATATCTGGGGTGGTCCAACTTGGATTTTTCAATCCCATCTATCCCATAATTTGTGGGGTCCTAGGTGGGCCCAACAACTGGTATGTACTGTAAGGATGTACCGGAGCAAGCCCTATATTTGTATATGTAAATGGTAGAAAGATTTTTCAATAGATAAGTAGAGAGATAGACAGGAGAGAGAATACTATAAATGATAGATAGATAGGTAGAGAGATGGAGAGGAGAGAGTGATGCTTCACACTTCTAGGTGAGATATAGAGTAGAGCATTTTTTTCCAACCGCAAATTGATGGATAATAAGTCTGATGATACTGAATTGTAGGGGGGAATCATAAACTAGGTTTCATTTTGAAGGCAGTAAATACGCCTTTACATCAGTCCCATGAGCCAATTTTGGCTAAAAGGGGCTAAGTAAAATTCAAGCACTCACACTTGCTCCTATTTCCCCCCCTCTTTTGGGAAGGGTGCTAGTCTTCATTATCGTCAATTCGAAGGCTGATTTGATGCTGATGTCTAACCGATTAGTATGAGTCAAGTTTGTTTCTAACTCTAGCTCGGTTTAACTACATATTGAGACACTTTGGTTGGTTTGCCATTTTGGCATTCCATTTCGGAGATTGTTAGAGAGGTGGGCTTGGGGTTTTTTTTTTTTTTTTTTGAGGGGGGTGGGGGGTGGTTTGGTTTTGAGATACACATTCTGTGAGAATATCCACACACACCCCCTCCCGCACCACCACACCCGCCACCCTCCCCACCGTATCCTATCCGTAGTTACGAGAATCGGTTCGTTTTGACTGAAATCTCCAAAACTATTTGGTTCAGACAGTAATCCGAAATGAACAACCCTCCCAAAGAATTTCGGCATAAATTTCGGAGATGTTCGGCCAATTTGTTACAAAGTCTATGATTTCGGCCGAACATGTTCGAAAATCCTCTATTTGGCCAAAATTTTTAAAGGAAAAGGAAAACCCTAATCCCTTAAATTTTATCCTCCCCAGAATTTTTAAAGGAAAAAAAAAACCCTAATCTCTTTCATTCAATCCCCTCCAAAAATTTAAAGTAAAAAAGCACTCTAATCCTTTTCCTCCACTATCTGTTGTTTGATTGAAAGGAGGAGGAGGTTGTAGAGGAAGAAGACTTCACAGAAAAAAAAGAAGGCAGAAGAAGAAAAACAATCGTGTACCTGGACTGGAGGGAATTTGTGCTCGCCGCTGCTGCCAGCTTCCATCGCTGCTGCTACCAGTCGCAGCTGCTACTGGGCGCGGGCATTGCCGCTGCTACTAGTTGCCACCGCTGCCGCCGTTGCTATTCTCCCTATCTTCCTCTTCTTCCCTCCTTCCTTCTCCCTCTCCTCTTCTTTCTTCCTCCTCATTTTCATTTCGTTCATTGTTCGGCCGATAAGGCAGAGGCGAGAGGGTTTTCATTCATTCAGTCAATAAAAAAGAGGTGAAATGAAAACTCTTTTGCCCTTTTAATAAGCCAAAAAGGGTCCAATAGCGGGTTGAGTTTGTGGGCTGCACTCGTGGTCCATGGGGCTGATATATTAAATATATTTTAGCCATTTAAAATAAGCCTACTCATATGTGGGCCCTAGAGAATTTTTACTATAACATTAAATAGGGTCTTAATCAAACTTCACCCCCACTAGGATATATAGCCTACCAAATTTCACTATTTTAATATTTATTATATATATTATAGTTTTCCAAAATATTTCGCTGAAATTCCGAATCAGCCGAAATTATTCAGTTTGGCCTCCAAACCGAAACACTATCCAAAACGAATTTCTCAACACTGATCTTATCTCATATAAAATGATTTTTAGTATTGTTGAGCGCTGGGTTGCTGGTGGTGTAACATGTGACTACTATTTTTGATGAATACACGTTAAAATACCCATTATTGAAGCTTAGCAAATTTTAGTAATACCCTTTATTTAAGTTACTTTATTTCTCATAGTCTTCTCCTCAATGGCGTTTTTCGTAAAGTTATCTCCACCCATATATGGTTCCGAATCACTAAAAATAACACAAGTTTGGCTACTAAACACAATTTGAATTCTTTTAACTACTTAAAAAAATTCACAACACTACGCCGCTACGCATCGCTACAACCGCTACGTAGTGTTTTGGCCACTTATTGCTACACCTACGGCAATTGCTATTTTTATCCTTGCTCCTGAACACATCCATTACCTTGCTGAGCCTTGAACCGACTCGGACTGGACTGTGATTGAGTTCACTTGGACGAGTCAATCTGATCCCTGACCGGGATTTAAAACCATGCCATTGGGGCAATCATTGTTATTTAATGTGACTGCGTTACTGACCATTGGAGATTAAACCCCTAATCAACTTTATTAATTATATAATCACACTTGTTCATTTTTAATAATTATATAATTCACCCATAATATAGTGCCAAAATAGAAGCTTACCGAAAGAAAGTGTGGCATTCTTGGGGTTATTGATGGAGCCATGGGGCTCAAGAAATACAAATTGAGGCACATGAATAGGCCCATTGCCAGCTAGCCCATTGGGCCCAACCCATAGTGGTCAAGATCACTGGGCCATTCCCATAGATGAGCAATTCATTGGGCCTAACCCATGGACTGCTAGCCCAGTAGCCCAACTATGCTTGCTTACATAGCATATAGCTTTCCAATAAAGTTTTCTAGATCTGATAAGATCTAGCACAATAATTTGATTGGCATGCAATCAATTAAGATAATTGATTGACATGTAAGTCAGAAAGAAAGAATGTTAAGCACCAAGAGAGTGGCATGTTATAAATTCATGGAGGCAGAGGGAAATCTTATCAAGGTCCCTAATAGGTGGGATTGTTGTTATTTATGTGTGATCTAGGAACTACATATGATGGATTCCATGTTTGTGCAATAACCTTGTAATCTTCATATGATTTCTAGGTTTAGAATAATCCCTAGAATCTAGGGATTTCCTAGTTTTATATTTCTACAATGAAACACACAGGCTATAAAAGAGAGGGGATCGATCACATTAATGATCACTTGATTTTCTCCCAAAATAAACTGGAATGAAAAAACATAATCCATGATCTAGTTGGTTGTGCATAGGCTCCATGGATCTACTGCTCCACTAATGGATGATCTAATTGGGCTTGTGCCTCCTGAACTGTTGTGTCCAATGAGACTTCAGCTGTCCATGGGTGACCATGGCCTTTTATTCCTTGTGGGCTGATGCCGAGCCTTTATAACTAACGCCTATGCACCAAAGCTCCGTATCACATTGGCACCATTACTCGATGGCTTACTCCCTTTTTCTATTTTCTAAGATGCTTTTTACTCTAGTTCATCCTTTCTACTTGAAAAGTTTTCCCAACCTAATTGATACAATGGAACTCATGCAGTCATACTTAGGAATTTCTCTCTAGATAGAAGTCTCTTTGAACTTTTTGTGGGAAGGAATTATAAATGGTTACCTTGTGGGATTTCGTCCCTAATCTCAGATTCTCCTTGATTCCTTTACATTGCTATAATTATGAAGCTTTTCCTCTCGTGGTGCTAATTGATATTGTAATGCCTCGAATTTCTGTATTCTGAAATTCAGAGAGTTAATTTCAATCACATTGAGTTGGGTAGATTTTGTAGCGGATTTTTTTTTTTTTTTGGATGATATAGGAGCACAAAGTAGCATTTCGCTTACACCATAGATTATTTACATTTATCGTCCAAGTCAAGTCAAGTCTAGCCCAAAATATACAAACATCCACTATTACTACTTCTATACTATGAATTATGCAAAAGTCCATGCTAAACCTACCAAAAAACGGCAAAGATAACAATCAGCGCCAAACTCCACTCAGGCCTGAAATCTGGCTGTAGGCAAACTCGGTATGCTAATCTGCTATTAGCTCCTGTGATAAAAATCATAGCATAAATCTCGTCGACTTAGCAAGCATAAACCTTCTATGAGATGTGTAAGAGATCAATCCTCACCCTTTTTTGCAGTGTTTCATTTTATTTTAAACCAAATCACATCATATATAACATAAATTCACAAATTGCATGCATTAAACAACTTCAGCAAATATCATAAATGCGGAAAAGAACAAACATTGAATCATCCAATTCATTACATGGAATAAAATTCTAAGCAATCAGTATGTAACATTTAAATTCACTTATACAACATCCTTTATCGAAAAAATTGGACCTGGACCAACCAACGACAAATGACATGTGAAACAAAGTCTAGGATGGACACACAACTGCTATGCTGTTGGTGACTGGCCTTGGACTTGGACCAACCAACGACAAATGACATGTGAAACAAAGTCTAGGATGGACACACAACTGATATGCTGTTGGTGACTGGCCTCACCAACCATGACATCTGAATTCCCCCTTCTGATTAGGCCGTCGGTGCACACCCCACTGGAAAGGTATTTTCATTAGTATAGTCCTCTTTTCCTTTAAATATCTACTGTGTTAAGGATATCATCATCATGGTCCTCATCATATGAGTGAGATCAAACGTTCTCCTCAGAGCAGAGTGACAACATTTCTAGCTGCAGACCATGTCTTGAACTGCATTGTGTTCCGTCCATAATGTAGAGTTACTGCTTGTAACTTCATGCTGTAATAGGGACTAATCAACTGTGGCCCCCTACCACACATGCAAGTGTCCAGACCGTAGAATCAGGAAATGACTCTGACAACTTGATAATCTACTTTCACATAGTCACATCAATTCAATCTTTCATAGTCCTGTAAATCTCGAAACACCTGTATTCATCCTCATTTCATCATGTGAACCAGTCATTCAGTCTCAAACTAAAGATTCAATCACTACTTCATTCATATACACGGGTCAATAAATATGTGCATCATATCATCAATTACACATGACCGTAAAATAGCAATTCTGGACTATATTATTGTACTATATATATTTTTAAATTTTCTATAGACCTTAGTTGGGTCTAATTTAAGGTCAGAATATCTTACATGTATGAACGTTTATCCCTGAAAATTTCCACCTTCATTTGACCCTAAATAGAATTTATTTTCTGAAAAGGACACAGATGCCATTTAAGCAATTGTTGGACTACTCTATCTCATTTTCAATGCAACCATACTTCCTGTAAAGAGATGCTTTTAACTTAATTCCACTTGGTTTAATGGAGGTGTATAAGTTAGTAAACCCACCTCTTACACTTGCTACTCAGTCAAGATTATTTCTGACTGACTAGAATTTCTTAGTTGATTGGTTGTTTTCAAAAGATCACATCGACCTTGGTTTAAACCCAATTCAAGTGCTTCTAGGTTTGTTTGGAAGTCAAATTTGCCTATTTTTTCTATACCAAACTGAGTTCAAACTCAATTTATATGGTTGTTAAATAGAGGCCTACATTTGAACCCAGAGTCATGTTCTGTGCAGAAATTCTGCAGTAAATATAGGTTCACTTAGTACTAGTCTTCATTTATTTCAGTTTTGTACACTTGGATACTCTTTGTAAAGCTCATTTCTAAAAGCATCATTCACTCTCATTTTTGCCTCCAAATAAACATTTACGGGTGAAACCTGGACCGAAACCGTCAGTTAAGCTTTCATATACTCACCATCTTCCTTAATAAATCACTGGCAACAAACTGATCCATTCAAACTTCATTAACCTTCCAGGTATCTGACACTAGTCTGATATGTATTTATATAAAATAAGTACCTACTTTACTCACCAGAAGTGTTTATCAATAGATACTTATACATGTAATCGTTTTAGCTGAAAACTTTAACCTCATTATTTTAGCTGTTAAACCTTCACATAATCATCATTTACTTGCACCCTAAGTTGTAGCATCATCATACGTCATTAAGTGATCACATCCACCAAACTAATTTACTTTAAATATGGAACATGATGTATTAGATAACATAAAAACAATAAGCAGGTCATCAGTTTTCAGTTCATAAAATCAGTGATTTATGTAAATGAATTAGAATATTACACCTGATCCTCATCATGAAATATCATGAAAACACCATCATTTTTCAAAACTATAATCAGCTGCTGCCATATCTTATAACTTTTGCTATCATCATAAAGCATCAACTAACAGTATAAGCATCAACTAACATCATACTGTCCAAATCATTAATTCAGATCTGATTACATCATGCTACCATTGAAAGCAATAATTCACAAGAGTTCCCCATAAAATCCAATCAGCCATCTCAATTCCAACACCATTGATAAGATAAAAGTTCCTGACTAAAGAAGTTACATGAAGCTGGTAATGAAACAGTAATTTGCGGCATAAATCATAGCAATTATGGGTTTGTTGCTTTGATCTAAGAGATCTTGGCGTAGATCTAGAAAAACTTACTATAAATCTAAGATCTATGATTGAAATTGAAATAAAATAGAGCTTGATCACACACTTCTTGATCTATGGCTTACACACACTTGCTAATTCTCTGGAAAGTAAAAGAGGAAATGAGAAAGGATCTCATCTCTTGGGAAGTGCCATGTAGCTCCTACTTAGTCTACACAACAAACATTAGAGACATTAGATTTAGTGTTATTTACAATTATGCCATTAGAACCACCTTTTACCAAACTACCCTTACGTACACATTTTATTTACTTGGTTGGCTCACAAGATAACTAAAATAATGTTAAAACAATAGCAACCCATCCTATATGAGATGTGAGTCCTGGTGTGGGTGCCCAAGCATGGGTCCTACAACCTATTCTTTTATTTATTTACATAAACCCCCTCACATTTACTAGTTATTTCTTAAAATACACTAAACACATAAAATAAAATGTATATTTACATTCAACCGTTCTGAAATTATTTCATTTATTTATTTTCTGATTTATTAGATTAAAATTAAATGACCATTTTAAGCAATTGATTACCTTATTTCATTGTTTAAACGATTTTATGCGTAAGTGCCCATTTTATTTGCAACCAATTAGATTTATGCTATTTAATCCATTGATTCAATGAAAATAATTTCTCTTGATTATTCCTACCATTTAATTAATTAATTGTAGAGTTTTACAATTATTTACTAAATAAAGAAGATTCATCACCATTTATATATTAAAGCAAACTTAAGGCGATAATTAAATTTAAGTTAGGGTTGAGGCCTTACAGACATTGCATAATTGACATTTTGCTGGTGGGTAGAATGATAATATTGGAAACCATTCTGTGTCATCTAAAAACCATGCAATCTTCCCTTGTCTTCATACTAATTGGTTGGATGCCATATTCTTTCCATTTCAACATACTAGGATTTATGTTCTTTTTGGTTTTTTGGTTGTGTAGGTAGTTCGACATGATAGTGTCGAGCAACTGTTGCTTTTGGGCCGGATGTTACAAGGAACCATGAAATCTCCTTTCCATTTTTCGCGCCATCCTGCAGCTGCTGGTACCTTCTTCACAGTAATGCTTCTTGGACTCAAGTTTTGCTCATTCCAATCTCGGAACAATCTGCAGTACTGTAGAACCGGCCTTCAATTGCTAGAGGACCGCGTCTATCGGTGATCACACTCTCCGTTTCATATTTGTTTACTATTTCTGTTCCTTGCGGTTGTCCTTAATGTTTATGTTTATATGCATGTTTGTGTGTATTATTAAATAAGACATAAAGGTGGTAAAGTATAATTTGTGGGGCCCAACTGGATAGCTTCCAACACACTTGCGTGGAGGGTTGGGGGATTTGGCCAGGAGGGGATTAAAGTTTGCCTCCTCCATAAATATAGTCAGGGGCATGTACGGTGGCCATGCAAAAATCGAAGAAGGGTTTCATGGAAACCGAAGTTTCTTTACATCAAAACACAACCCTAGGATGATCAGCTGTGGTGTCCAGATACATCAAAATAGCCAATTAGACAATAGGCAATGTTTCAGGGCATCATAGATGATCAGATGGGGGTGAAAGTTGACCCACTCATTATCCGAATTCTTCCCCACAGAGCCCATCTACCTTCATGAGTTTACTGGCCTCAATGGGTCCCAGAAATTTCATCTTGGCATCGCACCATGGCACCACTCATGCACACAATAAATTTCAAATGAAAAATTTCTCTTTAAGAGCCTGTCAAATTAATCAAACCTACTGCCTATTAGATTTAATGTCAGGGGGTGAAACTATGCCTATCCCCTATCTATGTGGTTATAGGGATATGGAAATGGGTTTGGTCCGTGCTGGACCCGGGATTCTACTTGGAGATGACCTGATTGGACATGTACCCATCTACAGACCTAACTCAAGCCAATGTTATTTTTATATATTATATGCCTAACTATATTATGTGTTATTAGTATATTTATGCATATTTCATAGAAAACAATATTTATGTCATATGCTTGTCATATTTATTATTTTACAAAGACATTATACATTGGGGTATTTGGGTCTGGATTGGACCCATCAAATGAGTCCCAGTAGAAAAGGGTCCATACACAGATTTTTCTCATGTCCTTTGGCCATCAGGGGATTCACCCTCGCCCCCGCCCGCCCCCTGGGCGCCTGTGCACATACACACCCACACACAGAGAAAAAAAAAGAAGAAGTTTTATTGGTATTTTTGCCCAAGCAGGTCCCAAGAAACTGACCCACTTGATAATTGATATGTATGATATAATAGAATATAAACCTCACTTTCTTACTTTCAATTTGGATAATGTTCAAATTGTAGTTTGCTTTCTTTGCCATAACTTTTAATATTAGTAATGCTTTTATTTTTCTAATCATGCACATATATATTAAGTACGTGTAAAATTAAACTTGCTGCTAGCATTGTACTTTATGTACATTGAGGAAAAAACTATGGTGTTGGTTGTGACTGATCTTAGTCGGTTCCACCCCAAATTTCCTTTAAAAGAAAATCTCAAAAATAAAAAATAGGAATAATAGTAAACAATGAAAAGAACGGAAATTCATAAATGTGGTTATTTAGTTGCGTGTTGAACCAATACAAGTGTTTTTTCCCCAGAAGATGTCAGTGCATTGTTCATCACTTCATCATGTATTTTAAGGATCCTTTATCAATTAATCAAAGCTATTAATTATTCAGTCCTGAATTCACCGGACATGGTGGCACTGAAATTTTAGATAAACTGATACACTTATAGGCATGAACAAACATATATAGACTTGGGTGTTTATTATGACATTTTCATGGGGGTATGGATTTAATATTGAAGCCATTTTGAGTTCCAAGTGTCATGGGCCTGCTTGTTTGCATGGAATTGAATACATAGGAATTCATGGTTCAGTTGTCTCTGACTAAAGATTATTAAAGGGGTGAGGGCTGAGGGATATATAAGGAGGAGACGCAGGTGAGACCTTGACTTTCCTTGGATTTGAATTACTGGGGTGATGGGTTGGTATTATTTCCCATCTTTCCTTTATTAATTTTCAATTAAAGGAATGATCAATTGATGGTCACTTTTGGATATACGGATCTTATAATTCCTTGAAATTCAATCACTTCTAACAAGCGGGCACTAGGAGCTTAAGCTGTAAAGGAACGTTAATATATATATATATATATATATATTTGAATGGTAACTAAAATTTTATTAAAAAGCCATCAATATAAAAGACTTATACTGAAAAGAGCAACAACAGAACCACTCGAAAAACATAAAAACAACAAAAAAAAACAACCAACACCCTCAAAAGAAAGGGTCACACCAAATGCAAAGGAACAGAAACATCATAGAGACAAGATTGCTGAACGCCTTCCTCTGCGTGAAGTCAGCATCCTTGTTAGTGCTACGAAGAACACGCATGAAAGAAGCATTGAGCCTTGAAGCAAGCTCAATCATCTCCTCCCACATTAGCCAAACACAAATGCCCAACGAATGGCACACCAAGAATCCCACAGTAATATTAGAAAAACCCAATCTGGCAGGCTCCTGAAGACCAGAAGGACAAGGGTTGCCAATGACAGTATGAAACTAACATCAGAGTTAAGATTGAAAAACCCATAGGAGGAAGAGACCAAGAAGGACGTGGCTGATCCTTGAAATGAGAGGAGAAAGCCACCTCCTGCCGACTTCTCAACATGGAATCTATAGAAATACCTCTAAAAGCAGGTAATATGAAACCCAAGAAGCTACATAAAACTTGATAGAGCTTTCTAACTTCTCCACACTGGAGTAGTGTCTGTCAAAACACCTCCTATTCCACTTGTTCCAAATCACCCAAATAACAGCTAGGGAGGAGGCTTTCCACGTCACCCTTCCTTGAGCATAACCCATACCATGAACCTAAGCAGAATATAAACTATAGAGAGAATTTGGCATCACCCAATTGCAACCAAAGCTGCTCAGAACAGAGTTCCACAGAGCCATCTGTCACGACCCGCATCAGGGGCCCTGTCAGGTTTTGGATGGTGACTCATAAGCATAAGCATAAGCATCATACCCTTGCATAGGTTAAACCAAAATCACATAAAGATTCAGGCATTTACCTACTTAAACCAACTTTCATTAAAGGATCCAAATCAAATCAATAAGGTAACATTGTCCGATAAAAATAAAACAACTACAATGTCTTTAAAATTCAATGAAATAAACTAAACAATCTAATAAATCTAGTTCTCTTTTCCGTTAGGTGGCTCTGACGCTCAAGTATGCATCCTGAAGCCTATCACTTTGCCATCATGGAAATCCTCAGTCTCTAGATCTTGGTTGCCTGGAAGGCTATGATGCCCAGATACGGCATGGATACGGCTAGGATACGCCATAGACATGGAAAGGACACGGATTTTAGATGTAAAAAGTAGAGTATCGAATACGATACGACACGATACGTTGCTCATTTTGAAGTATCCGTGCATCATAGCTGGAAGGGGCATTCCGGGAGACAGTGAACATTGAGTGATAAACATTCAAATCTATTTACACAATAAATAGCACAATAATTTAATAATGCAATATAAACTTTAAAATAACTATGAAAACAAAGCATCATTCCACAATAAAAGATGGTAACAGAAACCCCCAGTCATTATCATCCATTGACCACCAGGCAACCACTAGGTAGCACATGCAAACACGGGATCAAGTATCACGAGTACAAGATCATACACGGGTACCTTAAGATTCACATGTGAACATAGTCGGACAATCCACTAACATGGCTGGCAAAGGTCCACACAACTTTCCATGGTTGACATGAAGTCAGACAACACAAAATTACACGGCCATTGTACGAAGGACATCATCTTCGTATAGTGCTAGTGGTCCAGGGGTATCCACAGGTAATCCTAGACTATCTCTAAGTCCATGGTCATTAAATAACTTACTCTTGTCTTTGCTCAACTTCCAATCAGATGTGTTGCTTAATCCATTCCAGTATCTAAAGTCGAGTTGGTTATGTGATCATCCGTACACATACCTGGATTTACTCTGCCTCTCTCCAATTCGATATTGATACCTGTTGTGCATGGGTAATCACACAACCAACCCTTGATAGATGTATGGACAACTCTTCGCGTACATGATGACATGCCACAGTCATACAAGGAAACATGAATTTAAGTATAATAATAACGCTTTGAATCATTGGGAGCCTGAGATTAGGTACTTGGAACATTAGAAGCCTAACTGGGAAACTTATGGAAGTGGTGGATACAATGGAAAGGAGACGAATCGCAATTGCTTGCTTGCAAGAGACAAGGTGGGTGGGAAAGAAAGCTAAAGAGATTGAGAGGACTGGGTATAAGTTATGGTATACAGGACTTAATAGATCGAGGAATGGGGTCGGTATAGTGGTAAGCAAGGACTTAAAGGAAGATATAGTTAATGTAAAGCGCTCTGGAGATAGGATTATTGCAATTAAGTTAGTGTTAGGAGAAGAAATAGTGAACGTTATTAGTGCTTATGCCCCCCCGGTGGGCTTAGGAGATGGACATAAGGAGAAGTTTTGGGAAGACTTGGAAGGAGTACTGCTAAAGATACCCCATGGCGAGATGGTCTTCATAGGAGGAGATTTGAACGGTCCTGTAGGACGTGACGTAGATGGATATATAGGAGTACACGGGGGACATGGATACGGTAATAGAAATGAAGGGAAGGATATTTTGGAGTTTGCAGTAGCTTATGATCTCATGGTAACTAACACCTTTTTTAGGAAGAGAGAGCAGCATTTAGTGACTTATAAGAGTGGCTCCTCAAGGACACAGATTGACTTCTTCTTAATTAGGAAAAGAGACCGCTTAGCTTGTAAAGATTACAAGGTTATACCGGGGGAGAGCTTGACTTCCCAACATAGGTTGTTGATCATAGATGTGCAGCTACAAAGGTGGACTAGAAAAAAGAAGTTGTATAGATGCTCAAGGACTAAATGGTGGAACTTGAAAGGTGATAAGCAACTAGCATTAAGGGAAAGAGTACTAGAGGAAGACGTTTGGGCGGTAAATGAGAGTGCAAATATTATGTGGGATAAGGTAGTAGAGTGTATTAGGAGGGTAGGGAAAGAAGTCTTAGGAGAATCCAAAGGGGGTGCTCCGGCACATAAAGAGGCATGGTGATGGAGCGAGGCTATCCAAGACGAGATAAGAGTTAAAAGAGAGTGCTTTAAAACTTGGCAAAAGGATCGAAATGGAGCGAACTTGGAGAGGTATAAAGAAGCAAAAAGAGAAACCAGAAAGGCAGTTAGTGAGGCCAAGGCAAAGGCATTTGAGGAACTATATAGGCAACTTGACACTAAGGAAGGCTAAAGAGAGATATTCAAGCTTGCTAAAGCCAGAGATAGGTGGACCAAGGACTTAAACCAAGTTAAATGCATTAAGGATGAGGATGAAAAAGTATTAGTAAAGGAAGAGGAGATAAATGAGCGTTGGAAGAGCTACTTCTACAGGTTATTTAATGAAAGCAGTAGTAGTGACATACATTTGGGGCAGCTTACTATTTCTAGGGAAAAATCGAATTATATGTTCTATAGGAGAATCAGTAGGGAAGAAGTTAAAGAAGTATTGAAAATGATGAAGAATGGGAAAGCGGTTGGGCCAGATGGTATCCTTATTGAGGTTTGGAGGTGCTTGGGGGAGGATGGCATAAGTTGGTTGACAAAGCTTTTTAATGTAGTGCTAAAGAGCAAGAAGATGCTTGATGCATGGAGGAAAAGTATTCTTATACTCATATACAAGAAAAAAGGAGATATTCAAAACTGTGCGAACTACCGCGGGATTAAATTGATGAGCCATACGATGAAATTATGGGAGAGAGTTATTGAGAGAATATTAAGAAGAACAACAAATATTTCAGAGAATCAATTTGGTTTCATGCCTGAGAGATCAACCATGGAAGCTATCTTTCTCCTGAGAAGGTTAATGGAACAGTATAGAGAAGGTTAGAGAGATTTACTTATGATGTTCATTGACTTGGAGAAGGCCTATGACAGGGTTCCTAGGGAGATTCTATAGAGAGTACTGAAAAAGAAAAGTGTTTGTCGCATATATTGTGGCGATAAAGGATATGTATGATAGAGTTGTGACATTTATAAGAACGACTGGTGGAGTGACTAAAGAGTTTCCAATCACGATTGGTCTACACCAAGGTTCAGTGTTAAGCTCGTACTTGTTTGCCCTAGTTATGGATGAGATTACAAGACATATCCAGGATGAGATGCTGTGGTGTATGCTATTTTCAGATGACATTGTTTTAGTGGATGAGAAGAGAGAATGAGTGAATGCTAAGCTAGAATTGTGGCGGAAAACGTTAGAGACTAAAGGGTTTAGGCTAAGTCGATGCAAGACGGAATATATGGAATGCAAGTTTAGTCAAAGTAGGCATGGATGAAAATAGCAGCCGCTACATAGTGTAGCGGCCGCCACCGCTACGCTACGGCCGATTTATCTGCCTTTGCACCCGTAGCGGCCGTTACGGGCCCTGCTACAGGGCCGCTACGGGGTGAGAAAAATTCCTATTTTTCAAATTTTTAAAAAATGCATAATAAGACTTATTTCTTTTCTTCTTCTCTCCAAATAACATTTCTACACAACTCTTCTACCCTTTTATGTTTAAAAGAACACCAAAAAGCACATGATCTCGCCGAATTACGGTCAATATAGAGAGTTCTTCTCAATGATTCTTCTCTAAGTACATCCCATTAGACACCCCCTTTGGTAAATGTATTTTTTTCTCTAGGTACTTATAAGTCTTGACTTCATGACGTAGTTTTTTCTTTTATAAGCCTTTCATTAGTTTCTAAGTTAGCATAACTAAGCAACATGAACACATGTGAAAAAAATGATCATTATTATTATTTTCTATTTATACAGCGATACAGGACCTCATACAGTGAGGGGACCACTACGCCGCCTTACCTTAGTTACTTTTGCAAAAAAAAAAAAAAAAAAAAAAAATACATTTTCTCTCATTTTCCAATATTCTAGATTTTCTAGAATTTTTTCATATTTTTTTTTACTATTTTTCCAAATCGCACCGCTATGCTGCTACATAGCGCCCGCTACATAGCGTTTTGGTGGCAGGCCGCTACGCCTGCCGCAACCGCTATTTTCATCCTTGAAAGTAGGACACTTGGTAACATAGAAGTAAGTTTGGACACACAAAAGATTGTAGAGAAAGAAAACTTTAAATACCTTGGATCTATGGTGTAACAGGATGGAGGGATTGATACTGATGTAAATCACAGGATTCAGGCCGGGTGGACCAAATGGAGGAGTGCTTCGGGTGTCTTGTGTGATCGGAAAGTCCCCCTCAAGGTTAAAGGAAAGTATTATAAGGTGGCAGTACGCTCAGCGTTGTTATATAGATCAGAGTGTTGGGCAATAAAGCATAATCATGTTAAGAAGATGGAAGTTGCGGAGATGAGAATGCTAAGATGGATGTGCGGGATCATAAGGAGAGATATGATTAGGAAGGAGGAGATTAGGGGCAAAGTAGGAATAGCACCGATTGAAGATAAAATGAGAGAAAATCGACTGAGATGGTTCGGCCATGTTAGAAGGCATCCAACGGAGGCACCTGTTAAAAGGTGTGAAAGCATGGAGATTGCCAGGAGTAGGAGAGGGAGAGGGATACCCAAGAGAAGTTGGAAAGAAACTAGTAAACATGACCTTGTCTACATGGATCTGACGGTAGACATGGCCTTAAACAGATTTGATTGGCGTCGTCAAATCCATATAGCTGACCCCACCTAGTGGGAAAAGGCTTGGTTTGGTAATAACGCTTTCAATCAGCTATGCATATCAAACCATAGACAGTATATTGTAAAAGATAACAGCTTGGGCCCTAGGCCCAGCCCAACAAAGGCCCATACGTAGGATTTAGTCAATCCATGTAAAGCTAATTTCTCTCATTGATTAGCTGATTTATCTCTTTATGTTTTCCCTGTATAGACTAAGATTGATTAGGATTGATTCTTTCCATTCTTTCATTTATTCTAATTTGTAATCTTAACATACTTAGTTCCTTGATTAAGGAAACAATTGATTATAAAACA
Source organism: Camphora micrantha (assembly GCA_003546025.1). Classification (NCBI taxonomy): domain Eukaryota; kingdom Viridiplantae; phylum Streptophyta; class Magnoliopsida; order Laurales; family Lauraceae; genus Camphora; species Camphora micrantha. Next base: position 59,463,874 of record QPKB01000003.1, read on the forward strand.
CAACAGTCGATGATCCATTGATCATTGAGTTTCTCTCCAACGTTAGTCTCTTCCTCCTTCCCTCATTACAGAAGATTTCATGGTATCAGAGCTCTGGTTATGATCAATCCATCTTCTCTCATTGATTAAATATCTTCTCCCTGGCGTGGATCTTCCTCCTGGCGTAGATTTTCTCTCTGATAGTGCCTGGCGTGTCCCTGCTCAACAGTGGCCCACCTCGGATCAACTTCTTGTCACCAAGAGACCTCCACAGTTGTGATCGCCTTTTCCTAAGGGTCATTCTAAGGATTTTTCTGGATTTTTTCATCACCTTTTGAGGTAGTTTCCAGCCACTTCTTCCTCTGTCGTTTTTAATAAAAAATTGTCAGATAGATTTAATCAAGACCGTCCAGATTTGTGGATCTATATCCAAATCTCATCAAATTTGGACTGAAGGAAGTAACTTTGAACCCCTTCAAGAAGTTCAAACCTGATCTGTGATTAGACCACCCTGTGGGGCCCACGCACAGATCTTGACTCAAAATTTCAGGTCGTCTGGCTCTGTTTGGGTGAAAAATTGCACTGTTAGTGCTGTTTCTTAGCTCTGTTGCTGCTGGATCCTCTCTACTGTTGCTGTGACTACTGTTTGCATTTTGCTGGCTCTGATTAGTGCTGGTTTCTTTTTCCTGTTTGCTGCTGGATCGTTTCTGTTGTTTTGCTGTTGCTGCTGGACTCTTCCTAGCATATTGGTTCTGCTGTTAGATCCTGTTAATTCTGCTTTCTAGCATATTGGTTGGTTATTTCAGATCTGAGGACTGATCTCATCCTTTTTCTACTGATTTGCATTCTCTGTTGTCTTTTATCCACTTTATTTCGCAATGGACAAGTATGATGTTATCCCAATTAAATTTAATGGGCAAAATTATATGTCCTGGTCCTTCCACTTAAGGAACTTTGTGGAAGGACAGGGCCTTTTTGGTTATCTTGATGGATCGATAACCAAGCCTCAAATTACAAGTACTGCAGCTGCTGACTCAAAAGGCCTAGCCACTTGGTCCAAAGAAAATGCGAAAGTCGTCACTTGGATCCTTAACTCTATTGATCCCTCTCTTGCCGTAGCTCTTCAAGCCTACACCACAGCAGCTGATATGTGGGCTCATCTGAAGAAAGTCTACCATCAAACCAATAAAGCCCGGAAATTTCATCTGGATAGTGAAATTGCCAAATATAGTCAAGGGGATAAAACTGTGCAGGAATACTTTAATGGTTTCCTCACCTTGTGGACTGAAAGGGATTCCATGCTGATTCAAACGGTCTCTTCTGGATTTCTGTCTGAGGCTCTCCAGTTACAAGAAGAAACTCATATCAGCCAGTTTCTTATGAATCTACGACCTGAATTTGAATCTGTTCGGTCTGCGCTCATGAATAGGGAGAATACTGCTAATCTTGATACTTGCTTCCAAGAAGTCCTTCGCAAAGAACTTCGTCTCACTTCACAGCGCACTATTCTGGAAGCACCTGAAGCACCGAAGCACATGATAAAAAATGGAAGTTCCTCTGAAATTCAATCAAGACCAGGCCCTAATTTGGGGTTCAACTACTGTCCAAAACCTCGTATGATGTTCGGCCAACCTGAGACCAAAGGACATGATAAAGAATGGAAGTTCCTCTGAAATTCAATCAAGACCAGCCCCTAATTTGGGGTTCAACTACTGTCCAAAACCTCCTATGATGTTCGGCCAACCTGAGACCCAAGGATTGAGGTTCTATTGAGGGTAAAATCCTAGGGAAATTTTGATGCAGCCAAGTAATGGATCCTGATAATTTGTGAACCCAATACCCTAAAAATCCTTAATCAAACAACTTTCTACGCAAATACAAAGAGGGAGTGGTAGATTAACTTACCACAAACGGTGACTAATCCGCTGTAACTTCAATCTGATGGAGATTCAATCAATTCAAGGAGAAGAGAATAAAGGGAATATACTTTCATTCAAAATATTTTTTTTTTTTAAATTGCTTACAACCCTTATATTTATAATACCCCTCAGTCCCAGACATTAAGCAGTCAATCCCTTCAATCACTCATTCCTCTCAATCCCATACATTAAGCAATCAATCCCCTCAATCACTCATTCCTCTCAATCCCATTCATTAAGCAATCACTTCCCTCAACAAGCGTAACGCCCCACCCTACACGCATGCATGATATTGTCCGCTTTGGCCCACGGGCCTCACGGTTTTGTTTCTGATGGGCCTCATCGACTATAGAGAGGAAAGTGAATGGGATTATACGTAGAGCTTACACCCTTACCTTGCATGAAGCCTTTTGGTGGGTTGAGGCCCACCAGAAATAAAACCGTGTGGCCCGTGGGCCAAAGCGGACAATATCATACATGCGTGTAGGGTGGAGCGTTACAAATGGTATTAGAGCCGACTCTCGATTAGTTCGAGTGTGGGTCCCCTGCTGTGGTCTGGTGCAAGTGGGCGAGTTTCTATATGGATGAGCCAAGAGGGCTGGTAAGCTACAGGGACTGGTAGGCTACTGCATGGGGACGTGCAGCCCTAAGGGGTGGATTGTGACGTCCTGGAATCCCACATCGACTTTAGAGAGGAAAGTGAATGGGATTATATGTAGAGCTTACACCCTTACCTTGTATGAAGCCTTTTGGTGGGTTGAGGCCCACAATAAACAAAACCTTGAAGCCCATGAAGCCCATGGGCCAAAGCGGACAATATCATGCATGCGTGTAGGGTGGAGCGTTACAACAAGCTTTGACCTAAATGACCTATAACATGCTAGAATTATAGAAGGCTCATGTAAATGTCTGTTTTGCCAAACCAGCCTGTAATAATAAAATTTATTAAATATTTTGGCCATTTGCTCCTGCATCAAGCTCCCACACTTGGAGAGGACTCGTCCTTGAGTTAGCTTCAACTTCACATTGCTTTGCTTCACACTTGGATCTTCAATCTTGTGGTTTTTTTTGTACCAACTTTTTGTGAAGGCAACAATAAGGTCTAACATAATGCCCTTTGATTCTGACTTGAGACTGTTGAGGTAGGCGTCATAGAAGATTGAAGCGCCAATTCCACCATTAGGATACACATCAAAAACAGATTCACCATCCTGATATGAATAAAAAATCGGTTGATCTATGACATCATCGTCTTGATAGACACCAAAGAGCGGTGTATCATCAACAACATTATATTAAGATTTGTCAAAGATATGACCGTATACAATATCATCATCTTCATAGGTATCAAATTTCGGTATTTCATCCTCATCTTGATCTTCATCATAGATCAAGTGATCAACACATTCATCATGGCTATCTCATCAAATATCGAAGGCTTAAACCAATCACCTTCCTATGATGTCAAAGATTGGCCACCATCACTGTAGATCATCTCATCATCACTATCTTCATCCGATCCATCATTATAAATCGGATCATCAGTGTCACCATCATATGATGGCTCATAAAACGGCTGATCACGTGGTTCAAATCTGCCCAAACATCGGGTCATGACATAAGCCTGCCTGCGTAGATCCTGGATTTTCAGATCTCGCGGTCAGAAGGGTTATCTCCTTCGTTCTTAACGTTCTGCCTACGAACACAATTTCTCCAGGGAGGCATTTGAAAAATGGAGAATGACAAATCACAGAATCAATCAATTAGAATCCTTCGTCTCTGATACCAAAATGATGCAGCCAAGTAATGGATCCTGATAGTTTGTGAACCCAATAGGGCCAATACCCTAAATCCTTAATCAAACAACTTTCCACACAAGTAAAAGGAGGGAGTAACAAATTAACTTACCACGAATGGTGACTAATCGGCAGTAACTTCAATCCAATGGAGATTCAATCAAACCAAGGAGAAGAGAATAAAGGGAATGCACTTTCATTCAAATATTTAATATTTTGGCCATTTGCTCCTGCATCAGATATTTCAGCCAACATCTAGTACCCAACTGCTAAGGTTCGAATGAACCCCTAGGCTCAAATCTCGGTTTGGCTGCCCCAAAACCCCAAGTTGAAGTTTCGGCCAGCCTGGATTTTGGACTTGGGTTTTGGTTGGGTTCCATATTCCCCTCCCCCATGATCATCTACATCTGCACAATTCAATAAAAAACTCTACTAAGCACTAATTATCACACAGCCATGGTCTAGTAATTAGGGTTCTTGAAAACTCAGATTTAGAGAAAACTTCATGGTTTTGCAAATACAATTTGAATGCTACTCACCTTTGGTAGTGGAAGTTGCCCTAGCAATATGAGGGAGGCTATAGGTCATTTGAAAAAGGCTCCCTCGGCTGGTTCTCTTCTTCTCCTTGTCTTTCTTCTAGGGTTTGGCCAATCTCTTGTCTAAAACTAGGGTTTGGAGTGGGGAAAGCAACAACTAAGAGAGTTAGAGAGGAAGAGAAGGTTCTTGGATGGGGATATAGCTTCACATGATGGTTTTTTATTCCATTAACAGTTGGCAATCTAGTTTGAAAGAGGAAATGATTCATTGCTCTATGGGGATTGGGGAACGCATGCGCACCATTCAATTTCCAATGGGTTTTGTCCGCAGCGCGGCCACTCTTTCTTATTAAATCGTTGGGCCCTTCTATTGAAATAAAGCTACAATTAAACTAACATATATGGGTCCCATCTCTCTCATGAACATGACTAATTCTCATAAGCCCCTCCTTCCCTTCCCATGGTTTTTATGCATGATGATCTATTTATTTTTTTAGCATTTTTCTAATCAAGTTAACATTTTGTACATGTTTCAGAGCCTCGTTGGGTTGGTTTGCTTATGAACCAGAATGGTATGACACGAATGATAAGAGTTTTGCTCAGAGTGAAGCTCAATCGGTTTCCATATTTGTCCAACATCTTATCAATGATCGAGTGGATATTCCTCAATCTGATACATCTTCGAAAGGAAGAGGTCGTGAGAATGGAAGTTCTTTGACTACTACGGTAGGGTTGGTGTCTTTGTACTTTTTCAATGCTCTAGTTCACTGCCTTTGTGTTTTGCAGGGCCGGCTTTGATATGGTTTTATGATTTGTATTTTCTTACCATGAGTTTGGGATGTACAGGTTTTGTGGGTTGCTCACTGAATTTGTTTTGTAAATAGATGGATCAGCAACATCCCATCTGGGGACGGATGGAGAACTATTCTGTAGGACGTGAAAAGCGAAAACAGTTACTGCTGATGCTATGCCAACATGAAGCTGATAGGCTTGATGTGTGGGCACAACCTATAAATTCAAAGTATTCTTCATCAAATCACTTGATTCAGTGTTTAAATTGGTAGTTGATTAAATGATCATCGGACAGTATATGTGTGAAGCTCATATAGAGTCTAGACTTCCACTTTATTTTCAATTTAACTATATTTCATCCTTTGCCAGGGAAAGTGCTCCTCGGCCTAAAATTAGCTCAGAGAAGTGGATTGAATATGTAAGAACTGCATTTTCTGTGGATCCTCGGATAGCTTTTTCCTTGGCCTCAAGGTTTCCAGCCATTTCTTCTGTGAAGGCTGAAGTAACACAATTGGTTCAAGTATGTATTATCATTTCATCTCTGGTCTAATGATTGGTTGTTTTTGCATGTTTCATTTAATTGCTTGAAAGCCTTATTTCTGCTTATTCATGGGAAGGAAAGTTCATTTCTGAAAGTTTCTAATGCCTTAAGATCAAGGCACTCATATTGTAGGATAAGTGTCAAAAAGAAACTGTTTTACATTATGTGAACTCTTAGTTATTAAGTTTTGGTCATGTTCTCCTTAGGTTGGCTAACTCCTTGGTTATTAAGTGCTCTTAGTTATTAAGTTTTCTTAGGTCGGCTTACTCCTTGGTGGATAGCCTAGCTAAACAAGGGGTGGATAGTCTCACTATGGGTGGCTCATGTTACGTAATTAGCACTTGTTTATTCTGTTTTCTATCTCAGAGTTGCTAGCCAGTAATCCCAAAACCAATAGGTGATAGGAAACTGCACAAAGAACTACTTAACACCCTGCCCTCGGGTGGGACACTGCCCAGATCCAAAGCATACTCTTGCACAAGACTACAACGCGGCATAGGGCCTTCTTGCACTGTGCAATTGTGCCTGCTCAAACACATAACGCGGCGTGAGGCATTTTTGCCGTGCGTGGTTTCTAACTCGAGACCTCTAGCTCTGATACTATCTCAGAGTTGCTAGCCAGTAATCCCAAAACCAATTGGTGATAGGGAACTACACGAACTACTTAACATGCTATAGGGTATAATCTCTTATTCCCTTGTTGTCGTCTTTGTACTGCCTTTTCTCTTAATATATTCGTTTTCATGTTATTGATCCAGAAAAAAAAAAAAAAAGTTTTGGTACAATGTTCAATGATAGTGATGATGATAATGATTATAATGAAGTTTTTCATAGGCACTGGACCACATGGAAGCATTGGAATTCATTCAGTGGGGCCAAATCACGTCTTGACCTTGATTTCGAACATTTTGTGGTTTTCATAATTAATGGGCCTACTATGATTCAATTGTTCTGTTGTCAGGTTGTCTCAACATTGTCTTCGGTCCACTATTTCTGCCATTGGAGTATTAAGGTTCCCATACTTTTTTCTATATTTTAACATATCATTGAACTAGTGGTGATTCACCAAGTTCTAAAGGTCAGAGAAAATGTGCTCTTAGAATAAATGAGGTGCTATGCATTAAATAAAAAGAGGAAATGATAAATGGCTATTTGTTGTAAAGTGGCCATTGAAGATGGCATTTTTAGAGATAAGGAACTGTGGAGATTGTCATTTCTTGCGGTGCTGTGGATAATGTGGAAGGAAAGGAACTCAAGGTGTTTTGAAGGGGTTGTTTCCAGTGTCAGCTGCTTGGTGGAGAAAACTAAGTTTTTAGTTGCTCTATGGGTATCCATAAGCCCATCTTTTAAAGGATACTCTATGGAGCAGTTAATGTTACATTGGAAGAAGTTGGCCTTCTCTTATGCAGGGCCTTAGCTGTTTTGTCTTAGGGCCCTTTTTCTTTTTCATGTTTGCCTGTTTTAGGCTGTCAGTATACTCCTCTTATACTGCTTGCTTCTTTTTTTAATGAAAGTAACCATTCATAAAAAAATAAAAAAAATAAAAAAATAAAAAGAAAGCATTTTTGCTCAAGAGGAAAATAGATCTCAGAATTTGCTCACATCATAATTTTTTTTTGGGGCATAGTATATTTATGTTTTTTTTCTAATGATCATTGTATATGTATAATTTGCTCAAATGGGCAGTTTTTGGCTAATTATCTTTTGAGAAATTATTGCATATTTAAGTAGGATATGTTATAATTATGTTATTAGAACTTAAAAAAAATATGTTATCAGATTTAGAAGACTTTCATTGACCAATTAGTTAAGGAGGCCGTCATTTGTCGAAATCTGATTTCTGATCATTCCTTGATGCCTTAGTCTGTTATACTTTTCTTTGTTTTCCATGTGTGCCCTCGATTGTGTTTTGGGCTGTGGTTTTTTTTTCGTTAATTAAAGCTGTTTAGTATATGTCTCATGTATGTTTATACTTTTTTTTTTTAATGACAGCCATCATTCACAAAAAAATGGGCTGGTTTCTTTGACATCAATCATATCTTTTGGTCTGTCCATCTTGGATTGATAGTTTTGCTGTGGCCCATCTCTTGTAAATTTGCTTAAAAGTTATAAATGGAATTCATGCAAGAAGCCTCTGGTTGTTTTTTGTTTGTCATTCGTGCAAGACATTGTTTGTATTCACTAATAATGGATATTGCTTGGGTTCTGGAGTTTGAGATTAATGAATGCATAAAGACTATGGTTTTGCATTAGTCTAGGGTTTTGTTCTCCTTTCTTCTTGTGATTTTTTTTTTTTTTTCAGGAAGGAATTCAGATCTACTAGATTTACTTCTTTTCTCTTGTGTTGTCTTGACTGGGTTAGGTCATCCTGAGTAGATTAATTGGTATCATTCTGTTATAATAACAATTTAGGTTTCCACAAAGTCTTCAGTCCACATAATGGTTAAGTCGAAGGGAGGGAAGGAAAATCATGTATTTGACCCATCGGCACATGGAAGTGGCCATGAGGCATGACCCTTTGTCCAATGATGATAGTTATCAAGAGTGAAACAATCCCACCACGCCTCTTGGTGTGCTGTAAGGAGAGGTCCCAAAATTTGGTTAGGTGATACACACACAATGAGCGATATTGGAATTTTGACATGAAGGTAGAGTTGCCAGAATATTTGGGAAGGGTCAAAGTTATTGGTTTTTCTTGCATCGTAAACGGATCAGGTCTGGTCCTGGCTATTCGGCCTGATAAATAAATGGGCCTGGGTTGGACAAACTTTGCACTGGCTCGACCGGGGCCGCGAACACAGCCCTAGTCAAATCACATCACTTACTGGGATGCGACCCCTTTTGGTTTGTGATTGTGATGGGTACTTGTTATATACTCTTAATGAAGCAGCTGTTGATGCGTTGTGATGGCTAATACCTTGCTGTCAATGGATACATGATTTTAAATGCTAATATACTTGGAATTAAGTACCAAATATGGATCCTGAATTTTTGACAAAATCATTGTTCATGTGCAGATAATCTATCCCCCTTTTTTCTAAATATATTTTTGTTGACTGGTGCCTTTTAGGATATGTTTGGGTATATCGTACCGATAGTAATGATTGGATAATATCCTAGATTAGGATTGTATTTGATTAAGTTTACGGTTGGATATGGTTTTATATTTTATCTCAGATATTGCACCCTTTTAATTGTATATATTTCTTTAAACGTAATTTTATAGTCTAATTTCATAAATTCATTAAATTTACATGGTATCAAAGTGAGGTCCTAGAAGTCAAGACCAGATAGATTAATTCAATTCTAATAATAAACCTAATGAAATCTAATCCTAATCTGATTTATTACCATCATATATTTTCTGACATGCTTTACTGATCAGCAGTTTTGTTTTTAAAGGAACCCTGCCTCTATAATGTAGGGGATGCCTTGCTATTTCTCCAGGCATTTGTTCTACATCATCAAACCATGAAACCATAATATTTGGTTTTGAAACACATTAAGCATGTTTAGGTCTCGGAAATGATGTATTTATTCAGTAAAACACAATGTATTAGAGGTGTCATTGGGGAAATTGTTTCTGTTTAGAAGTAGACAAGGTAAGAAGGGATGAGGTTGAGATGGCTCTATTCCCAAAAGTGAGCTTTTGAGAAATGTCTCGATTTATCATATTTGACTAAATTTGAGTAATGAAGTTGTTTATGATTTTCTTTCTGCTTATGTATCAACACCATATTGTTGGTTTTGGCGCCTATTTTATTTTGTTTAGTGTGATATTTTACTGCCATGGTTCTTTAGCTCTTTACTGTTATTCATTTCAAAGGATCACTACTCACCTTTTCAATTTTCACGTTAATTTTCTGCATCAGTTTAAACTTTTTTGGGCAGTATATCATATGTTCTGGTCACTAAGTCCGTGGCAAATCACATGCAGTTGCACATATTGGAACTGCGCTCAATACCTGAAGCCTTGCCATTTTTTGTTACTCCAAAAGCAGTTGAAGAAAACTCAGTAGTATTGCAGCAGTTGCCACATTGGGCTGCTTGTTCAATTACGCAGGCTCTTGATTTTCTTACTCCTCCTTTTAAGGGGCATCCTCGTGTCATGGCCTATGTTTTGAGAGTTTTGGAGACCTATCCTCCTGAGCGGGTCACGTTTTTTATGCCACAGCTCATACAGGCTCTCAGATATGATGAGGGGGTGAGTTTTCACTTTATCATTATTGTTTCTTTTGATAGCTAGTCATCCCATTATTTAATCTATTAATTGTTTCTAGTTGTAGCATTATTGCCCTTGCTATGATGTTTCTTTTGTCATTTCTGAAGTTAATTATTTATTTATTTATTTTCAACTGCATTAATTTTTTGACGCCTCGCGGTATTATGTTTCTCTTGTTATCTTGTTGCTATTGTTGTTCTGCAGAAATTAGTAGAAAGATACTTACTTGGAGCAGCTCAAAGAAGTGATATATTTGCTCATATTTTGATATGGCAGCTTCAGGTAACTTCTAACTATATTCTTTCCCAACCACATATTTGTGAAGTTTAATGACATTGTACTTTGACTTGAACAGTACTGAAGTGTAGTTGAATGTCGCTTATTGCAACAATTGATTAAAAATATTGAAGATGCTTGCATTCAAGCCATAGATGCTGTTTTTATCAGTGTTTTTGTTCTTCTCCAATTGATTATTCAGACCTATGATTTGCAATTATTGATTTATTCTAAAGTCACTACATGAGAAACAAATTTATTGGATGGTTTTTTAGTTTTTCATGTCATTATATCTTTGTTTGTACTTATGTCCGTACTAAAAATGTAGGGGGAGTCATTTCCCGATGAACCAGGAAAAGATGCAGCTTCCACAAAGGTATGCTTCCCTAATTTTCCCTTATTTTAAGTAGTATGCATTCATTTTGACAGAGTGCAAGATCTGTTATTTCAAGTTCTCTGTTTTAGTTTATACAAGCAAAATTTCCCGTGCATTGGACCAAAAAAAAAAAAAAAAAAAAAATGAAAAGAAAAAGAAGAAGAAAGAAAAATAAAAGAAAGGCGATCAAGAAAACAAAGGGAAAAAAACTGCTAAAGTCAGATATGTATTGATAAGGAGGACCTATCTCATTGTAAAGAGGAAAGATTATCTGAGGTTGTCCACAACATGGAGGCAAGTACGGTTGAGTCAAACTTGTATATTTTTGCTCCACTTTGTGAAGATCCCAACCATTCAAACAAAGTGACAACTGACAACCCGTTAGGTTTGGACAAGTTTAAAAGGTGGTCATTAAAATTTTATCCCATATTCGTCTCATATTTTTAGTAAATAATAGTTTTCATAGAATGGGCCAATATAACGTCTATCCGAACCATGTACTCATTCGTCCCTCCATGATTCGTTGGATGGCCCAACTTTCAGGTCAATTGGACCAATGCCATCAGATTGGCCATGCGAAAATATCATGGCTAACTTGTCAATTCCAAAGTGTGAATGTAACTCTGTTTTCATGGAAATTATATATATATATATATATATAGCTGTGGCAGTTGAAGCTGCACATCTATTGGATGGTCTGGATGACCAAAAATGGGCCTTGATGTGCAAGGATAAAAATAGCGGTTGCGGTGGCCAAAACGCTACGTAGCGGTGTGAATTGACAAAGTTGTCAATTTTTTTTTTTAAATATCCAAATTATTGGAAAATGTTATAATTTGATGCTTTTTTTTTTTTTTTCTATACTAGCTAAGATAGAGGGATGTAGCGGTCCCTTCAATGCATTGAAATTCTGTATTGTTGGATGATTATTAAAAAAACAATATTTATTTAATTTTTTTCATGTATTTATGTTGGTTAGCCATACTAAGTTAGATTCTATCATGCATTTCTAAATTCATAATTTAAATATGCAATTTAGTACAGCTGTATATAACAAAGGATATATAAATTATAAAATAATGCTTAAATTAAGTTTAGAGTTCAAATTTTGAAGTTCAAACCAAATAACAAATTACTTTTCATCAAAACAAACAATGTGTTTTTGTTGAGTGTAGAGAAAAGAATACCAAAGGGGGTGTCTATTAGGATGTAACTAGGGAAGACTCCTTGATAAGAACTCCCTGTATCGATTGTAATTTGGTGAGATCATGTATTTTTTTGTGTTCTTTTAGGCATAATAGGGTAGAAGAGTTGTGTAGAAATGTTATTTGGAGAGAAGAAAGAAAAGAAATAAGTCTTATTATGCATTTAAATTTTTTTTAGAGAGTAGGAATCTGTCTCACTTCGTAACGGCCCCGTAGCTTGCATAGCGGCCCCTTAGCGGACCGTAGGGGTGCTACGGATGTGAGCGGCACTAAATTCTATTTAGCGTAGCAGTCTTCACTGATACACCCGTAGCGTAACAGCCGCTATTTTGATCCATGTTGATGTGCGTTAAAATAAGTTTATTAATAAATCATGATTAATTAGTGCTTTTATCACATTTTCCCCCTAATAATTGTTCACTTTGCTCTTTAAAGAAATTATCAAGCTTGCCATAGTCACAACGTGAAGTTAGATATCTTTGGAAGGTGGTCCCAACATGTAGATTTGATTTGACCCTACTTGACCATAGGGCCCAATTATAGATTTTCCAATCCTTGAATTCAACAGATTCTTTTTTGGAGATTTTTGAAAAAAAATTGAAAAATTAGTTGCATATTTCCAAAGCCGCAGAGATTAAAAAATTCCTAAATTGTAAAATGCTTTGAAAGGATTAGAAGGTTGAAAAGTAAATTAAAAATAATGGGGAGTGATAACGTGAGGTTTAGCCTTACTGAGAAGGTCAAGTGGGGCCAAGTTCTACACATGCACTTTAGGCACACAACTTGGAGATCCAAACGATTATAAGGATGCATGCAATGTTTCACCCATTTGGATCCAAGTTTAAGTTTGACCATCACCACCAAATTGGGAAAGGTCATAAATATATATAAGGAAAATTTAAGTTTGACCACTTCCATGACATTAGAAAAAGAAGTTTAAGGAACTACATCAACAAACCAAATAAAATTTTGCGATAAACTTGTTTTCACAGATGGTCTGGTTGGTCATTCGGGTTATTGGACACCAAAGATTAAAACGTTGCTTATATGGAAGCCTATGAAAGGTCTTATGGCTGAAACAAAGAGTACTAAACAAAGACTGCCAAACTACCGAGGAAGCATTACACTGATCATTTATAGCACTGAGACTTAGTTGAACCCTGTTATTTTTTCCAGATAACCTCCAAATTGTTCCAGGGCAACTAGAAACAGATTCTTTGACTAGAAAGAAATCAGTTTAGATGTAGGATAGGATATGTATCCAATTTCAGTTCGCCAGGTTGTCTCTTGCCTTCCCTTGGATATCTTGCAGTTCGAAAGGTTGACCTATTTGGGAATCTCCGTATCTATGGAGCAATTGTATTCTAACGCCAAACCAAGATATACCTAAAAATGGTCCAAAACATTTCAAATCCTAGAATAAATGGTTAAAGCCCATTAGATGTGGTGCACATTAGAAAATCCCCAGATACATGTCCATTCTTTCTTCATTCTTCTTTCTGTAGAAACCTCTATTGTGCAATGTGTCTGATCCTTTTTCTTGGACCCTGCCTTTCCTTTTTTAGAGGAGCATTCCTTATATCATGGATTCTGTTCCAGTTTCCCTGAGATCTGTTGGAGGATTTGGGAACCATTATTATTTTAAATTCTCTTTCAGGATTGATGTGCAATGACTTTGTCTTGGACTACTGCTTTTACAATATTTACACTTTTTTGTAGGGAGATGTTCTTCCCATATGCATGTATATATGATTCTCATGTTTGCAATTGTTTGCTTCCTAACATGGCTTGATCCTGTCCGTCCTTCAGAATAGCAATTTTCTGGCATTGTTACCTATTGTTAGGCAACGGATTATTGATGGTTTCAACCCGACAGCCCGTGATGTGTTTGAAAGAGAGTTTTCCTTTTTTGATAAAGTCACATCTATTTCCGGCGTTCTCTTTCCACTTCCAAAGGAAGAACGCCGAGCTGGTATTAAAAGGTATAGTTTAAGATTCATTTCTTTCAGCTGTCCATCAAGTGCGCCTTTTAAAAAATAAAAATCTTTTTGCTATTTGTAGGGAATTGGAAAAAATAGAGATGGAAGGGGATGACCTTTATCTGCCTACTGCTCCAAGAAAACTCGTGCGGGGCATTCAAGTTGATAGTGGAATTCCCCTACAATCTGCAGCAAAAGTCCCAATTATGATTACATTTAACGTGGTGGATAGGGATGGTAACCAGGATGTTACAAAGCCACAAGCCTGCATCTTCAAGGTAATCTATTTATTTTTCCATGGTTTTGACTTTGCCGTCTTGGTACCCACTGCTTACTTAGTTTCTTGTCTTCATTTGAATTACCTTTAAATTCTCATTGACTTGTCATTAAAGAAAATAGTGAACTGAACAAGTGTCATGCTTATAATTTATTCCACCACCAAGGACCTTTGACAAGTAATGTGTCATCTGCATACTTGTGCTCTCTTATTAGCATCATTGTTAAAGCTTCACATTATGTAAGAGTGTTTTACTTCTCCCAAACAGCAGTTTAAATTCCAATAGAAATTGTGGGGCTCAGTTTTCTAGTCTATTTCTTTTTCTCAATATTATTGTAAAGGAATCAGGTTCCTGACAACCGAGCTTCCATTCAATGTACTGTTGCTTGATGCCCCTGATTACATACATGTTGGGCCATTTGATATGATGGGCCACCATCCTTGACATGGAAGACCATAACTCTCGTCTGTCACGTTTTCTTTCTTTCTTTCTATCTTTGCTGATTGTTTGTGTCCTTTCCTAAGGGTCTACTTTCAGTTTACGTTTCCTATCTAGGTTTTTATTTATGTTCTTTTGAGAAATTCTCTTTTCCACAATGGAGTTTGTAATGATTGATAAATGATCGTTACTAGAAATTGTATTAGTTGTATTCGGAAACTACACTCCTAATACAATAATTGCTTGTGGTGTATCAACTTTATGGCCTCTCTTCTGATGGCAGTCTAGACAATTTTATCCTTTTGTTTTCTACTAGTAATTTAATTTTATTAGAAGGAGCTTAAACAGTATGAGATAAATATATGAAAAAGCTACCAAAACGAAACCCCGGGAACAATACAAACACAAGAAGGATCCTAGATAAGCAAGAAGATACTCATCCCGATCAGTCATCAAACTGTGGAGAGTAGCTATGGGCCTGCCCAGTCCATGAGCATCCCTACTGAAGATAGTGGCTATGAGGATAACATGAAAAAAAAGGAAGGTTTGGACGCCATGCAACTAAAATGGGAAGTAAATGCTATAGAGTTATGAACACTTGCATATTTGTCTGTCATGAAATATTCCTATAATGAAAAATACATTGTTGGACAGATCATATATGTATATAATCATTAAATATGCACGCATTAAAATCCAATGGCATGGATCAATCTGATTTGAGCGTAGTTTGGGTCAGTGCCTTAATTACTTTAATGACTATAGTATAAGATTGCTTGTATTGTATGTATACTATTTATGAGAATGGTTTAATCATCTTTTTTTTAACTTGGAGACTTGGTATAATTATGAAAGTGGTTGATTACTGCCAACTCCTCTTTCTCTCTCTCAACGTCTGCCATCATCATCATTATTGCGTTGTCCGAACTATATTGGGGTTGGCTACATGAATTTTGTTTCTTGATTCCGATATTTCCAGAGTCAAATGAAGTGGACCATTGCATCCTGTGTGCACTTGTTTTGGATTGAGTGGGGCTGTTGATGATTGGAGCCTGCATTATCGTACACGGGCAGTCTTAGGGGAGATCTTTCGATCCCCGAACCCCATGCCCAGGTGGAGCCCCAATTGGGGCCCATAAGCAATGAGAGCTGGCACACAACAGAGGTGTCACGTCCCCAATTTGGATCACCATGTCTCCCAAATTGCGAGGCATTAGTAGAGTGGGGTTTGAGTCATTTTGACTTTTAAAATACTTTCCCCTACACTACACCCACAAGATATAACGCGTGAGTCTTTGTACAATTTTTCATCCCAATTTATAACATTTTCCTGTGGAAGATTGAGTAGTCAACCAATTTATACTTCAGAGAATTTTTTGTCTCTTAAGTCAACCGATTTTGCTCTTTCCAGGTTCATTTTACCATCCAAAGAACCTAATAAATCGATTGACTTAAAGAGACAAAAGATTCTCCAAATTATTAAGCTCTTCTTCAACACACTGATTACTACTCAGGAGCTTGAGAAATATGGATATTTGAGGAAAAGGGGTGTGTGTATGAGAGAGAGAGAGAGAGAGAGAGAGAGAGAGAGAGAGAGAGAGAGAGAGAGAGAGAGAGAGAGAGAGAGCATGATGGGACCCACCTATCAACAAATCCGAACCATCCACACATATGGGACCTTGAATTACACCAAAGCCCATAGGTTTCCACCCATCCGAATGGACTACACTGTTGGATAAGGGTCAATTTTTTTCTTTCATGTGAGGACAGTCCGATGGCCCACCTTATGACCCATCCAAATGAACTGCATATACACAACCCCCTTATAGTCGTTGAATCCCATAGATTTGTAGGGATTTGGATGAAGCTGTTAAACTTATGAACTGCGGATAAAGGGGCTAGAGGTATTAGATTGACTTCAAATTTGATATCTAGGGATGCCCCACTTGGATCTTTTGATCCCTCTCTGTCCCATGATTGGGGTCCCAACCGTAAGACCGTGATGACTGTCCTCATAGGACTGGTTCCCTATATGGATATATATATATATATATATATTATGGTGAGCACCGACTATCCAAAACATGTGGTGGGGCCCACTTTATTGTCCATCCGAGTGGACCATTAAGTAGGGACCCCCCTTTCTCGTATAGGTATGGGTCCCGAGGTTTGACACCCTTCTGAATGTACTAGACCATTGGATCAACTATGCACTCATTTTGGATGGTGAGGTCATGGATCTAGTGTGGAGGCGATGATTATCCGAGCCTCCATCACCATACATAGGGCCGTGGGGGATCTTTCGATCACCCCCGGTCCCATTCGTAGCTAGGGCTTGAGGTATCTGACGCTCGCGTTATGTATATATGGCAGAGCCTCTCTCAGCTCATGCGGATGGGAGGAACCCGTCTGCTCACACTTGTGGGCCTCACTATTAGCCCATCAGTGTGGACCACAAAACAGTCACCCATCTGAATGGATTGAGCCGTTGGATTGACTGCGCAACTTGTTTTGGATAGTGAAAACTTGTTGGCCGTCGATCAAGGGCTTAGGATGATCATTCGAGCCTCCGCCACTGCACACAGGTAGGTAGTGGGGGATTGAAAGGTGGGGTTCTAGGTGGGCCCCACAGGCGAGCGGATGGGAATTTCTGTTCGCTCGCATGGAGAAGAGTCCCATATTTCTATTCTTCCGTTTGGTGAGAACTTTCGGCAACCCCACCTTGATATTGACCAGACATCGAGGTTTTCACCCACCGAATGGATTGGACGGTTGGATTGATGGTCATTTTTTTGTTTGTTTGATATAAAGTTGTTAAACTTGTGGGCCATGGATCAAGGGGTTATAGGCATGAGATTGACCATATTTTTTATATCTGGGTCCATCATGAGTGGATCTTTCCATCCTCCCTCTCTCCCATGATTTGTGGGGCCTAGGTGTTCCCATCTAGGTTGTGTGCACGGCGGATGCGCATGAATATTGCCTTATTTGGAAGTGTCTTTGAAGTAAGACACTAATAAAATTTAATACCGTCGTATTGTAATTTACTTGTTGAACATATATGCAACTTGTGCTTTGAGCATGGTTTGCTCATTGTGTACATGGATAAAAGGTTTAAGGTCACCGTTCTACATGTTGCCTCGATGGTGCACAGCTTGTGATTGTTTCATATTAGTTTCATAATTTGCAAATTACGAAACAATAGGCTAAAGTGAATTAAGAATTGCATACAGTAAAAAGAGTGCAAATTTTATTAACTGAAGCAAAGTTGAGAAACTGTAATTTTCTTCCTAGTTAGGATCAGTAAACACTTGAAATGTTTGTCTTTTACTTCCTCGTCATTTTCTTTAATTTTTATAGTATTGCATCCATTTTGCTACCTTTGTTAGTAGTGTTTTTCTATTTATCTGTGAGACTGAAGCGGGTGACATATATTAGAATTCTTCCAATTCTAGGTCGGTGATGATTGTCGGCAAGATGTTCTTGCTCTTCAAGTGATATCACTGCTTAGAGATGTATTCGAAGCTGTTGGACTAAAGCTCTATTTATTCCCTTATGGGGTTCTCCCAACTGGCCCTGAGAGAGGAATAATTGAGGTGAACTTAATTTTGCATTTTACTTGTTGGAGATAATATTGATTTTGACTTTTATGTCAATAAGATTGATTAATATCATTTAATCGCTGGCTCGTGTTTGGTATGATTGATTGTTTTTAAGTGTATTGCTTAGTTTTTCGGGTACTAGTTTTTGTATTTACATGACTTCCATGTCAGTTGTTTGTTCTGGGTACATGGGACTCATTTTGTATTCATTGTCAATAAAATCATCAGCACGATAATATGCCATGCAGAGTTTCTTATATAAATGATTTGTAATCGGTTTTATTATGTGTCTTATTTTGTATATACTGGCATCATTAATGGTTTAGTAGCATTTCAGAATTGGTATTCTATCTTTTACGCAAAAATTGATTGGCATGGCCATGTTAGTAATCGTTTTTATTGTAATGCATATATATTAAGAGGAATATCTGAGAGTATATGAAATGTGTTGGTCAGAGTTGAAGACATATTAACACTGTGTAATCGATTTTAATATCTAGGAAAAAATGTAGAACAATTTGTTGGGTTTGAGTTAGATGTAGCAAATGGGATCATTGTAGTGTGGGCTAATTGGAAACCAGTGGAGTGTTATGTGGTCTTCGTCTGCCGTTTCAATTCAAGGGAACATTTTTTTTAAATGGCAGGTAGATCCACTTTTTTATTTTTCTTTTATTATCAGTATCAGTAACTTTTCATAAAAAAAAGAAAGGAATACAAATAATTACAGACCGCAACCAATAATGAAGCGAGGATCAAAACGTATAAAAGCATTATACCTGCACAAAGAAAACAAAGTGAGCAGCAACATGGAAAAAAATGCAGCAAAGCAACTAGGTAAATGTGACAAATGGGAGCGATCTTTCCACCATTAGCTTAGCCATCGAGTCAGTGAAACCATTAGCCTGCCTTCCCACATGTTGGATTCCACAGAAATCGATGAAGACAACTCCTCAATCTCATTGAAATAAAACTGAAATCTCCAAGGAGGCAAAGCACGATATGTCACCTAGGAGATAGCCTTGAAGGAGTCACTCTCCACCACTAGCTTATTGGGAAAATGGTGTACAAATAACTGAAGAGCTCCTAGGATAGCCAAAGCCTCCGCTTCGTTATGCACCATGCGCCTCTCAAACTTAGAGAACTTGGCCAACAAAATCCCATCACTGTTTCGTAGCATCCCTCCAATCCTGGCTTGCTTTTTGTTGCACCATCTACATTAAACATCAAAGCACTTGGGACTCTGAGGAGCCCAAGAAACCAACTTCCTCGTCTTAGGGGCCCCACCTAAAAGAGAGGCCTCCCAATTGATAAGGCCTTGTCTACCTTCAGTTGGCAACCTTACCACCAGTGAGTAATATCATCCTCCTTGAAACTCCCCTAAACAACCTTACATTGTTGCCCTTACTAACTAACCAGAGAACACCAAATGGAATGACCCTCCACAGGATCACCCCACATCTAGGAAAAGGACACAACCTCCATACCTCAAACGAGCTCGCCAATTACCCTGGGAAGCACCAGTCAGACACCACTCTTAGTGTCACGACCTGAAACCCGGATTTCTATAAGAGTCCGTCTTTTGTGCCACTAATATAATCTTGCCACGTTTATGAGATTGGGTCAAATCTTAATGCAGCAGATTTTTTTTTTTACAAAACAGCAATTATCAAACATTCATAACAGAGCACAAGTAATGGTAAATCCTAATTCATTAATCAACTTCAAATTGTCTACCAAATTATAAATTAAATCAAAACCATATAAAAATCTTGACCAATTATAGGGTCTTTTTACAACTGTTAACTTAAAATAGACTAAAGAAATTAAATGTTCTCTAATATCGATCCTGCCAATTCAATTCCTAGGAAATATATAAGCAGGCCTAGGTCCTTTATCTCAAACTCCATTCAAAGGAATACAAGTGATAATCCATGATATGAGATAAAATTTTGGATGGGATGGTGTGTAGCACAGGATCTTGCACGCTTCCTCAAGGCAATGGGAAGGTCCAAATCAGAAGAGAAAATACCTAGATTAGGAACCTCTGACTGAGGTGGAGGATTAGACGGAGGATTGAATGACTATGGAGGATCTGCATAAGGAACATCAGATGATGATGGTATGGATGGGAACATCGGTCTGTCTATTGTCTTTTTCCTGGAGTACACTTGCAATGGCTCCTTAAACTTGTCTGTTTTCTCCTTTACTTCCGTATGCTGCAACTTTGTACCTGTCTCTATTGTTGATCCTTGATTTACTGGAGTGAGAACTAAGTCAAAAGGAGGTAGCTCTTCACTTTCTGTTCCCCTTGTTCATATATCAGTTCCTCACTCATAGACAAATAGAAAGGAATCTTTTCATGAAAGCTTACATCCATTGCAAGAAATACACGACCCTTCTTGCCTGAAGCATAGCATTTGTAGCCTTTCTGGTTGCTGGGATACCCCACAAATATGCACTTAATTGCTTTCGGATCTAATTTATCCTGCTGGTGTTTAGGAATATGTACAAAGCACGAATTTTGATAGTGGCATACTAGGACATTACATCTCTATTGGACCTTTTCCTCCCTAGATCCGTGAACGCATTCTGTTTATCAAATAAGCTTCAGTCAGGACACCATCTGACCAGAAACATTTTGGAGCATTCATCTCAAACAAGAGCGCTCATGCAACTTCCAGAAGGTGTCGGTTCTTATGCTCAGCTACCCCATTCTGCTCTGGAGTATATGCACATGATGTTTGTGACTCAATCCCATTTTCAGAGTCAAGTACATCTAAAAAATTTGTAGTATATTCTCCGCCATTATCAGATCTGAAAGCTTTGATCTTTTTTTATCAAATTGAACTTCTATCATTTTATGATAAAAGGTCATCACCTAGTGCGGTCCCACCAAAGCAGAGTCCTGGGAGGATCTAGACTGGAGACATACCTAACCTTTGGCAATTTTGCACAAAGTGGCTGCTTGCAGGTCTCGAACCTGCATTATCACACATGGCACCCGAGTGCAATGACCTCTATCATTTTATGCTAGGTTTTGAAAATACTGAAAACCGCATCTTTTAATTTCATTAAATACACCTATGCAACTCGAGTTGCATCATCAATGAATGTAACAAAATAACGATGACCATAACTGGAAACCACAGGAGCATACCACACATCAGAATGAACTGCATCAAATGTACTTCTTTTATTAATAATTACAAAATATGTAGTTCTCCTATTCTTAGCAAACTGACATGCATCACATCTCAAAACATTTTTAATTGTTGTTCTGAGTATTCAGAAAAGAGCTTTATTTTCATCAACTGTTTCTGTCTGTTGGGTGATGGCCAAGATGACGATGCCACAATTGCACTTTATTTTCGTCAATTGTTTCTGTCTGCAACACTTGAGGCTCTATGTTCTTCAAATCCAGAGTATACAGACCATTGTTCTGACTACCACCACCAATCCTCTGTCCTGTCCTCGTATCCTGAAAAACATAATAAGATGGATAGAAGATGACACCACAATTGAGGGTTTTAGTTAGAGAACTGACATACGTAAGATTAAATGAGAAACGTGGAACATGAAGAACAGATGACAAGGAGAGGTCAGGTGAGACTTGAATGGTTCCTTTTCCGACTACAAGAGCATACGAATTATCAGCAATTCTCACCCTCCCTTGAGTGTTAAAAGTATAAGGTGAAAACTCTGAACGTGTACCTTTCACATGATCTGTAGCGCCTAAATCATTGACCCATGTGGATGAATTAATGCCACAGGATTATGAGAAGAAGTCACACCAACAAATGAATATCTGAGTAACACCTTCCAATGCAGCTAATCTCTATCGAAGAACCAAAAGTTCATCCTTCCAATGTCGGTTGCATGTCTCTTGCTTTGTAATCTTATTGAGATGCTCTACTTCAGCTGGTGTGGCAGACAACTTGCGAGGCATACCATTCAAATCTCAACAGGTCTCTCTAGTATGTCGATATCTCCCACAATGAGTGCAGTAAAGATTATCACGATTCACAATCAGTGCCACGACCACCACCGCCACGGCCACCACGACGTTGACCTCTACGACCATGGCCTTCACAACCATTATATCCTGTATTAGTTACTATGTTGCCCTCATTACAATTTGCAAGAGCTAACCGATCAAGCACTACATCTTGTTTGACATTCATAACCACTTTTGACTTTCCTCCCCTTGTAACAATGCAAACACTGTGCCTATAGGAGGTAAAGGATCTTAACTTGTTAATTGTACACATATAGCCTGAAACTCTGAATTCACACCCCCCAAGCAATTCAAAGATGTGTTGGTCTTCTATTAATTTTGCTTCCTTCTGAGCACAGCATTGTTTCTTAGCGCAACACAGTTCAGGAGTCATGTACAACTCCAATTCTTTCCATAAAGGTATAAACTTGGAGTAATAATCACCAACAGACAGACTCCCCTATTTGCATAAAGCTCCAATTCTTTCACCATTCTTGTTTGTGATTATGGGCAAAGCTTTGAGTTGAATGGTTGAAGCGGCAGCTAACACGAACCTCATTAATGGATTTAGAGCTAGTATTAATGGTCCTACAGTTAGTCATTTGTAGTTTGCTGATGACACGCTTCTCTTTTGCGACGCGGATGAGGATGAAATTATCAATGTTTGGCTACACTGCTGTGTTTTGAGGCGGCTTCTGGTTTAAAGATTAACTTTTTCAAAAGCGAATTAATTGGTGTAAGAGTGCTTGAAGATCATCTTTTCGCTTTGGCTGGGGTTATGGGTTGTAAGGCAGGTGTGCTTCCTTCAACCTATTTGGCATTGCCTCTTTGCATCAGATCTCCTCTTAAGCATATGTGGTCCCCGGTGATGGAAAGGCTAGAAAAGAGACTTGCTCTCTGGAAGGCTAAGTATCTTTCCCTTGGAGTTAGAATTACTCTGATTAAATCTGTCCTTTCCAATATGCCACTATACTTTTTATCTCTGTATAAGTGCCTCATGGAGATTATAAATCGCATTGAAAAATTACAGCGGGACTTATTGTGGTAAGGGGCTGAGGTGAAGAAGAAATTCCACTTGATGAGATGGCAAATGGTTTGCAAATCTAAAAAAGAAGGCGGTTTGGGAATTCGACCAATTAAATCTATGAATCAAGCTCTTCTTGCTAAATGGTTATGGCGCCTCGGGGATGAGTTAGATGGTCTCTAGAAGAAAGTGCTCTTTTCAAAATACAGTGTTGCGAGAGATTGTTGGGAGGTGCATGGTGATTCTTGTAACCATTCTGGAATTTGGAAAGGCATCTTATCCACTCGGGAGCTCTTCTCTAAATTCAACCGTTATCATGTGGGTAAAGGAGATAAAGTTCTATTCTGGTTAGATACTTGGCTTGGGGACTCTCCTTTGGCTTCCCAATTCCAGAACCTATTCTGTTGTGCAAAGGATAAAATAGCTCTTATGAAGGATTATGTGGATCACGTAGGAGGGGAAAATATATGGGGTCCCATTTTTAGGAGAAATAAATCTGTTATGGAAGAGGGCCAATTTTGCTCTTTGTTGACCCTAATTGATGAGGTATACATCCTGGTGGATGGTAAAGACTCAAGGATATGATCTTGTTAAATTGTGGAAATTCAAAGCTCCTCCATGGATCCTTGCATTCGATTGCCTTACTTGGAGGTACTTTGACCATTGGCAACCTCCAACGCAGAAAAATGTGTATTGTTAATGCATGCCCCATGTGCCTGGCTGATGAGGAAACAGTGGATCACCTTTTCCTAAATTGTAGGGTTGCTCAGTTCCTTGGAAGTCTGCTTTCAATTGGTTTGATGTTAGCAGGGTTCTCCCATTCAATCTGGTTCATCTCTTTGAAGCTTGGAATTTGGGAGTTGGTCCTTGTAGAGGAAGCAGAATGTGGAGGTCTTCTTTTGTGGCTACATTATGGGTGATATGGAAGGAGAGAAACAATGGATGTTTTCAAGATAAAGCTACCAACGAGGCTCTTCTCATGGACAAGATCAAACATCTTGGTGGCTTCCTGGGTCTACCCCCCTTGACTCCTTTCGGGGCCTCCCACTGGATATGATTTAAAGAAATTGGAAAGAAGTGTCAACCTCTTCCTTGGCAGTGGTTGAATTTATTCATAGATGGACAACCACCCCCCCAAGCAGGTAGAGTGAAACTAAACTTTGATGGCAGTGCTCATGGCAACCCCGTCGTGGCTGGGGTAGGAGGCATTATTCGAAATGAGCTGGGTACGTCCATTCTTTCCTTCTCGGGACCTGCTGGATTCTCCTCTACAAATGTGGCAGAACTATTGGCTACTAGGATAGGCCTTAGAGAAGCAAAGTGCTTGAACCTATACAACTCGATCATTGAAGGAGACTCCTTTTGTGCAATTCAGTGGGCCTCGTGAGCAACTAAAGCTCCTTGGAAGGTGGCGGGTTGTGGGGGGTAGAAATTGGATTAGTATTCAAGTGGCGTTTTCCAATATTGGTCGAAATGCTAACTAAGAAGCCGATCGCCTAGCCAAGAAAGGGGCATCTCGTAATGTGTTGCGAGTTATAGTGTATCCCTTGTAGTTTTTTTACCCTTCTTCTTTTCTTGTTTGTAGTCTTTTGAGTTGGGGCGGGACCCTCAATTTTGTTTGGGTCTAGGCTTCATGCATCTTTTGTTACAGTATACTTATCCTATACTAAACTGTATAGCTTTTCTTTTTAATATAATCACTTTTTCTCAAAAAAAAAAAAAAGAATCTAGCAATTTCTTTCTTTAAATCTGAAACTCTAGCATTTTTCCTTTTTTGAGCATAGGCACTCTTGATTGAATCTCAAAGTTCCTCTGTTGTATCCAACTATTTGAAGCTCTTTGCAATTCCTCCTTCCATGGAATTTAGGATCCAATTCATAACTAAAATGTTTTCAAAGACTCAATCTGAATATTTGGGATAATTTTTATTTCTTTCGTTGATACTTTCGTCGATGTAACCAAGTCTCCGTGTTCCTCCAATTGCCATTCTGGCTGAGTAAGCCCAATCTTTATAATTGGAGCCATTAAAGAGCTCATCTATTATTTTTAACATTTAAACTTGCAGAGGTGGGAATTTGTGAGACAGTGGTGGTATTTGAATTATCACTTTTTAACTCCATCATAGTTAGAAATCAAGCACAATTGAATTCTGACAAAAATTGAATTCAAGAAAATGAATTATCACGTACCAGTGATCACACAGAAGCCTGCTGAAGACCACACATTCACTAAAAACTCACACATGAACATCAAGAGCCCAATTGTTGGTATTGACACACTGGAGATCATCACAGAGCTTCAGCAACCACAACACGGGTCACAAAATACACCTCTAACCATCACACGCTCATCATTCAAGCCTTACAGAACATTGTCGAGTCTTGCACAATGCACACCACTATCGACCCATGACAAATCACCAAATACGTCTAAAAACATCACACACTTCTCATTCAGACTTCACAAAATGCTGTTGAGCCTTACACAATACTGTTGAACCAAGAAACAAAGTTATTCATCATGTTTTGATGAATACCGCCTACTAAGCGTCCATTCCTCCCAGCCGAACCTACACACATGTTCGGCTAGGGTTTGTGCCCTCCAAGATGGTCTTTTCTTCTAGATCTGAACCCTTAGAATCCTCTATTTGCAAGTCTTTTAATGCCCATTGAGCTCTGATACCAAGTTGTAAACCTAGATCTTCCTAGATCTGGGGTTTTATGCCAAGATGTCAAAGAAATGGAAAATAAGAAGAAATTGAAATTTAATTAGAAAGAGATGAGGGAACAGAAAATGACAGAAGAGTCGATTAACCTAGGTGGCTAGTCGACCCTTGTTATAATGTTATTTCATTATTTCTGGTATTTACAAAAAAGCCCCTCAAGTTTCTGGTATTTACATGAAGATTTCTAGTTCACCACAAATTACAAATCAGTCCTACTCCTTGACTTACAACACTGGGTACCTATGCACCACGAGTAGCATTATGAAACTACGAATAGCTGGCAGGTGGATATACATAATAACAATAGATATGCAGTATCAAATTGGTCGACAATGTTATCATGTCAAGTTCAATAATAGAAGCCTAAGCATAGATGCTTGAATATCAGTAAACACGGAATCAGAAAAGACGATGAAGCAGGACAGACCCATGGTCCCTGGGTCGACCCGCCAATAGGCCCAACCCATCTATCTCGACCAATTCTTTGGGCCGAGCCCACCTATCTTAGTTTATTTAGAGTTTTATTTACCCATTTATGTTTTAAGTTGTATTTAGGTAGATGTTTTAATCCTGGCCATTATTGCATATGGATGGTCTAGATTATCTTTAGGGTTATATATGCTCATATTTAAGCATCATAAAGCCTCCTAGGCTATTCAGAGTATGATTAATGAAAAGTTTTGAGTGCTTTTGGGATTTTCCAAGTTCTATTCTACCTCGCCCATGATGGGGAGTATGGCATGAGGCCAATTTTCAGGTGCGAATCCCGACCTATCCCATTCCACCCTCCATCTCTATCCGCTCCGCATCTGGTACCATACTCCGTATCACACGATGTTCTAATTACAATATTCTAACAAAATAGGCGGTCCACATAAGCTAATACACTACGGGATAGCACCGCTAACATCCTATCTCGAACCGAGGGTGGTAGAGAATATCTAACGGGAGAATAGCCCAACCAATCAATCGAAATGGTACTGGAGGTGGTAAACAATCAAAACCTCGCCTTTCCTTGGTACCCAATGGCGTACATCTATCTCAAAATAATCGATCTTTAGTCGCAAAGCAAAAGTCCTTTCACAGTGGTGCCCCTGCTGTTTTAGACGTTAACGGCTAAGTAGTGCCTGACTCAAAGAATCCTATCAAACAATTCGTGAGGGGCTAGGCTTATCTTGCGTGAACAAGATTCGTCAAACGAAAGAGGAACTAACTTCAACCAATCAGTCTTTAAATCAAAGTTCAAACAATACCAAGCAATGCTAATAGTCCTCCCAAAACCTTTACAGTCAAGGTCGCCTAGTGTCAACACCTCAATTAATACCTAACAAAGGTACTGCTGATATACATTATTGTGTCGTTCACTAACAACTCGAGCTTTTGGTGTCACTGGTTATTAACATGGTATCAGAGCCAGAAGCCATGAGTTCGAAACCCCTGGGAGGCATGTTACCTCCATCTGTCTAACTGGTCTGTGTACGTTCTATCTGTCTGTTGGGTTTCAAATTTGGACGGCCTCTTGTTCGAGAGGGGTGTTGTTATACATTGTTTTGCCGTTCACTAACAACTTGAGCATTTGGTGTTTATGGTTACGAAACACAAAAGGAGTCCTAACTAAGTTTTGAATGTAATCCCAACAATACAAATACATAGCTAAAGAATATGCTCAAGGCATGTTGACATCAATACTGAAGGTATACAGTTCAATTCTAAATATGCAATATCCAAAGGAAGAATTACGATCCAATTCTAGGTCAATGATTGCCTTCTTCGTACAAGACATTACTACTCGATCCTAGGAGGAAATCGGGTCCTCGATATCCTATCAATTCACCTTTGCGCAGAATATAATAGTGGATATCCCCTTGCCTCACCACATTCTAGTCCGATGTAGATTGGACCTCATATGTTAGCCGGACAGTCCGTAAGGGCATGTCAACTCAAACATCCCTCACTAATTGAAGTAGCGCGGGGACGAGGAGATTAGCCAACAGGCTAAACTCCAAGCCAAGCGGCTTAGGGTAGGATGTCTTGGTCTCACACCAAAGACAAGTTGCACACTCAGGCTGGAGAGAGATCAAAACTCTTATTCAATTCAATGTAGTCAGTCTTAAAGAGAGGGGATTACATCCTTATATAATAGTAGCCTAGGCATTGGTTTAGAAATCAAGCCATAACAAAATTAGAAAACTGCATAATTATTGCTCAATCATAGCAATTATAAGAAATCTACTAAATCCAGGAAATTCATCAAGGATAGAAACTGCCATTTGGAATCTTGGAGAAGAATTATTCTTTGCTGGGCTTGTGGGCTTTCTTGTATAAACTTTCAAACGGGGCCCATTGGTCTGGCCTGCATCACTAATGGTCTCCCAATTAGTCCTCAACAGGGCTCAGAAGTCCCATTTTGTCCACATTCTGTCTTTGTAACCATAAACTTTCATGGTTAGCCATGAATACACTACGGCAGGCTCAGGGTTAACCATGAAGTTCAACCACAGTGCAATTCCTGTCAGTAAGTAAAAACAGGTAGGCTCCAGCTGCCTGTTTGAGAACCCAAGCTGGGATCTCACAGTTAGCCGTGAGCTCCCAAAAACTGAAATGGGGAGCCTATTTCGGTTCAAAAATAAGGGGGAACATCTGATACACAATTAACATAGGGCCTAGCCCTCTCCAAAATACATATAAACAACCTCCATCAACCCCCTTTCCATTCCATTCAAATAAAACCACATTAAAATGACATTTTTGAAACTAACAACAATTGTGCAAGAAGGGTATCTAACAACCTATCCAAGTCTAGAATCATCAATAAAACAAGCAAACCACTAGGAGAGCCTTGCCCATAT
Source organism: Camphora micrantha (assembly GCA_003546025.1). Lineage (NCBI taxonomy): Eukaryota > Viridiplantae > Streptophyta > Magnoliopsida > Laurales > Lauraceae > Camphora > Camphora micrantha. Next base: position 59,492,405 of record QPKB01000003.1, read on the forward strand.
GTGGTGGGGCGCACCTGGGAACCCACATGGGGATGGGGATGGGGGATTTCAAGGACTCCTTGGGACCCTCCTCTCTGCAAAAAATCAGTCCCAACCGTGATTTCTATCATCTCTATCTGGCCCCCAAAAGTTTAATGGTCAACAGTCCATTCGGATTGGTACACAGTCGATCCAACGGTCCAATAAATTTGGATCTGATCGAAAGTTGGTGGACGTGCACTTCAGGGGGGTTGTGTGTTTGGTCCATTTAGATGGACCAAGGGTGGGCCCCACAAATGTGAGCTTACGGAATTTTATCCTAAGCTTAAGCTTAGGAGAGCCTTGCCCATATAAATATATATATATATATATATATTCACTTGCCTTGGCTGGTAGAGAACTCAAAGAAAGCAACCCTAGCTCAACACCCACTCAAAAGATCAATCTTAAGGAAAACTCAAATCAAACCCAACACTCCTACACAAAACAATTTCGAGGACTCTAATGAGTTAAGGAAACACATTTCTAAGCTAATTAACTAAAAACCCTAACTTCTATGAAGAAAAACACATACCTAGGGTTGGGAGAAAATGGAGAGGATCCTTGAAAATGGTATGGGAAGACTTGTGGGGCCTTGAGGAAGGTGAAGATGATGGTGGATAGGTGCTAGGAGGCCTCTAGATCTTCACTTGAGCAAAGAGTTCTTGCAAGAGAAAGAGAAAAGAAAGGAAGAGGGGAAAATGAGAGCTCAAAAGCGAATTGAAGTGGAGGTCACTTGCATAAAAGGTTGAGATGAGGTTTTGCATCATTTAGTCGTCAGTCCATTCAAGCTCGAATTTGGAGGCCTTCGACGCTTCTGATCGAAACTCAATAGAAGAGTAAAGGTCAGGAAATAAGGAAAACAAAACCCGCCCCGCCCCTGCCCCCCACCCCCCCCGACCCAGTGAACTCGGAACTCGATGAAACTTTGTAGACACGATCCTAATAGTAACCCGGACTCGCTTAGCCTTTAATCGAGCTTAATTAACTATAGTACAATTAACTTTAACTATAGACCTAATAAGCCATACCAAACAGGGGAACTGGAAGGCCTAGCACCTAGCAAAGGACATTGAAGAGAAAACACCTAACATGCATGGCTTCCATATATGATGATCCAACTCACCCTTGCATATAAAAACATTTGAAAGATCCCAACCCCACTCATCCTCTCCATACTTTACCATGGTGACTTTTCTCCATAGATCCTCCATCTCTTCCTCAAATCTATACCACCATTTTGCCAAGTAAGATTTTGAATTTAAATTTCCCAATCTCTAAGCCTCCCTTACCTTTCGGCTTTGTCATATTATCCCACATCATCAAATGCGATTTTCTCTTCTTGCTCCTTCCTTCCCAATGAAAATCCCTCTGAATCCTGTCCAGCTTCTCCCTTATCACCATGGGCATAAAGACGGGTGACATGAAGTAGGCCGGTAAATTAGACAAAGAGGCCTTAATCGAAGCAATTCTCCTGCCAAAAGAAACATAATCCCTCCTCCAAGCGGAGAGATTTCTTTCAAAATTCTCAATGGCGGGATTCCAAATAGCTAGTTATCTTCAGTTAGCCCCAACTGGTAAGCCAAGGTACACAGGCGGCAGACTCCAACCTTCCAACAGACCTAATTTTTCATGTGGAGTTTGAATGTTGGGCAACACAGAAATGATGAAAGCTACAGTTCAAGCTGTTAAAATGCTTGCTTGGATGTGTGGATTTATGATGCAGTCAGGAAAGCAGTAATTACAATTGATGGTGAACCCACGATACTCGATCTTTGATTAGACAGAAAATCTACACACAAGGAGAAAGAGATTCGCCTACCGTTGATCATGAAAATCCACCGTCAATACCTTTGATCCATGGGAAACGCTCGACCAAGGGAGAAGAAATAAGTAAATTGCAAACATGCAACTTCAAGCAATTTCATAAAAGGAAATATCCAAGACTAGAGACTGCCGACCTCTTACATGGATTTATATTGCAAAAGAAACAATGAAAACCCTAAGAAACTTTCTAAAAGACTCCTAATACAACTCTTGTTTCCAACTAATCAAGATTAACTTCCAAAATAAAAGGAAAGAAATTTGAAACTCTCGGACATGAATATATATGGACCTGTCAACTGCTGGCATTCATATTTGGCCACCAAACAACTTTGAATCCTAAATTCTCTCTAATTAGATATCCTACTAACAATATAAGTCCTACTCAATATTCTCCAATCCAAACCATCTGGAATTACCAAGGAAATAGCACAGATTTTGGAGATTTCCAAAATCATGCCATTCTTAGCATTCTGTGGAGAGTCAATGTGGACCCCCCACATGGGCCACTTATTGATGAATGCACCAGCCAGATCTTAAAGAACATTCTTGGGCGACATTATGGCTGCTGGGCTTGAGAGGATTGGCTTTGGCATGGCCCACCAATCAGGCCTCCAAAAGTTGCTGCACGCTAGGCTCTTCTAAGAGCTTCAGAATTTCTGGGAACTAAAAAAAAACTGTATTTTCTGTTTCTTCAAAACAGCCCCTGCAGTCATACTTTCTTCAATATCTGGGTTTGTTTGAGGCCCAATTGTTCCTTTGGCCCATTTACAAGTGCCTCCATGCTCTGCATGCTTTATCACAATCACAAGCATCAAATAATTAATCTTCTTTATCTTTATTAATTCATGGAAAATGATCCACATCAGTTTACAGGGATTGGACTATGAATTGAATTCATTAGAAGAAACTTACAGGTAGTCTTGATGGAATACAAAATATGTTTGTGATACTTTGGGCATGTGTATAGAAGGCAAAGAACAGCTTTTCTAGCTTGTACTGCTAAATTACAAGTTCAAGGAACTAGGACAACAGTGTATACCAGCAATGATCTTGACTGAAGTAGTGAGAAAATTAATTAAAATGTGGAATTAAAAAGAGCATGATTTGAATGGAACTGAGTGGAAAAGTAGGACTCACAAAGGTGACCTATTTGATGGGGGTAGGTCTATGTTGAAAGTGAAGATGATGAAGAAATGACTGATTTGGAAGGGTAGTATATAGCATATCAATCGCTGACATTGATTAGGGAGGACACCACATATCTTGGTGCTTTGTTGTTTTTGCATGTCGAATGATACCTGTAATTCCTTATGGACTGTTTCCTTTTTTGTCTTCCTCACGTATTTCCTTCTCTTTCCTCACAGCTAATAATTTGCCTCCTAGCTTTCATTCTCACTCATGAACACGTACAAACACACCCCCACCAGACACTGTTGGTAAAGTAAAGCCCCACGTCCCACATTGCCTAAGTAATGCCTTTGGCAAGGCTTCATGTATCTGTTTGGGCCTTCCACCTATTAGCTTAAGCTTTTGGGTTGGCATATGATATCTTACATGGTATCAGAGATGGTTTCTATCCCGTCCTTGTGTAGCCCATATGGCAGGCCCGTCCATGAAATCTATCGGGCCTACACATGAGGGGGAGTGTTGGTAAAGTAAAGCCTCACATCCCACATCGCCTAAGTAATGCCTCTGGCAAGGCTTCATATACCTGTTTGAGCCTTCCACCTATCAGCTTAAGCTTTTGGGTTGGTATATGGTATCTTACAGACACAACACACTGACTATATACAAAACGAAACTATTTTCATCCCTTTTCAATGTGTACCCAGTAGCTCTGCATTTGCACAATGTTGAGACCCACCATATTCTTTTGATAATTGACATTTTGAAGACAATATAGCACATGATGACCTAGTTATTACAGACTATTATGAGTGAATCATACTATGTCATACTAGATAAATACTCGAGCTTAGTTATAATTCTAATTTGTCTGAAATCAATTGAAAATTTAGATTTTGGTTTGTGAAATGTAAAACGATTAACTATTCTTTCAAATCTACAATTATGGAGTTCTAACTTTACCCAATGTGAGAAATTTGAATTGAATAATGACAATGCCATCATTATTATTTTATGGTGGTTTTTCTGTAAATGTGAATTAAATCCTTATTAGACACACCCATGGTTTGATTATTGTTTGGCTCGTTACTTGAATAACTTTTGATTCTGTTGTGCGTCTCAGCCACACATTATTAGCCTTTTCAGTTCTTTAAAATTCATCTCTTCAGGTAGTCCCAAATACGCGTAGCAGAAGCCAAATGGGTGAAACAACGGATGGTGGTCTGTATGAGATATTTCAGCAAGATTATGGGCCTGTTGGCTCTCCCAGTTTTGAGGCTGCCCGTGATAATTTCATCATCAGCAGTGCTGGTTATGCAGTTGCCAGTCTGCTGCTTCAACCTAAGGATCGTCACAATGGAAATCTCCTTTTCGACAAGTAAGCGCCGCTGTGTTTCTTAAATATGAATTTTTCATGGGCAATATTTTGTTTAGGTTCATCTTCCTAATTAGGGTATTAAGCCCAACTTGAGTCCAGTTTGCCAGTCAGGTTCTAAGATTAGTGTTCAGATCGAGCTGGGACAGTTTATCTCGTAGGGCTTTTTACTTGGGCGTAGATTTGGGCCAGCCGAAATAAAGAGTTAGGTGGTTAGGGTACTGGTTAAAAAATAAAAAAGATAGTCCAAGCTCAGTTGCTCTTATTTTCCATTCTTGTAAGAGTTTCAATGACAAACCTCGTTCATTTTGCAGTGTTGGAAGGCTTGTCCATATAGATTTTGGCTTTATCTTGGAAACATCACCTGGTGGCAACATGCGCTTCGAGAGTGCCCATTTCAAGTTGAGTCATGAAATGACTCAGCTACTTGATCCATCTGGGGTTATGAAAAGTGAAACCTGGATTCAGTTTGTCAGGTGAGTCTTACTGCATTTTCATTTATTGAACATGTGTGACTAGGGGTGTTCATGGGCCAGGCTTGGATATATACTCTTGAGCCTGTTTAGTAGTTGTGCCAGGCCTGATTAAGTGATAGAAAGCCCAAAGCCAAGCTGGACCTGGCCCCAATAATGAGTGCTTGTAATTAATGGTAATTTGTCCAAACAATTGCTAGAAAGTCCATACAACTAATGAAGGCCTGGTTCGACCCAGTTGGCCATTGACTAAATGGGGTGGCTTGCACATGACATTTACTGCCCATGTTGGGCTTGGGCTGGATACGGGCCTGTGTTTCTAACTCTGGCCGGGCTTGATATGCCGCAGCCCAGCCCATTAATGCCCCTCGGTGTGACATCCCAAAGGCAAATTTTATTTTCAGTTGTGCTTACACAATGTTTTCTGGATGGGAGGAAGTGTGGAAGGTGCATTACCATTGTCCAATTTTTTTTTATTTCACATTAATATTGATGATGTCTTAGGTCCAAATAGGCCTGTCAAGTTAGCCTGTTGAAATGGGTACCCGGCCCGGCTTGGCCCAAGCCCGAAAACACAGGGCTTTTAGAAAAGTTTGAGCCCGGTGGGCTGGGTTTAAAGTTTGGTGACAGTATAGGAATAATTAGAGAATGTTAATCTTACATTCAAGATCATGCTAAAGCCCAGGCCCACACGGGATGGGATTTGACATAGGCCTGCTCCATTTAGGGCCGAGACTGGACAACCCTTGGCAAGCCCATCCAATATTCGGGACGGGATTGGGCAACCCATGCCCAGGCCCGGCCCGGCCCATTGACAGGCCTAGGTCTGAAGCAAAGCCATGGTCAATGCTTATTTGGATAGAAAATCAACCCATCTACAGAAGGACATTTGTTTTCAGCCTTAAAAAACATTCCTCGGACCTGTTACCACTACTTAATTTTGTGGATAATTAAGAGTGAGATTTAAATGAAATCAGCAAATGAATTATAAAACCTCATTGCATTGTGGCAGTTATACTGCACAATGCAAATGACCAAACTGAGTAAGACTGCTCTTGGATATATATGATCCCTTATTCACTTTCGTCATTAGGATTATTCATTAACCTTGATTCTACAAAATGGGTGGTTGTACCGAATTCATCAATTCTCCATTGTTGAGTCATTTTTTAAGATGGTAAGGATAATTTAAATTAGTTGATTAGGGGGGCATTTGGTATTTTCGATGACTCTTTGTATCCAGTTACCCTTGTGCTTCTAATTCTTAAGATATATATATATATATATATATATTTGCTAATATTATGAGGGGACGTGTGAAGTGGTGGCATGACAGTGTGGACAAGTCAAGTGTGCATAAATCCAACATCCATGGACCTGAGGCCAGCAATCTAAACCATGCCCACTCCATGAGTACCATAGATCTAAAACAACTTGCTGAGTTTCTATCTGACTTCAAGGTTATCTAGTGGCCTGGGCATGTCTGAATGGCTTTTTTATAAACTATGACACTCTGCCGGCTAGGTCCCTTCAAGTTGAGTTGACTCATTTAATTAGGGGCTACTCGAGTTGCGTTTTTGACACTTAATAATGGGCCTGGCGTGAATGTTGAATGCAGACCATTTGTCAACATTTTTTGTAACAGTTGGTTCTTTGTACAGTTTGGCCAACCTGATGAAATATTTAATTGACTAGCATGAGTTCTGGGCTGACAGCTCCTTGAGGAGGGTTTGGTATTCAGATCTTGCAAGTGGGCCCACCCAGAACATGCAACAATCTTTACACCCTATACTTTTTCTAATATATGGAATTATGATGTGTGTATATATATGATGCAAATATGTATACATTCATGAGATGTGCATTTGTCAATATAATCTGGTGTATACTTGTAATGTAAATGCGGCTTCTATCCCCCAATCTAATTGTATACTTTATGGTGGCAAATGCAGCTTGTGTGTGAAGGGATACCTTGCTGCACGCCGTTACATGGATGGAATAATTAGCACTGTGTTGCTGATGGTGGACAGTGGGCTACCTTGCTTCAGTAGGGGTGATCCCATAGGTAACCTCCGCAAGCGGTTCCATCCCGAGATGAGCGAGCGGGAGGCAGCAAACTTCATGATCTATACATGCACAGATGCCTACAACAAATGGACCACTGCTGGCTACGATTTGATTCAGTACATACAGCAAGGTATAGAGAAGTGATACTCGATGGGCCCTGACCAAAGAAAACACGGTCCAGTTCATTGTACACCACTATTGCATGGAAGTCCTTTGATAGCTATTTTATTGTTATTATTAATATTTTTTGTTCATGGTAGTTGTTTTGTTTTTATTATTTTCTTTTTTTTATGTACCCTAGTTATTAGAATCTTTAGCCATTATTTTTTTAGGAGCATCTAGATATTTCTAGTTCCTCCTGTTTCGGAGCTCTTCTTGAGGTATGTAGAAATCCGTTTGTAATTGTGTCTCATCGATTCAAAATTAAGGAAAGTGCATTGTGGTGAAATAAACTTTTTGAATGAGTTGTGAAAAACTTGGCCAAGTGGGGGTCCTAAACTCTTTAATATAGTTGTTTGGTACACAAGACCTGTTGCTTACTTCTGTGGATGGATCTTGCCTTGCACTAGTATGTCACTCCTTATGTGGAAAACCCCAGCCCCAAATTGTTGAACAAGAGAATCATTTTTATCTGTGGATTATTCATTGTGGGGTTGTTTCAGATCATTACCTGAAGACATCAAAGGTTACAGGATACTTTGGATTGCATGACCAACCAACTGAATATATACGCTGGCAATGGGGAGTTGTTAAGAAATGCTTCAAACCTCAAAGTTGAATCGAATCGAATGCTGTAAACAGGACCAAATTAAAATGGTCCACAGTTTATTTGCCACTGTATGGATGAAGTTTCAATGGTGGTCATCCATTGTGGATCGTTAGATGATAAACTGTGTCATGCCACCAAAAAAGCTCAAGAACATGCAATGGCTTATTTAAGGAATTTTTCTTCTAGTGTATGTGGTGGCTTGCTGTATTTTAGGGACTGCATTCGTTCCTCTATATGTGTGTGTGTGTGTGTGTATGCATAGATAGCTTCTCTGTCAACATGCGATGCCACGCTATTTATGTTTGGTTTGTCGGAATTATTGACTAGGTTCGTTCACTTCAGGACGATATTATATCATCTCCTGCCTAGATATTTTTAAACATCAAGCTTTAATGCCGTATTACATTTGGAAAAGGCCGTTAAGAGATTCAGTTGACTAAATTTTGTGAAAAAAGAAATGAATACATGTTGCTTCACATAATCAAACAACGGCTGTCAAGCACGTTTTAAATTTATATTTTAACCAGTGAGAGGATTTGAAATAACCTAGTGGTTTCTAAATTCTCCCTCACATGTCCTAGCCCAAAAAAAAACCTACATCACATGTGCTCTGTAAAGAGTCTACTTAAAAGAAGAAAAAACAAAGCAGAACAGCCACATATTAGTCCACGGATTAGAGGGACATGTAGCGGTCGTGGGAGCATGTTATTAAGACCAGCATCCATTCATGACATCTACCAGCTACCAGTCAGAAAGCCCAAAAGCTCCCTCATCTTATTTTATTTTCCAATGATCCTAAATATATATATATATATATATATATAAAACGAAGAGAGAGAGAGAGAGAGAGAGAGAAGCTATTAGGGATCTAATCTCCCTCCTTTTTTATATATATATTTTGCACAGAATTGAATTCTTAGGAATTCATGGTAAATGAGTTTGAAAATGGGATCATTAAAGAGGTGACTGGTGAAGGACGTGAGGTAGAGATGGGAACTTGGCTACTAGGATTTGATTTATAAATCTTGAACACATTTTTATTCAAATATGTGACAAATGCTATGAAGTTTAAAACTTTGACAAAGTTTTTATTATTGATAGATGCTGAGTTCAATTTTTTTAATGTCTCATTTTCAAAGCATACTTTTGCTAACAAAAATTGAATTATAGCTGCTGCTGCTGCTTCTTTTTTGCAAGACTTAAGCTACATTTATAACTCATCTTCTTTAGTAAATGTATATGTCTCTGCATTTAGTGCAATCTGTGTTACACATTTTGGACACCTTTTCACAAAAGGGTCTCAATTTTATTAGATAAGAGATTTAATATCTATATACTTTTGTTAATATAGGTGCTAAATCTTAGTGTTTTCTTATTTTATGCTTCTAGTATATTCTATTTTCACCGTTCAAAAGAAAACTATATTCTATTTTCAAATTTCGGCACTTACAGGTGATGATATGACTATTTCACCTAATTTTCTAAGTTGTATACTTGTATACAAATCTACGCGCCCATGATTTAAGTACGTTTGTTTGTATTTTCTATTTTTTTATTTTATTTTCCTGAAAGGCAAGTACTCATCGCAACCCTCACCCAATTCTCCCACCATTGGTGCTACTATGTGAGGGAGCTCTCTCACTAAGGATGTAGATGGGTCTCCATTCTCAGATTATCCGGAGGTTCCGACCTATTAAAAACTAGATTTGGGTCTTTATTTAGGCCCCGTTAAGTAAATAGGTCTGGGTCCGGGTCCGGGTCCGTTTTTTGGACCGGTGACCTACCCATGGACCCAGGACCCGACACATTACTTTAATTTTTTAGAATCTCTCATTAAAATTAGACTCGCCCCATATATAGTTCTGGTTCCGGGTTCGGTTTCACCTTCCCCTTATTGGTTCTAAATCCGAAACCAAGAAACTGGCCCCGAGACGGTTAATGGACCTGGACCGGCACCGACCTGTATACATCCCTATCTCTCAACAACTGAGCTACCAGTGGATTGAAGCATGGGCTTTTATGATAGTTATTTTTTAAATGCATTAAAACCCCTGTAATTCTTCTTTTTCGAAAGTAAGAATCCCTCTAATTATATTACATCAAAACTAGGGGTTTTCATAAGCCAGGTCCGGCACATTTGAGGCATTTCTAGCCCAACCCAACTTTAAAAATATAGGCCCGTGTCTCGTCCAATCCTGACACAGCCGTAAATGTTAGAGGCCCAAGACTGCCCATTTGGCCAATCTGGTCGAGTCAGGCAAAACAGGCCGGCCTTTCTAGCAATTGTTTGGACTAGCAATTGTTTGGACAAATTATCATTAAATTACAAGCACTCATTATTCGGGTCAAACTAAAGGCGAGGCTCTTAGCTTTCTTTTCTATCACTTAATCTAAGTCTGACCCAATTACTAAATTAGCACGTATTAGATATCACCCAATGTGGCCTGGTCAGGCCTTGAGATGCACCCTAGTCTGAACTGAAAAGCAATCCTTTCAACGCTGTGGCGTGTGCTGGGCTCGCCAGCCCCCTTTGGAAAGCTTGAATATTGGAAACAGACAACACAATTCCGACCCGCCATTCATATTCATATTCATAGATAGATAGATGGATGTTGACAGAACTGGCACGAGTTAGGAAACATTTGAAAAAGGCCAAAAAACCGGAAAAAAGATATAATACGAGATTTGAGATATCGTGATATTGTCAAAAATACCTGTGATACGAGTGATGATATTACCAGCAAAGTCAATAAACTGAATATTCAATTCACCACTTGGAAAAAAAAAACGTGGGGGAATTTTTAAATGTGGTTTTAAGTTCTTACCTTATTTGAAAGAAGTCAGAAATTCTAAAAAAATCTAAGTTAGGGCCTAAGTTGTCCTGTAAGTTTTAAATTAAGGACAATCGGTCATTTAAAGTTATTTCCAACGACTTTTTTTCTATTTACAAATATAATAATTCCAACCATAGGACTCTTATAAGTTACATAATGTCTTCTTCCATGAATACATGTATAATCTCAAAGCTAACTACATTCAACACCATAACTTAATAGGGTAGTCAACTAACACTCCCAAAATAAGACACAACTTACTAATAACTAGTTATTAAGCAAATATATATATATATATTAGGAGTTTCAAGAAATTCACAATAATGCCAACCACTTTTCAAAATCACGTTAATTAGGCTAAAACCTTAGCTATCCAATGTTGCCACTTGGTCTTTCAATGTTGCCACGTAAGAGCCCACATGACAATGAAAGTAACATAGCCTATTTCTTCCTACATCACCATGACATGCTTCCATCAACCACTACATAACACTGATCGTCGTAAGAATGTTAGTTGTTGTCGATTGTTGTGAGGATGCGCATGAAGAAATAAATGAGAAAATGGTTAGTCGAGTGGTCAAGACCACAGTTCCTCTCTCTTCCGGAACTAAATTTCCTGATATCGAACCCCGATTTCCCTCCTCTTTAGAAACTAAAAGTTGATTGAGTCTACTGGTACTACCCTCAATGGGTTAGCAAGTGGTCAAGACTAAGGTTCTTCTCTCTCTTCCGGAGCAAGAGGTCCTGGTATTGAATCCCGGTTCCACTAGTGCTACCACCTTACCTAGCTTCTCTCTTGACTCGGAGGGATTAGTCGAACCCAAAAGGTTGGGAACCCTCCATTAGTTAAAAAAAAAAACAAAGAAAGTTTATTTTAATGAAGGGTAATCTGAGTATATTTAACAAAATTGAGGAAAAAATCACTGGAAAATAACTTTAAATGATCAATTATCCTTAATTGAAAACTTATTGAAAAACTTAGTCCCTACTTTTAAAAAGTTTTGAAATTTATATCATTTTTTGAAATAAGTTAAAAACTTAAAACCATATTAAAAATTTCTCAAAAAAAAAAAAAAACTCCAACCGTCGGTTCGAATCACCTTCACCTGCAGAGAAGAGAATCGTTGATCTGTTCTTCAGATTCTTCGGAATCGATTCGATTTCTTCAAATTCTAGTTAATCCTCTTCATTTCTTCTCCACTGGAATATCCCAAAACCGGACATACGACTACGGATCTATTTCTATTCATATTCATATTCATATTCATATTCATAGAAGTTGACAAAAACTGGCACGAGTGAGAAGAAAAAAAAAAAAATACAAGATTCGAACTATGGCGATATTTTCAGAAATACCGGAGATACGAGTGAATGAAATTGCCAGCAAAGTCAACAAACTGAATATTCAATTCAATTCAATTCACCGGTGGAAAAAAAAAAAAAAAATCCAATCATCGGTTCACATCACCTTCACCAGTACAGAAGAGAATCCTTGATCTCTTCTTCAGATTCTCCAGAATCTCTTCGATTTTGATTCAGATTTACAGCTCTTCATTTCTTCTCCGCTCATCTGGAATATCCCAAAACCGTAAAAATCTCTTCTTTTTCCGACTTTCCCTCGTTTGCTCCCCCAAAATTAGAATTTTTCCAATTACGTGCATTGATTTCCGTTTCCGGAATCGGAAAAGATTCCCTTCACTCATCTCATTTGCTGGGATTTTTTTATTGTGGGTGTGGTGTGTATTCGTTTCAGTAGAAGAAATTTGAGCATACATGCCCATCTCTCCCAACTCTGTCTCGTGGGTATTGCTGGATTTTCAGTTCATTCAAGATGGTGTGGAAGAAGGAAGGCAGCACTTCTGATTCATCCAACATGGAGGATCCTTCACTAGATTCAGGTCTCGCGCGTTTGCAAGAACTCGGTTATAAGCAAGAGCTGAAGCGTGATCTATCGTAATGATTCCAAACTTACAAGACTTTTTCTTCTTCTCTTCTTCATCTTCTCTTTAATGGTTTTTGGGATCTGGGTTTTGATTGTTTGGTGTTTTGGGGCATTGGGTCTTGTTTGGAATTGCAGGGTGATTTCGAATTTCGCCTTTTCCTTCTCAATTATATCAGTTCTCACTGGTATAACCACCCTTTATAACACGGGGTTGACGTATGGTGGGCCTGTCAGCGCCATCTATGGGTGGTTCATCGCTGGCTTGTTTACCATGTGTGTGGGGCTTTCAATGGCTGAGATTTGCTCTGCTTACCCGACGTCAGGTGGTCTCTACTACTGGAGTGCTAAGCTCGCCGGGAAGAACTGGGCGCCCTTCGCGTCTTATTTGACAGGCTGGTAATTGTTTACATATCCTGTTCTTCCCAACTTTGAAGTTGAATTGTTTAATTACTAGGTTGGATATTCATTATCAGTTCTTTATGGGGTTTTTTTTTTTCCACTTTGTGTGGCATCCTATCCTTATTTCACCACAAGTTTTACCAACTAGGATTTTGCAATGTTGTAGTTTAGTTAATGTTACTTCTAAGTTCTAACTCTGCGCGACCAGGAAAAAAAAAAAAAAAAAAAAGCAGAGCAGATAACCAACCATTTTACCAAATAATGACTAGGGGCTTCTATTGACATTCAACACACTATTACTTGCAACTTATAATGGCAACCAAAATAGAAGGAACCAAGCGCAGCCTGACTGGTCCATACCAGCATAAATTTATTGATTTGCATTAGTTTTTGAATTTCTGTTAGTCTAGAAAGTTTAAGGCTTTAAACTTGTTTGAGCAATCAAAAGAAAAGGCTTTATGTTAGTTTGGTTTTGTTTGCTCAGCGATTGCCACTAAAAGGGGAAAAAACAATGAATCTGGAAAATGTAATCTTTAGGTTCATCCTATGCAATTAAAAGGAGAGAAAAACAATGAATCTGAAAATTTTAATCTTTATGTTCATCCTATTTAAACTCGAGTAATTGTCTGTTGAGTCTCTCTTTGCTTAAGTATTCTAATTCTCTTCAAATGAAATTCATGCAGGTTCAACATTGTTGGTCAGGTAATTCTGAGAATAAAAGGGCTAGTGTGGTAAGACTATGATTATTAGTCTTTTTTCCTCCCATTGGTTGAAGCCATCAAGTTCCACCAATAGGGTCTCCAGACTACTGGTCCACAGGCCACATACCCTTTCTTGAGATTTTATTTGGAAGTTCAAAAGCATCATTAATATATACTGGAAGCAATTTCTCATTCAAGTGTTGCCTTTTGGAGTTTATTCACAGTGTTGAGCATCTTTTATGTGTGCAGTGGGCCGTCACAACGAGTGTAGATTTTTCACTTGCACAATTACTTCAAGTGATCATTCTACTAAGCACGGGTGGCACCAATGGCGGTGGATATCTGGCTTCTAAATACATAGTTATATGTTTTCATGGAGGAATCCTTCTTTTACATGCTCTATTGAATAGTCTACCCGTTACATGGTTATCCTTATTTGGACAGATTGCTGCTGGATGGAATGTTGTAGGTACGCTATTTACAGTATGTTTAATATGCCACAAACAGTGTTTGAATTGGGTTTGCATGTATATATTCATTAAAACCTGTAATATCTTCCTTTCAATTTTCAAATACAGTATTTAACTTTAAGATATATACTTGTGGCATTCTCCCTTTATAGTTCTAATCCTTGCGTCATTGATAGGTGTTTTCGTCCTCATGATTCTCGTACCCACTGTTGCTACTCAAAGGGCTAGTGCGGAGTTTGTTTTTACTTACTTCAACACAGATAATGACAAAGGGATTCACAGCAAACCTTACATTTTTCTTTTGGGGCTTCTAATGAGCCAGTATACACTTACAGGGTATGATGCATCTGCTCATATGGTAAGAGTTCTTCCATATTTATCAATTTTCAAGTAATCTTTGAAAGCCACAAACACTCTTAAGTGTGTTCCAGCGCACCTTATTGCAAAATGGTTTGGGCAGAATCTATTCTGTTATTATTGGGGTGGCACATAAATCACGAACGAAATTAAGGCACTGTTGTTTTATTACCTACCACACACCTAATATTGAGTATTAGCACTAGAAGATGTTGATTTAGAACTGAAAGTCAGTATGAAAAATATTCGCTCTTTATAATGGCTTTCAGTTTCTATGGTATCCTAAATGTCGGCAGCATACCGATAAAAAAAATAAAAAATAAAAAATTTCGGCAGCATAGATAAACATCGATTGAGTGAAAATATTCAAACCATCCCAAAACTAAGGTCATCACTACTTATTTAGGGCAGCCATCCCCGATTGCAAGAACAGCTAGCTGTCCAATTTCTGCGCCATTCTAAATGCTAGAACAGATAGCTGCCATTCATCTGACATCCAATCCTATTGCAACATGGGTAATGCAACACCCTAATTTTCTATTTATGCTGTGGTTGTTGTATGGTTGAATGAGGCATATGATCCTGAACTACAATTTGGTTAATATAAAAATGCGGGCCCATGGTTCAATCATCTTGATGATTGGTATGTTTGGTCTCATTTAAATTTATCGTCCATCATTGAATGCAATAAAAACATTTGGATGATGGCCTTAATTTGAAAGAAATATAACCATGCTACATTCCACGTAAAAGAAAAGCTAGCAAATATTTGACAAGTAGATCTTCCAATATGGGTTTATTTGGGTCATGGTCTATGTCCAGTGGGGCTTGTCATGTGGGCAGAGTAGAAGATCACTGAAGCTTGAGTCCGATGCAGCCTAAAAAGGGGTGATGTGCGTTGGATAACGAGCCGGATCCAACCTCAGTCTATAGGGCAGAAGCCAACGCCTTCAGCTGGTACAGCTAGAGGCCTAAACTCCCAATAAAGCAATAAATTAACGTGTCCTCTATCATCTTTTCTAGGACTGTAAAGTATCTTCTTTAGTTTAGTATCTTGTTTTTTTAGGGTCTAGGATCAATGAATCTTTTATTTTAAAAAACAAGAATCAATGCGTATAAAGGAAAATTTCTCTCTTTGGATGTCAAAGGGGCCTATTTAAGGGCGTCTAATGTTTTCTTTAAATCATTCATTAAGTAAATTCAGACATTCTCTTCTCTTTGGTTAGAAGCCTAGAATTACTTGTGTGTGCTTGAAGGTGCCTATGTGGGCAGATCCTTCCGCCAATCTGGCTGAGTCAAGAGTCCTATCTTCCCTATGTTCTCAGACTCAAAGTCCAAGTATAATATGAATGTCTGTCATTTTATATTTTTCCTCACTCCTGATCATAGCCAAATTAGTTCAATAGGAACTGCAAGAATATGAGTTTTCCTTTCTTTTTTGGGTTACATGGATTAAGCCATGGTTTTGTTCAAGAAAAGAATTAACCCAGGACCTTTCTACTATTAGGAGAATGCCTTAATCATCGTGCTAGTTTCCTGCGTGGCTGCTTTTAATGCTTTATTTCTTTTCGATGTGCTGACTCCATTTTTGTTTGAAAAGTAATTATATCCACAACTGAGTTTGACATTATTTTGAACTTTTGTTGTTTAGTCAGAAGAAACTAGAAGTGCTGATATGAATGGACCAATAGGGATTATAAGTGCTATTGGAATATCTATCGTTGTTGGCTGGGGCTACTTGCTTGGCATCACATTTGCTGTAACCAACATTCCAGACCTTTTGAACACCAACAATGACGCCGGAGGTTATGCCATTGCTCAGGTTTTTTATCAAGCCTTCAAGAGTAGATATGGAAGTGGAGTTGGGGGAATTATTTGCTTGGGAGTTGTTGCTGTTGCCATATTTTTCTGTGGTATGAGTTCTGTGACCAGCAACTCCAGGTACTGTTGTCTGTTCTCTATTGCCAAATGTAGCTGTTGCCAATGATCTAAACTTTTTTTCATTTTTTTTATTATTTGCATTGTTTTTTGTCTGTCAGTGTTACTTATCACCTCTTGTAGAAGATAAGTTTAAGGAAGGACTTGGATTCACTGTAAATCACAATCACTTTGTGCATCTTGGCAGACTGGATAATTTTTTACACTTGTGCTTTTGGGAGAGTGTGATGTGGGATTTGGGATGTTATTTCGTGCTTCATGACTCACATCAATTTTGGCAGTTGTGATAGTTACACAAGGAAGAAAAGGCAGAAAATAGTTCCTCACCTTATATGTGTGTATAAGTGGATAACCATCAGTCCCTCCAGAATGTTCAAGCTGATTGTTATTTGGTGCAAGTCCAAATGCAAATATAGATTGCATGCAATCCTTGATTTTGAATGCAGTTATTTCTTCATTTCACTGATTGTTGTTTGGTGCAAGTCCAAATGCAAATATAGATTGCATGCAATCCTTGATTTTGGATGCAGTTATTCCTTTTTTTCACTGATTGTTATTTGGTGCAAGTCGAAATGCAAACATAGATTGCATGCAATCCTTGATTTTGGATGCGGTTATTCCTTCATTTCAATTTTTTTGCTGTCTATATATATAAGGTGTTTTTTTCTTGAATCTCAGGATGGTGTATGCATTTTCAAGAGATGGAGCCATGCCAGGTTCATCATTGTGGCATAAAGTAAACAAGCAGGAGGTCCCCATAAATGCAGTTTGGCTTTCTGCTTTTATATCATTTTGCATGGCATTAACGGTATGCAAATGCCACTTCTCTTACATCCAAGATTTGAGCTATCATCATAGATCTTAATTCCAAAATATTTTTTTAATAAGAAACTGAAGCTCATTCTTGGACTACACAAGAACTTTTTAAGGGTGCATTTTATAATACCCTACGTCGCAGCCATTTTTGTAGTGTAATTGGTTCAGTGTGGAAATCAGAAATCACACTAAGATGGATAGTTCGCCTCATATCAGTATTGGCAGCTGCTGCTTACGATAATTTGGGATGGAAAAGGCAGGAAAAATTTATCTGACTTAATGTTATTTCTGATTTTTACCTCTTCCAAATGCAAGTCAAGGAGATAACCATCTGTTCCATTAAAAAAAGTCAAATTTCTTGTGATTTCAGGCGCTTTGAATTAAAATTCAGGCCCATTTGGTGGATAGTGTTAGAAAACTGAGTCATTTTGATTGAAGGCAATCTAGAATGCTTTATTATGGAATAAGTATTATGTGCTTTATTGTTTTCGGTAGGTCTGAGGATTTCTGTTTGGATTTCTCATGTTTTTATTAAATATTTGCATGGAACTCACATGAACAAATAGCATATGAATATGTTGGCCTCTATCCATCACCAGCAGGCCATTTCAAAACCAACAACCAGTCATTTGATGCTTTTGATGGAGAGGCTGGTGCAATATAAGAGCCATCTAAAAATCCCCACTTTCATTCTAGAATATGGAAAAAAAAAAAAATGACTTTGAATGAATTTTAGTAATATCCCTAGCATTTTGAAATGCTAAGCACCGAGAACAGAACATTTTTGGGGCAGCATGAGAATATAGGGTCATCTATGGAACTCCCAAAATCCACTCCAAAAAATGCTAAACTTTATAATGAGATAATTGTTCAAGGTTATCATTACTAACATTTATACCAAATGGAAGTTTGCCCTCTGTACTATATGGTGTGCTGGGAAAGTCGCACATCCAACATTGCCCAAGTAATGGGTTTGACACGGCTTCATATGCCCATTTGAGCCTTCCACCAATCAGCTTAAGCTTTTAGGGTGGTACATGGTATCTTACAGGGTATCAGAGCGGGTTCCTATCATTCTTGTGTAACAAACCCACGTAGCAAACCCGTCCATGAAATCTATTGGGGCTGTATGTTTCTGTCGTTCTTGCATGGCCCACGTGGCAAGCCGTCCATGAGGGGGAGTGTTGGGAAAGTCCCACATCCCACATCACCCAAGTAATGGGTTTGACACGGCTTCATATACCTGTTTGGGCCTTCCACCTACCAGCTTAAGCTTTTGGGATGGTACATGGTATCTTACATGATGTGCCTTTGTTTCATATGCCAATTGTTTATCAATCACAATCTGTTGGCTTGAGATTTTAGGTATATGTACAAATCAAAGGAAAAGGAGGGACAAGAGAGGTTAAAGTATTTCTAAAGGTGTTTTTTGGATGTCCTTCAAATTATGGGTGACAACTGACAAGGAGATGCATCTCAATAGTTTCGGATCTTTTAAGCAGGCCATTTAGTTTCCTATGGGTTTCTAGATACATCTGCATGGGTGGTGTCTTTTCCCACTCCACCATTGTGGCTAGCAATATTTCAGATAAGACCTGAAATGATGCCCCTTGAGTTTACATATTAGAAGGGTAAATTCCCACGCTATCATGTGGGGTCATCCATGTGCATATCCCCCCGTTTCCTTAAGTGCACAACACCCTCCATTGAGAATATAGTGCAACAAGGCAGAACACAACCCCCTGACTCGAACACTTGACCTTCCGCTCTAATACCATGTGGACAACCACTTACTCTATCACAACAATCCAATCATAGCCTCAAAGAGGAAATGAATTCTGGAAATGGTGACATACTGTTCTCCAAACCTTGGGAAGCTTCCTTAGAGATCCATGTTTGTTTTCAATGACATCCGAGTCCAGCTTCAAGGGGTAAGAATTTATTTGTCTCATGTGTCGAGCATGAAAATATATATTCGAGATTTGTTAGCCAAGAAGGGTTTTCTAGAGAGGCTATTTATAAACTGTTGTTACTCATTAATGATTTTTTTTTTTTTTTTTTAATCGGATGTCTCTGAAAAGACCATCACAAAAATTGTTTTACTTGTTTGTGAACTCTCTACACTTTACTTTTCGATAAAAAAAAATAAAAATAACAGAACTTACTGCCTTTCATGTAAAAGAATTTGGATTTTTGAAGTTCAAGTTTCTCACATATTTGAAATCCACACATAGGCTAAGATATGTTGGACACCCATTACTATTAGATAACACTAATGTCTATTTTCTGTTTTCTTTTTTCTTGCAGTCCCTCAAAAGCCTAGTGGCATTTCAGGCAATGGTGTCGATTGCAACCATTGGACTCTACATCGCTTATGCACTACCTATCATCCTTAGGGTAACACTGGCCCGCAAATCCTTCTGTCCAGGCCCTTTTAACTTGGGTCGCTTTGGGATCCTTGTGGGTTGGATTGCAGTTCTTTGGGTGGCAACCATCACTGTTCTATTCTCATTGCCTGTTGAATACCCAGTTACGAAGGACACTCTTAACTACACTCCTGTTGCTGTCGGTGGTGTATTTATCCTTACAGTTTCCGGGTGGATCCTAAGCGCCAGACACTGGTTCAAAGGTCCCATAAGCAACATAGGTATTTGATTCTGATAAAACTAAATTGTCAAGTAGCGTATATCAATGCAAGTCAGAATCCTCTGATGATGTTGAATGAGAGAAATCCTATAAGAGGCCTATAAAATGCATCAGTGGGACAATATCTTTTAAATCTAAACTGCGCAGAATAATAACCCTTTCCTATACTCGCTCTAGGCCGAGTTTCACTCCAATAGGAGTTGGGCCCAACATCAGATTGTTCATGTCTGTTTTATTCATGTGTTGTACATGCCATCTATCTTATGGTGGGCTTAACTACTATTGCAGTGAAGGAATTTATTTTAAGTAGTTTTGACTGATGAATTTAATCGGCCACATTATAGGATTTGGACTCTTGACAGTGCTGTTGTTCTAAGTCATTTCTTCTCAAGTGACCTTTCACATTGTGTTTTTTTTCTTTTTCTCTTTTTTCGTATTTCATCATTTCAAGGTTAGGCTCTCTCTCTCTCTCTCTCTCTCTCTCTCTCTCTCTCTCTCTCTCTCTATGCGCGTGTAATGTGGTACATTGCATGGGTGGCTTTTTCAGATAATGTGGGCTATATTGTTACCCATCTATTTGCAAGTGTTGATCACATTGTTGAGAGATTATTCCATTCGGGATTGTCATGGTTTTTTTTTTTTTTTTGGTAAAAGTGATTGTCATGGTTGTCAGAATAGATTTCTGAACGTGGAACACTGTTGAGACATTGGTCCAAACAATAGTGTTTTTTTTTTTTTTTTCACGGGACATTCGTCGTGAAGCAGTTTTTAGTCCTAACATTCACCCATATACTGTCGGAAGTTTTAGTATTCCCCATAGAACTATTCATGCAATATCCTAGGGTCATGTGATATCGTACACATAGGACCATGCAATATCACACATATCATCCTGTGCAATATCCTAAGGCCATGCGCTACTCTCACCATTTATGCACGTACACAGCTCTTCAGAAAATATTTAAACTTCACTTATTATGGGACAAATGTGAGATTTAAGAGCAGGTGTATGGACAATATCCTCCTTTTTTTTCATTTGTTTGTGGGAAGCTATTACATACAAGAACATTTCTTGTTAAGGCTGACTATTGGATCAAAACATTCCGTGATTTGCCATCGGTTGTATTGTCACTTGCCTTATTGATATTATAAGGTTTTCTTCACATTTAAGTATCCTATACTAAAACCCATGAGGAATGAAGATTTTTCTTTTCTTTTTTGAGGATTTTGGGCAGAGGTCCGTGAACATTTGATTTTAAAGGCTAAGGTCCACAATAACTTTTCGTAACGGCTGCAGTCCTTTCGTAAAAATGATGCAGTGAAAAAGACAAAAAGGCCCTTGTACACGTCAGTAAAAACAGAACTCAAACAAATTTATCTGAGTTTTGGCAAAACTCAGATAAAACTCAGATAAATTAGTTTTTATGCACTGGAATAACAGTGATCCATCTTCCAGTTTCTACGTTTATGAATGATAACCAATCAACTTATATACTAGAATGTTACATGAAGTTAGAAAGAAAACATGAATTTGTTATTGAGCATTGTATCTATCGTGGGCCTTAAATAAAGAAGTGAAGTGTTAAAAGGACAAGGTACTAAGAGAAAGGGCGAAGCAATTTTATTTTTTATTTTTTTTTTTTTTTTTTTGTGTTCTTTTTTTAACTTGGAAGATTTTATAATGATTTGTTTACCACCCCTTTTGTTTGAGTTGTTTATATTTGTTTTATGTTGCATGCATGCTCTTAATGTCCTGTTGTGTTGTATATGTGCACCAGGGCTATGTGCCTTTACTCTTTTAGTTTTGATTCTCCGGCTAAGTCTATGGATTTTTCTGTTTGCAATAAGCTCGTTGTGATCACTACTGATGCATTCATGGAGCAGACTGCTGCCATCCATGTAAAACGCATTGCAAAGGACCCTAGTGAACGTATGAATTTCTCATCTCTTTTTGATAGGTTTGGAGAGAGCTTAGAGGTAGCTGATGAGCAAAAGTTGTTCAAAACTCAAATAAATTTGCCTGAGTTCTGCCAGAATCTCGGATAAATTTGTCTGAGTTCTGCCAGAAACTGAGTTTTAACAAATTTACCTGAGTTTTTGTTTAGTTTATCAGAGATTTTGTGTAATTTGTCTGAGTTCTTGGCAAATTTATCTAAGTTCTTGGACAATTATCTGAACAGTACTCACTGTGCTTTTTTCACAACAAATCTACTCATATATAGTCATTGAATTTTGAGTCATGAGATTAAAGGCTATGATCATTTGACTGGGACTGAAATGGGACATGGATACAATCCAAATCCAAATCTATTCATCTCTTACGCATTTTAATAAGAATGAACAAAACTGTAGCTTGATCTCGTCTATCTTTCACACTAAACTTTTAACTTTTAGGTGGCCTTGTAGTTAGTAGCCTATTTCTAGCATACAATTCATCGTAAAAATGTAGACTTTCCTCTCTACTTTGCACCTACCACTTGGTATTCCTCACCTTTTTGGTGGGCATGTAGCTGATCATTAATCATCAGATGGCCCCACAGACATACAAGATAGTTGGACGATTATTAGAAAACCAAAATAAAATTAATGGTTGTGATTATACCTGCATCTTCAATTCATCTACAAATTGTGGCCCATTGTTGGTGGGATTTGGATTTGGTACTGATGGAACTCTATGCTAAGACCAGTCGCTGAATCTAGCAAAAGTAGTTTCCGGTTTCCCTCAATCCTCACCATTCACTTGTCAAAATTCAGATAAAGATAAATTTGCCAAAACTCATATAAAGATAAATTTGCCAAAAACTCAGATAAATTATCTGAGTTTTTGGCAAATTTATCTAAGTTTTTGTCAAGTTTATCAGAGTTTCTGTGAAATTTGTCTAAGTTCTTGGCAAATTTATCTGAGTTTCTTAGAAATTCTGATAAATTATCTAAACTCATAACTTTTTAGAAGAAGAAGGTTGTTGCTATGTGTAGGCTCTTGCTAACAAGCAGAACAAAACAACCCATAAAACCAAACAGAAAAATTTTATTCCAAACTACTTATTTTCAAAACTCAGATAAATTTTCAAAAACTCAAATAGCAACTGTATTTTTGCAAGAAAGAGATAGAGACCCCATTTTTTGTTGCTATGATTGCAAGACATAGACTTCACGAAACGAAAAAGGCAAAGAAAATGTAACACAGTAATGGGTTTTTGTGTTATGTAAAACCCGTCACCAGAGAAGGCTGGGACTGGTCGTGTTTTCATCGCCGGATTGTCGCCATCGTGGCTGGTGTAGTCGGAGATGGCTGAATTCAATTTGCAAAGTTTTCTAGTGAAGTGCTTCGTTCCTAGAGAAGAAGGAAGAAGTTCTTCGGGACAACAAAGAATGAGAGACAACTTGGCCTAGGAATGTGGGAGAAAGGGGCAAATTGGTCATGAAAATATATGACGTTGCATATTAGGGACCTTTCACCAAAATATCTCCAGCTGTCTGGACTAAAGACATTAGAGAAAAAGTTGTTGTCCTTGATGCCTTAGAAGACCGTGCTCAGGGACTGTTAGCTCATTTAATCTATTTTTTTTTAGGTACCTTGTGAACAGTATAAATGGTCATCTTGGCTGAGTATCTTCTTCCGGTATGACCTTAAACATATTATAGGTAGATAGGGTAGCTTAAAGGGGTAGGTAGATTAGGATTAAAAGGAAACACTCAAATGGACCAATGTAAACCTAACGTGTATCAACTTATAAGCTGCTAAAATATATTACACTTTAAAAACCTTGTAGCAGCTGATTGAAAGGGCATAAAGTACTAATTCATCAGTAAGCCTTTCCCTCGATTGGTTGTCCCCATTTCTTTTCATCTGTCAGTCGATGTTAGCTGCATGCGAAGTAGGGCCCACATGATGAACAGTCAATCAGATTCAAGTTTAAAAAGGTCAAGTCTTCCTAGCTATCCGAGTCTCTGGCGAGAGTTGCATTGGAGCTCATCTATTGCTCTACTCACCGTGTATGGATTGGAGAAGCTATGGTGGGGACTGGTGTCCCAATGAACCCGATGGCTCCCGACTAGGAACAAATCCTTGCCCGTGCAAATCCTCCTATCCACATACACCGGATAAAATTATAGGATGTGGCGAACAAAAGTAGACCTCTCCTTTCTGAGGCGTGGCTGGAAATATCATTTTTTTTTTTTTTTCTGAGCCTGAATCTGGTGAGGTTTTACCCCATGGTGACCGTGAACCCACGGTGATGTGAGGTGGACCGTGATTGGTCAACCATGGGTAAACCGCCTCAGAGTATCCCTATTCCTTTTTCCTAATTAAGATGATGAATCCCCAAGTCCCTCCAGTAACTTGGTTAACCCGGTTCGCCATCTTTCATGTTTTGAAATGCGGTCTTCTCAAGAAGCTGTAGATCATCATTTTCAAAAAAGGAACAGTCGATGGGCGTTAGTATGTTTAGCACAAATATTAATGTACGTGGTCGTGCTGAAGGAGGGCTGTATCCAACTCGGGCCTCCAAAAGAATTAATATATATTATAGATGTAGGCATTGATTTCAAAATTGAGCTCTAATTTCGCAATTGATTGCAAAATTGGAGCACAATTTTGATTAGAGATGAATTTTAAGTTTGCTTGGGATTTGCATGGAGAGTCCACTTTTATTAATCTAGCTCCAATTTTGATTTTAATTTTGATTAGAGATGAATTTTAAGTTTGCTTGGGATTTATATGGAGAGTCCACTTTTATTAATCTTCTTTAAGAGAATTTAAGAGTCTCTAAGAGTCCTAATTGTGCTCGGAAAGAAACTACTTTCCAATAGATTCATTCATCCACTGTTTTTATAGTAATTCATTCATTACTTTTATACTATTTATATAATAGTATTTTTTCTTGCCCGGGCTTAGCACGGATATATATTGCTAGTGACAGGTTAAATTCAAAATTGTCATGACCCAAATCTCATCCCTTTTTTTCCTATTCTTTCCATCTATCAAGTCCGGATCTCAAAATTCAAGCCTTAAATGACTATCAATCATGTGAGGTTCTTCAATTTGCTTATAAAAAAAAAAAAAACCCACATAATTATGATTACCGGCACAAGCATAATTAAAACCTCAACTTCATTAATTAAATAAGCATAATGTAATAAAACATAATCAAAGATTCTAAAATTAGCCAATAATGGTCTTAATATAATCCTCAAAATATACTCGATAAACTACTTCATCATAAACCATTACTAGGTGTCTAAGTTAAGTTTACACATGTTAGAAAAATTCCGCATTCAACAGTGCCTTGCTGGAAACTGCGGTAGTTTATTTTTCATTTCAAAATCTAAAAAATTTGATGTCACCAAAGTTCAAACTATTTTTCCTTGAAACTATGTTTATTGGTGCGATTTACCTCGAAATATGGAACCCTAATTCCAACCGTGAATTTCTGCACAATTTTTACAAAGTTGCAATCCAAGGGATAATTCTCATCTTAGTGCAAAATTTCATAGCACATCATTTGAGTAGGAAATTCACCATAATTCATGCAAAGATCCTACATAATAAATTGATCTTGAATGATCTGGAAAGATAACTCAGAGGGCTATAACTTTTATTTTTAGGCCAACTCTAGAATCCTTATGGATTTAGCCCATCAGTTATATCTTTAGAGAAAATATTTTCAGGATCGGACTGTTTTGGCACCTAGAATTGTTGGGGCAATAACTCACTCATCCGACAAGATTTTGAGGTGTAATTTTTCTTCATTTTGGGTGCCTCGAGATAATTTTATTATCATTCTTTTCAGATTTATAGAGGGTCATCCACTGTGCCGAAATTATAAATCATCAGTATGGGTTTTTGGTTCAATTCTTTTTCCTTTTAGGGTTCCCACTTTTGAAGTTTAAATTGGTCAATTCTTTTCCAAACCATGTTAAAAGCTAAATAAAACACCCACATCAGATCCATATAAGTCTAAAATACTAAATTCATAATTTATAACTTTAACACATAATTCTAAATGGACCTCTTCAATATACATCACTATTGCATGTTATATGTAAGATATGAAATACTACATGCATATATTAATTTGAATGACCAAGATGCAAATCAGATCCTTATTAATCTATAATGGCTGATTATGTCATGGAGATTTAGAATTTAAAAAAAAAAAAATGCAATCTAGGATTAAATATTGCAATTTACACAAATATCTCAACAATGCAAATACCAACACGTTAAAATTTAATTTTCAATCATATTAGCCCAAGGACCATCAATTAAAGAACTGGATCTTGAGCAGCTCGTTGCACTGCGTTTGCTCAGTTCAATAGGAAGAACATATAAAAAGGCCAAACTATGGATCAACATTAACAAATCAATGGCAGTTTCATGTAAATTGCATATAAAAATCGCATAGACTTGCTTTTGTTCCATAAAGTAGCAAAAAGTGTAACGAATGAGCTTTTGGAATCTAACTTAGAATAATCCTCTCCTCTTAACTTTCTATCTATTTCTCGCTAACTAAATTATTCTCAGGATTCTAACACTCAGTTGAGTATAAGGCTGCTTTTTATAATGTCCCATGATTCCACTTAATAAGGATTCCCCTTAATTTCTTTTGTTGAAAAGCAGGATTTGTAGGATGGTCTTGTGAGAGCAGGACGATTATAGGCATGTCTTTTCAATGGCGGCTGTACAAATAAGGACCGCAGAAGCCTTTTCCATTGAACTATTTAAAAATAAAATAGACATTTACGCTATGTTTGGGAAGGGGGGAGGGGAGGGGAGGGGAGGGAAAATTTGAGGGAAGAAAAATAAAGGGGAGGGGAGGGGAAATTAATTTTACCTCATTTTGTTTAGAAAGTCAAAAAGTAGGGGGAAGAAAAGTGAAAAAGTATAATTTTATTTGTTTGTGAGATAGAGGGATAAAGACCATTTTATCCTTACTTGGGCAAAAGTTCCAATTGGAAAAAATGGCAGTTTAGTAATTTCCCCCCCTTTTCCCTCATTTTCCCATTTTGGGGGGGGAATTTTTGTGTGGGCCCCACACTCTTTTTCTCTCCATTTTTCCCTCCCCCCTTCCCATCCCCCCTTCCCAAACACCCTCATTTTTCATTTTACTCATCTTTTTTCCTCCCTCCCATTTTACCCTCTTTCCAAACGATACCTTAAAGGTTGTAATGAAGAAACAAGTCTAAAAAAAAAAAGACCACTTTTGCTTTCTTTATTACTTCTTCATTCGGAATCCTCTCCTGCATGCACTCAAACTCTTGGTACAATATCTCTTCCTCTTGATTTATTTATTCACAAAAAAGGTCTATATACTTAACTAAACTTGCTAAATTTATTATTTGCTTTCTAATGAGTCTGGTTTTGTTATTTTTTAAAAAACATGAAAATACCCCTATAAGTCTTTTAAAATAACAAATATGTTCTCATGTCCCCAATAAAGGACTATATGGCTTCCATGTGATCCTACAATCTATGTAGAACTCCCATGTGGGTCATATTAATTATAGATCACTTATTTCAAATAAAAATAATAATAACTTAAATAAATATCTAGGGTTGAGTTCTTACATAAAAATGAGATTGAATAACAGTTACCTTAAAGGAAAATGTTCTCCCACGAGCAACTGCAAGTGCAATCCAACACTGTGGGGCCTACTTGGGCCCACCTTTTGTTAGTGCAACCCCTTTAATAGTCTTTTCATCTCATTATCTAACATCAAGCCCAGTTTTACGGTCACTGAACCTTCACTCGTTGTTGGATTGAATCTCAATAAGATCTATAATTAAGATGCTAATAAATTTTAAGGTAGTTAAATTAAGGGGTAGGATAATCTAGTGGAGTTGGTTTTTTGAATTCTACTTGTCCATGCGCAAGGGTGGAACCAGGAATTTTGTTTAAGGGGGCCAAAGAAAAAGATTTTAAACAAAATTATAAGATTTAGTAATAAAATATGTAATAATCAAATTATTGAAGTCATGCTCGATGTTCTTTCATTGAGTTGAAATCATCAATTATTGTTTTAGTACTAAATTTTTCTATAATTTTTTTTCAATATATAAAATTAAATAATTCATAAGAAATTCATCTTTTTCTGCATTGTTTTTCTCTTAAAAAGTAAAGCAATGGTTGATGATCTAACCATGATTAGCACCCCTATAAAAAAAACAGAAGATTAAAAATAAAAAAATTTAAAATTATTGTTAACTATAATAAATGAAAAATAAGTTAAATTCAAGTCATTACTATAATATTAACGAAATACAATGCACCCGTTTTTATCTCCTTAAAATAAATTTCTTCAGTCAGATATTTTCCGACATGGATAATATTACTTAAACAAAAATTACAATTATATTTCTTTATCCACGATGGATAAAACTCCGATTGTGCTAAGAATTTATGTAATAATAGAACGCAAATAGACATTGATTTTTGAGAATTTTACCGGAAAATTCCCGGTAGTGGCCTTTGCTCGAAAAAGGACATCATAGTTGAGGCCTTACGAATGGGGTCCGCCATCCCATTTTTTATTTTTTTATTTTTTTTTAAACTTTGATAAGAGCACCAAATACCTATAATTAGGCATCTGAAACTCCTTTAACCACTGTGTTGGTGAAGTAGGACTCTACACCGAAGAAGTATTGGTCTTGACATAGGTTGGATTAATTGTTGATATCTCCATTTATTGATTGATATTGATTAGACACGCTTTATATACTCCTTTCCCTTATTTACGGTTATTCGTATTGTTATTGTACATGTTTAAAAATAGAAATGAGGACCTTGACCTAGGATTTACCTATAGGAGACCTAGGAGGTGTTAGGAGAAGAATCACCCATGTCTATGGCTAGCCAGATTATTCGATGGCCATTATAAATGGGATGTACTTTGAACTATGGAGTAGATGGATTGTTGCATGGATTAGGTACCCTTTGGATGGATGATATGTTTTGGATATTGATGGTATGGTTATAGATTGATACTTTGATGGTCTGATGGATGGCTATTTGGATATTTTGATGGATTGAAGGTTTTGATGGTTTGATGGTATGGATAGTGGCAGACCCAGAATTTTTATTTGGGTGGGGCGGACGATAGCCAATTAAAAACTAAAAAGGTCAAAATCAACGTCAACTACCAATAATCTCCACTTATTGCATGGTTTAAAGATATTATTTATTTATTTTTTTGGCAAATTAAGTACAAAGAACTCATATCCCGCTACTAATCAACATATTGCTTCCCCTCATATTCTGTAAAGGTATGGTGAGAGGGCGGACTTATGTGCTATGCTATTGTGTTAAAGCCGAACTGTCTGAGCTTGAAGTGGAAGAAGGAGAATGATTGAGCAAAGGGTTTCAAGGTTTTTCGTTCAGGATACGCCACTGGGTATGGGTATCACATGACACTACAAGATACCAAACTTTCGCGGGCAAACTCCGGTAACTTTATTTCAGCATGGCCATGATCCTATGCGTTCCTCACCGCAACTCGTATGTAGTCCGGGAGGGCAGCGTCATAATTTCCCGCGGTACTAACCTGTGTGGATGTGTCATATTGCTTCGATGGATGATTTAAAATATTTCTTTTATACTAATTCAAGATGCTTAAATTGTTAGTGCATGATCTGCCTAGCATTGTTTTTATTGTTACTCGATTGATCTTATTTAATGTTGTTACTTCTTTTTTATGCATTCACACGATGCTATTTGGTATATGCTGTGCTGCCATGTACTTTTGAAACTAATCTTTTATATTTCTGGTGTTGTAGGCAGTATTACCGACCCGCTTATGCCGAAAAGCCAGCAGCAGACTTTGGGCGGGATCCCGGCGACATAGCTGAGTTGTCGGATGAGGGAGAGCGTGCACACGAGGGCTGTTGAGTCTTGATGAGTTGATTTCTTTTGGAATGAAAATAAAATACCGTATTTCATATCTTCACACGTAGTATGTGACTTGCACCTTTACCATTTGATTTATCCCTCCTCGATGATACTATTGGACGACCGTGATATTAACTCCGGTGATTTTATATTTCTATTGCTTTGCATTTGAATGGTTTTTTATAGTTTAAAAAGTTATAAATTAGACCTCACAGAGAACTAAGTTAAGATTCTGAAAAAGTTACATCTCCAAATTCAAGTTTGGGTGGGATCTTGGGGATCCGAAACTGGGGTGTGAACAGTGTGTGAGAGAGAGAGAGAGCATAAAAGCCACAAACTTTTCTCTATAAAATTATTCAACAAAAGCATGATGCAGTTCTATTAACATGCATGAAAAAAAAAAAAAGTTTACAGAAAGGAAGAAGAGAGCATCTGTCAGGTGCAGTCGCAGCAGCACTGGTACCACAAATTTGATGGGATTAATGGAAGTGTCAAGTTGTGTCCTTGGCCATCGAGGCTACCATTTTCTCAAGCTGTGGTTTGTTGGCACCTACAACCTTATCCAACTGCTGCCCATCTTTGAGGAAGAAAAAGCTTGGAGTTGCCCGGAGATCCCATGAAGAGCTGAGTTCCTGCACCAGACATCATTTCTCTCATCAACAACAAATTCTCGCGTGCACTGTGTAACACCATAATGAGCTTTAACAATGCATTTTATGCTTCTGACAAACAATGCATGTTATGCCCCCAGCAAGCCATTCTGAAAGCAACAAGTTACTTTGTTCCCATCATTTCTAGTTGGGAATTTGACATTTCAATGCCCCCTAAACCCTTAAATCCTTGATCCCCAATTTCATGATTAAAAGTCTCTAAATGTCACGAGAGTCGTTTGACTCTGGTATATTTTTTTTTAATTTTTTTTCCCTAGGTTTTTAAAAACCCATGATACCATGGGGTTTTTAAACTCCCATGATATCATGGGATTGAAGGCAAAAAAGTGGAAAAAAAAAATATACCAGAGTTTACAAAATTTTAGTCATAAAATTGGAGATTAAGTGTTTAAGGAGCATTGAAATGTCAAATCCCCTTTCTAGTTTTCAATGAAACTTTATTAGCACGTTTGTCCATAAAAATTGAGAGAGAGTGTGTGCTAGTTTTAAGGCTTCCATCCCACTATTGACAGTTTCACTTATCTTTCTCAACCATAAATGCACATTAAAGTGAGATTATGTCCAATATATCTTGATTATGTAACAGTATTAGGTCCCTGGTACAACCCTCGTGTGCACCTGTGAATGCCTTCCTAACACAACCGACGAACCATAAAATCATTATTGTGCCGTTTTCCATCGCCAATTAGTTTTGGGATAAGTGGTAGCTTAATGGAGTCGGAGATCCTACAAGTGGTATCAGAGCCTGGAAAGGTTGGGGCTTTGAGTCTCCTCTCGAGTGTATATGATTATCATAATAAGCCACTTTAAGCATAACAAAATGTGCTTTAAAAAAAACACAAGAGGCACTACTTACTGCTAGTTCATCCACATCCACTGTTAGGAAAGTAAGCTCAGGGTATTTCTCAGAGAGCTCACTATAAAGTGGAGCAATTGTTCGACAAGGACCACTCCATGTAGCGCTGAAATTCACCACAACCTGTTGGAAGTAAGGAAAAAAAAAGGATATGGAGATTGAAATATATAAGGGATCATCGATATTCTAGATAAGCAGCTAAAAAAACAGAGACTCATCAGATGAAATTGCACTGAGTGACATGCTAGCAGCCTTCTTCCAACCAGCTAATAAGCTTCATGGATCCAGTAAAAAAAACATATATCTAGGTTCCCTGTGGCACTAAGAACTTCTCCAAATTTTAAAAAATTGATGAATGTATTTCATTATGGGAGTTCTAGAACTAAAAATCAATAGAATATTTTTGTTGGAGAACCATGTTACTACCCAATCAACAACTAACTGATGGTGGACGATGAACCAATGAAAAAAATGGACAATGGACCCTCCTTGATAACAGCACCTTCAAAGGCAAAAGTAAATGATCCTATTTCCTATCCACATAAGACAGCTTCATGGTCAAGTTGGCCCACTTTATCATTATATCACCTCTTTCAAAAATGGAACGACACATGGCGTAGTGGTGGGTATTCAAGCCTCATCAATACATAGCTTAGACAGGTGGCAATCAATGGCGCTGTAAACCACCAATGGGGATGATTTACAATAGATGTTTGAGCTTTTTTGTGATTTCGGATCATCTATCGCATTGGTTATATCTTCATCGTTAGTGGACCAATAATACTCTACCACATCATCTAAAAATTCAGGTGATTTATTTAAAAATTTAGGTGATTCTCTTTCATCTGATTTAAACTTTTTGAACTTCAAAATCACCTAAATGACATGGTAGAGTACCAATAATACTCTACCATGTCATTTAGGTGATTTTGAAGTTCAAAAAGTTTAAATCAGATGAAAGAGAATCACCTAAATTTTTGGATGACGTTGCGGAGTATTATTGGTCTACTCACGGTAAAAGTATAACAAATGCAATAGGTAATCCGAACTGATTATTTGTGTAAAGCCACGGCATAGGAAAGCGGGACTCAGAAATTTAACTTACGTTGCACTTAACAAAGCTATTCAGAAGAATATGGAATCTTAGATCGATTTCCATGGAAATGGCGCTGCACTAACATGCCCTTACTCGAACTCCCTTTTCATCTATGGCCTAGCCAACCCCAACAACATGCCATATGTCCATATTTATCAATTATCATTGTTGTGAGGTCGCTGAGCCCAAGATGTAATAAAAGTGTGATTACCTTTTCATCACCTTTTAGAGAAGAATGGTACCTCCTAATTTCAGCATTGACTGTTCATTCAATAGATGGGGTAGAAGTGCATTTCATGGTCAAAAGGCCAGGTTAATTTAGTGATCTGTCAGTAAATAGAATAATCCCCTTGCCATTTTATTTAAATTCTCTTCTCATATATATATATATATATATATATATATGATACTGTGCCCACCTGGAGACCCACATGGGGATGGGGATGGGGGATTTCAAGGACTCAATGAAATCCTCCTCTCTGCAAAAAATCAGCCACAACCGTGATTTTTATCAACTCCATATGCGCCTAAAAGTTTAGTGGTCAACCGTCCATTTGGATCAATACATAGTCAATCCAATGGTCAAGTAAATTCGGATCTGATCGAAAGTTGGTGAACATATGCAATTTAGAGGGGTCATGTGTTTGGTCCATTTGGATGGACTAAATGTGGCCCCCACAAGCATGAGCTTACAAAATTTTTTCCTAAGCTCGAGTTTAGGAGAGCCTTGCTCATATATATATATATATATATTTATATATAGGGAGATGCTCTTATAAGAACATCTCTCACCTTATTATGAGAGATAAGGTAGGGGCCCCCACATCCATATCAAATGCCAACTACTTAAATGTGAGGGACCTCACCCCTATCTCTTATATAAGGTGAGAGATATATCTCATAAGAGCATCTTTGAGAAATGCTTATATACAAGCTCCTCTTACAGTCTTACGGTACAAATCACCTAGTGGGGCCCACTAGATACCCGACAAATAGGAGGAGTGGATTTGAATGGTCTGCTCGGATGAACCAGTAATACGCCCCACTAGGTAACTTGTACCGTAAGACCATTAAGGAAGCTTGTATAGAAGCAATATATATATATATATATATATATTTATATATATATTACTCCTTATCCATTATTCTAGTTTCTCAATCCATACTTCGGCTGGAATAACAAGTGCCCTACAAGATTCATTGTTTAGTGTCCTATATTACAAATAAAATTGACATGGTGGAACACAAACGAAGGAAAAATCTATTTAAAGAATCTTCTTAGAAAAAGATATAGCATTGAGAAAACTCATTAAAATAAAAAAGGAAAAAACTTACAATCTTTCCATCCTTGCTTGCTTGGTCAATCTCTTTATCCCAGCTTTCCATGGAAGTAACCAGCTGCACATTTCCTTTGCTGAAGTCTATCTTATCATCAGTTTCATTTTTTGTATTCTGCAATTTTCATGAAGAAACTGTAAAAAACTTACCGTAAGCAGCATGACAAGAGATGCCTAACCAGACTTTAAACTCGTTTGACAATAACTTAACAAGCAACTGTATGTCTCAGTTGATAAGGAGGATTTGACATATTAGTCATCATTAAATTCAGTTTTTTTTCAATTTCATAACCAAAGTTCAAATAATGTCACCAAAGTTGTTTGATTGTAGTCAACATTTATATTAAATTTTTTGCCCTAAATTCCATGATAACATGGGAACAATGTATGTTAGAAAAACTGATAAATCATTTGGTGTCATAGCTTTTATGTAGCATCTTTAGAAAAAAAAAAATCTCGAACGATAGAACCTAAGAAATGGTGGTTGGACATGTATTTACCTTTCCGATTGTAAAATTAGGTTCAAATTTCAAATGCCAATGGATGTGGAACAAACATATATAATTTGACTTTCACTTCATACTTGAGAAGATTGTATTTGAGAAAATTGCCACTACATAAATCAAATCACAAGATCCGTTAGCCCACATGTTTTTAAGTCACTTTCAAAATACCAATCTTGCACTTTCACAAACAAGCGAAGCATGATTGGCATTTGCACCCCAGCTTGAGGGGGACTCTCTCTCTCTCTCTCTCTCTCTCTCTCTCTCTCTGATTGGTTTTCTCAGCTTGATTAAGGGTCCTAAGCTTATAATTTAATTACTGCAAGTATCACAGTGAATTCTTATAAATACAATGTGGGGTTCTCTCTCTCTCTCTCTCTCATATGTCAAATAACAGAAGGCAAGAAATGCAGATAAAAGAAGAGAAACATCTATGAACCACAGCCATCATATAGTATAAGAGGTTAAAAAGGCTTACCTTGTCCATGCAACTAAGCTTTACCGTGCAATTTCCCATTGAACGTTAGGAAACTGATTAGAGATATAGGAATATTTGTGCACCCTGTTACTAAAAAATAAAATTTAAGTCATCAAATTATACACATGACAAAAAAGCTAGCTATGGGAAGCAACTTAAGGAAAAACAAGATAGCAAGCATGCGTAAAACATTTACATCTATACAAGAGATCCAATAATTTATAAGCCTATTTGTTCAACAAGAGTACGTAGTAAGGGGGGAATAAAAGTAGGTCATCATTTATCGTCCTCTAACTTCATTATTATTTGGATGGAAAAGTGAAGTATGAAGTAAAGCACTAATGTGACGTCTTTACTTTATTACTGGTTGGATGGAAATAGTATAGGGGAAAAGTAAAGTTATGTTATGACACCACTAGCTCTTTCACTCCTCCTTAGTCTCTTTTTTTTTACTACCACCAAGTGTGATAACTTGGAGAGAAGTAATTTTTGTGAAAAAGTAATTTTTTTTAATTGTAAACACCTTTATTTTTACTTTATTCATGATTTGATCCTTACCTTATTTTTACTCCCTCACACATGTAAAGCGGGTGCGCTCTTGGAATTTTTAAGAGATGAAAGAATGGTTTTTAAACATGATGATTAGGGACAAAACTATAAAAAAAAAATATTTTTTACTTTAGAAAGTGCAGCAAGTTTATTCCATGTGCAACAAAGCGACCTCTCATCAATCTAAAACTTCGACCCCCCAAATGAACTGGCACTCCCCTTCACGAAACCATTATCAACCCTTGTATTCAATCAAGACAAAAACTGCATATGTAAAACCATCAAACTGTGAGGGCTAAATTAAA